>JAVJAQ010003801.1:1447500-2647500 GCA_032362365.1 Zygogramma bicolorata
CGGATAATGACTGAGGAGATTCATTATAAATACCAGTTTCCGCGGAGAACAGACAATTGAAGTCTTTGCTCGCTCTTGCTTGGTTGCTTCGTAAGGGGAGTGATTGACCAGGACGGTATGGACAGATATTCGTCTCACAGTTCTTGAGAATGAATTCAAAATGGAATTCGAAACGTCGAACAAATCAAAAGATACCTAACGGATAAAAACCCAGAAAAATTCATCTTGCATATCGAAGATCCGTGAAAACATCAATTTCTACATAATACCTGGATGGGCAGGATGCAGCCTTAATATCGGACCAAGTCGGATAATGACTGAGGAGAGTCATTATAAATACCAGTTTCCGCGGAGAACAGACAATTGAAGTCTTTGCTTGCTCTTGCTTGGTTGCTTCGTAAGGGGAGTGATTGACCAGGACGGTATGGACAGATATTCGTCTCACAGTTCTTGAGAATGAATTCAAAATGGAATTCGAAACGTCGAACAAATCAAAAGATACCTAACGGATAAAAACCCAGAAAAATTCATCTTGCATATCGAAGATCCGTGAAAACATCAATTTCTACATATATATATATATATATATATATATATATATATATATATATATATATATATATTCATAGACAGTATATACGAATGAATATTACATTTTCCCACCTCTTCTTTTGCAGCACCTGTAATTGTATTGAGGTCTCAGCGGCTTAGGCCAAATTGTGTCTCAATAAGAATTTTTCAGTGACAATTGATATTTTCGACAAATGACTTTTGGCGCCTTTATAACCATAAAATTTCATGCCCTTTTATCATTTCCACATAGTGTTCGTCATTACACCTTTTCACCAGAAAGGAAGAATATAGTTTGTAACATGTTTAAGTGTTGTACTACGTATCAATGTTTTTTAAGAAATTTTACTATGTGTCGATTTACTTTTTTAACCATCTCATTCAGCGTCCATACTCATTAACAATGTAAGCGAGGAAAATTTTGTTTCACAATTCATTCATTGGCATTATTTTGTAGCTCTCTGATGATGACAATAACCTATTGTCGAAATATTGGAAATATATTGTTATAAGAGTACACTTTCGCTTTTGCTGCTGTCCCAAATAAAATTCCCAAGTTTTGTCCTTAACTTGTCAGCAAAGACTTCCTTATCTCTCTTCTTTATGATATATAATATAAGAAGCTACCTCATACCGTGTGACACAGACTCATGGTACACCCCCGTTTTCTCCTTTGTTTTTCTAGCTATATTAATGAAATTCGGAACATTGAATATGCTCACTGAATGGCATTTCTTGACATATCTGAAAGAAAAAATCAACTTCCAATTTTTCCGGAAATGACATCAACTTTCGATTCTTGAATGGGACACCCTGTATATTGTTACATGATCGGTTAGGGATGATCATGAGGAATCCAACGATACCAGGTTTTATGGTGTTATCTCCGATGACTACGGAGATATCGCCATTTATTTTATTCCTAAGCTCAATGAGTGGGAGGAGAATTGGATTGATCCGCCACAAAAAGTTTCTCTCTCCTACTCGTTGAGCTTATGGATAATATAAATGGCGATATCTCCGCAGTCATTGGCGATAACACCATAAAACTTGGTATCGTTGGATTCCTCATGATCATCCCTAACCGATCATGTAACAATATACAGGGTGTCCCATTCAAGAACCGAAAGTTGATGTCATTTCCGGAAAAATTGAAAGTTGTTTTTTTCTTTCAGATATATCGAAAAATGCTGTTCAGTGAGCATATTCAATGTTCCGAATTTCAAAAATATAGCTGGAAAAACAAAGGAGAAAAGGGGTGTACCATGAATCTGTGTCACACGGTGTATATATATATATATATATATATATATATATATATATATATATATATATATTCTTTGAGAAGGCATATTCATTCTGCTACCTCATTTATGTTATGAAAAAAGGTTTATTATATAGCCCATTTGATATACAGATAGAGTAAACTCTTTTTCGAACCAAAGAGAAAATCTTCTTCAGTTCAAAAAAATGGCTTATTTTAGAAAATCGGAGTGGCCTTTCCTGAGTTTTCAGAATTTTCATTTTTTTGCATTCAAAAACTAAAACAAATGATAAATATTATACTTCTATATCTGATTCGATTGAAGGATTATTTGAGAATAGTTCCATACAGTTTGTTTAAAAATTGTCAATTTTTTAGGAAATATTATATGTTGATAATATGGGCAATTTCATTATAAGGAAAAATACTGACAGGAAAGCGACAAGTATGGATCAGACAAAACCCACTCCCATTGCATTGATTGATTGTAAGGAGATTGGCGAAGACGAACCTCACACATAAAACAATAGATACACAAATATTTTCGAAGATTACAGCAGGGATGACAAACAAAAGAAGAAGATGTTCCGAAGATGATGTAATGAATTCTTTTTATTTTGGTGATTGATCGGATTGTTCTATACGAAAGGTTTCAAACATACCTGTGGTCTGTTGTTGATGCTTGTGGTGATGTCGATTCTCACATTCACTTTCCCGTTCAACATCAGTCTCAGGTACCATGTCGATTGTAGATTCAGCGTCGATCTCATTATCATTTATAGCCCCAAATAGTTCAGGAACAGGTGTATCTGATGAAGAAAACATCAATAGAATAGTGAGCAATGTGGTGACTTGAATGTGTTTTATACATATCAGAAGCATACGATTTTTCATTGATTGACAAAAAGGATAGCAAGTGGAACCTTACCGGATACAACTGTTGAAGAAATGTGATGGATGGAAATTAAATCTTCCTCATTGGTTAGATTGTCTTCGGATTTGGGATCGGCCGTGGATACTGAAAAACAAATAACAAAGTTTGTAAATTCAGTGATCAAAACTATGTTGGTTCAGAACATGTTCCGTTCTTTAACTTCAAGGCACCGAAAAAATTCAAATATTGATTAGCAAAATCATAGAATGATGGTTCCTGAGATAATGTCGATTCTTACCCTCGATTTCACGGTTATCGTCAGTCTCTTGGAGCATCTTCAACTCGAGTTCAGTGGAAATTTCAGATTCGGTTCTGGTCCCAGATGTCTCAGGTGTCTGTTCATCTGGAAGAAGGAACCTTGGTGGAACAATTGTCAAAAGAATGATAATACTAATAAATTAATAACTATGTGAATTCATAAACTCATTCTGCCTTGAGAAGCTATGGTAGTTGAGACAGCTGTGTCCGTTCCATATTTATTTACAATTATATCATCTTAGATATTTTATCTCAGATATATTATTATCTTCAATGAGTAAGTGAAAAGTTACCTGATACAACTGTCCCAGGGATCTGATGTGTGCTAACATCAAATTCAGACATACTGGTTTGGGTGCATGTGGAGGTACTTGGAGAGATGTGCCCTGAGGAGGAAATTGAAAAATTACAAGCAATCACACTAGATTGTTGATTATTGGTGATCATAATAACTATATGAAGTTCAGATATTTGCCATTTTCAACATCAGGGCCAGATCTAATTGTGAGTGTCTTGGCATCAGACTAACAAGGTTTGAGTCTTGAAAATTATGAACAAAGAACACCCGACAATGCCTGGTATCAGCCCTGGAAGAATACTCATGTAGACTCCTAGTTGATATTGGTTTTATTCAAGAATGGCAATAACAAATACCAATTGAATTTCTTTTATTTTCCTGATTCATTTAGCTACTCAACAGTTTCAACTGGTATATTTTAGTCGAAAATGTAGATTATCGAGAAAAATCACTGTAAAATACTGCAAGTTCCGGTTGGTTCTGAGATACTATTTTTTTCTTCAATAAAACATTATCACCTTCAGTCCCAGGATCAACGTCAGCTTTAGGTACCAACTCAGTCCTAGGTTCATTGTTAATCTCAGATTCAGTTGTGGTTCCGGATGCTTCAGACATTAGGTCTCCTGGAAGAGGAAATTGATAGAGTGAAATAACACCACTTATACGCCTTGTTTAGGCGAAGGGTACCATTTTCGTGCTAGTACATAATTAAGGGAGTTTTTGTATGCGGCACAAAAGTGATTGAATCACATATCATTTATTCAATAATCAAATGGAAATAAACGATAAACTATCAAAAACTTCAGATGAAACAGTAATGAAATTAAAATGCAAAATTGAATTACAATCAAAATGAAATAAGAATTATTGAAACAGAGTTTCTCATTATAGATATTCATTTCGCAATTCTTGATGTTAATTTCCATGGAGCCCAAAGAGTAAAGATCTCATTTGTTCGTCTTGATTCTGTTTCAAAGGAATTTTTGGGAATTTATTTGAGTTTTGTTGGGATTCCTCATTTTTTCCTATCGATTTGTTCTTTCACCCATTTAAAAATTATGCCAGCTGCCTCTCAGAAGTTTCTTCATATATTTTATTTCATTTCAACAATAATTACTTGTCTTTTCTTGCTTTATGGAAGGTCAGTAGATAATGTTTCCAACCAAGTACAAACAAATGTTGACAGTATCAGTTTTCTGAGGACGGCAACTTTATAGAGGAAACGTGTATTGTTTGTTTTAGTGAATGCATTCATGAATACAAAATAGTAGAGGAGTTGGTATTGGATAAATAGTTTGTTTTCGAATCTATCAAATTCTTCATCCCAAGCAGAGAATTGGTGGTATAGTTCTTTGTGACAGAAAGCAAGCGAAACTTTACCTGATACTACTGTAGCAGGAATCTCACGTGGAGTACGACTAAATTCAGTTCTACTGGTCTGAGTGCTCCTGGAATTACGCTGCAAGATAGAACCTGCAAGAAAGTCAAAATGCACAAGTTGTCGACGTTTGATGGTACTAAGTGAAACTATAAGATGTGTATTTTTCAGCCTCACCTCCAAGGTTTGGTAGATTTCTGAGTGTTCTGTTGGTGGGCTGGCAACGTATTATTTTTCCTGAAAAATAGTCGAAAGAAATCAACACCTGAGAAACTATGTGCATTACGCAGGTTGACTTTAAGAACACGCAATGCGAATTGCATGTTGTGGTCAGGATGACAAGTAGAATCATATTCCTGTGGCATTTATATATTTACATTAAATATTTTCGAAAAAGTCGATTGAATAAAATAATGAATTGTCATTTTGAGAACACATACATTCACATGACTACTGAGGTTCGGTTTAGAATAATATTCAAAACAGTGGCGGATCCATGATCAGGTCAAGGGGGGGGTCAATAACTCAAAATTTATATATATATATATATATATATATATATATATTATATATATATATATATATATATATATATATATATATATATATATATATATATATTTATATATATATATATATATATATATATATATATATATATATATATAACAGAAAATTATGAGCTTCCGTATAGCAACAACTAGTCAAGATCTAAAAAAAGATGCAAGAGATTGACATGAGCAAAATCTGAAGGTGTAGCCAGGAGGTGAAGTAGGTTCGAAACTTTACTTTTTTCAAGTCGAATCGAGTTGATTCAACCTAATCAACAGCATATTCTACTCGTACATAGTATATTCAAATCGTTACCGGCATACACAATACGCATCACAAATGTAACAAATCTAATTTTTCAAAACTGCGCCAATAAGGATCCAACGGCAGCACTGTCAGAAATTTCTTGAAATTTTCGTCGATAAGCCCATATTAAACTCACCGAGGACGAAATTCTAGTAGAATTTTTCAAAAAACCTCGAAAATTTACCAATGTTTAAATATAGCCTGCTCTTTAGTTTTCAATGGAATGTAATAATAATAATTATTGAAGTTCTTCAATTTCAAAGCAAAAAATTTTTTCTATTTAATTTTTTTGTCTTGCTCATGTGACATATTTTCCCAATGAAGGGGGGCGGACCCGAAACCACTCCTCGTGGATCCGCCACTGATTCAAAAATCTCGTTTTCCACAACTTGAATGAAGAGCCCACAGAAGGCTTTTCCTTCTGGATGCACTTGCAGGTGTATTTTCTCATCAAACTTTGCTTCTATATTCACAATCTGATCTCGAAAATCATCAGGTACAAAGTGAAAAATAAAGTATTTTTTAACAGGGAATTGAGAACCTTCAACCTGAATTTGGTACTAATAAAAATAAATATACAGAGTGGTCCATCAAGAAGTATGCACCTAGCTTTTCATTTTAATTGGAATTTGAACAAAAAAGGCTGGAATAAGTGGAGTTTGTTATCGAAGGATACACATATTTAACCTCTGCCTTTGAACACATAGATATACAATGGAAAGTAGGATCTTAAGAGAAATTTGTCAAGCTGAGTGCATGTAGCAATATACTTGGGAAAAGAAAGACCATTGTATTACTGCACAAAATACTTTTGTATTTCGTGCAGAAATAAAAAAGTCCTTCATTTCCCAACTAAGATCAGTTTATTTCCAGTTTCAAACAGTTTTGGTTTGAAATATTTGTATCGAAATTATCGTGCCATGCTTCAAAAAATAATGTTAAATTTTTCGCAGTCACCGGATTAAAAAAAAATCACACTTTGAAAAATTATCCGTATATAATTCAAGATTTAGTGCGATTATTTATTTATTCATTTACGGGAAAAACCCCATTACAATACAATAAAATACTGCTTACATTCTGTTAATAGAAGTTAACATATTCTACATACTAATTCTATACTTAACCTATATTGAGTTCCAATATGCATAAAATACAATCGAAAGACAAAGATAATATTTGCTGATAAAATATACAAAAATCTATAGAACTAGTGCAAAGTCAGGCATACATACTGAAACAACTTTCTCACAGTGGATTTGAATTTCATAATTGATCCACTAAATACATCAACATTTTTTTCATTAATTATCCTCAATGATCTATCAATAGGGGAGTTTTGTCCATAATTTGTTGAGTAAAATGGTATATGGAATGTATTCGAGAATCTGAGGGAGCGATCAGGAACATTCAAATTAATTATTGCAAGCAATTCTGGACAATTGATCATCCCATTCAGGAGTTTGACTATAAAAGTCATTAAGTGTTCTTCTATTTTCCAACGTTTCCAAGTTCAAAAGCTGTTATATCGGCGAGTAATTATGATTTTCTAAAATCGTATTAGTCCTATATGAACAATATTGTCGCGTGTAAGTTGAAAGGGAAAAACTCTCAACTTCGGCGTCTCCACCAAATGTCACGAAAATGAAAGGGAACTGTAGTGTTTGTTTGAAAATGGTTGAGTGAATCAGGTGCTATTATACTAGTTCATTAGTTTACTGAAAAAATAAGTCAAAAACATGATGGAAATCTTCCATTCGAATGGACGTGACTTTTAAAGGGGTTTTTTGAAGAAAACTGCCCTTCCAAGTGAGGACAATCAAACAACGAGAAACATGGAACTTTTAGCTTGGCTGCGAGAGGTGATTTGAATTGTGTATTTGAAGTGTACCCTGGTGAAGTGAATAAAGTGAGAGGTGATAAAACTTAACTTAGTTTATTGATAACAAAAGAAATAGACAAAAAAAACATGATCACAGTGAATGAATGAAAAACTACTTGAAATAATTACCCATTAATAAAATGAATCAGGTTGAAATAACGCATTTGGGATTAAATAGAAATGTAAGTACTCACATTATCATTCCAAGGCAGGAGAGATGTGCTTTCTTCATTCTTGCAAAAATGACGCCGACTACTTTAAAAATTAGTTTGGTTCGCCAAACTGATCACTAAAGATTCAAAAACAAAAAGCCCGATTCCGAAGGCAGTTTTCCAATTTATGTAAAAAATAATCCTGTCGTCATGAACTATTCCGCTGACAATTGCTAAATTCGCATTTCTCACCGTTCATTTATGATTATCGACGACCAGTGATGTAACTTGAAACCTGTTGTCTGAAACGACGTTGAACTTGGAAATTCGCCGGATATAAATACTACTATTACAGCTGAATAATGTAACATGTGTGAATGATTTATTTGGAATGAAATATTGAATTGAAAAATTATGAATTATATTAATAATGACTCGATTTCCAAATTCATTTTCAGGTTGATAATTTTGAAAATGTGAAGATAAATCTTTATATGAGACCTTTTATTTTCAATATATGACACATCTCCCCTCCTTAGTAAAGCTGGACCCCAGCTTCGAATTGAAAATTGATTAAAAAATATATGAAATTGAAAATTTCCACAACTAAAAAACATAAATACTTATTTTTATTCCTAGAGAAAAACATAGATGTTCCGACATTATATTTCGAATCAATTATTCGGGTATGAGTTCTCACGTGGCACAAAAAAACTGAGTCCGGCACTGACACTGTACGTCAGTTCGTGGAAGTTGTTCCCGTGTCGTACGCTCTTGGCTCCCTCAGTGGCAGGTCTCCGCATGCAGTGTTGCCAACAGCGAAAACACTGTACCCCATGTACAGCCTGGGACTCTGGAACCTCGTAGTATACTAGAATGACTGATGATGTCGTGCTCCTCTCATGGACTTTGCATCTGGTGCCTGATTTTAAATCGGTAAAATTCTCCCAACAGATTTCTTTTTCTATCGTGTGAGCAAAAGTGATCCGGGCTGGTAACGGCTGTCGGCTGCCTAGCTACTCGTTGATGGATTTGCTGGCATCGAATGCGCCCATCGGTTGATTTAGTGGTGTTCCGTGCAGCTTATGTCACACCAGTGAAGAAGTCGTGAACAACTCCTTTCCCGCAAAATTTTAAGACAGCGGCAGACATGGTTGGTTGACGTTGGAATTGTTGAAATGGCAAAATTGTCGATCAAGCAAATTGCATATTCCATTGCAAATTGCTACCTGGATGCTGATTCGGCACGCTTCGGACTCCATTTTGGTCTTCTCGTCTGTGGATTGTGAGTGAAGTGGAACAAAATTGGCATATTTTCCAACTTTTAACGGATAGCTGCATACAGAGTATGGTCAGGACTCCTGGACACTTTACTGGTTGTTTTCGCAGGTGAGTTCGACTTGGTACAGGTACCATGCTTGTTGCTGGGTCAATCCTGGGCAGGTGTCTCGACATCATTTGTAGTGGAGCATTTTTCAGGCTCGAGGAACATCTGGCATGTAGTATACTGTGGTCTGGCCTTCCTTCTGGGGTTGAAGAATGGGATGCGGGGTGCTGCCGTTCTGGACTCCGTCTATGGGTGGACCGTTTCTTGCCTTCGTATCAGTGCCTGTTCCTGGTGTGTGCCTCCGTGATGTCCCGTGATACATGAAAAAGATTATTTGCAGTAAGTATTCTTTAATTACAATAGAAAGTATTAATATTTTTCTTTTCTACACATTCCTTAAATTTTATATCACTAGGTATATAACTGATTATACTCTTATGGATACTTCTTAGTGCAAAGTCCCAACCTACAATGATTGAGAGAAAATGTTCTTAAGGTTCTTATTATCCCTATTCGTACAACCTCAAATCATTTGAGATCATTACATTCCTTTTTGTCCCACTTTCCTACTCTATTGTGTTAAGTTTCTCTGTCTAATTCTACTATTCCTTTTACTCACAGGTGACATTTCCCTTGCAATCGACAAATATATCTTACCCCCTTATTTAATCAAAACAACAAAAAAATTGCAAGTTGATAGCGCTTCTCCCCCATCTCTTTCAATTGGTATTAATAAAAATACAAAACGAAAAATAATGTGTTACTGTCTATCTTGTTTCATAAGTCAATGTATTGATGTTGGATATTGAGTGGAAATTAATTACTAAGTATCACTGACATGGAACGTTTTTTAAATTGCATGGCTCTCACTTACTCAACAAAATGTATTCTTTCTAAAAAAATATGTGCAACTGTATAGAATTAATCCTTTGACTTCTTTCATTAATATCATCATATCTACTCATCATATTACTCATCATATATCTCATATTTTTCACCTCATAAACTCATTATTCATTTCATCTCATGAACTCATTATTCATTTCATAAAGTATCTGCATAGGAAAACTTTCATGACGACATTTGGTGGAGGCGCCTTGCTCGTTCTTGGAGGCTTCATTCTCCATAATGGGCCTGTAAAACAAATTTTTGCATATAAGAAGTTGAATTGTTAGAGTCTTAATGATAATTTGTTGTATTTGGCTGAAATAACAACCCTGGTGGATTTTTCTTGTTTCTTAAAATGATCAGAGTAGGTATCTGTAACGAATTGAAGTTTTTTTTGCAGTAATTTTTTTTTCCAAAGTCATTTCTGGTTGAAACGATGATGTGTTGATGGATGTTTTCGCTTTTTTTGGATTTTTTCTTTCAACTGTTGCATTTTTCTTCGTTGTTCAATTTGTAGTATGATTTCAATACATATAAAGCCTAATTTGCACATGATAACCCTTCTTGCCGTGTTATTTTTTGACAGAAGTTTTTTTATTGTTAATTTATATTAATTTTTCTATATATTTTCTTTAAAATTTTGACAAAATCAGGAAAGAAAATATCTCGTGTATTTTTCATTCAAAGCACATTTTTCAATAACAATTGACTTTTTTTATCAATTATTCTTCACAAAAACGAAAATGTATCCTATTTTTTAGACCTCATTAGGGGGGATGGTATGTTTCGAAGGAATGGAAGGTTTGGAAGTATTTCTATCAATTAAAGTCCTCAATATATGTGCTATCATCTGATTTTTTATGAGATTTATCCATTTTTTTCCATACAATTTTTTCTATATGGAGCGCTCTACTATTTGCTTTTTTATTAATCAAGTTATATTTAGTTAATTAATTCTTCATTGCAATATCAATCATATTTTTTAAACATATTGAACATTTAGTTTCGATAAAATAATCAACTAAAATTCAAATAGTGATATAGCTCTGCATGATATTTCTTTGTTCTCGGGAACCAACTAGCTGTAAAGATGTAATGTAATAAGATGTAATGAAGTAATTCAGTTGAATTATATGAGATATAAAAAGACGATTTCAAAAATATTTCCAGTGATAGATAGAGCTAAAAATTTACTCACAATACATATTGAAGCTATTATATCCCGATTTAATTCAATCGATTTTTCCTCACAAGTTTGAATTGCCTTAGTATTCGAGTGTCATTCTTTTTTGTATAATGCTAGTAATTCCTTGGGTCAATATTTTTCACTTTCTTTGTTATAATATCTCCATACAGTGTGTGCCAACCTTACTAATATCTGAAAATAATGTTTGCTATAGGTATGCATTTTTTTTTATTAGAGGGTCGTCTCATCAAGAAATAATTTATGATGATCACGAAATTAATTGTGGCTTTCAGAATTGACGAGAATTTATAAAATATATGCTGCATTATAATAACAGTTTTTCTGAATATGGAAGGTTTCAATTTTTTTCCGACATTTTTCCATTTTCAACTGTTCAATAAATATCAATTGACTCGAAAAAGGCTCATTCTTCCACCTAAATAGTGATTTAATGATAAAGACCATAAGAAAGAGCAGTAATGTAGTTCAGAATAGTGGTTATCATATAGTAGTTATCAAATAATTTTACTTATAGGTATCCTGCAACATTTTTTTTTCGGAAATCGGTAAAAATGAATAACTAATAATAATGTCTTCTTTTGAAATTTTGATAGAAACGATTGATCAAAATGTTATCTCTTGGCATCTCTGAATTTTTATCCAGCTCTCTACTTTTTGCCGAGTACTCAGTGGACGGCATTCCTATTATGTTGATCAAAGCAAAATTCTGAACATGACACAGCAGTCAGTTTAATCGATTCTTGGATTGTCGCACTTCAATAAGGAAACTGTTAGACTAGGTCAGCTATCTGGCAGCTGTGCTCGCAGACACTGAACTTTAATAATGAAAGATGAACATTTTCTCCACTACCATGATAGCGATACAGATAATGAATTTTTATCAATCTAAGGTATAATTTGGTTATATATTTATGAAACATGGAAAAATTTACCCTCGAACCCCCTTATAACGATCTTTTTTCCTTTATTATATGTTGAGAATGAAAAATAATAATAATAAAGTTGAAGCATAACTTAAATATAATAGTTTTGTAATAGTTTGATAGTAGTAGTTCAGATAGTGATACATTGAGTCAAGAATCCTAAATATAGTAAAAACACAATTAGAGAAAATCCCCTCGTTCGTGAGTAACCAAACATTATTATATCTTTCATAACTATCACTGAATGATTACGATATTGGGGCATGAATTTGATCCAAGAAGTATTTGAAGTCATTTGTTGTTGAAAAACGCTATAAATTGAAATTTGGAGATTTGAGAAGGAGATTGATCATTCGTATGACTGTCCTAACTCTCTGAGATTGTCAAGACAAAGACTCACCCTTATGTTTTGTCAATCAGGAAAGTGAACAGGAGGCGTGAAGGGATGTCTTACAGTCTCAAATCGAAATTTGACGATTTATAAGTGCATTTCAACAACTGGTGGGAAATGATATTGAAGTAATGAATAAAAATTTACATGTATGGCAATTTACCTGGAACACCTTTTTCTTCACTATTGAAAGAAAAAAAAATGTGTACCTAATGATAACAATTTTTTGGGATTGAATTTGTGCAACTGGAGTATAAAGTAAGGATTGATTAATATAATGTTTGACTTCGTTTGAATAATAATGCGCGATAATGGAATAAGAATTATGATATGTGATGATGAAATAAGGATTATTATATGATAATGAAAAAATAATGAGAATATATGTAGGACAATATAGGAGAAATTATTGTCCAGTTGGTAACAAGAATGTTACTGTGTCATAAGGGAATTATGGAAGATGATCCAGAAGGGTTGAATAATTGCCTATGAGAGTATTGTGTTGTAGGTATTAGTAAGGTATGCGTGGGAAACTTGGCAGAATTACCCTAAGCCTGGGTTGAAAGTTTTCCTATGCAAATACTTTATGAAATGAATAATGATTTTATGAGATGAAATGAATAATGAGTTTATGAGGTGAAAAATATGAGATATATAATGAGTAATATGATGAGTAGATATGATGATATTAATGAAAGAAGTCAAAGGATTAATTCTATACAGTTGCACATTTTTTTTTTCTTTCTTTTTATTAGAAAGAATACCTTTTGTTGAGATAGTGAGAGCCATGCAATTTAAAAAACGTTCCATGTCAGTGATACTTAGTTATTAATTTCCACTCAATATCCAACATCAATACATTGACTTATGAAACAAGATAAACAGTAACACATTATTTTTGGTTTTGTATTTTTATTGAGACCAATTGAAAGAGATGGGGGAGAAACGCTATCAACTTGCAATTTTTTTTTTCTTTTGATTAAATAAGGGGGTAAGATATATTTGTCGATTGCAAGAGAAATGTCACCTGTGAGTAAAAGGAATAGTAGAATTAGACAGAGAAACTTAACACAATAGAGTTAGAAAGTGGGACAAAAAGGAAAGTAATAATCTCAAATGATTTGAGGTTGTACGAATAGGGATAATAAGAACCTTAAGAACATTTTCTCTCAATCATTGTAGGTTGGGACTTTGCACTAAGAAGTATCCATAAGAGTATAATCAGTTATATACCTAGTGATATAAAATTTAAGGAATGTGTAGAAAAGAAAAATATTAATACTTTCTATTGTAATTGAAGAATACTTACTGCAAATAATCTTTTTCATGTATCACGGGACATCACGGAGGCACACACCAGGAACAGGCACTGATACGAAGGCAAGAAACGGTCCACCCATAGACGGAGTCCAGAACGGCAGCACCCCGCATCCCATTCTTCAACCCCAGAAGGAAGGCCAGACCACAGTATACTACATGCCAGATGTTCCTCGAGCCTGAAAAATGCTCCACTACAAATGATGTCGAGACACCTGCCCAGGATTGACCCAGCAACAAGCATGGTACCTGTACCAAGTCGAACTCACCTGCGAAAACTACCAGTAAAGTGTCCAGGAGTCCTGACCATACTCTGTATGCAGCTATCCGTTAAAAGTTGGAAAATATGCCAATTTTGTTCCACTTCACACTTCACTCACAATCCACAGACGAAAAGACCAAAATGGAGTTCGAGTCCGAAGCGTGCCGAATCAGCATCTAGTAGCAATTTGCAATGGAATATGCAATTTGCTTGATCGACAATTTTGCCATTTCAACAATTCCAACGTCAACCAACCATGTCTGCCGCTGTCTTAAAACTTGGCGGGAAAGGAGTAGTTCACGACTTCTTCACTGGTGTGACATAAGCTGCATGGAACACCACTAAATCAACCGATGGGCGCATTCGATGCCAGCAAATCCAACGAGTAGCTAGGCAGCCGACAGCCGTTACCAGCCCGGAACACCTTTGCTCACACGATAGAAAAAGAAATCTGATGGGAGAATTTCACCGATTTAAAATCAGGCACCAGATGCAAAGTCCATGAGAGGAGCACGACATCATCAGTCATTCTAGTATACTACGAGGTCCCAGAGTCCCAGGCTGTACATGGGGTACAGTGTTTTCGCCGTTGGCAACACTGCATGCGGAGACCTGCCACCTGCCACTGAACTGAGGGACGAGGGAGCCAAGAGCGTACGACACGGGAACAACTTCCACGAACTGACGTACAGTGCCAGTGCCGGACTCAGTTTTTTTGTGCCACGTGAGAACTCATACCCGAATAATTGATTCGAAATATAATGTCGGGACATCTATGTTTTTTCTCTAGGAATAAAAATAAGTATTTATGTTTTTTAGTTGTGGAAATTTTCAATTTCATATATTTTTTAATCAATTTTCAATTCGAAGCTGGGGTCCAGCTTTACTAAGGAGGGGAGATGTGTCATATATTGAAAATAAAAGGTCTCATATAAAATTTTATCTTCACATTTTCAAAATTATCAACCTGAAAATTAATTTGGAAATCGAGTCATTATTAATATAATTCATAATTTTTAATTCAATATTTCATTCCAAATAAATCATTCACGCATGTTATATTATTCAGCTGTAATAGTAGTATTTATATCCGGCGAATTTCCAAGTTCAACGTCGTTTCAGACAACAGGTTTCAAGTTACATCTCTGGTCGTCGATAATCATAAATGAACGCTGAGAATTGCGAATCTAGCAATTGTCAGCGGAATAGTTCATGACGACAGGATTATTTTTTATATAAATTGGAAGACTGCCTTCCGAATCGGGGCTTTTTGTTTTTTGCATCTTCAGTGATCAGTATGACGAACCAAACTAATTTTTTAAAAGTAGTCGGCGTCATTTTTCGAAGAATGAAGAAAGCACATCTCTCCTGCCTTGGAATGATAATGTGAGTACTTACATTTCTATTTAATTCCAACTGCATTATTTCAACCTGATTCATTTTATTAATGGGTAATTATTTCAAGTAGTTTTTCATTCATTCACTGTGATCATGTTTTTTTGTCTATTTCTTTTGTTGTCAATAAACTAAGTAAAATTTCATCACCTCTCATTTTTTCACTTCACCAGGGTACACTTCAAATACACAATTAAAATCACCTCTCGCAGCCAAGCTAAAAGTTTCATGTTTCTCGTTGTTTGATTATCCTCACTTGGAAGGGCGGTTTTCTTCAAAAACCCCCTTTAAAAGTCACGTCCATTCGAATGAAAGATTTTCATCATGTTTTTGACTAATTTTTCCAGTAAACTAATGAACTAGTATAATTGCACTCAATTCACTCAACCATTTTCAAACAAACACTACACTTCCTTTCCATTTTCGAGACATTTGGTGGAGACGCCGAAGTTGAGAGTTTTTCCCTTTCAACTTACACGCGACAATATCTTAGGAATTTATTCTGGACCCTTTCTAATGTTTCGATGTTAATATTATACATTGCAGACCAAACAATCGATACATATTCCAATTTCGACCTCACCAGAGAAACGTATATTGTTTTGATGGAGCTTAATGATAAATCCTGACAATTACGAAGAATAAACCCTAAGATTTTCGATGAACTTACAGACACTGAGTTCATATGATTTGAGAAATTCAGTTGTTCATCGATTGTTATTCCCAAGTCTTTAACAGAAGTAACATTTTTAAGATCTTCGTTAACGTATAAGTAGTATTAATTTTTTTATTTTTTTTTGAAAAAAATAATGTAGCAGCATTTATTCATATTCAGAAATAGTCTATTTGAGTTGCACCATTCATTGAGTTGTTGTTGTGTTCTGATTATAGTAGCATCTGGTCACATGAAGAACGGACAGTCTTATAGAGCTTCAAATCGTCAGCAAACAGTAGATACTCATAGTAGATTATGAGTAGAATTATTATATTCATCCTTTGTTTGGATGTTATCCAACATAAAAAGAACTGAACAAATAATATACAGTTGCCTGTAAGATTTCCACTTATTAGGATTTACTAAACCACGATACGTGTTTCGCTATACAATGTCTTCCCCAAGCACGAACAATAAAATATTGATATTGAAATTTATTATAATCGAAAGTTTCAATGTTCCTGTTTGAGGAAGCTATTGTATAGAGAAACACGTATCGCGGTTTAGTGAACCCTAATATATGAAAATCTCATAGGCATTTTTTTAATCTGGATTTTCATCAAGTGTCGGCCACTCCGATTCAATTTATAAAAGAAACTGCCATTGACTCGAAAAAAAGCTATCCAGATTTGGTAATGGTGTAGAACACGTCAAATCTCAGATTCTGATGAATATCGCAAAAAATGAAATTTTAATGCGGAAACCATAGGAAAACCTAATTTCAATGAAAATTAATGAGCGGAGGGTACGAAAAAAACTTTAGATTTACTGTTATATCATCCTTGTACTTACCACTACATTCATGAAATCATATCTACATATACTATTCTTGAATAAATATTATGTTTTCACATGTACATATTATAGCCCATACAATTTGCATTCATTACTAGAATTCAATTACTACAAGTCAAAAAGTTGACATCAACCTGATCCACCATTCATGAAACTTCAGTCGTTTGACAGCTGTATAGAGATACCTGGAACTATGTTGCCACAACCCAAAAATGTTCAATTTTATATTCGAATGGTATACAATTGCAAGTTATGATCCTTTAAAGTTCGAAAATGGACATCTTCTGCACCACATAATTTCTCGGACCACACGCGTTTTCATTCATGTTAAGTATATTTTTTTATGTAGATTTTTCTTTGCATTCGGCTGATGCGATTGAAGATTTAGACTTAACGGATGAAGATGGAAGCGACTATTAATAATTTTGTGGAAGTAGATTAATAACATTTTGTTAAGTATAGGTTCTGTGTTGAGTTAGGTTTAACTTACTCTTTCACATGATTGCACATTTTGGATCATACTCAGTTTCATTATGTTCAATTATATTCAATTTCAATACATTTTCATATACTTACTATATATAATATATGAGATGATAAACGTATATTATGATGCACCACCGAGATTTCAGAAATAATTTGTAGGTGCTGGTATAATATAATGGTATAATATTCAATTCTGAAAAAAATTCGAAAAAAACTTTTCTATTGAAAATTTTTGATTTGCACCATAATTGCCTTCATTTATCTCAATAATCAGACGTTATTCAAGTGATGCTAGGTTAGTTAGGTTTGATTTTGATTTATGTTAATAATCAGACGTTATTCGAGTGATGCTAGGTAAGTTAGTTTTGATTTTTCTCAATAATCAGACCTTATTCAAGTGATGTTAGGTTAGGTTTTGATGGCAATTCGAATACTACATTGCCCTAATTTACAGTTTGACAACTTTGCTTTACATCACGTGCGTTATCGGTAAAATGTTGTCACTATGACAGACACTGTTGTCACTGTCAATGGTGAATTTTTTCAAGTAAACAATTTGATATTTTCAACGGATATTTTGGATATTTGGAAATAACATAAGCTCAATTCTGATGTGTTCAATCAGAAAAATGTGAGTAATTGTATTTCGTTCGGAATTTCGTGACTAAAGCAAGAAAACAATGAGATTTATTTCAACTCAGAAATTACTAGCATTTTGGCTATCATTTCAGTTTTTCACACGACAAAATCGTTTTTCATAGCTTCCGCGCAAAAATTTCTATGTATTTTTCGAATGTAGGCCGTTTTTGGCGACTTCCAAAAAAAAAACAAAATTTTGCGATTTGACGTATTCTACACCTTTGCTCCAAATTTAAAAAATGATACAGTATTGGATATAATATTTGTTTAATATTGTATATCCTTTTTCCAAACATCCTTACAAGTGCACCACAGCAGGCAGACCCTTATGCTGCAAGGTAAGGGTTACTGTTTTGTAAGGGACATATTACCCACCTCCAAAGTTACCTCTTGGGTTCCGACGATGGGTTGAAGTTGATTCAGACTTCCTTTGTGAAATGTTCTTGCGATGTCGGTTAGAGATTTGCCCTGAGAAAAAGTTTTAAGTGATTTACCCTTCTGAGAAAAGGACCATAAGACAAGTTAAACCTTACCTATTACAATCGCAGTAATTGGATTGCGGCTAGAGGTTGATCCATCTCTGCCAGTTTGGGTGCCTCTGGAACTTCGATTTTGATCTAAAAAAGAAAAGGATATAAAGCCATTTCTCGAAAGAAAAACCAGTGGAGGTTCGCTTATCGAACAGTACCTAATTTTGAAAAAATTGTTGGTCGTACTGATGTATTTTGATGTGTAGAACATCAATCTGAATCTGAAGTTCGAAAGTTATGGCAATGTTCAGAGAAATAGCATGTTTCACCTTTTTGCGTCGTTTTTCATCAAAATATAATTTTCAAACCTATTTTCACCTTATTTGTTTTTTTCCCAGAAAATATTATCATTTTTTCTGTAAAAACTCGACTTGACATTTTGAGTTCAACTTCGATAAATTGGTGGCAACGCCGGGCCCAGGCACAAATTTTTTGCAGTGGAATTTCAGCCAGCAAAATCTCCAGACCTCATCCCGTTACATTTACTTCAATGAGAGTCAGTTCCACAGTTATTTCGATAGACTAACCATTTTCGAAGAAATTAATGTCAGAGTTTGTGATGAAATTATATTCAATCTGAAATGATCTCAAATGTTCTGCTAGATTTTCGATATCGCCCTGGGTATTTTCAAGCAGAAAATGAAAAATGATTTCAACATTAGCCTTAATCATTTCCAACTATATTCACTATATTCAGGGATTTATGCAATAGATGCATGATCTTGATTTTGATAACTTTCAACATCATGTATTAATTAGATACGTGTGGATGACATATGATTAGAATAAGCATAAATGGGGTATTAGGAAAACAATAATATACTGGGTGTCCCACTCAAAAACGTGTAGACAGGCCATCACTCTGATATGTATCACTCTCTATTTTCGTCAAAAGTGTTCAACACATCAATTTTCTAAGTGCTGCCCGATTAACGAACCTAAGGACCAATAATTATTAGCAACAATATTGAAGTAGGTTAGGTTAGGTCAGAAGTGAGTGGGTCTGTTCGGCCCTCCACTGCAACCAACAAGGGTTTATTGTGGCTCACACCTATTCAAACTCGACCAAATAAACCCAGCTTCTTAACGAAGCCGATTAGTTTGTATGGTGAGTGATCTTTCAGGTCAGATGGTAAGAGTGAAACCTTGCCAAACTCTGAAACCCTGATTCGGTCCGCAGCGGGGCAGGCACAAATTATGTGCTCTGCTGTTTCATCATTTTCCAGACAGAGACGACACAGGCTGTCTTCTGACAGTCCGATTCTCTGCATATGATGATTCAAATGACAGTGACCTGTGAGAAGGCCAGTTAGACATCGTAGTTCGTCCCTACTGTAGTCCAACAACTGTTTGGTTTCCGACTTCGAAGGGTGAATAAACGCCTTGGAATGAGCCAATCCTGGAAGATTTTGCCAGAAGTCCATAAATCTTCTCGCCATCCAGGTATTCAATGTTTGTTTGGCAAAGCCTAAGGCGATGCCAATGACAGGCTGTGGTCCGATGAAGCTGCTTGCAGCACCCTCCTTTGCAAGGGAGTCAGCAGCCTCATTGCCTTCCAGGCCAGTATGGCCCGGAGACAATTTGTTAAATCTTCCTATTGAGGAGAGTCGTTTTTGGCAATTTGTTACCAGTTTGGACGTTGATCGGTAAGAGCCAATGGCTTTCAGCGCCGCTTGACTGTCCGAGAATATTTTTATTGACTTGTGTGTGAGGTTGGATTCTGCCAATTTCTCCTCACACAGTTCAATAGCATGAATTTCCGCTTGAATATTGAAGTATGTTCAATCTTACTTTCTCGATTGTGTCCAGTTTTGAGTTGCTTGGCAGCTGAGTGACCAGTTTTACGCTCTGGAAAAATAAAACGAAAATGATAATCCCCACGAAAAACGAAGTCTCTTTAGAAGGATCAATAAAAAATAATCTTCAAAATTTTGAAGCGATGAAGCGGTGTTGTTGATGCAAAGTTATAAGAATTGAAAAAACATCGAAGAATGGGGAACAGCGCATATTATATCTCATTCTGTGAAATGTCCGGAGTCAGTGAAAAAAAATTCCTCCACTTAAATCAACGAATTTTGCAGCCTATCAGTTTTCTTCAGAAAGCCATCGAATACGACGTACCCGATTTTGAGCCAATTTGACGGCTATATAAAACCTCAGGGATAATTTTACCTTATGAATTGGTAAAAAGCGAAAAAATCCAAATGGCAAACCTATAAACTTTGAAGATTCTATAATTCGTACTGAATCTTCAAAAAGGCACGGAATCATACTTTTATCAATCTTTTTTTTTTGCTTCTTATACTGCCTACAACATGGATAATGTAGTTCGGAATGATCAAAGAGAAATCTCAAATCACTTTCGAAATATCAGTTTTTCATTTGATGTATATGTTATGAAAAGCTAATTAGAGAATTGTGTTTGTGAATCAGGTCTTTTTCGTTTTCTCGATGTGTCATTTTCAGCAAAGATTTCAGACCCATGGAAAAACCATTCAAATGAATGAAAATCCTCAACAAACAACACAATGACAACAAAATTCTTTTACTGAAAAGAAGAAAGCGTGAATTGAGGCTGTATTTTTTGGTGCATTCCTTATAAAAGCAAATCTATTCGAATGAAGAAATACTTGTACTTCAAAAATGAACTAGAACTGTGAGAATCATTTCGAGTAAAAACTACAAATTCAAGTACATATCATCTGCCTGAAAAATGTACTACGCTACAAGTTTGCTTAGGTTGTGAACCGAAATGATAAAAAATGTAATATTTTATCATTTTGTTTTGATTTTTTTCATGGAGTATTTTTTCGGGTTTCTTCTTTTCTGTTCTCAGGACAAAATTATATATATGCCCCGATACCTAACTGCAATATAATGAAGAAATATTGACTGGCTTTTTTGACAATTACGTACGGTATTTTTATGAATTGAAATATTTAATTGAAATGATATAACAAAAAGTCATAGGAAAATTCAAATATTTTTCATTATCATGGGAAAGAAACCCCAGAAAGTGAACTCAATAATCTTATATTATGTTATGTTGTTATGTAAAGTGATGTTATTTCGTGGAAAGTATGAATGAACTGTAATGTGCCAGCTGCCAGGATTTCGAATACTTCTCACAAAACATTACCAAGTTTAAATTGTACAGCCTTCCTTGGGCGGGTAGAAGCATTCTTGCCTGCAATGCCCCTGTTGTGACCAGGATTAGTCTCTGCAAAAAATTGTACAGGTTCATTTTATTGAGTTAGAAAAGTAGTTATTTTCAAAATCATGAAACCATGTGAAATTCTGGTAAGGTTTTGATCATTTGGATGCACACACATCTCAATATTTTCGATAGTTTCATGGCATATGGACCAATTTTGAAAGTCTCTCTAATAAAAGCTGTAGATGAAGTTGAAAATTCCGATCAAGAAAATGGAGAAGATCACTGGAATACTTTGGAGACCGATTGTTGAAATTGTTACATCTCCAGGTCTGAAAACTCCTAGAATGTGATGGTCTGTGCAAATAATGGGACTCCACTTTTAATAATTTTTATTGGATAATTTCTACTTTGAATTTCATCATACGATAAGGCTCTTCAAATTATTGATAGATGTATTACAAATAGAACCTACCTAGTGGATATCGTGGTATCGAATCAGTAGTCGGAGTTGATTCTGCCTTGCTGTCAGTCGTTTTGGAATCGCGATCAGAGTTTGGCTCTGAAAATGAAGTTAGAAAGTATGCTTCATGGTACTTCGGTTGGAGAGGAGAATGATAATAAGCAATATTCAAATAAATATACCCTTTATATTTTCGTTCATATTGTTCAGAAATATCATAACAATAGAATCTTCTTGATTCAAATTACCTGTGCTTGGTATACAGAATGTTCAATAAAAAGTGATTTCTTTTATAGAAGATATGTTTTATATTGATTGAGAACAGAAGAAAACACAATTTTGCTTGAGATTGCATTCTCCTCACAAAAATATTCATGTTTTTAAAAATGGAAATAATGTTATACTTAGGATGTTTTTACCTTCCAACTCAGATTCAACCTCGATTTCTTTGGTAGCGAAAGAACCATCTTCTTGTTCTTAAAAATAAAAAAACACAAGAATATTATTCACTATCGAAAATCTCAGTGTGCATATTAGTTCGAATGATATCGTGATATTCGTGACAATTCAGATGAGGATATTTGAGTTTATGTCTTTGGGTTGAAGCAAATGACGCCAATTGACAAAAATAGAAAATATGTAAGATGCCGGATATTTTTCGTACCTTCGAGCAGTGGTTTGATTTCGATTATTTTGGCAGCGAATGAACCATCTTCTTGTTCTGAGAACAAAATATTATTCATTATAAAATATATCAATATTATACAGGGTATTATCTGTGATAATTCACTATTGGCTTAGATGTGAATAATTTGAGGGCTCATTTTTGTGATCCTTTCCCTATGAGCTTGGGTATGCATCCCTTCTGAGAAATGATCCAATTTTACATTTACAAATATGAAAGGAGTTTGCGTGTGCTTGTTTTCTTACAGGTTGTTTTTTGAAAATGGTCATGATGAATGAATGAAAGTGTGATAAAAAACCATTATCTTCAATTTTCAACGTACTTCATATTCGTAATTTCCTAGGAAACTTCATTCATTCTACTGATACCCTGTTGAAAAACAAAAAGTAAATAAAAGAATCACAGCTAACCAAAAAATTGCGATAAACGCTCGAACCTGTAATAAAATTGAAATAATTTGAAAACAGAACCACAAACGAGCAAAGATTAAAGAGTTATCAATGGTAAAAATGAATATAAAAAATAGTGAAATGGAACAAAAATTGATGGAAAAGGGAGAAAAAAAGGTTGAAACCAGGTTTCAAGTTCACTGTAATCACATGTTTCCTGAACAGTTTTTTTTTGTTTACTAAGCCAACAAAAAATAAACTTTTGATGACTTTGGACAACTTCACTGGTGAGTGTATTTGTTTTTTCTCGATGGGGGGGCTGCTATTTTGATTTCAACATTTTTATAAATGTTGCTTAAATAAATGTTGTTCAATTGAACTGATTTTCTATATTTATCATTATTAAACGTGGTCATTTGTTTCTCTTTTTTTTTATTGTTTTCAATTCAATTGTATTCGTTGCTTTCATTTCGGTTCCGTTTCCTAGCAGGTTTAAATAAACAGTAGAACATCGAACGAACATTCAAACAAATGAAACAAATTGCAAAATGCTACGTTACCAAGTAGTAATGGCACAGACTTGGATTGCTGAAGAAGACTTGATTCAGCCTTGTTGCTAGAAGTGCTCTTACAATCGCTATCCGGAGCAGGTTCTGAAAACAAATATGATGGTATATATTACGATTTCCTTTAAATAAGTATCAGCGACTTACGATACTGTGTGAGGTTTGACGAATTATTGATTCTTACCTTCGGGTTCAGCTTCAATTTCGATTTTTTTATCAGCGAATAAGCCGTCTTCTTGTTCTGAAAAAAAACCTGATGATTATCTTTCATTATTATATGACTCAGCATAATCTATCGTACTACATAATATTACTAGCAGTAATAATTAGGTCAAGTTTTCAGTGCCATCGAAAGATTCTTGGGATACTGTTTCTAGGTCATTATTTTGTTCTGGATGAATTTTCTTCTCAGTAGTTTTTTGAGTTGCTAACCCACCTTGATGTGAATACATCAAGAATTGATATTGCAACCTAAACACGCGTAGAAGGGCAGATTTCTAATCTATCTCGAAAAGTTGCTTCGTTGGTTAAAAACAGTTTGAATGAAACACAATTTTGATTATCAAAATAATAGATGAACTTATACTTATAATAGTCCTTATACCTGATAACGTTTCGGAAACAGAATTCGCTTCCCTTTTCAAAGTTTATTAACAAATATGTCTCTTGCATGTTCATTTTTGGAAATCTGTCATATTGACAGAACATCAATACAAAGATACGCATTTTTATAAATATTGGTTCTTGTCTTATTGAATTTTTTTTCAGAATGTGTTATGTTAACAACCCCAAGAACTAATAAGAAAAAATTCTTGGGATTATTTTCTTTGAGCAGAAACAACCTTATCAAGTTGATTCTGAGCGCATGGTTGTTCAATACGAAAGACTCCCTAATATCCTGTTTTTCCATATAGAGATATCCTAAAACTTCACTAAATTCATCTCAACTCACCTATGTTTGGTATATAAATTCAGTAAGAGAAAATGAGCTTTATGTTTTTTATATTCATTGATGAAGCAAAAACATCTTAAAAATTTCAAAGGATTGACATAGAAGGAAATGGATCAAATGGTTAAAGATATAAATCCATGACTACATTGAAAAATTGACCTACTCAATAATTTTGATGCTTGCGCATCCTAGTATTTACAGTGTAATTCAATTTGTTCGAAAAAATTACAAACGAAACCGTATGTGATTCGAGATATTTTCATTTCTTACCTTCTAACATGGGTACGATTTCTTTCCTTTTAATGGTAAATGAACCATCTTCTTGTTCTGAAAAAAAAATAATGATTACCTCTCATCATGAAATTCCATAGTAACTCGTTTAATGGCCTATTTTACTTTTGAGTGGCCATTCTCCTGAAGATCATTTTTAATTTTGTCCTGTTCTTTGTCGAGACTTTCCTGTGTTTGCAGACCCTGAAAGCCCTATCAGAGTCTGGACCATTCCAAAATAGATGGCGATTGGATTGCCGATTCAGTTTGATTTGTTTTCCTATAAAGATATTTTTCTAATGACCTCAGTGGTCTTCAGTTTCAGGTCGAAGAACGCCAGTTTCATTTGCTCAACTGTCGCAGAGAGGTATCCAGTTCTCTATCTCTATATTTCCGTATTATTATCGTGTCTTCTACATAGCCCAACCACACGGGGGTCTTCTTCTGGTCAATCCAATGGAGAATGATTTGATAGTTCCAGGTATATGTTGGCTTGAACAGGAAATAAAGTTGTTTCAATTGGTAGTAGATCTTCATTCAGACTGAATACCGATTATTCATTTAGAAGTTATAGCTAATTCTGGACGAAAAATTCCAGTATATCCTTGCTTGATCCTTGGGAGTTTTTTTGAAGTTTTTGTCCCCTTTCATCTTTTTATGAATGGACTCGAGTGATTCCTTGATTGAAAAGTGAATGTAGCAACTGATGAGTTGGTCTCCTCTTGTTTGGATAGTCTTCAAGATTTCAACACGATAACTGGAGTTTTTCACTAAGGACGAGTGATTTTCTTATATCAGATCCGATAATAGGAATATAAATATCACCGTTTCCTGTACGATTCTGTAGCTTCCTCAAGCAGAATCCTGTTATTGTCAGTACTGGAGACTGTGATATTTTTGATAATATGGGTTTTCATCAAGTATCCGTCAGTTCAATTCAATGTCCTATAATAGGAGTTAGAAATATTTAATGAAATCGTTGCTGACCACAGCCCCAGTTCAATTTCATTTAACATTTTTTGACTACTTAAGTGTTTTGTCTTAATGGGGTTAGACAACATAAACAAAGGAAAGTCAGAGCTGATATTTTTTCATGAACTATGACACAATAACTTCTATTCACGATCCTATAAGATATATTGTAAGTGAAACGTACCGAACAGATATGGAACAGACTCCAAAACAAGGGTAGATTCAGCTTTCTCCTCGGAAGTGTTCTCAGGATCAATATCTGAGACGATGTCTGTGGAAAGATGTGGAATTGTACATTTTAATTTTTTCTGGTCGAAAGACGAAGTTATTGTTAGAAATAATGGCAACTGTGTAATTGTCAAGATTTTTTTCATTCTTACTCTCAGGTTCAGGCACAATTTCTGTTTGCTTAGCAGCAGATGGAACATCTTCTTCTGCTGAAAAAAAACAACAACATTGAATAATATCATTCAGTATGCCATATCTCGAACAGACTATACATAGTATTTATAATACACATATATATATATATATATATATATATATATATATATATATATGTAGAAATTCATGTTTTCACGGATCTTCGATATGCAAGATTAACGGATAAAAACCCAGAAAAATTCATCTTGCATATATATATATATATATATATATATATATATATACAAACTAGTGAATATTGGGGAGTGCAGCACGTCAAAAGAAAACTCTTTTGAGTATGTCCAAGCTTTCGGAAATATATTTTATTCCATCATCAGGGAAACTACAATGAACATTACATGTGAACTCTATACTAGTTAGGTGCATGATTACTTACACTTATGTGAGGATGTATGACTTGTTGGTACAATTCAGCATGATGACATTCATGGTAATGATGATAAGCAATGAGAATGTAGATGAGTAAAATAATCTTGATTATAAAACGTACACATTAAAATCTTCGTTAAAAATATATAATTAAAATCACGTCGAACATGTGGTCGGACTTAAAATGATAGGTTAACGTCAAAAGTGAATGGACAGATGACAATGTCATATTGTCATTGTCTAGAGCCAACAAATAGGAGGCAACAAATAGGAGTAGGCTCTAGACAATGCTCCAGTGAACATTAATGAACAATCTTTGGTATCATTATAAAATTCATAACTTCAACTTCCTTCACAATTATCGCCCAATTTAATTCAACATAAACAAAATTTTCAACAGAGTTCCTAACGAACCTTAATAATTTTCTTACATACCAACAGTGGCACCAACACTCAGTTGGCACCATTGAATTTTTGACCTGACACATGACAATATGACATTGTCATCTGTCCATTCACTTATGACGTTAACCTATCATTTTAAGTCCGACCACATGTTCGACGTGATATTAATTATATATTTTTAACGAAGATTTTAATGTGTACGTTTTATAATCAAGATTATTTTACTCATCTACATTCTCATTGCTTATCATCATTACCATGAATGTCATCATGCTGAATTGTACCAACAAGTCATACATCCTCACATAAGTGTAAGTAATCATGCACCTAACTAGTATAGAGTTCACATGTAATGTTCATTGTAGTTTCCCTGATGATGGAATAAAATATATTTCCGAAAGCTTGGACATACTTAAAAGAGTTTTCTTTTGACGTGCTGCACTCCCCAATATTCACTAGTTTGTACCTAACTAGTCAGCAAAGACTACCTATCAATATGTATATATATATATATATATATATATATATATATATATATATATATATATATATATACATATTGATATATATATATATATATATATATATATATATATATATATATATATATATATATATATATATATATATATATATATGCGAAATTATTGGTTTTCTAGGAGTTTATCCGTTGGTTTGTCTGTATTGACTTTCGACGTTTCGCCAACATCTCAGTTGGCATTTTCAAGACTGTTACTGCTCCTACTTGGTGCTAACAACAGTTGCTAGCACCAAGAAAACCAATTCCGCATACTCAAGCATACTCGGCTAAGCTTCCGCGGTCAGAAATGTGCTGGCTGGAACTTCCGGTTGATCCGCGTCTGGAATGATTTTCTTGTCTACGTTTCGGCTCCCATTACGGAGCCAGTTTCAAGACTGAGCGACCTTGCGTCTAGGTCTGAGTTGTCTCACTCTATCATCACCTCCAGTGATGATAGAGTGTATATATATATATATGAACTTTTCGATTATATATATTAAGTTTTGCAATTTCTTTCCCAATGGAATGTGCATTTGATGCTCTTTCAAGTGTTATTTTCAGTACTACTGCAAGGTTGAACCTTATACCAGGTGGAAGTAGTACGGACTGCGAGTCTTGAAGAAAAGTTGCTTCATCTTTTCTGCCTTGAGTGCTACTGTTTTCAAGATCTCTGTGAAAAGATTAATGATTTGATCAGGTTATATTCTCTATTGTTTTTTCCTGAATTCATCCTCATGATCAGAAAGTAGTGCCTTGTGCAAGCAAGGGACGTTTGACTTTCTTTATTGCCGTATTGCTCTGGAAGACCAAAATATTTTGCCGGTATTGAATTATAGTTATTTCAACTATGGAGGAAACCGGAAATGCTACAGTACTACCCAGTCGGTTGGTGTATCTATACCTGTAGGTATAGGTAGGTGTTGGTAGATGGCATCCACGCAACTATCATTATCTTGCGTAATACCCGATATTGTAGCGTGCCTTTGCACATTTCTATTCTTGTGATATTCCAGCACTATCATGCATCAAATGCTCTCTATAAAACATGTTGCACGTGAAATGTTCCTTACCAAGTCGTTTTGTTGTATCAGATGTGGTGGTTGAATCAGTCTTCTCGTCTGAAGTATCCTTGTAGTCAATATCAGAGACTGTTCCTGTGAACGAATTATGAATTCATATTATTAATATGTAAAATCAAACATTATTGTTGGAATATCTTCCACTCTCACCTTCAAACTCTGATTCAATTTCAATATTTTTGTCAGCAAGCAAATTATCTTGTTTTTTTTGTAATAAAAAACAAAACATTTTATAAATCAATACATTTTTTTCATTTCAAAAAGTTCATCTTGATCATTCGAATCGCGCCTATTCTAGCAATTAAAAAAAAAGAGTAAGATTATGAAGATTTTCATTCTCACCCTCAAGCATAGGCACATCTATTGTTTCGGCAGCAAACGAACCATCTTCTTGTTCTGATAGAATTAAACAAACAATTAATATCCATTATTAACTATTTTATACCGTGTTTCAACACAACAATAGAATGAGTTGATGATCATGAAGCATATGGAGAGTTATGTCGGTTAACATAAGCTTTCTTGTCTGGAGTGCTCTTTGAAACTGTTCCATAACGTATTTTATTGAGACCCAAATGTAGACCAATTCTGAAATCACTGATCTGATTCAGGAGAACCCGCTTCATAGATGATTTCATCAGCTCTGATAGAAAAAATAACATTGTTTACTGAAACACGCCTGCAAACTAATACTATCGAATAAAATATGATGACAAAATGGTTAAGGCTTTCGCGGCCAAGGTTTTCAGTATTACTAGTTTTCTTTGGGTTTGAAGGCCGTCGTTCTTTGGACTTTCTTCCTGACGTTTCGCCAGCACGAGTGCCTAGCTTCTTCAGAAGCTCAGTCATCTTGGCTATTATTCCGATGACTCAAGAACGAATAAATTCCAAAGAACGACGGTATGGTCTCATAAAATGAGTATCTAGCCAATTTTTGATTCTTTCCGATTTATAAATAAATTCATAAAATTGAGTACTATGGTCATAGTTTATTGTTATTGAGATGGAATAATTTTGATTGTCTTGCACTAGATAGTCCTATCGAAGTACATTATGGACGAGTACGATTTGATATTATAGCGAACAATATATTGTTTGTAATTTTTACTTCTTACCTTCAAGAAGAGATTCACTCTCGATCATTTTGTCTGTGAATGAACCATCTTCTTGTTCTGAAAGAAGAGAAATATAAGGTTATAGTATACTAGAACTTAATGATGAGTTATGACAATAGAATCGGTGGACATAATTAATATATGAATAATATAGTGAATGCAATGATACCTTTTCACTACTGTAGCAAGTCAACATTTCACCATATTATTCAGAAAGTTTGCTGTGTCAACATTTGGACGACAATAGTGTGGTCCGCAAAATCACCAACCACATTTAACACCGCTGTATTTTTTCACCAAAATGAAATATTCGAATTCAAAATGAACCATTGAATCCAAGGATGTGTCCATGTAAAATTGAGTTACTTGAAGGTTTTGAGCCAATCAGTCTAAAGTGTGATACCATATTTTTGTGATTTTCCAAGATGAGCAACTATACTTTCGTTCTACAATTTTTATTTTGATCACAGGATATTCCAAAGAAAAGTGATCACTAGTTATAGTAGCTTTCATTTAAAATCATATATACTATCACTGGGTATTCAGTTGAATTTCGGATGATTTTTGGGTGTCACATCTCATTGAGAAACCCTATAACATGATTCAATCAGTGTGCTCGATACTAAAAATATAGACCCAGATAGGACATTACCGAACAAAAATAATGGTTCAGCTATCGCAGGAGGAGTAGAAAGTGATTCAGCCATTGGAGAGGCAGTAGAAGTTGACTCAGGTCTTCTTTCCTCAGTTCTGCTATACTCATAATCAGAAACAGGCTCTGTGAAAAATGGGAAAGTGTCATCATTATTTGAGATAGTCAGTGCGAAATTTGATATATTTTCTTCCTTACCTTCAAAATTTATTTCCATTGTATTTGCAGTGGAGGAAGCAGCAACTTCTGAAGAAGTGGTATAATTATTGATTCTCTGAGTTCCAGATGGACCAGCTTCTTCGTCTGAAAAAAAAACGGATTATGAACTCGAAAAATATAGGGTGTCAGTAAAGTTAACTATTTAGGATACATATTTTGAAATCAATCGCTCAATTTTCATCAGATCTGATCTGCTGTTTCTTTTTTACATATTGTGATGCAACAAGTGCTCTACATAGGACTACAAGATATTTGGCAAGTGAAATATTACCTAGTAAAAATGGCACAGGCATCTGAGGACCGATTCTTGAAATGCTGTCGAACTTATGATCAGAGACGGTATCTGTAAAAAATTATACGAAAACATAAGTGTTGGTTGAATCCCTACAATTTTCGTGATATTTTCATTCTCACCTTCAAGTTCCAGATCGATCGTTTCTGCAATAGACGAACCAACTCCTGATTCTGTAAAGGAAACAAAACTGGGTGATCAACTGGAAAGTCTGTGGGTATAATGATAATAATATTCATTGATCTTCAGAAACACAAGGCTTATAGACATGTCAAATACAAATTTTGTCAAATCCTCATCTACTAGTCTCTTAGCATAGAAGGCTAAAATTTAAAAATGAGTGATAAACAGTGACAATATACCTTCAGTCAGGTTCCCCAGTTGTTGAGCTTATATTCAATCAAGTTCATCGTAGTATTGTTACCAGTTTTACTGCTAAATTTTGAGAAAGACCTATCACATAATTCTGAACAAAATTTCATCATGCTATTTGAGGCATTGTTGGCCAAAATAATCTTTATGTCAGTTTGAAACCCGTAAAAAGAGAATGGAAGAGAAATAGAGAGAAAAGGCATAGAGGACAAAGAGAAAGAGAGAGCAGAAATAGTTAGTCGATGATTATCGCTAACGTGTTCACACCAACGCAGATGTACAAACTGAGCTAAACCTGGCATGTTATTAGAGTTATTACAAATTATCTCAGTACCAAAAGAACAGGAAAAATAATAACTCATTTTCTGCTGAAAAAAACACAAACTTCTTCAATATCTGACACACTAGTTTCCAGAAACGACACGTTACCGTTGTATTAGCCATTTTGTAAAGTTCAGGATTCAGCACTCTCGTCACTCAAGGCCAGTCCATTTTTATTGTTCTTAATGAAGCCAATATTTCAGTCAGTAATGCCGATGTTGCCATTTGCAACAATCCTCGCGTTTTATGAAACTATTTCGAACAATTTTGAATAAATTACTATTAGATACACAAAACTCGGCAAAAGATAAAATAGCTATATTTTTCTCACGAAAGAAATTGCAATATCAGAAATACCGCAACAGAAATCTTACCTGATGAAATTGATCCAGGCATGCAATCAGGACCGTAATAATTTGGGCGTGAATATCTGTTGTGGAAACGTTCGAACGAGGACACTAAGAAAAAAGTCCAGAGTTATTCTATTCGATTGGAAAAAGTTAATAATCAAAATTGAATCAAGACCCTAGCCAGAATAATTCGAGGTTGGTTTGGCTAAGGGTCAGTTGTATAGGTTCGGTTTGAGCTCCAGGTGGCGATTAAGCAGAAGAATTTGATAGAATTCGCATGCATTATCTGTCAAATTCGTAGTTTAAACTCCACATCATATTAGAACTGAACAGTGGCGTGTCTAAGGGGGGCAGAGGGGCCCTGGCCCCCCAAAGCAGCTCGTGCAGCTCGAAGAAAAAACGAAAATATCCGTCCATCCACTCTGAATTGATGCTTAATGAAATCTACTGATAATTAATATATGATCATTTTTTTCTATATATATATGATATATATGTTTATATATTTATATATATATATATATATATATATATATATATATATGTATGTATGTATGTATGTATGTATCAATATATAATTTGATGAGAAACCCGTTATTTGGGACGTTAGTCATATTTGCAGCGGATACATGACCAGTGGAAAAGCATATTATTGATCACTTTATGGCCCAGCTTGATTCTCGATTCAATAACAGATTAACTGAAATATTACCTATCGAAGGTCTCATCCCAAAAAATTTTAAAACTCACACCACAGAAACAATTATCAAGGCTTGTTTGGTTTATGAAGCAGACATTGATATATCAGAACAAGAACTGAGAGCTGAAATAATGATGTGGCAAAAAAGATAGGAAAATGAACCAGATTTGCCTTCCACAGCAATAGAAGCACTTTGTTTTGGGACGAGTTTTGTTTCCCACAATAAAGATTTTATTGCAGATATTTGCAACTCTACTAGTATCAACGGCAACAGCTGAAAGAAGCTTTTCAACTATTACCATGACCCATTTGGTGTCAACCATTGAAGAAGAGCGTTTGAATGGTTTAACCTTATTCAACATTTATAAAGAGGTTGATATTGATATCAAAAATGTAATAAATAGATTCGCTGCAAGTAAACCTAGACGAATGAACCTCAAAGACTGGTCAGGGTCAGGTGATTTAATGAAAAACATCAAAAAGACTAGTCATTCTGTTGTTTCGTTTCATTTTTCGTTCTTTTTTTATTTTGGCGACGTGAACCACTAACACAATTTCTGGCAATATTTTTCATTTATGCTTCGGCCCCCTCCAAAACAAAATTCTAAACACGCCACTGGAACTGAACCTATACAACTGGCCCTTGATGTGTCAATCTAGGGGGGTGAATTAGTTTTGGTTCAATGTTTGGTTACTAGCTATATACAGTCAAAGACCAAAAGCTGATACATGTTTCATCACAACGTACAATCCATATCAATATATAAATATAGATGTCTTGTGTTATCTGTCCGCCTGGCCGTGAATTGTAGCGAAACCTTCTCTCCTCGAGCACTAGACAATCAGCAATGGTCATCTTTTGTCTGTGCTCGGTGTACACTGCAGTACTGCCAGAGTCGTCAGTATGACTGTTTGTGAAATAATTTTGTTGTTTCTTCGTTGTGTTTTTGGGTTCTTGACCTACCACAAGCGGAAGCGGATTGGGTTTCCGAAACGTCAACGTAGTTTTTGATAAACATTAGTTCTTGTATTTTTTTGAAAGGCAAATTTGAGATATATAAGAAGTTGCTGGCCAATGTTTGTTCTGAGTAAGATTTACGAATTTTTGAGTATGCTGAATCCATTCATTGGAAATTTGTTACTTCTGGTATTTACAAAAGGTAAAAACCTCCATTTTGCTCGTGCTTATTCTAGCATGTCTGGCAGCACTGATGTATTCAATGAGAATCATAGGATTGAAGGTTATACTCCTTTTTCATGGCGTAAATGAAATATTATTTGAAATAATTCAATATACAAACACTCAGTTCTAGATTTATACAGAGTGGTCCAACAGAAAGTATGCACATAGCATTGGAATTTGAAGCAAAAAGATTTAAAGTTTGCATTTGAAGGGGACAAATTTCACACATATTTTTCAACCTCTCAAATGGAAAATGGGGTCGACTGATATATTTTGTGAAAAGGTATGAAACTATAGTCCCAGTACCTGATCCATTGAAATTTACCCAAACATCAACCAGATTATTTTGGTACCGAGGAAAAATACAAATAAGTTTTGCGACTCAAGAATCAAAATAACAAACAGTTAAGAACTACTTCATTTCAATGAGGACAAGATAATGGAATTTTGCATTATAATGAAATTCCCTATTCATCGTTCGTTTTTCTTTTGTTGGAAAAACTGCAGATGAGTGTAGAAAATTTTTTATCAGTTAGTCTTGCCACTGATTCAGTTTGGTTTCTTCGAAAATAATTTTAACTTCACCATATGATAATAATAGAACTAGCTGATCTTACAAGAATTATCAATGATATGGAAAATAAATCCAATGGCTATATTATAGATGCAAAATTTTTGAAAAATATTTACGGGGTTGTTGGGCACGTTTTGTTGTATTTTATTAATTTATCTTTAGAGTGTGGGGTTTTTCCTGAACAATTAAAAACGAGTACTGTTATACCTATCCAAAAAGTTTCTAACACTGTGAATTCTTGGGAATTCCGACCAATCAATATGTTGCCAATACTTGAAAAAATTCTTGAACTGGCCGTATATCAACAGCTGTTAGAATACTTGAACACCAACAATTTTTTCTTTGCAAACCAATCTGGCTTCCGGAAACACCATTCTTGCGAGTCATCCTTACAACTCACTCTCACTAAATGGAAAGAAAGCATAGATAGGGGAGAGTATGTGGTTGCAATGTTCTTGGATTTAAAAAGAGCATTTGAAACAATCGATCGAAGAAAGTTGCTAAGAAAATTAGAGGCTGCTGGTATCGTAGGTACAGTGCTCGATTGGTTCACAAATTACCTGACTAATAGCAAACAAGTTAGTAAAATCAATCAAAGTTCTTCTTAGCAACTCGAAAATTCTTTTGGTGTATCTCAAGGTAGTGCCTTGGGGCCATTATTGTTCCTAATTTATATCAATGATATACATCTTTTTCATTCATGTGACTTCATCAATCTCTTTGCAGATAATACTCTGTTATCTGTCTCAAATATTGATTTGGATATTGCCATTAATAAAATGAACGACTGACTAAAGACTATTCAGTCATATCTTGAAAGTAATAAACTCAAACTGAATATAACTAAAACCAAGCCAATGATATTATCGACGCCATATAAAATTAGGAATATGAATACAGGTCAATATAGCCTTACAATAGATGGTGAAACAGTCACATTTGTGAACAAATTCAAGTACTTGGGATTCATGCTGGATAACACCCTTTCATTCAATGCACATTTCAATTACATTTATAAAAAAATATCAAAAAAGATATATTTTTTTACCAGAGTCTCATCGAATCTTTCTTTGTATTCCAGATTAACTGTTTATAATACAATTATTCAACCTCACTTTGATTTCTGTGGAAGTATCCTATTTTCGTTTGAATTGAATAAAATTTCTAGTCTACAGAAATTACAAAATCGAGGACTTCGCATCATATTGAGATGTAACCGTAGTACGAATATCAATTTCATGTTGAACTCTCTACAATGGCTGTCAGTGTCACAGAGACTGTATCTAATAACAATGACCTTCATTTACATAATTTTGAATAATTTAATGCCAGAATACTCTGCTTCATTCATTGTCTTCAGTTCATAGCTATCAAACTAGAGGAAATACTGAACAACAACTTCACTTACCCAAATACAATCTGGCCAACTCAATGAGATCTTTATTTTATAAGGGTATAAAAGAATATAATGAACTACCGATATGCATAAAAGAGTCTAAAACTATTGGGGAGTTCAAAACTGTACTTATAAATAACATAAGATCTAATCGATAATATACTTGTTCATTATTTAACTGTTCATAACTATTTTTATCAATTATTCATGTGATTTTGTTTTTTGTATTACTGTGCTATTTGTATACGTGTGTTTTCTACATTTATTCGTTTATTGTGTTTAACTATATTCATGAATTGTAATTTACCAATGTATGTATATTAGGATTATTTTCTACTAAATAAAGATCATTCATTCATTCATTCAAAAAACGTGGTTCATTCCAGAAGTTGAAATCCATTAGTTTTTGAAAAAAGAGTCTAGCTAGACTTACTGTTCGCTTGTTTGAAGAAACTCATCCCGATAAAATGATTCGTTTGTTGCCAAGTTAATGAGGAAATTTTTCGATACCTCGTTCATCTGTTATGTGAAACACCAACCGCAGAACCCTATCAGATTAAATTTTTTAAATGAATCTCAACACAATCTATAATATAGTATGGAAGGAAATGGATAAAATGTTCAACTCTTTTCAATGAAACAAGACAACTCGTTCACTTTTTTCACAAAGCACCGTTACAAATAACAAACATTGAAACCGACCACTATTTGTAAAAGTTTTGATTCCTGACAAGAAAAACTTTGTATTTGTCATTAATGTTCTTAACGCAGTTATCGAAATAATTCTCAAAGTAAATTTCAATTAATAGGGTGTCATTAGAAAGATTATTTTGTGCCTCTTCACAAGATCTCACTTTACCTTTGAAATTTTAGATTTGCTGTACCTCCTCGCTAGGGGGTTGAATAGATATGTTAAAAAGTAAGTTCAAAATGTTATCCCTTCACAATCAAACTCTGTGTGTCCTAGCATTTTTGTTCCAAGTAACAAACAGAAGAGAAGAGCTCGGTGCACACTTCGTTGGACCACTCCACTTTATTTGTCCTGTGAATGGCTTGCTGTAAGATAATGAATACTATTATTATTACTAGTGTTATTATTCGTACCATCACGCTCAGGTTCATTTTTCATTATCCTGGCAGCTCCTCCGTTGGAGAGAAAAATTCTTGTGATATCTGTGGAACCAGGAAAATTTTCAAATGAGTATTATATTTGAAATGATGTAGTGTTGAGGCTATACATAAGTATACCCTGTCTCAAATTCAGGTGATAAAACACATGGAGGTGGTGCACTCTGTAGCATTTCAATTCACTATACTAACTTGTTTTGGAATATTTTTTGAATTTCTCTTCTTCAAATCAACGTAAATGATACAAACCTCTGTATAAGAAGTGACATGAAAAAAATTGGGAATTATTCTCTGCTAATAGACGTATGATATATTTCACAAACAAAGAAGTAAGAGTCTATAGGAATAATATTTTTCTTCTAAAGAAGGATTTTGTGAGTAGTATTTTAATTCCTTATGGCCAGTTGTAGATACTTCAAAGAACTGTGTAGTTCAAGTTAATTCAATGGTCAGAAAACCCAGGCAAGTCCCTTCTCAAAGAAAGTCGATCAATCTGAATTAAATATTCTAATATTCAGATGTCAGTAGTAACTATTCCTATAAAGTCAATTATATCGATGCCAGGAATTCCGATCAGTAATAATTCCTCATGGAAAAATCATGTGAGATCGATCGCTGAAAGTGCTTCTCAGAAACTTGGATTTCTATTTCATGCGAAGAAATACTTTACTTCTCGTCAGCTTCTAATGATCCTCAAGGCACAGATACGGTCTGTATTAGAACATAGTTGTCAAGTATGGAGCTCGAAACCACCAAAACATTACCTTGTAATTATAGACCATGTGCATAGATTTCTATCATTTCCAAAGTAATGGAAAAAGCAATCAATAGACGGATTTCGCCTTCAAAGATCAACTAGTGACTCATTGGCTTATGTTTCTCATATTTGGTAGCATTCAATCGGAACAATTCAGAGAAATGATAGCTGCTGCACTCGATATTTCAAAAGAGTCTGATCGAGTTTGGCATCGGGGTCTTTCTAAACTGCCGTCTCATGGTTTGCCTCCTCAGCTATGTGCTTTGTTGAAGAGTTTCTTGTCTGATAGGTCTCTGTATGTGGTTGTTGATGGAGTATCAGCTGATATTCTCCCAATGAATGCAGGTGTTCCACAGGGTTCAGTTCTGGCGCCCACTTTGTTTCTGCTTTATATCAATGACTTGCTCGAGAAAACATCTTGTTCAGTACATAGTTTTGTGGACGACAGTACTCTTCATACTATAGTCGGGCCGTTCAAAAGATAGAATTCACGGACGCGTGAACAGTGAATGCCTGCATCTATATATAGTCTGCGCGGCGTACGATGCCACGCCTTCTAAACTGAAATAAATGAAGAACTGTTTACACTGTACTGTACTCATTTGTGCTTTGTATTTACGTGTGTTACATTAATTCAATAACGTGATCATTCTATCTTTTCAGCGGCTACACTATAGTATTTTTCTAGAGTCCCCATACCAGCTCGAGAAACAAAAATCCAAAGAAACATTCACGTCAATAACCCAGGTATGTCTCTTCTCGAGGAAAGCCGATCTATCATCATCTAGTATTCAGATGTCAGGAGTAACTATTCCTACAAAGTCAAGTATCTCGATGTTAGGAATCACGATGAGTAAAAATATCTCATGGGAAAACCATGTGAGATCGATCGCTCAAGGATCTTGCCAGAAACTTGGATTTCTATTTCGTGCAAATACATACTTCACTTCTCGTCAGCTTCTAATGATCTACAAGAGACAGATACGGTCTGTATTAGAATTGTCATGTTTGGAGCTCGACACCAAAACATGCATTGAAACTTCTTGATTCCATTCAGTGAAAGGCAATCCTTCGTCTTTTTGGTGATTCTTCGCTCACAGACTCGCTCACCTCGTTGGAACTTCGTAGAAGGGTCGGAGACTTGTCTCTCTTCTATAGATATTGGTGCTCATCTAAATTGTCGTCAATCGTTACACCCTTGGCAGGATCAACACGGAAGATCCGTCCAATGCGGAATTCCAACCGGGACGTGTCACTACGTCGAATTCCCATTACGTCGAATTCCCACTATGTCGAATTCCCATTACGCCGAATTCCCACTACGTCAAAAAGCATCCCCACCACTTACGTCACCAAAACACGATCTTTATCGAAGCTGGGTCCCATTCGACGTAATGGGAATTCGACGTAATGGGAATTCGGCGTAATGGGAATTCGGCGTAGTGCCACACCATGCACTTTCAATATCAACAGCACAGCGAAATTCATCCTTCTTTTAGGTTAGGTTAGTTAGGTTAAGTCAGATTGGGTTAACAGGAAATTGCAGAATATCCGGTAAATTTTGCGAGTGCGTATCACTACGTCGAATTCCCATTACGCCGAATTCCCATTACGTCGAATGGGATTCAGCTTCGATAACGATCGTGTTTTGGTGACGTAAGTGGTGGGGATGCTTTTTGACGTAGTGGGAATTCGGCGTAATGGGAATTCGACGTAGTGGGAATTCGGCGTAATGGGAATTCGACGTAGTAATACGCACTCATTCCAACCACTTTGCTGTGAGCTTGGAGACCTCTCGAAGCTCTCATGTTCAGTGATCTTTTTTTCAATAGAACAGCTGAACTGAAGGAGGTTTTTTCTGAGGCTTACAAACGAATGTAAAGTTAATGTCAATTCGTATCCGTCCCTTTATTCACGCGGTTATCTTTGAACATTAGAGGGCTTCCCTTTCCTTTGAATCTGTATGTGGAAACAAAAACTGAAACGAGTTAACTCGAACCACAATTCACTGGAGGTCCTTAGTCCATAGTGAATATCAGTAATTCCTGTTTGAAAGGATAATCGCCTGAAGGCTCGTCGGGTGCAAGTGAATTAATTCAATTTGATGTTTGGGTTATTGATTTCTTTTGAACTTCAATACGAAACGTTGAAATTGGACACACCCAAAAAGGCAGCGTTTCGGTCGTCTTCAGAACGTATCGACTCGTAGAAACATCCCGTTGTTTTTTTTTGGATGTTCTAGGAATGTGTTTTTGTTGTTGAGGAATTTATTGGGTGATCGATATATTACCTGCCAGTAAAGATGATTGGGGTGATGACGAACGGGAAGCTGATGCAGAACTTTCGGCAACAGCTCGGAGATGATCAACGCAGGCGTGCCCTGGAAGACAAAAAATTTGTTCAAAATCGAATGATTGGAGCTGCAGGCAAAACTCAGAAAGACACGGATAATCATTCGTTCTCAACTTTTTCGATTCTGCTTGCAGCAGATTATGTTCTTTCTGAATTAAAAATGAACAGTAGAGTTTATCGAAGAGAAAACCACCAAAAAATATATAGAGGGCTCATTTTATAGTATTTCATTGCATTGCAAATGAATTTTGATTTTTTTAGGGGCAGGTTAGCATTAGTCACCCACGATGAGAAGTTGTTTTTTTTTCAGTGCATATTTGAAATCACCGGTTTCCTTTTTTATTTCAATTCCTGTTCGCTTTTATTTCTTTTTTCAATTATTTCAACGTTAATTCATTCATCAACTGTTCTTTTGTTTTCCCTTTTGAATTTAGAGTTCGTGTATTTCAAATATGGAAGTTATTCAATACTAACATCATTCCTTTCTCATCAGAATGAGTGAAAGAAGATTTATTTCTATTTGAACTTTGTACGAACTTATTATTTTGTCAATGTTAAATCTCTTTCTTGTTTAATATACTATAAAAAGGATTAAACATTACCCTGTGAAAACGGAGATGACAACAAACCCCCGGAAGGTAACTGTGGACTAGCCGCAACAGTTCTGCACTCACAATTTGGGGGGCACACTAAGAAAAAAAAAGAAGGGTGACAAAGTGGTTCCATTTATTTCGAAAAAAATATTTATTAGTAATGAGTGTAACTTTTTTTTCAGCTGATTTTAAATCAACCAACAGCTGAATGTCTATTTATGTTCATTCTGTATAATTGATTCTCACTCAAGCATATCCATTGGTTCCAGAGTTCGACAAGCCAAAAACCAGAGTATCGAGTTAATTTTTTCAATCCAAAGATTTCAGTTGTTCTGAAATTTGTTTCCTTGCAAACCTTAAGTAACGGTTTAGTTCAACCATGTATCAAATATCACCTGTATCTGATATATCCTCACCTCTTTCATTTCTGTCATTTGTATCTTGTTCTGGATCCGAGTCCTGTGAAGATTGTTGGTCACGTATCAAAGGAAAATCTGAATAGAAAAAGAAATTGATAACATTTTGAGCATGAAATCTCTGAAGTAGAGGGAAAATAGAACCAAACAAAAGTTGAAATGCCTAAAATATTGAGCAGAAAAAAATGTGACTGTTTTCGCTTTCACATATTTTCTATAGAAATTTCCATTGATTGGATTCATTCAAATTGAGTGAGAGAGGTATATTATAATAATACCGATGTCGGTTACTGAGACATTGAGAAAAAGATAGCGGATATGTAACTTTTCAATGAAGGGTCCTGAAGATTTTTTTGACTCGAAACTCTTTGAAGGACTATCTTTTGGCTTTTTATTCGCCGAATGGATAAAGGAAGTACAAAACTTCTATGGGAGACGTAAAATCAACGGATAAGGTCGTGTATATCATCCATAGGCATTCGATTCATCAAATCTTACACAGCTAGCCCTCTTCCTGTAAGGCCCTATATAATCTTGTTTCACTCAGAGATAATCATTTTGAGCTCCTCAGAGGGTAGGTAGATGAATTATGGAACACTTTCACAAGATACTCCAAACATTTCCGAAAAGAATCAGTTTGTGACCAGTCTGTCATCAATTCATTGCCGTTTTGGTGACAACCAAACTCAACCATCGGTATATTGATATTCAGAAACTTTGGTATGTTTGTGAAGAGAATGAAGATTTAGAAACAATCTTTTGGTTTCCATCAGAGGAGTAGAACCTATGAATTGTTCGATCACCCTTTGTTGAAAGATACGTGTATATGTCCAAAAACGTTTGATTCACGAAAGTTTTTTTTACTTCGTTGATAGGAGTTTTATATTTCTTTCCTTTTTTATTCAAGAAATATTTAGTTAAAATCCATTCCCTCCAGAAAAATACTCAAGTTTCTAAACCTCTAAACTGATCTGTTAGATAATTTTCGATAAATTATGTACAAAAAACTTTTTCATACCTGTAGAGCTTGACATCCTTGTTCTTATAAGGTGTGAAATGTTTTTCTCACACCCTGTAAGAACAAGTTTGTCCAGCTCGACAGTTATAATAAAACGATCAGTTTCGAAGTGTATTTTACAATTCAAACGGGTCCTTCGTGGACTAGTTTGAAACCTAAGCTAACCTATTCGCTATCCTTTTCTTTCTCAATGTCCCACTGACCGATTTCGGCCTTATTTTGAACCTTCTTTGCTCAACTTGAACTACTCATTTCATGGATATATCGATATATCATATTCCAATCAAATCAGAAGCAATTCGTACTGGTTGAGTTCAAAGATTATACTTACGATGTTTAAGTGCTGATTTGAAGTTGTATGTAGTTTGATGGCTTGCTGTGCCTATGAATCCCTCTGCTGCAAAGATAGATTAAAATCATTGTAAAGAAATACTTTGATTGTTTTTTGCTTACCATCCATGAACATAATATGATCTCTGTGGCTGAAAGGAGCTGAAAATAAATAAGTACATATTATTCAGGTGAAAATAATCAATGATCAATTCCAACAATGACTACAGAGCTATGAATGACCGAAGGAATGAAAATATTTATATCTATAATTGAGTAATACTAGAAACAATTATCACGAATGAAAGAAATTCACAAGAAATTCTTCAGAAGGTGCAAGATGTTGGTTGATATGATGACAGAAAAACATTTTCTCTACTAAATATATTTGAATGAAGTTGTCTTATATACCATCAACTAGATCATTTTGTTGCATAAGGGACTTGAGAAAATCACATTCATATTTGAAGATTGTGAATTTCCAAGATATAGAATTTGTGACATCAAGTTTTCAAAAAAAATGTAATGTGCTCAACTATTCAGTATATTAATTGCAGGAATCTGAAATCTTAGTTATTCCAAGAAGGTACAAATGTTTTGCCCTACTAAGAGCGTTCCAATCACCCCCTCCATTTGATGTTTCATGATACCGTATATTTTGCAAAAAACAACTTTCAGTTGGGTGAAAGTTAACTCACCTGCATCTCCACTGGTGTTTAGGATTTTGGCTTGTCTTTGATATCCATCTGCAAATATAAAATACAAATAATTTATTCTGAGTGTTGTTGGTTAGAATTTCATTGTCTGTATAAGTTTCTGTATTGAAATTGAACAAGATTCCAACAATTAATACATTGGTCAGAGCCGACGAGATATTAAAACTCGCTTCAAAGGACACTACTGAAACGATATACGAGAAGTTACATGAATGAGCAGAAGTCAGTGTCGAATAATAAGGTCGAATCACTAAGTGAAAAATAGGCATTTTGGTCAAAGAAATAAATTCAGAATATTCAAATGTTCAAAAATGTAAATGAGCAATATACAATAATGTTGATCTCTTCGGGTGATGACAGTCATCACCCAAAAAATTTTTGTAAATTATAATTCAATTTTCCTGAGCACAAGACTATGAATAGCGCCAGATATATCTGGAATTATTTTCAGAGTAATACAAACAAACAAACACAACCAGTAGTTTTATAGTGTACGCATATACTCAATGTACACAGTTTTGTGTTGTTTTTTCAAACATATTGATTATTGCAGTGATTTTTTTCAAATATATGATTTGAAAGATCATCTGATTCCCTTATTACTCCGGTCAATTTAAACATTCGAAGCTACGTAAATTCCCATCAAGTTAAAAATCAGTAAGGTTGTTAAAAATATGATTGAAAATAAAATTTGGAAGTTCCCCATCTTTCCCCTGTATGAAAATTTTTTTATTCAAGGTAGAAGGTCAAAAATATGAGTTTTTCACGATTTTCAGTATATTGTTTTATGATCTACAATTTTTGTCCGAAATATTTTTATGATAAAACTCACCGTTTCGCTTGAAATCACGAAGAACTCATTTTTTGACCTTGAATAATTTTTTTTCCATACAGGGGAAAGATGGAGAACTTTCAAATTTTATTTTAATCATATTTTCAACAATCTCACTGATTTTCAGCTTGATTGGAATTCATGTACCTTCGCTCTAATTTTTAGGTCTAGATTGACCGGATTATATTTTGCGCCACAAACGAACTCAAGCAATAACGTACTGGCTCAAAGTAGTATAAAAATTCAAAAAGGAGAAAAATCAATTTTTTAGAACGTTATGTTTCATTCATCAGTGGAAGATGCCTCCTCTGCTCTAACAACAACAATAATAATAATTCTTTATTGCTTCTTTCGAATATACATCTATTAGCAAGTATGATAAAAGTGATAGAACATTCTTAATATTCCTAATATAAAACGGAATAAAAAGAAAGTTATATACCCTGTTTCCAAGTGTGGAAAACTTAACGGCAAGTGGTGAAAAAAAATTAGAGCATTGAGAAGTTGTGACTGGACTAGATTTTAATAAAAATAAGTATATAGAAGTTAGTTTTGAAGTGATGTTCGTCAATATTTTTTATTCGTTGATAACGAATGATGGGAGTTTCAAAACACCGATGAAAAAATGAGAGAATCACTTTATCTTGTTAGTATCGGGGTTGTATCAAGTATTACCATTGCCAACAATAAAGGAAAAAAATCTTACCATCGTCGAAGTAAAACATATATATTTCCTCATTATTCAGTGCTCCTGAAAAATAAAGTATCATTTATTGTTTATCAAATATTGTGAAAATATTTAACCAATCATGTTTCAGATGGAAATGCCAGACATGAGATCAAAATAAGGCCAGCTCTTCATGATAGTTGTTCTATTTGCATTCGTTGTTGAGCTATGAACGTCCAAAGTTACACAGTGAAACTAGCTCAACAATAGCTTCTATAATGAATGATCAGAGGTAACGAAATATTGTGTAGGTTTTTACAATTGTCCGTTCAATTCCACATACAAGAAACTTCATACAGGGGTGCGCGAAAGTTGGAATAAAATTAATATCTGTTTAACCAGTAACCAGGAGAAAATCGATGAAACACGTTAATTGATTTCGAAGTGTACGAATTTTTTAGCAATAAAATGAAAATATTTTTTTCAACCCCTTAGCTGCAACCCCTTCCCAACTTTTTTTTTTCAAATGCAAACCTATGTCGTGTATGGGCTCATTGAAAAGCTCGTAAAAAATGGAATCTGACCATACCCTTTCTTTTTTCCCCCATGTGGTTACCACGAAATGAGAAAAAACTCTTGAGAGTTAGAAATACCTACTTAGTGCTATCTACGGGTGAATTAACGTTTTAAAAAACAAATAAGTGGCATTCAGCATATGATGATGTAAACTGCTCAACAATTGCTAAGGATCACTAGTACCTAGTTTCTAAAAGTTTACAAATTTTAAGAACAGACCAACTTGGGCAGGCACCACAAACTTTGAAATCAATTGACGTGTTTCAGCGATTTTTTCCTGGTTACTGGTTAAACAGATATTAATTTTATTCCGGACTTTTGCGCACCCCTGTATGTTTTCATCACTTTCAGTTTCATTCATGGATTGAAGAAAACCAACTTGGTATGATTTAGAACATCGAAATAAATTTAATATAAATGTCTGAGTAAGTTCACAAGATAATTTTATGGCTGTAAATTTCAGCTTACCGGATGATTACATTTTGAGAAGGAGCTATCTCCCTACCTCCAAGAATCGAGCTATAAGGTTTATAGGTAAAAAAATATCTCTGACCTGACAGTCAAAAAAGCAATTGTTGATAAAAGGCAATCAATTTGAAGAAATTTGATTTTTAAATATGACTTTAATAAGTATTTCACCACTTTCCAAAATTTTTTAGTATAATAATATTAGGGACCATAAAAAATAATCTTCATTTTAGATTGTAATTCAAACCTTGCTCAACTATTTGGGAAAGAAATTCAAAAACTGTGATCAAAATGCCTTGTGATGCACTAAAATATATTGTCACTATTACGAGGAATTCAATTTATGTTCCCAAAACGGACCTCAAATGTTACCAATTCCATTCTGTTTTCAGAGAGAAAAAAAAAATCCTGAAAACAATTCCAGCATTCATTAAAATAGTCTATTTCAAAAATTGGTGGGCGCACCTACTTGCAACTGATGATAAACACCACCATTTCTCATTTTACTCAAATGCGTATTTTTTTTCAAGGAAGTGATTTTTGTTTTTTTTTTTACTATTTTCCCTCTGCTGAACACTCTTACGAATGCGCCCAGAAGGCAGAGAATTGTGCGGGTAAGGCTCAGCTAATCATCTTGGGTGCCGAAGCACTCTGGGGCGTCTTACTGATTTGAACAAATTGAAAAATATCGATATAAATATTCTAAACTTCTGTGGCATATAACCCAGCTGAGTAGCGTTGAGAAAACATTTGAAAAGCTGAGATCATTTTGATCATATTTCTATGTTTATTTACGATGCAAAAAAAACTCTAAGTCGTCTCCACAATTTAATATTTAAAGGATGTCAGGACGGTGATTCAGTACATGTTTCGAACCTACATTTGAATTTACATTTAATTATGGAGATGAAAAAATTCAATTGGGAAAAAAGGTCACATGGTGAAGTTTAGATAGACATTAGAAAAATTATATTGAAACGAATTATGAATATTTTTGTAATCAGGGGAATTTAGGACATCCCTAACACAATGATGACATTAAAATTGGGAGGCTAGGAGCCTTCGTGCCCAATATGTAATATTAGAAATAGCCACATGGAAGAAACTTTGAAAAAAAAACGTTTTTTTTTGTTTTTTTTTTTCAAAGTTTCTTCCATGTGGCTATTTCTAATATTACATATTGGGCACGAGGGCTCCAAGCCTCCCAATTTTAATGTCATCATTGTGTCAGGGATGTCCAAAATTCGACAAAATAGTTGAGGCTTTCGCGGCCGAGGTTTTCAGTATCACTACTTTTATTCGGGTTCGAAGGCCGTCGTTTTTTGGAATTTCTTCCTGACGTTTCGCTGGCTCGAGTGGCTAGCTTCTTCAGAGGTTCATTCATCTTAGAATTCACTCCGATGACTGGAGATTGTTTCTTCGCAAACTACCTGAATCGGCATAAATACAACTTGCGAAGAAACAATCTCCAGTCATCGGAGTGAATTCCAAGATGAATGAACCTCTGAAGAAGCTAGCCACTCGAGCCAGCGAAACGTCAGGAAGAAATTCCAAAAAACGACGGCCTTCGAACCCGAATAAAAGTAGTGATAATGTCCAAAATTCCCCTAATTACAAAAATATTCATAATTCGTCTCAATATAATTTTTCTAATGTCTATCTAAACTCCACCATGTGACCTTTTTTCCCAATAGAATTTTTTCATCTCCATAATTACGTGTAAATTCAGCTGATGATGAACCTATGTAGGTTCGAAACATGTACTGAATCACCGTCCTGACATCCTTCAAATATTAAATTGTGGAGACGACTTAGAGTTTTTTTACATCGTAAATCTACTACACTCCACTTTGAGATACAATGGACTTCTACCACGGGTTATATCTCTATGTGCTCATAGATTCTGGCCACGGAGTTCTAGAGCACCCTGTACCGAAAACATGCGATTTCAATCAGCTCTTCTTATGAAAAAGATTGAATTTTGAATATTCGGTTGAGAAATAAAAGTATTTTTTTGTTCTAATGGTTATGAGCTTCCTGGAAAATGATCCGTACCTGCCTTTCAAAGAGACTAAGATTATTTATAACAATGCACCCGTTTGTTTCTTCAACCCTTCTACATATGTCTATGAGTATAAAACTAGCCTTACCACAGAAATATCCTTCATAGTAGAACAGTCTTCGTTTGTCGTCTGGAAAAATAGTTATTTCAAAATGTGATCATTGGGCTGAAAAATTATGGACTTACTTTCTTCATAAACATCGTAAACGAAAGAATTATTCAGCATCAAATCGTCTGAAACACGCGGTAGATCCATTTATTCATCAAGAAGGCACTGAAAGAAAAAAAATTCAGTGGGGAACTTGAATCGTTTCATTTTTATTCGTGCTTGTGGTTGAGTACTTTTCTCGAGCTAGCCAAAGAAATTGTTGTCGTAGCTGAACCAAAATTTTGGTCAACGTTCTCTACTCAAGCTTTTTCTAGGGATCAATGATTTTAACAAACTTTTCCTAGATATCAATCACCCTAACACCAAACTGATATTTTTGCAGTCGACGCGCGTTTCGCTAACAAGGTTAGCACCTTCAGGAGAAGAAAATTGATGACAATCTAATCGTTTACTCTTCTCAAGAGAAATATCTCTCTGGGAATGATTGCTTAAATACTTGCCACCAAGATTAGTTGGTCAAAATGTGATCCTATAACAATTTTTCTTTTAATTTAGTTTAGTTTAGTTTTAAAAGAGAACTGAGTGTACAAAAATGTAAAGATGATTCCAAGAGCCCAGGATGAGGTGATTTGTCTCAAATTATTTACATAAAAACGTTCGATCAGAAGCAACATTTTGAGAACTTAGAGAAGCATGAATTTTGGTGAGTGAGCTCATTTCCATAAAAGAAACATATAATATTAATTCAGAAAAACTCAGTTCCAATAGGAAAACAGAAAATACATTTGTTATATCTCAAATATCAATGAAAAATCACAATATCAATAGATAATTCATGAAAAATATTTCTATATATATATATATATATATATATATATATATATATACAAGATGAATTTTTCTGGGTTTTTATCCGTTAGGTATTTTCTGATTTGTTCGACGTTTCGAATTCCATTTTGAATTCATTTTCAAGAACTGTGAGACGAACCGTGAAAACATCAATTTCTACATATATATATATATATATATACATATATATACTGATTAGTACATATAGTAGGAGAGCCCATGATGCTAAATCGGGATTTACTCGAGCGTCATAGAGATTGGGTTGCGAAGCTTAGATATTAAAAAGAAAAAAATGTTATATAATGTATACCTTTTCATCGGTGGGGGGAGCGGCTATAGACTTTCGAAAATGTAAAAAAAAACTGTTGCATGGACATACTCGAGCGCGTCAGATATTGATATCATCTATGTCCTACATATTTTTAAGAATGTACGTATATTAATCTGATTGTTTTCATGGTGGGGGTGGTCGTACGTGAGGGTTTAAAATGAAAAAAACTGTTTTCTCGATCGCATCAGATTTTCTGAGGGGATGTTAAGTGAACCTAAAAAAAAGCTCTTATATAATAATAATCTGACCGTTTGGATGTGACGCAGACTCGCGGCCGTTATTAGAAAGAATGTGAAAAAAAATTCTTCATTTTGAAATACACAAGCGTGTCAGATTAAGATATATATGATTCATCTTTACGCCCTAGACGTCGCAGTCTCATAATCTGACGATTATCTAGGGGGATTCGCCTATTCTGCCAATTTGAGTTTTTTTAAATTTTTTTCAAATCATTGAACTTAAGTTATTTAAAATCTCAGAAAAAAAACATGCAAATAAAAAAGTGTATGTTTTTTATAGTAGAATATTTGTATTTATAAAAAAATAATTATAAGCAATTAAATTTTTTAAATCTGAAAACGTTGGATATACGTTGTGAACAATATCATGCCACCAACGAGTCTGTGTGATCAACTGTCATGGCATCATGGCAACAGAAACCAGAGTGGGGACGGAGTGAGAGAGCAATAGATAGAAAAGAGTAAGAGAGAAATATAAATGTGGAGAGGGGAATATAGGCATCACGTAGCTGCACGCATTAAACTTTATCGATGAATTTTCATTATTTCGGCTTGTGGAAATCGTCCGATTATATATTTTTTTTCAATTCTTGAATTATTCCCTTCAAAATAAAAAAAAATTAGCCACGCTCGAGAATATCGAGATGACGTTTTTTTACAACTTTGTTGCCCTCCTCCTTCTTTAGGTCACTCTCGAATTGTCAGATTAGTGAAATATACACGTTTCAGGATGTAACTAACTCACCCTACCTTAATCTGACACACGCGAGAATTTCAGATGATCATTTTTTTCCACTAATCTGATCCTTTATCCTTGAAGGGCGGCCATTTAAATAGGGCTCATATATGGTGGAAGTACTCAACCGGGTACAAGGTATCTCCCTGTATATTAATCTGCCGCGCTTTAGTAAATACCGAAATCCCCCCTTGGGCTCTCCTATTAATATGAAAAGTACCTATAACCAACTCACTTTCGAATAATTTTTATTGCATTTAACCACATTCTTGAAATTCACGAGCATTTCCTTTTTTTCTTTGTTTTTTGGTGACTCAGAATCAGGCGATTTACCATTCTAACAAGGCAAATGTTTACTAATAATGCTGTGATTTGGTTAAAGCTAATTTCAATACATTCTAGTCAGAATTCTGATTCATCATACGGGAATAACTAAAAAAAAAACATTTTTTTCGAGTTTCAGGACTTCATATTGGGTCAAAACTTCCATTTCATAACAACTTCATCAAGAAATTATCCTATATTTTCAAAATGGGGGAACTTCATTCTTGAACAAATTCAATTTTTTTTTGCCTGTCCTGTATACTGCTTGACCAGAAGCCAATCTAAATGCATGTAAGATCTGGTTTCACCAACGACTTTAATCTGGATTATGTTGCTAACTGGAATTTCTGAATGCATAAATGCGTACAAATATTCCAGTTAGCAAAATAATCTGAATTAAAGTCGTTGGTGAAACTGGGCCTAAGTCGGTATCTAAACTTCGATTGCACAACTAATAAAACAATTTTTATATCTTGGTGTAGACATTAGTTTTCTGGATAATGTTTGAATCGTACCTGTACTTATGAATAGCAATAATTCGTTTGTATATAATAATGAGGAAATATTGGGTAAAAAAAACACCCTCACGAGTGGGAGTTCGACAAATTCCAAAATTATCTTTTGAAAAAACAATTTGTTGAATTTATATATCTCTGTGACACACAAATATAAACGTTAATCTTTATTGATAATGGATCATTGGTATTGTATGAATAATCAACTATCTTAATTACCCGATTACTTTGAATTAAACCATTAAAATTGTCAAAACATTCTGCAAATTCCAAAGCTGCAATTTTTTCTGAAGATAATCATAGTATCATTATGAATCATAAATGATAATTTAATGTTCTACTTCTACAACCATATTCAATCAATGAAAGATTCAATGTGTTATCGGTGAAATAATTTCTTCTGCAAATCTCACAACGGAAAGCATTCTCTGTTGAAAATAACATTTTTCTGCTATTGTATTGTATTGAGCCGTTAGGTTACAACTGTCAGGTTGGCGGAAGTAGAAAAAGTAAAGAAAGCTTGAAATTCTTATATTATCTGGTTTGAGGGTGAATTGGTGTACTTGCCCCTATGAATTTTAAGATTGAATGGAAAAATCAAATAACGAATGCTCAAACTTTCCTTTGGCGACGTTTCGGAAGCTAGTCTGATTTCTTTTACAAGATTTTTCTGAAATTTCTGATGGGATTCAAGTTTTCGGTGAGTATTATCAAAATTCGACTAGTCCATCAATAGTTCTACCAAGTGTTGATTTTGACACAACCTACTTTGTAACTCACAAAATAATCAGACAATTTAACTTTTTTATAATATTGCAGTTACCTTTTGGTGCAAATATACCCAAGTGGCCCTAAAAACAGAACGCATAAGATTTTTTCAAATACCGTCATGACAAAATGAACTTTCATTCAAGTTTTTTATGAAACTCTCAATATAATTTATGAAAGTCTTAATATCACTCTCGGTCAACTGGCGTTTTGGTAACCAAACTAGCATCTTCAGGATAAACTGTTGCCGATTATAGGCTTTGTTTGAAATAGTTGCTGAGGAGATCTACTCTTTGGTACTTTTTATATCAAAACTGTAGAAAAAGTGGGTAAATATCCATGGAATCCATATATTTTATCCGGTCAAGTTAGACAATTGAAATAACAAAAACTCCGACAGAACCAAATTCTGGTTAAGACATTGGGTTTACTATAAAGAATGGAAATTTGAAAGTCCCCATCAATCCCATGTGTGCTAAGAAAGTTATTCGGGGTCAAATGTCAAAATTTCAGGTTTTTTGGGTTTTTCTCGGAAACGGTGAGTTTTATTAGAAAATAACTGCAGGCCAAAGTTGTTCATTCTCTATAAAGTATTACCGTTCCTGAGATATCGCAATTGTGATTGTCACATTCTACATAATATTCATACATTTGCCACATATACATATTCAGGAATTCGAGCAAGCAAAAATGCCTAATTTTGTCTTTTCTATGTATAAACTATATCAAGGAAAAGAATAACTCGAAAGTGTCTCCACATTTGAAAATGATCATTTATAAATGTGGAGATGACATTAAGTTATTCCTTATCTTGAAATCAACCTCTTCACTTCGAGTATAGACTTTTTCCTTAGTCTATATACTATATAGTATACTATATGTCAATGCCGGATTAGAATCTGTCAATGACAAATTGAAATCTGTCAATGCCAGATTATAATCAGATCAGATTTTAATCTGGCATTGACAGATAAAAATCTGTCAATGGACATATTTTTCATGTAACAATGACCCTAATTCAATACGCCGTCGTAGAATTCTGAGATCTACAACTTTAGACTGTGATACTTTTTTTATGAAATTCACCGTTTTCGATAAAAACCCAAAAAAACTGAAATTTTGACATATGACTCCGAATAACTTTCTCAGCACACATGGGATTGATGGGGACTTTCAAATTTTTATTCTTTAAGGTAAATCCAAGGTCTTTACTGAAACTCGACTCTGTCGAAATTTTTGTTATTTGGTCGCTGTTTTAATGTCTATCTTGACCAGACAAATTTTTCAAGAATAATTTCGAGGAGGAGATATGTTATTTCGTTTGAAAAACAATACACCCGCGACGATTTCATCCAGTATTCCGTATATTGGGAAATTAGTTCATAATCACCTGAAAAATTCTTCGGAAAAAATCTTATCCCGAACTATTCATAGAATAATTGAAAAACATTGAGTGAGCGGCAAATAATGATAGTTCGAGTCTTCATAGGAGAAAGTATCTTATAGTCGGCATTTTGTTGGGTGTTGTTTTGATAGGGTTATCGATGATATAACAACCATAAATTATTATGTATCGAAGGATCAACGTAAAACGATGCACCATATGCAAATAAACCAAACATAAACATCCGCAGAGTTGACTGAGGCTTTATACTGGGTGGAATTTGCAAAAGGGTGACTTCCTGGAAATGAATTTAGATTTTCATTGGGAATGAAAGTAGCATTAAAATGTGGGCCATATTATCAAATTTCACTGCTGGTTCAGCATTCCAGACAAACATCCTTCTTTAATAAAAATACAGAGCAGATGTTTTTCAGTGATCATGATCTCACAATATACCGGGCGACAACAAAATCATCGTGAATGACGCCATTCACTTGTTCGTATGGTTAGAGTATGATTGACTTAGGTCGATAATTTCCACGATAAAGCAATTGCAATTTACTTTCCATTTGGCTGCAAATCGAAGCGAGTCAAAAATTTTAAATTATTCCCTGTATATTTTTCAAGACCTCTCAAATGTGACATTCTCTTTTCAACTATATAATTCAAGTGGCCATTATTGTTAAAATGACATGAGAGCCATTTTTCCGAAATTTAATATGGCGGCACTATGAGTTCATCTTCGACACTTTTGTCAAAAACGAAAGACGGAATTTGCTTTTGGCCAAGCTTTGATCTTGGAGTATATATACATACTTTCCTATGAAAAATGCAGATTATATTCCGCCTTTGATTTTATTGTTTTAGTGGAAAAAATTGAAGTTTTTAAACTCTTGTTTTCTATAGAACATCATTAATTTTTTCTGGAACACTAAGAAGAATTGTATGGTATATTCAGCATTTTTCTTTGAAGAATATGTATACTTCAGGATTTTTCATGATCAAATCATACTACTTCCTATTATGATTTTCGAGAAAATTCAAGGAGAAAACGGAAAAATATATATGCGTCTTAGGGGTTTTATTTGCCACATCTACAAGTCAAGCTATAAATAATTTGGGAAAAATGGCTCCTACAGCGTCATAGAATATTGAATTGAACTGGGAGATACTTGAAGATTCATATTCAACAAAAAATATCCTGTAGGATTCACATTAAAAATTGCAAGCCTGAATTAGATTACGCCCGCTGTATGGAATATATACATATTCAAAAAATTTCTGGAAACACTGGATATTAGAATAAAAATAATAATAAATGTCATTAAGGAATATATAGTAGTGAGTACCGCCGAAGAAGAGTTGGCCCTTACATATTGGGATAAAAATTCATTGAACACCACAAATGACCTACAAACAGTAATAAAATACTGAATCTAAACATCATCGACAAATACCACCCTGTATATTTGACAAACAATATTTATTACAGTTTCGATTGATTTATTCCAAAGTATCATCACAATTGACCCAATTATTGTATTTGACGGTGCTCAAGTGTAATTCGGAAAAATTAAAGATGAATCACGTGAACACAGAAACCCAGGAAGCTTACTATCTACAACAGAAGCTCCGAAAATCTACACCATATCTCAGTTGATGATCGAATCAGGAAGAACCCTTTTAAATTACATTTTTCTAGATTTGAATCTATAAGCATTATTGAATGATATTTCACAATATTGATAGACAATATTGATTTCACCTGAATGAAATGTTTCCGAAAGTGCCTGGATCTAGAGAGTTTCATGAAAGTTTTTCAAATATAACGAGATTTCGTTCAAAAAAATCATTTTCCAATCCTATTCCGGAAAATTCCAGGTTTTCCACACCCTCCATTGAAAAAAAAATCTGTTGAAACCATAGGAAAGCTTCACCTCAACCATTCAACAGTTGTAATAACCATACATATATAACAAGTAATATCAAAACCAAAAATGGAAAAGAGAGTACTCACCTTCCGCACCTTGAATTGGGTTGAAACGCTTGACCACCGGCACTGGAAAGCCGCAAACTGAGTGGAAACTGTTGAAACAATTGAAGGTGAGCAGGGTAGGGACAGAACTGGACTTCTACCACGCGCGTTATTGGTTGACCAGAACCAATCAGTGCTCTTACACGTACACCAAAATCCCTTTCCCCATGAATCGGAAGATGAATAACAGGTGAGATTGAAAAATGTGCGAATTTTCAATTTTTTTTGGGGGAATTTCGAATTGTTCAAGTTATTTGAAAAATTTGTCATATGATCCCCTCAGGAAGGTTTCTGTACAGACACATTATGAGCTTGAAAATTTTCCGATTATGTTACAGAAATGTTTCAGAATTTCTAAACTACTTGATTTTTCATCGTGAACAAAATGGTTAAGAACCCATTGTTAATGCGTTATTTTTAGTGGAAATTCACTGAGGTAATATAAATTTTCCTACTCTTACGAGTCTTAAATTTAGCCAAGTTACCAAAGTAGCGAGTATCCAATATAATAAGAACCCATATCGTCATGTTGGTTTCTCCCTTCGTTTGGCATTGATAACACGTATCCAATTTATATACCAGATGCCAACGATTCTTGGTATTTCCAATTTGAAACTTCTGTTTTTCAATTTGTCTTTCGAACTTGTGCAATTGAATATGCTTGCATAAGAGGAGATTTTAACATCTTGTCATTTTCCTCTATTTTTGGTTCTATCCGGAAATAACACAAACTAAATATTTTTAAATTGACCAACTTTTGATATGATAATTATTTCTGAATCAAGTGATATACCGTTGGTGAAGTGTCAACTTTTCATCATCACTTTTATCTTTCGATCAAGAGATGCGAGACCTCTTTTAGAAAAAACTTCAGGTGAAAGTTCCATCCAGAATTACCTCTTTTCGAATGATACTGAGCAACTATCTCAATACATAGTGTTCCAAATGATAATCGAAAACTGGCGTCATTTTCTAAAAAACCAAGATTGGAAAATTATCGATATTAAAAAAACACTGGACCATGACCATAATTGATTGATACCCCGTTCATTGAGCTAAGCTTTCGAAAGAGTTTTTGAAGTTCGATTCGATAGAGAGCAATATATAGCTTTACTGTATCCAAATATCAAATGCTCGGGGTTTTTTTACTGGTGCCCGATTCTTTCCATCGATATCAGTCTTGGGCTAGTTTGAATTGAAAGAGAAGGTTTGATGTCCTTCAAAAAAAAAGTAACAAAATACATTTTGAGTACTAAAGTTTAGCAGTCGGATCTTTATAAGTGAATTAATGCTCAGTCAAAAGGAAATAACCATTTAATCAATCCTCAACAAGTATAATGAACAGTGAACACTTTATACAAACTTGCCACATTTATCACGAACAAATTAACCACCAAAAACTCGTACAATCTTCTTGTGACCCTTCACTCCTCTCTTCCCAGGGCTGAAACCGCCATCCAACCAGTCACTGTCTGATCCCGATCCAGGGACACCCCCACTGCTACAAGCATCGCCCATGAAGTTGGTTGCACATCGTTTTCCCGGACTGAAACCCCCATTTATCCAATCATTGTCCGAACCAGATCCAGAAATTCTCGAGTTAGCTCTGCCCTCATCAAAAAGGTTTAGGCCGCGTTTGCCTGGGCTGAAACCACCATTTATCCAGTCATTATCTGAGCCTGATCCAGATATTCTTGAGTTAGCTCTGCCTTCGTCGAAGAGGTTCAGACCTCGTTTGCCTGGACTAAAGCCACCATCTATCCAGTCATCGTCAGATCCAGAGCCCGGAACACCTCCATTATTGCAGCCTTCATCCAGGAGATTGGCACAGCGTTTACCTGGACTAAACCCACCATCTATATCACTGTCTGAGCCTGATCCAGATATTCTCGAGTTAGCTCTACCCTCGTCAAAAAGGTTTAGACCTCGTTTACCTGGACTGAAGCCACCATCTATCCAGTCATCGTCAGATCCAGAACCAGGAACACCTCCATTATTGCAGCCTTCATCCAGTAGATTGGCACAGCGTTTACCTGGACTGAGCCCACCATCTATCCAGTCGCTGTCTGAGCCTGATCCAGATATTCTCGAGTTAGCCCTACCCTCGTCAAAAAGGTTCAGACCCCGTTTACCAGGACTGAAGCCACCATCTATCCAGTCACTGTCTGAGCCTGATCCAGATATCCTCGAGTTAGCTCTACCCTCGTCAAAAAGGTTTAGACCCCGTTTACCTGGACTGAACCCACCATCTATCCAGTCACTGTCTGAGCCTGATCCAGATATTTTTGAGTTCGCTCCACCCTCATCAAAAAGGTTTAGACCTCGTTTTCCCGGACTGAAGCCACCATCTATCCAGTCATCGTCAGATCCAGAGCCAGGAACACCCCCATTATTGCAGCTTTCATCCAGGAGATTGGCACATCGTTTACCAGGACTGAACCCACCATCTATCCAGTCACTGTCTGAGCCTGATCCTGGTATTTTTGAGTTTGCTCCCCCTTCATCGAACAGGTTCATTGCTCTTTTAGCAGGAGATGAGCCACCTCTCAACCATTTTTTCGATGCTGGGTTGAAAAGTCTGCCAAGAGCGGTGAACAGGCCCCGTTGGTTGGGTACGTGAAGGTTAGTACCGCCATAAGCCTTGTTTTGCCATTTTTGTACCGGCACTGCTGCTGTGAACCCCAACAACACGATGAGGAACAGGGTTGGTTTGGTCATTTTGTTCTGGAAATGAAATTGAACAAATTAGTTGTGGCTAAGGCTATTGAGAGAATATGATCTTCATACTGAACCTCCCTGTGCTCTGAGTACATTCACGGATATATGGTGGTTACAGTACCATCGATTCAAGTAACAATAGGACTGTTCAATTAATACTGGTATTTAGATCGCAGCAGCCCATTACTATATGTCGAGGGTAATGAGAAGTGTGTATTCCCTGATTTTGCAATGTCAGTGAACAAGAAGAGTCGTAAGTTCCAGAGGTACAAGTTTCGGAAATAAGTGAAGAGACGAAAGTTATGTTGAAGTTGCCTCAGTGTTTCAAGTTATTTCTAGACAAATTACCAAGAGACTTTCAATACAATACACGGTGTATAATTTGATTCAAGTTAACCACAACTTCACATCTTTTCTGGAAGGAAGCAATCCTTTCAATCCACAGGCCCCATAGATATTTCTTTCATTTCAAGGCGTTAGTGCTGGAGTAGCACAAACCACTCAACATTGTGTTTCATTTTTGGTTTTATTAGATGGCATATTCTACCTAGCTTTTGTCCTTTATTAGGAATTTGAAGCAGAACGGCTAGGACACGTAAAGTTTGCTTTGGAAGGGGACACATTTTACACATATTTTTCCACCTCTGCCTACAATCAAAACCCTTAGCGAGGGGCTGTCACTACCCTGAAATTTCAAAAGGAAATTTACCCAAACATTCAATGTAAAATCGGTGTTAAGATCATCAACCCGATCATTTTGGTATTGATGAGAAATACAAATGATTTTTGGGATTCACGAATCAGATCAACTACAAATATTTCAGAATTACTTCCTTTTAACGAATTCTAGATCTCAATGTTGAGGTTTTTAATTAGAATCTAACCCTTTTATCATTTGCTTTTTTGTTGGAGAACTGCTAATTAGTGTAGGAAAATGATTTGGACAAAAGTTTACTTCAATCTTGTCACCAATTCAGTCCGGTTTCTTTGAAAATTACTACAACTTTTTCATAAAATATAAATAATTTCAGTCCAAACCGAGTTGAAATTGTTAACTTTCATTTTCGAAAAAATAGTTCTGCTAAACTTACTGCTCGCTTATTGTTTATTGAATTTTCAATGAAACAAATCAACAAACTTGTTCACTTTTTTAACAAACCACCGTTACAAACAACTTACATCGGAACCTATCACTAATTGTGAAGGTTTTCATTCCTAATACCCAAAATATAGTATCATTAGAAAGGTGATTTTGTGCCTTTTCACATAATGTATCACTCGACCCCACTTTCCATTTGAAATTTCAGGATTGTGACATCTCCTCACTAGAGGGTTGTAAGGCATATGTTTAAGAATATCTCCAAAATGTATCTCTCCCTCACAAACTACGTGTTCGAGAATTCTTCGATCTATTTTTTCAGGCCTAATATCTTTATCGACACCTTCTCACCTAGCACAACCTAAAGACGTACTCGAACAACTCACCCCTGAAATGTGTACCCTGTTTGGACAATTCTTTCACTACTAAATAGTAACAATTGTGAGGATTATTGCTTTTATACGATTTCAGTATCAGTCGATGTGTTATTTATGGTGGTATTTATTCATTATATCCGAACCATATGGCTACGAAAATAATTAATATTGAGTCCTTTCAGGAAGCGCTTATTACGCTTACCTTTTAATGAATTTACGGAAATAACCGTTTGAATGAAATCGAAATTTATGAACAGTAGTATCGTACAGTGTTGTTCGGCTGATAATTAACTTCGAACCTTATTAATCACAATTTTTTTCTTCATATTGGATCAGTGGCAGATCCAGGATCAGGTCAAGGGGAGGGTCTATAACTCAGAATTTATATATATATATATATATATATATATATATAACAGAAAATTATGAGCTACCGTATAGCAACAACTAGTCAAGATCCAAAAAAAGGCGAAAGAGATTGACATGAGCAAAATTTGAAGGTGTAGCCAGGAGGTAAAGTTGGTTCGAAACTTTACTTTTTTTAAATCGAATCGAGTTGATTCAACCTAATCTACAGCATATTCTACTCATACATAGTATATTCAAATCGTTACCGGCATACACAATACTCATCACAAATGTAACATGTTTAATTTTTCAAATACTGCGCCAAAAAGGATCCAATGGCAGCACTGTCAGAAATTTCTCGAATCTTTCCTCGATGAGCCTGACAAGTGTCAATTTTCTTCAAAGTGTCATCGAGAAAAATTGCAATTTGATAGTTAAAAAAGAAGCATTTCATTTTGAACCTATAACATAAGGAGGACTCTATTTTCATATTTTACTCGGCTTGATCCAGCGTCTGAACCGACTGACCAGAAAAAAAAAGGAACGAACCATCGGTGAATCCAACAATTTCAAGCGAAATTTGTTTGTTTGGGTAAAATTTAATCCAGATCTTGTTTGTACTATTTTTAATTCTTGAGAATTATTTTATTTAGGAATTGGAGGATTATTGAATTGAAAAAATTGATGAAATTGGTTGTTGAAAAATGAAAATTTACTATGTTTAAATGTAGCCTGCTCTTTAGTTTTCAATGGAATGTAATAATAATTATTGAAGTTCTTCAATTTTAAAGCAAAAAAATTTATTCTATTTTATTTTTTTGTCTTGCTCATGTGACATTTTTTCGTTCCCTAACAAAATTTAGAAATTAGGAGCCGATAAAAATTGAAAAAAAAATCTATTATTTTCCCAATGGGGGGGGGGTGTCCGGACCCGAAACCCCCCCCGTGGATCCGCCACTGTATTGGATAATCGGAAGAATTCCTTTTTGATTCACTTACCATCCTCTTCTTCTTGATTCAATTAGCTAATCCTCAGTATTTGTCAAATAAGTCAGATCTAACCTTTTTTGTGAGTAGTCATACTTGGTTTGCGTAAATTTTCATTTATGAAATTGCTTCATCTACAAATACGTATAAAAATGCTCATCTATTGCAAAATCTGTTGGGAGCTTGATATTCATTCAAATATCTGCATGACTTCCCAGATCAAAGACATTTAATGGATATCCGCTGCTTGAATATTTTGAATATGTAAATGATATTCATTCAACGCCTGAAGGAATACATTTTATGTATACAGGGGTGCGCAAAAGTCCGGAATAAAATTAATATCTGTTCAACCAGTAACTTGGGGAAAAATCGCTGAAACACGTCAATTGATTTCAAAGTGTACGCATTTTTTGGCAATAAAATGAATTTTTTTTCAACCCCTTAGCTGAAACCTTCCCCAACTTTTTTTTTTAATGCAAACCTATGTGTCGTGTCGTGTATGGGCTCATTGAAAAGCTCGTAAAAAATGAAATCTGATCTTACCCTTTCTTTTTTTTACCAATTTGGTTACTACGAAATGAGAAAAAACTCTTAAAAGTTAGAAATACCTACTTAGTGCTATCTTCGGGTGAATTAACGTTGCAAAAAACAAATAAGTGGCATTCAGCATATGATAATGTACACTGCTCAACAATTGCTAAGGATCACCAGTACCTAGTTTCTAAACGTTAACAAATTTCAAGAACAGACCAACCTGGGAAGGGACCACAACAAATTTTATTGATTTATGTTTAAAACTGATAACGTAATCTAGCATCAACATTCTTTGGAATTTATTTTTTCACAAAAAACTTCACATAAAATTAGTTCCATCCCAAGCAATTGTTGTTCAGTCTACTTCAAAAAGAGAAAAAAGATGCTGCACTTTTTGTACCAAATTTAATGCCCTGATAAGAAATACAGTAGAGGGTGGCGGCCAATTTCAGCATCTGTTACGTTAATTCACCCGTAGATAGCACTAAGTAGCTATTTCTAACTTTTAAGAGTTTTTTCCCATCTCGTGGTAATCACAAGGGTAAAAAAAAGGAAGGGTATGGTCAGATTCCATTTTTTACGAGCTTTTCAATGAGCCCATTCACGACATAGGTTTGCATTTGAAAAAAAAAGTTGGGGAGGGTTGCAGCTAAGGGGTTGAAAAAAAATATTTCATCCTATTGCCAAAAAATGCGTACACTCTGAAATCAATTGATGTGTTTCACCGATTTTTCCCTAAGTTACTGGTTAAACAGATATCAATTTTATTCCGGACTTTTGCGCACCCCTGTATACAATATACATCGTACTTCCAGAGAAGATAAAGTTGAACGTTCAGATGATATCTTCTGTGAACATCCATTAGATATACTTTGGGGATATCCATGGAATAACATTGTAATCTTGTGGTGATTTTGGCTAACGTCTGTGATATATTTTCCGGGGACATCTGTAAGACGTACCCAGGGGCATATTACATCAAAAACTGAGAATGTTAATATATCCCCCAAATGACTCAGTTTTGGATAAGGACAAAAGGTTCAAGGAATACACATACTCGTAATAAAATTTTAATTAGATCCATTCTTCACAACAGTCAGTAAAGAACTGATTTTACTCGAAGGTGCAAATATATAGCTCTTTTTGTTCAATTTGAATGGGACGAAGTTCTTCAAACCTTCCAGTTCACCCCTTGATTTGAGTTGCCAGCCCTCCAGGAACCTGAACTCGTAGATGAAGTAGTTTTCATTTTCTGTGATGACGCACAAGTAGGCATCGCTCATACCAAAACCTGGAAGGAAAAACAAAAAATAATGACCAAACTGTTATAAACCAAAATTCAATAATGCACACAAATGATTCAATAAGAATATTTGGTTCACGTGCAAGAAAAAAGGTTGAGAGAATTCGTGTTGGTTTTCAACTATTGGAGGTTGTAAGTATCAGGCAATATATTCCTTCTGTGATTTTTCAGAAAATGGAACTGACTTAACATGGTGGATAGAAAGAAAACAAATATCTGCTTTGAAAAAAATGGACAAGGTCCCAAGATTCACCATTTTGGGCAATAAAAAACCAAATGGGAACATCAGCAATAGCAGCAATGAAGACAATCTCGTACCACTTCATTTTATATAAGGAATAAGGTGAGAACAAAATATAAAAGTATAATGAGAATCGAACAAGAGAAATTACACCGAAAAACTGCTCCATAGAAGCAGAAAGGAATTAGCAACCAGAACAGAGCCACTGACTAGATATTATCCATTCCTCTAATGTAAAAAGGAGACCTTGGATCAATACAATACAACAAAAGGATAAAGAGAGTTCACTACGAACTATGAGATAAAATTGAGAAGTTCTCATGGTCGACTATACCCACTTGAGAACTTCCACTCATTATTCTAACTCACCTCCTATGTAGAAAGTTGTTACTCCTATAACTGGTTCCTCCAATTCGAAGCTCTGGTAGGAGTAATAATTATCGAAGTCTGGATAGTACTTCAGTACTTGGATGGGTGCTAGTTTATGTGCGAGTATAATCAAGCTGTCAGATCCAAAGACAACTCCAGTTGCATCTGTGCATCCAAACGATGGTATTGTTCTCATTTCTTCGAACTGAAAGTTAATATACTCGACACTTCAGTGCTTAACAACACAGGGAATGTCGAAGGATTATTGGGTTATAATAGAAGTCCAATAATAATACCTCATACACTGCTCGAATGAAATTGAAATGTGTTTTCTATACTACTTGCTATCTGAATTTATTCTTTTTCGGAAGATATAATTCGATCGTGATATTGGATGTGCAAACGAAGTTTTTGTCACTTACCTTTTCTTTGACTGGATCGAACCTCAATATTTGCGTTTCATCCTCTTCATTGTGTTTATCAAAGCTCTTTGTGTTTCCGATTATAAGGACAACACCCTGTGCTGTGTGGAAAAGGTGAAGTTCTTGAACCGCTTTCGTGGCGATTTGTTGAATTTCAGTTGCAGCAGTCTGAAAGAGTTGGACGACTATGAATTCCATGAATTGACTTTGTTATTCTAATTATCAATTATTTTTCAGTAAAAGAGCGCCGTAATACAACAACTTGGCATTAATTCTCTCATACCCTAGTGTTGAAAGTGGTAAAAGCTGCAATTGCAGAACTATGATAAATATTATGTGGGGCAAACGTTACAGATCGTGAGAAGTCGTTTGAAACAGGACGGTCTTAATATCAAATTAGAATGACTTGGGACTATAAAAATGCTTCAAGCATTCATATTTCGACTAGGTATACTCACTCGGTTTTCGTTGAACTTGATGACGGTGCAATCCAAGTCATAACTGTCATAAACAGGATCATAGAATCTACCTATGATCACGTAAGTTGCTTTTCCCAAAGTGAAAAACTCCACTTTACTGATATGACCCGTGAAGAAAGTATCATACTGATAGAAAAGTCCAGTGGTATTGGATGTAGACTTTGTATTCCATGTCAATAATGACATTTCGTTCATCACTCTGGCCGATGCAGTACTGGAAACGAGATAAAATATGTAATATCTTCGATGAAAAAAATAACAAATCACTGCTTCTGGTACCATTATTCGTGTACGGCACTTGGTACCTAGTACCACTACATTTTGAGCCACTTTCTCATAGACCAAAATGTGTAGTCACGCCGTTTTTGTGCTACTATAGTGTAGCCGCTGAAAAGATAGAATGATCACGTGAACGGCACGCACTCTTTGAATGTTCCTCTCCCCAATGTTACAAGTCCGATTTACACCACCCAACAAAAACGTCGAATTTCCCTGTTCTCCCATAAACTCTTGGGATGCTTTTTTATAAGTGTTCATTATTACACCTTCTTTCTCTACAGTTAAATGTCTTTTTTTTTATCTTTTTCTTGAAGGTAAAAGAGTGTTTCCATCCATATTATTCAATTAACGTAACACACATGCCGTTCATTATTTGTGAGAGAAAAAATTCTCACTCTTTCCTGTATTTTCATTCTGGAAACTGTTTGTCTTATACACAAAAAACAAAATATGGCTGGAACTCAGGAACAGGCAAATTACAAAACTCGGCAAGTAACAGAAAACAAACTACATCTCCCTGTTCCAAAAACAAGTCAGACGAAGTACTCTGTAATTAATGAGAGTAAAAAGCTCTATAACCATATACCCTATGAAATTAGGAAGGAGAAGAGCTATAGGAGGTTCAGAACTCTTGTTAAAGAAGCTCTTATAAGAAAAGCGTACTACAACCTTGAGGAATATTACAATGGAACTTTGCTATGAATAAGATTTTTTTAATGTTTATATTGACACCTATAGGTTAAAATTCATTTTAAACTGTAGAAGGTATATTATATTTTAAGCCCATGACATGTGAAACCATGTTCAGGATGTGTGGCCTTGTTTTTTACAATTTTTTTTTTCTCGTAAGGACTATACAAAACTGTTCTTCAACAAACTGTCAAACATATATTTTCAATCTTATTTTATATTGTTATATTTTATCTACTTGACATGTGAACTCCTTTTATGCAAATTTTGTTTGTGAATATTTGTGCTTTTACATTTTTATCTCATCATATTTTTAAGTACTATTTACAACTATATTTTTTTCAACAAGCTTTGTCAACAAGGAATTATTTTTCTTAGACAATAAAGTATATATCTCTCTCTCTATCTCTCTCACGTAAATACAAAGCACAAATGAGTACAGTACAGTGTAAACAGTTCTTCATTCATTTCAGTTTAGAAGGCGTGGCTACGCCGCGCACGCTATATATAGATGCAGGCATTCACTGTTCACGCGTCTTTGAATTCTATCTTTTGAACTATAGTCACTACTTCTTGTCAAAATAAATCCAAAAAGAAAACTGATGTCATATCGCTCACTCACCGTGCCATGGCCAACTCATTACGTTTTTAAGTGCCCTAGTGAATACATCTTGCAAATGAATATTTAATTGGGAAAATACCCAAACGAAACTATAGATGGAAATGTGATGAAATGAAGAGGAAACTGAGGAAGAGAGGTTGATTTTGGATACATCGTCATCGGATCCGGATAGTACAGCATTTTGTAGTAGAATATTTTGTGGTATGCTGTACAATGTCCATGACATATTTCAACCCGAATTCGATGCAAATATAAGCGAGGTAAAAACTTACCCGTGTGATAACGATCCAAGAAAAGAAAATGGAAAAAAAAATAAAGAACAAAATTTTATATGAGAAGAAATATTTACAAGTCATAGTGCTCGACATACCGCGTGAATCAAGGGACAGGAGATACGAAATAACATTCACTTTGAAGTTTTGAAGTTTGTAAGCCTCAGGAAAGACCTCTTTCGGCAAGGAGTTCTGAAGCTTAGCCGTTCTAATTAAAAAAGATCCCTGAGCAAGAGAGGTTCGACAGGTCTCCGAATTCACAAGGAAGGGATGAGAATTCTGTACTCTGAAGTCATCCGTGTAGATATTGCCAAGGATGGAACGACTGATAACAATTCAGAAGAGCACCAACCGTAAAAATATATATAGAAGAGAGACAAGTCTCCGACCCTTCTACTATGTTCCAATGAAGTGAGCGAGTCTGTGAGCAAAGAATCACCAACGAGACGGATTGTCTTTCTCTGAATTGAATCGAGAAGCCTTCATGAATGTTTTGATGCCGAACTCCACACATGAGAACTATATTCCAAGACAGGTCTCATCTAAGCCTTGTAGATCGTCAGCTTCTGATGATCTATCAGAAGCTGACGAGAAGTGAAGTATTTCTTAGCACGAAATAGAAATCTAAGTTTCTGGAAAGCACCTTTAGCGATCGATCTCACATGGTTTTCCCATGAGAGATTATTACTGAAATTTATTTTGTAGATTTCTTTCGATAAGAAGTGGTGACTAGTATCACGAAAAAAGCGTGACTACACATTTTTGTCTAATCGAACGTGGCTTCTTGTATGATAAGAATTGAATTCCTTTACAGGTACGTCATTTGATCCCTAATTCCTTTGAACTCCTGAAGATAGATATAGCAAAATGTTTGCGTGATTTCTGTTTTCTTCGGGAATTCAATTGAATGATGACTAGGCAAAAACTCACCTGCAGTTATAACTAGTGCTAACACTGTTCGTTGTGAAGTATACTATCATCCTCTCATCATCGTAACTGAAGGACCTTTGGAGACCCTTATTCGGGAACGTCGTCACGGAATGTTCCGGAGATATTTCCACAGTCAGTTGTTGTGGGCATTGGCAGGATTCCGGTAAGCCACAGTATTCGCCCGATTCGTAACCTGTTACGTGAAACAGTACGTAACCGTTGGAAACTGCTGTAGAGGCACTCACAGTATTTGGAACTGATATCTGTAGTTCGTTCGATTTCTCTAGATACATATATTCTCCTGGTAGGGCTGAAAATAAAATTTCAATGTATCTATTGGTACCCCAACACGCCTGAAAAAGTTGTTGTATAGTGAAACACGTGCAGCGGTTCTGTAAATTGTGTGTTATAGTGGATTTTCATCATTGTTCATCTACTTCTCTTATTTTCTCTGCTATATAGGCTGGAGATGAAATTATTTCGATAACAAAATAGCTCTGGAGAATACGGCCAAAATACATCCTTGAACTTTATATTTGCCGAACGACAAATATGAATGGTTCAAGTTGGCGTTTCACATTTCATCAAAAAATATTCATTTTCCATGAAATATTCTTTCTTTCCAGAAAATTACATGATAATAATAATAATAAGAATTCTGTGGACCAAGTATTTTATTTCATATTAATGTATAAATAAACAGTTGAAAACCCATTTTCATGTTATCAATAAAGCCATGACATTCCTATAGTCAGCAATATTTTTTTCCGAATTTGTCTTTCGAAAATTCACCAAACATAACGATAGTCTTCTCAGTTGATTTGAAAAAAAAATAATTTGAATGAAACTTCGAACTTTTGTTTGTACAATTGGGACGATGTTCCTTGACTACATGTTGAAACATGGAAGAAACGAAAAAAAAATCGAATAACTATACAGTTTCTGAAATATCCGAATACAGCGTGATAACTATCTGGCATGCACCTCTTAATAAAAAAACCAGGTGTGTTTTCTGAAGTTGAAAAAATACTGCTATATTTGAACTACATAAAACTTTTTCAGTTGCTCCCTCTCTAAGAAATCCTTCTGAAAAAATATTTCAGGAAGGATTGAATGTTAACAAAAACTAGAATAATTTTCAAATGGAGTTCAACAGGCCATTTTGAACCACTGAAACACATCTTCCTGCAAAATATCAAGTTTAAAGATATGACAAGCCAAAAAAAAAAGGCTTCATTCAAAAATTGACCTGAAATTGTTGGTAAGTAAACAATTTATTCTAATATACAAGTATCGATCGGTAGTTAATAAATAACTGTTAATAAATTACATTTAAGCTTTTCTATTAGCAGTGGCTTGCGTGCATTCAGAAAGTTACCTAATAATTTGGAGTTTTTTCAGCAGATTTTATCGGTTAAAATATGTTCAAATGATTTTTAATATATTTTTGTTATGTTTATGACAAAACATGGTATCCAGTTCTAATTAGACTCAACCAATCGTATTTCGATAGATACTATTGTAATGACTGTTTCACACTAATCTTTCTGTTTGAACTGAAATGTGTTCCAAATAAATTTAAATTGGTAATTTTGATATTATTGCCCTCCTGGGATCACTATTGACATGTTCCATCCAATATTTGTATTGGCTTATGGAATAAAATAAGATAAATAGATAGAAAAAAATAGTTTTATTTTGACATGTTTTGATATGACCAATAGCACGTTCGGAACTATATCGATTGAAGACGATGGTTTTTCAATCGGGAAATGTTTTCTGTTGGTTCGACTAAAAGTACACTGAATTTCTTTCCCTTCATGAATTTTATGTATTTCAATGGGCTCATTATATTACATGATTTTTTTCAGTTTGAATATATTTTTGAGGTGCATTCATTTCATGGAAAGAACTCTCACCTTGTACAGCATCGATATTACGCTGAATTTTTTCGATGATTTGGTCTTTCAGATCATATATCTCCTGAACTTCCGTTTTGATGTTGCTCTTATCCAATATTTCCTTTATTTCAGATACCAAATGCCCGTTGATAGATTCTGTATCTACATTTCCAAATAGAATTGATGGTCGCAACACCCTCTGAAAGCAAATAAGTGAAACTGAAACAGCGCTCTCAATGCAAATTCCAAAAACCTACAATACTTCCATTGATTGAAACTGGTTCTCCTAGCATAACACTCTTGCTAAATTCTTCAGAAATCGGGATACCATTTATAGAATCTGTTATGATACTTCCGAATACTTCAACTTTATGTTTGAACCGTTTCATACTTGATATCGTTTGGTTGGGTGTGTCAAAAACGATGTTTTCAATTTTGATGTTATTGATTCCAGTTGTGAGAAGATCTGAAATTGAAATAAAATTTCACATTATCAGGATTAGAAAAAATGAGGATCTTTTTCTTTCACAACACGATATAAAAAAAATTAACTTCCATTGAAGAGCAACTGAAGGGGTATTGGAAAACATTCGATTAATACAAAATTAGAATTTTTTTCTATGGCTATAACACAAACCTGCTCTTTCTTAATTGTTAATGATTGTCTCAATTGACAGACAGAAAATGTTATGTTCAAATTGACAACGAGATATCGGATTATTACAGTGTTAGTGTAGATGTTCCCCAGGGATCGGTGCTGGGACCATTATTGTTCATAATTTTCATAAATGATTTGCCTGAGTTTATTGAGGAAGGAAATGTTATACTTTTTGCGGACGACTCCTCGGTAGTGGTCTCAGCACAGACCCCTGAGAAATTAAGAAATATCTCTTCACAAATTATAGATGTTTTTCAAAACTGGTGAACAAAAAATGATCTGTTATTAAATCTTGATAAAAGCGTTCACGTTAACTTTAGATGTGGAAAAAACAGCCCTCCCATATCTATAGATGGGATAATTCACAATGACTCAACAAAATTTCTTGGAGTATACTTGGATCAGCATCTCTCATGGAAAAATCATGTGGATTATGTAACCAAAAAAATAAATTTTTCCTACTATATGCAATTTCACAATTAAAGAAGACACTCGATGAAAAACCCTTCAAGATATTTATTACTCCTTAGTTTACTCTCACCTTACTTATAATGGGGAAACTGTGGTCTTTTGTTAAAAAGATATTTATCCAGCAAAAGCGCATTATAAGACTGATATTTGGTGTTAGTTATAGAGATAGCTGCAAACCTTTATTTAGTAAATATTAAATTTTGACTTTCCCAAGTATTTACATATATCACACATTGGTATATGTGAAATGTAATCAAAATGAATTTCAAAGAAATTCATATTATCACAAGTACCGGACAAGAAATGCAAATTCTTTCACAGTCATGAAATACAACCGAAGCAAAATCGAAAACTCTCCAGGATTTGTCAGGGTTGGTCTTTATAACAAACTCCCCAATTCTATAAAGAAAATAAAACTGAGAAATTCCAAAATGGAATTGAAAAAATACTGATTAGTAAGTGTTACTATACCTGTGAGGATTTCATTTCAGATGACCTTCTTGCTGCTTAGATGGACTGACTAAATTATTGATTGATTAGATCAAATTTAAATGTGTGTCTGTGATTATATTGTATGTGCGTAAAAATTGTGTGTGTACCTTCGCTGTGTAGTTTATACTAAATTATTCTTTTTTTTTTTTTATTGGCCTTGGGTAGTTACCCATTCGGCCAGTTAGAACTTAAAATTGGCTAAATTATGTTCAATTCATTCAAATGAATTCATTGCGACGATATTGATTACCTTTTGATGTAACTATGACCTGTACATCCATCGAACGATGGCTCCTGACAGAAAGTACCAATAAAGTTCTCTGTCTTTGATTGAACAATGGGGTACAATGAAGTCGTTGTGTTACCGTTGTAGTTATTATTACAGAATAAATCAATGGAATGACAAATATCAAGCCATGACAGCTCTATCTACTTATTTTATTGTACTTAAATTTGAAGTACATGTTATTTGATAAATAATTTCGCTATCATCTGTTATAGTCGTAGAAAAAGTATAGTGTATAACTCGCATGAAAAGCTAATTTCAAACACCTAAAAAATCTATAGATATAATAAAAATTATGTACTGAAAAATTACTCACTCTCTGCCTCCAAGTTCTCAAAGAAGAGTGTGCCTCTTGCTGTTTGATTATCAACTCCTCCAATGAGCAATCTATTTTCCAGAACCTCTCGTAAGTTTATATTATTGACAAACGTAATATTCAGATCATTTTCAACATCGAAATTTTCGATAATTGCACTAGGTACCTTTTTTGTACTACCAACTTGCACTATGTTTTGGGGGTCAACATTGGAAATGGTTGCTGTCTGAAACATATTTTGGTAATGTTAAGTTTATCGGACGCCAAGCGATAAAAAAAAATTTGCGTGAACTTACGTATTTCGACCTCCTGAACAAAAAATTTTGGCGCTCTCCAATAGTTTTCAAGATACAGGGCATTTTTTGGGTCAAAAATGGGAGTTTTGAATACACGTTCCTGCATCAAAATTACACTTGAAATTCATCCTTCTTTTTTATCGGCACAATGTACACATCCCTAATTATCCGTTCCACACTTTTTTTCATTCACAAACACTAGTTTTATAACAAAAAAATGCACTTTTCCTCAACAACAACAAAAACATTGAAAATTCGGCATTTCACTGCTAAATGTTTAGTTTGTTTTTTTTATGAGGGGTTGGTACCTTGGAAAACCAGAGCACACTATTCAAATTTAAAATATCGCGAATTAATTTTCCTTCACACTTCGGGCATTGAATTGTCGAGAGAAATATTCCTATTGTTGTTAACTAATGCCCTCTTATTATGCACTAAGGCTGTATATTCGAATAATTTCATCATTTTAATTATTTACGTAAAAACTTCAAAATGAAGGAAAATTAATTCGCGATATTTTAAATTTGAATAGTGTGCTCTGGTTTTCCAAGGTACCAACCCCTCATAAAAAAAATACACTAAACACATGCCGAATTTTCAATGTTTTTGTTTTTGTTGAGGAAAAGTGCATTTTTTTGTTATAAAACTAGTGTTTCCGAATGAAAAAAAGTGTGGAACAGATAATTAGGGATGTGTACATTGTGCTGATAAAAAAGAAGGATGAATTTCAAGTGTTATTTTGATGCAGGAACGTGTATTCAAAAATCCCACTTTTGACCCAAAAAATGCCCTGTATCTTGAAAACTATTAGAGAGCGCCAAAATTTTTATGTAAGTTTTTTGTTCAGGAGGTCGAAATACGTAAGTTCACGCAAAAATTTTTTTTTATCGCTTGGTGCCCGATAAACTTAACATTACCCATATTTTTATATAACATATCGAGGCAGAAAGTTAATCATTTTTCTCGAGAGAAAAATGTAGCTTAACGCCAAGGTAAGCTATTTCTCGAGAGAGAAGTTTTATCTTTTGCCGATGTTTTTATACTATTTTATTCACAATAATTCGAAATAATTCCATAAAGTGAACAAGAAATTAACATTCGCAGGATGTATTCCAATGCATTTGGTGTTTGAAGTAGGCATGGCACATAAACGAATTTCATGACGTTTCCAGAAATGTCAATATTGTCATACTTTGTAAATGTCATTTGCCGACGTAGAGGTTCAAATGTTTCACAATTCAACTACTTTAGTCGTTCAGCATTTATATCTCATGAATTTCCGTTATGTTTCACGAGGATTGCTGCAAATAGCAACATTTGGATTACTGAAATATTAAAGATATCTTTGACGATAAAAATGAACTGGCTTTGAATGACGAGGGCGCTGAATCCTGTACTTGAGGAAATAGCTAATGAAACATTTCTGGAAACTAGTGTGTTAGTTATTGAAGTGGTTTCCAAAGAAGAAACTGAGTACATATATCTTTTCTGTCTATTCGGTATATTGGGATAATGTTTAATAACCGTGACATCATGTCAGGGACAGCTCGTTTCGTCTAACTGCGTTGGTGTGTGAACGTTAGCGGGGATCTAGACACTTCATGAATGACGTTTCGGATAAAAGAAGAAGACGGAGTCGGAAAAGTGCCAAGAAACCAGCAAAGTGTTTTGCCGACTTCAACTTCTTCTGACTTTTCAGCCTAAAACTAGGTTATAAATGAACACATTTTCGAATGATTTCGAATGAAATATTCTAGACGATGAAACGATTATCGTAACTTCACTAATCTTACCTGTATTCTTTTTGTTTGCAGACCAGAAAAGAAAGTTTTTTTACCCTTGATAACTGTTCGATCTATTTGATGTTTATCGACAATTAGTTCATACAGGTCAGGAATTTCCTCTCCATTAATGAATCTGATATCAGCATTTTTCAGGACTTTCGCCGTCTTGGCTTGAATTGAATTGAACCTTTTTCGAGCAGTTATATTCTGAAATGAAAAAAAATTGGGGTACATTCTTAAAAATTTTGAAGTTGCAACATGTGAGATGAGGATGTGAAATCGGAAAAACCGAAAACTTCGGATTGTGCTAGTGAAATATCGAATGATATTTATAATTGAAGAATTTAAAATTTTTTTCAGTCCTATAAACAATAACTTGCATTTACCTGTACCAGATCGTTTGAGTCACTTAGCACTGCGTCATTGAAGATTTCCGCCAGATCCACACCATTTATATGTCTTCTGGTGTTGATTTGTTCAGCTCTTACGCGACCATTGAATTTTACCTGAATAATAACTATGAACAGGTCATCATCAAAAAAGAAACCAATCTACTCACCGGAGAGTTTATCACATTCTTGGTATTCGTCTTCACTGAATTCTCTAGTATCCTATACAAAACATTTTCGTTGTCCAGTAGAGTAACGTTCCCCTTTACCCGAACTTCAGACCAAGTTCGTGAAGGTGGATCCTTCAAATAAGTCAGTAGATCTGATAGCATGCAGGGTGTCATAGATTTCGCTTCGACCGAGTTGAAAACAGCTTCTGTGAATCTCAAACTGTTTGGACTACGTATCACTTGGGGTTCTTTGCTCGAAACGTCTATCAAGTTGTCCATATCGATGTCATTTATTTTTGAAGTGATGATATTTTCTGTAAAAATGTTCGACGTTTGATATCTTGTTCGTGGTTTAGAAAACTTATTTCATCTACTTTTCGATAATATTTCAATTTTCGGTGAATAAAACATAACCTGCTGCCTTTCAATACGTGCATGAAAAGTATCTTCATATTATTGAATTTTAGTATTTCAAATCAGAATTAGAATTATTCATTTGCCAGAATTTTGTGTGGGACCAGTCTTACCAGTTCTGATTCTTCCGAACCTGTAAGGTGCCGTAATCGTTTGATTGTATTGTCGGAATAAAAATCTTTTTGTTATATTTTCCAAATCCATGTCATTGAGAAAAGATGTGGCAAGATTGCCAACAGTTACTTTGCCAGAAAACCTCACATCTCCAACCAAACCACCAAAATCTCCTCTCTTCGGTGCCTAGAAATTTAAAAACTTCAATATGAAACATTTTCTAAGTCAATAGGCATAAAAATCTCTGGAAACAATTGCAGACATGTTCATTGAAAAAATCTCCGAGTTCTGGAACTTGCCTTGTGTATAATGTAAAAGGAAAGGTCCTAGGATCGAACCTTGAGGTATTACTACAATTATTATTAATTGCTCTGAATTTCGAATGAAATCGTTTATTATTGCTGCCTGCATTTTTTCAACAAAAAATTACTTGGGAAGGATTAAAAATGTACTCACGTTATCCAATATGTCATCAAAAGGTATATTGTTGATTGTTGAAAGATCTCTCATGTTCTTAACAGTGAAATTTCCTTTTACTATCAAATTTTCGATCTTAGTGACTGAGGACGATAGATTGTTTAAACTCGAAACATACTCGTCTATAGTATGACCGTTCAGTTTGGAAACTAGCAAATCAGTTACTGAAACAAAATCAGCTCGTAAGTCAACACTGGTTATGAAAACTTACTTCATTCACCATTCAGACTGACAAAATGCATGGAGCTAATATTTCGTGGTTGGTCGATGAAAACTACTTCATGGATGAAGTCTTCTATTAATTCGTCATTGATTATTGGTGCATCTATGAGAGAAGAATTCACATTTCCAAGTACTATCACATCTTTGAATATTTTTAGACCTGAAAATGAAATAGGGTTTCGGCTTGGTTTTGATGTGGTTTCATAAGAGAAAAATTTGAACTGGAACTCGAGACGGAGTTTTATTCACCTTGGAACATCTCTTACCAGTAACATTAGCAGGATACTTCGTGTTCAAAACCTCAAGTGTGTCTATTCCACCGAGTTCTAGGGTTGCCAAATTCTCTACCTTCAGTGTATCTTCGTATGTTTTTCTACCATTTATTATGAAACTGAAAACCAACAGCTATGAATGATGACTTTTGTAAATTTCACATGTGATTTTAACATCTTCTGTATCGAATATTACTTTACCTTCCGTTGGTTTTGATAGCTTCTTTTCCGATTTTGTTGACATCGGGTTGATGCTGGGCTGTATTCCTCAAGATGACATTTCCCTTCACACTGATCTTTTCGAAATGGTAGTCGGTTTCCAATCTGTCATCGTTGTTATTCAACATGTATTGACTGAATTTGACATCGTTCAACACATTCGTTAGTACATGAGGGGTTGAAAGTCCTTGCAAAGCTGTCACGTGTGTATCAATATCCTGCAAAAAGAACAGACATATCACCACTATCACCAATGAGGCATTATATGTGTATGTGAATCCTCTCTGCAAATATGCTCCTGGCCTTGAAATTATGTTCTTTTTGTTATTCAGTTTACTGATGAGGGGCCGTTCATAAAATACGTCACACTAAAATCAGCTTTTTTTGACCCCCTCCCCCCCCATTGTCACGCGGTGTCACACTTTTTGTGCCCCCCCCCCCCGAGAAATATTTCGTCACAAAAAATAAGACCCCCTGCTGAGTATGATAAATTCTAAATGATAGTACACAAATTCTGAAAATTAAAAATATTTATTTAGTTATTATAATAAAATTGTAATAAATTAATAAATATCTTTCATAACGAACATATATATAATAAATAATATTTCTATTATTCAGAAGTCCAAGGATTTTCTAATCACATAATCAGAAGATTCAATAACACAATCAAACAGTGAAAAATCGCTTTATTTTGTTTCATTTGTATAGTGAAATACAGTGTACTGTAACAAGATTAATTGAAAATTCATTCGCAAAGATGGAGACTCTATAGATTTGATTAAAAAATCTGATGAGTTTAGGAATTCGTTAGAAGATGTCGCACATGTAGATTTCTACCAAAATCTACTGAAGATTTCTTTCATACCAAAATTTTTCAATTTTTGTCAGAAAAAAGTGGTCACGCTGGCTTCTAGCGCTCATGTCAAAAAATAATAAACGGCGAACGTCACGTTGTCGTTTACCCCCCGTCCCCCATTGTCACACCTCGTCACACTCAGCCAGACCCCTTCCCCCCCCCTTAAATGCGAAAGTATTTTATGAACGGCCCCTGATCATAAATATGTACCTTCCAGCCTAAAGTGAAATGAATGCTTTCTAGTAGATAATTAAAAAGTTGGGTATTCTTGTGAAGAGAATGACGTTTTAGCTATCATTTTTTGGATTATTTTTCTTCTCCGAATCAAAAAATAGAAATCACAACTTTTATGAGAGAAGTAAAAAAAAGGCACTCTCTGTTGATAGGTAAGTGTAAATCATTCAAAGGCATTTGATACTTTTACAAAAAGGATGGAAGAGTCCATCTCGGTCTGGTCTCAGAGGTATATGAATCCAATATTCTTTCTATTTGAAGGATATGTTATAGCAAAACACGTATCGCGATTAAGTGATTATAGTGAAAACCTTGCAATAGATGGTTTAGTTCAGTCATTAGTTCAAATGGCCATCGCCAAATTCAATATTACATTGAAAGTCCTTATTGTGAATTCACCCGATCGTAGTCATTTTATTCTCTATGACATTACTAAGATGTGTGAAGAAATGGTAAGCTTGTGGTATCAATCAGAAGAGAGGATAAAAAAAACAGACGAAGCCACTAACCTGAACGGTGTCTTTGGTCCAATACATGTTTTCCAAATCAGCACTCATCTGCTCACCAGAAACAACTAGTCGCATCTTCGGTTGCAAATAAAGATCACTCAATCGCAAATTCCCCTTGATTTTCACATTGCCTCTGTACTGTTGAAGCAAATCGGACTCGTGTGTTCCAATAATGTGATCGCCATCTTTCCAGAATAGGGAGTCGTCTAGTTTACCAACTATTTCCAAATCTTTGACGACATTCAGCTTTTCGAAAGTTACAGGAGCTTGAAAGAGAATTGTAGCATGCCAATGAAACTGAATTGACATTCTGTCTATATTCTACTTACTTTTGATGGTATCATTTTGCCCCATAGAGACAGCTGAATCGAGTAAGTTGATGTCATTTACAGTTTTGGCGGATATATTTTTAGCGAAAATACGGTTGAAATCCACGTTTGACCGGATAGTTTGATCAGTTGATGTCGTTAAGAAGTCTGCTATATCCATACCTTTCAACTTGTTGAGGTTCACCCTCACAGCTTTCAGTGTTGGGAAGGAAAGAGGCCCTACGAATCACGCGATTAAAAGAGTTCAAACAAATATATTTACTCAGAGAAATACATATACAAAGTCAAATCATCTTTCGAACAATCTGTTCAGGCCAGTCTCAAGTTACCTACACGGTAGGTTTCGGCTGGCACCTGTCAGAAAACAACTACTCCCCTGGCTAATACCACGAAGGGCATTGAATTATATCCGACCGGTGCCAGTGCAGGTTTCTTCACAGAAGTAAATCCTGCATTTGCTTTCGTCGATACAAATGAAGGAATTGATTTTCAATTATAGGGACGGACACACTTGCACACTTGAAAATCAATTCCTTCATTTGTATCGACGAAAGCAAATGCAGGATTTACTTCTGTGAAGAAACCTGCACTGGCACCGGTCGGATATAATTCAATGCCCTTCGTGGTATTAGCCAGGGGAGTAGTTGTTTTCTGACAGGTGCCAGCCGAAACCTACCGTGTAGGTAACTTGAGACTGGCCTGAACAGATTGTTCGAAAGATGATTTGATTTAACGCCAGTCTTCAAGTATGCCCACTGACTATGTCAAGTGTTTTTACATATACAAAGAATTAACAATATAGGGTATAACTCAAAGTTTTTTCAATAAAAATGTACCCACTCTGAGATATGATTTTTCAGCAACTGTTGCATAGACGAAGGGACTTTCACAAAGTATTTTCAATTTTCTCCCTGTCCAGTTTCCACAAAAATAAAATTTCTTCTTAAAAAATGTCAGGAAACTTTTTTTCTCATTTCAAACGTACCTACTAGATTAATCATTGCTTTTTTATTGCGAAGAGGGTGAAAATAAAGGCTTTTTTCAATCGCTCAGTATCGTACTAAAGGATTTTCATTTAGCCACCTGTTTTTCGAACCGAAAAAAGCAACAAAAAAACAACATTCACCGAATTTCACAGAACATAAAAAATAAGTACTGTTTAAACGTCATTATTTGGTGGTGGATCACAACGTAGTTTTGTGGGTTTGTAACCTACCACAATCTGAAAAAATTTCATTTGAAACATTCGACAAATGTCAATTACGAAGATTGCCAACACGAGATATTCGCATTTATATATATATATATATATATATATCTTATTATTTCTTTTGAAAGGCAAAATTTGAGTTATATGAGAAGTTGCTGACTAATTGGACTTGTTCCATCCAGAAAGAACTGTTTTTCAATAGAAAATCTGCCCTTCTACACTTGTATACATTCCAATATTAATTCTTATTTTTTCGTATTGTGGTAGGTTACAAACCCAGAAAACAACGGAACAAATAAAAAATAACCACCGGTATCACGTGAGCTATAGTTTCAAGATAAAACAGTTCAATTATAATTCCAAGGACACATATAATTATGTAACAGTCTGCGAAATTTTTACTAGTGCAAAATTCCACGAGTTGAAACAGTGTTCTGGACATATTGAATATGTGCCTCATAAATCCCAGGTATGTAAAAAGACAAGCTGATATTGTCGGAGACATTTTCGAAAATGTCACCAGAGAGGTAGTATTGCTTGCTGATGAGTCCCATTGTCAAAATAGATAGTATTTATATTGATTGCTGATCGCTCAAAAAATATTGCCAAGCACCTGTGTATAGCGCTTGCATCCCTTTTTTGTTGGACACTTGTTTGAGCTGTACAGCTTTCATCTTCTGATTACAGATCCTGCTAACACCAGGGTCAGTTACAACTTAAAACGATTCTGAAAATGTGTTGCGATAGATAGAAGAGGCCGATAGTTACTGTCATGTCAATATAACAGTCATTTGTTTTCTGATTCTCTGCTATACAGGGGTGCGCATAAGTCCGGAATAAAATTAATATCTGTTCAACCAGTAACTCAGGAAAAAATCGCTGAAACAAGTCAATTGATTTCAAAGTTTACGCTTTTTTTGGCAATAAAATAAAGTATTTTTTTTCAACCCCTTAGCTGCAACCCTCCCCAACTTTTTTTTTCAAATGCAAACCTATGTCGTGTATGGGCTCATTGAATAGCTCGTAAAAATGGAATCTTACCATACCCTTCCTTTTTTTATTACTTAGTGCTATCTACGGGTGAATTAACGTAACAGATGCTGAAATTGGCCGCCACCCTCTAGTGTATTACTTATCAGGGCATTAAATTTTGTACAAAAAATGCAACAACTTTTTTCTCTTTTTGAAGTACACTGGCCAACAATTGCTTGGAATGGAACTAATTTTATGTGTAAGTTTTTTGTGAAAAAATAAATTCCAAAGAATGTTGATGCTACATTACGTTATCAGTTTTACACATAAATCAATAAAATTTGTTGTGGTCCCTGCCCGGGTTAGTCTGTTCTCAAAATTTGTAAACTTTCAGAAACTAGCTACTGGTGATCCTTAGCAATTGTTGAGCAGTGTACATCATCATATGCTGAATGCCACTTGTTTGTTTTTTGCAACGTTAATTCACCCGTGTATAGCTAGCTCTAAGTAGGTATTTCTAACTTTCAAGAGTTTTTTCTCATTTCGTGGTAACCACATGGGTAAAAAAAAATTAAGGGTATGGTCAGATTCCATTTTTTACGAGCTTTTCAATGAGCCCATACACGACATAGGTTTGCATTTGAAAAAAAAAAGTTGGGGAGGGTTGCAGCTAAGGGGTTGAAAAAAATATTTCAATTTATTGCCAAAAAATGCGTACACTTTGAAATCAATTAACGTGTTTCAGCGATAAGTTACTGGTAAAATAGATATTAATTTTATTCCTGACTTTTGAGCACCCCTGTAGTTATTCTTGTCAGCTCAGTTTGGAGTATATTGGCAATTTTGACAGGGTCCTTTTGAAATTACTCAATGTTCGAGGATTATAAATGAACTTCTCATCCTGAACCATAGCTCACTTTGATGAACTATTCTCAAAGGAGATTTTCATTAGAAGTTCTCTTCAACTTATAGACGACTGCATTTCAGTGAGAAGGAAATATACAGTCCATTTCAGGAGATCGAAAAGTGCGAAAACTTCGAAGACATAAAAATTTTTGCCTTTGATGTTTCCAATGAGGAAATGTGTCTATAGAAGCAACAAGATGCTTGCTTTGTGGAAGATGGAATATTCCCTGTTGAATTTTTATCAACTTCTCACCATTGAAATTGATTTTACAGAAAACAATTCCAAGGCAGGGATATTTGAATTTTCTTCAAGGTACACACATCTCAGATGACCAAACCAACTTCAAAGATCATTAACATGATTCTGGGGCTATTGAAAAAAATTGTACACAAAAAAAAGCAGTTACTTAAAATTTCATTAAATAACAATTTATCTCAATTTATTTTGATCATTTAGAAAAGAAATGAAAACCAATCATACCAGTTATATGAGAATCTTTTCCTATTCTGAACACCGAGTCCACAAACTCATCCCAATTAATACCGTTGATGGTTTCAACTTCTAAATTATCTATGGCGACATTTGAATCGAAGTTCATCTTGCTCCGTACTGAATCGGTGATGAGAGGTACAACCTTACCAGGATCATCCTAAAAAATGAACAACATGTACCTATTTTCTGAAACGTTTTTATCACTAGTTCAGTACATTATTCAAAACCTGGACTTTCAGTTCATCAACATCAAGCTTCTTGAATGTTTTAACACCCTTGATGGGTTGTGGATTACTTTTGATGAAAACTCTTTCCATCGGTATATCATTGATTTTGCTAGTATACAGCTTATTGGCTTTGAGGTTTCCTATAGATGTCGAGCCGGTAATCGTTTGATTCCCATTTTTCAGCAGGAGATCTGAAAAACACGTCTTTGGATTCTGACTACTCAGTTCGTGATTTAATCAATACCTTTCACTAGTGGATCATCTGGTGATGTTTCGAAGGTTTTAGCAACGACGTTGTTCAATTTGACGAGGCCTGTTATTGTTTGGGGTTCTTCGTACTTCAACCACTGCTCTGGTACCCATTCGTGTCCATTTGCATTTTTAATCTTGATATTTCTTCCAGTCAGCTCGTCAGACTTAACAGATCCTTCGACTGTTAAATTCCCATTCACAACCTAAAAAAGTTCAATGTATTATGTGCTACACATCCTATCAAAGCAGTGAAAAAAGGACGTATAATAAATATATAGTATATGATTCGAAATATATAACATGTAATAAATAATATATAATATATATCGTTTGACATAATATTTAATATAATTCTATATAAAAAGCACGAAAGATTGTTCTATCAACATCTACTCACAAGAGAATTTGCATGTGTGAAGGTGTAATTATTCAAGAATGAATTTACAGACTCCAGCCTTGATTTGATATCATTGAGATCTTTCTCGATTCCGGTCTCCTGAAAAAATAATTTCCATTGTGTCAAGTACATTCAGTATAGACTTGAATTTGGGAAAACATTCCAAGATGAATCCAGACGTTTTTATTAAAATCTATACAAGTTTATATTATATTTATGTATGAATGTATTGTATATATTCAATATTACTTCTTGATTTTTTCAGATTATGGTAGGTTACTAACTCAAAATACTACGTAGAAGAGAGTATTTGTTTTGATATACTCTGATCAAACGATTAGAAATCAAAGACCGCATTTGAATATTGTTAATTTTTTCAAGTAATAGTCTGCATAATTTGAAGATGAAATACCTGGAGTTAGTCCTCATAAGAAAAACAGGTAAAACCTTCAACTCAGATCGAAATGTATCAGTTTATTATGACCCAAATTCATGAGAATAATGATTCACAATGTTTTCATGGTACATAGAAAGTCAAAATAATCCATCCCTCAGGTATCTGCTATATTAAAATTAATCAAAAATCCTTTAATATTGATACCTGATAAATTCAAAATCCAAAATCAACAGGTGTAGATAATAAATGAACATTAAAAATAATGCTCCTGTCTCTGAGAACTACCTGATCAAACTTCAGGTTATCATTTTGATATCGTGATCAACACAGACTATTTATTCTTCTGTCAATAGCGATCCAGTAAAGACCACGTATTGAGCTACGATAGGAAAGAAGTCCTTCGTTTCCATCTACACACAAAGTAAGTATTTTATATTTTTAAAATTATTATTACTTGTATACGTTTCTATGTTTAATATTAAAAGAAGTAAGGCCACTTGTTGAAAAAATCAGTTAAATGTTCTTCTAATATTTATAATTATCTTCGAAGAGTTATTTACCATTTATGAAAGCTCAACACTTTTGAAAAGAGATTCTGGTAATATTGTCTTTTAACATCATATACTGTGTTGAAAATACAGTGTGGTCCACTAAGGCTGCAACAAATGGGAAACTTTTTTATTATCGATTTCTCAGAAAGTTTTATTCTTGACAAAAGTTGGTGCATGTTCCAAAACTATACCAAGTGTACCTGAAATGGCTTTATGACAATCACCATACAGGATAGGCCAAAAAATATAAATTTCGTTCAAGAGTAAAGTACCCTTATTTCAGAAAATATAGAAATATGTTGAGGAGAAAAGTTGCTTGGAATTAAAAGTTATGTTCAGATACGAAGTCATGGCCTGCTATTCGAATTTTTTTTTTCTTTTGGAAAATTTTGAATTACCCCCGTATGATACATATTTTTACTATTTTGATTCAATATGTATTTGAAGTAGCTACAATCAAATCGGTTTGGAGTATTTCTTATCAAATCGAAGTGAATTTGTATAATTTACATGGATTTGTATTTTTTTAGGTGACCGTCAACTTCTTGTTTGTTGCAACGATATTTAACAGAACTCTAAAAATTCGAATAGCAGGCCATGACTTCGTATCTGAACATAACTTTTAATTCTAAGCAACTTTTCCCCTCAACATATTTCTATATTTTCTGAAATAAGGGTACTTTACTCTTGAACGAAATATATATTTTTTGGCCTATCCTGTATGGTGATTGTCATAAAGCCATTTCAGGTACACTTGGTATAGTTTTGGAACATGCACCAACTTTTGTCAAGAATAAAATTTGCTGAGAAATCGATAATAAAAAAGTTTCCCATTTGTTGCAGACTTAGTGGACCACACTGTATATACCATGTACAATGCATTCAAATTAGAAATAAAAATAAAAAGATATAATCTATTATATGTTATTGGCAGATTTCAAAATAGGAAAGTTAAAATTTCCAAGGCTACAAAAGATAAAATATATCCACCCTAAAAAAATATTATCGAAAAAGACTATCAATGTATTTGATACTGTACCAACTTCAAATCATCGCTAAGAATGGCCCCCGAAAAATCTTCTGTAACTCCAAAATCAGTAACATCGGTGGGCAACTTCATTTTCGATTTTGACTCGTTGATTTGATTTCTCATCTCATAAACTTTATGCTCCAAATTATTGAAACATTGCCGTAGTGTATTCTTTTCTTCAGAACTAATTTCTGAAAATAAATATGTTTTAAAATTATGGGAGGTACACTGAACCTTTTTAGAGTCGAATAAATAAAATAAGCATCAAGTGAATAGAAATATTGAAAAACAATTGAAGAAATGGATGTTTGAGTGCTGTAGCAAAAATACATAGGTCAAAGATGGCGAGCTGTTGAAACTTGTTTTGAGGAACATTTTGCGGACATCTGATACGAGCACTTACAAAAATCTATCGCAATATGAAATGAGTTAGATATATACATGACAAAACAGCAGGCTTCTTTAGGTGTATCAAAAGTCTGGGAATAGCTATGTGTAGTGGTAGCAGCATGAATGAGGACAAGGGGCCGATTCCAACCGTATATAAATAACTATTACATGAATTTTTCTTCTCTCTAAATGCGACTCAAGTCGAGTTTTCAGTTTGATATTCGAGCAACTGAAGTCCTTGAAAAAAATCGTTTTATGGCATTGAAAGACGTTTAGATTTCCTATAATGATGTTACCTTTGTCGACGAAGTTTGTCTTGAAACGAATAATTTCCATTTTCAATTCACTATCAACGGGGTAACCAGTTATGAAAGTTTTGATGATCCCGTCGAAATCTTTGCAATACATATCTGTAACGGCTGAATAGTTCGAAGAGAGTTGCGTTTCGCCCTCCAATATGACACTCTCTGAAGATAAACGGTACACTTGGAGCCTGTCCTGCGAAACAATCCCATTTTCAAGCATTGCTAAGGGTGGGATGACTATATTCGTCGGGTCGACCGTGATGAAACTGACAAAGATGGAACGACTGATGATATTCCAAAGAAACGGTCATGAATATATTTATAGAAAAGGCCCACATCTGACCTGTTCAAAAACTGTTTGAATTTGTTAATTTCAGCCGTGAAACGTTATTTGAACCTTCTGAAATCCATTCAGTAAAGTACCTAGTCACGCTTCACTTCTAATGCAAAAAACCTTACTAGGGGCCTTCTATTGAGTCACCGGCTACAAATTGAAATGGAAAATCGAAAGAGGTGAATTTTGGACTCCGTCTCTTTATAGAATAATCTTATTTCGATTTCGAAATCTGCACATATAATATTGCGAAACCCTGTATTCACATGAGCTTTACCGAAATATCACAGTTTTTCCATTTTTAGCAATTCAATCGCACCTGACCCGATGAAATACTTTCTTCCCAGCCGTCTGTTGTGAGCCTGGGTATTTGTCGAACCTCTTCGTAGAATACTTTGTCGAGAGATATATTTATCTCTATAGGCTAACAATTTTCAATGATTTGAATATATTATATGAATCTCTCATATCTCCAATCTCCCTCTTGACACAATGATGTCTGATGATGAAAGAGGTTTTTCCCCAATGTGAACGTTAAGATGGAAAAATATAACAAAAATATCATTTATGTAATTTTCAAGTCATAAAATTGATCGATTTTGCTGATTCGCTAATTCTTGTACAACAGCTGATTTTTTTCTATGTAGGAGTAATTATTAAATACTCACAGTAGTAGGTATTACAAGAATGGATGTATCATTACTAGTACACAATGCATATTTTTTGACAATTGTCTGGCTTTCAAATTCACCAACTCGAACTAGCTGAAATCCTGTAATTACAGAAAATTCCATGAAAATCAATAAAAAGAAATCAAAATGACTATGCTTAAAACTAAATTCCAATTAGTCGAAAATGGATTTCCAATATTTGAACATCCCGAAACCTGTCTTAAATATTTACTTTATAGGTACGTTAATTACAAGACATACTCTCGAAATGGAAATCTTTTTTCCTAGATATCATTATTCTCTTGGACTAATATAAAATTTGAGAATTTTGAACTGGTATAAAAAAAATTTCATTCAAGTATTTTAATAGGTACCTAGAAAATGTCACAATTGACACCATTGACTCCTGCAAAACAATGTATTTGCCAAACTGAAGTAATTTTGAATATTTACCAACTTTTTCATTGCATTATCAACAATTGAACTAGAAGGGTTATGACACTTCATAAGAACAGAATGCAAACGATTTTCTCAAGTATATGATGATTATATTATAGCAATAATCAGTGGCGGATCCAGGATCAGGTCAAGGGGGGTCTATAACTCAAAATTTATGTATATATACGAACGAACGAATCAGAAGATACCAAACGGATAAAAAACCCAGAAAATTCATCTTGCATATATATATATATATATATATATATATATATATATATATATATATATATATATATATATATATATATATATATATATATATATGTTAGCATGAAGATTCTCACAGACGAAGTATGATGCGTTGTTTTTTCGGGTTTCATTCCGTGTTCTGTGGTTCTGATTCTCTGAAGGATGATTGTCACAACGTTTCGGCAAAGTGTCGAAACTCTGAGAAAAATTGCAATTTGATAGTTAAAAAAAAACATTTTATTTTGAACCTACAACATATTTCACTCGGCTTGATCCAGCGTTTGAACCGACTGAACCAGAAAAAAAAGGAAATAACAATCGGTGAGTCCAAAAATTTCAAGCTAAATTTGTTTGTTTGTTTGGGTAACATTCAATCCAGATATTTTTAATTCTTGAGAATTATTTTTTTAGGAATTGGAGGATCATTGAATTGAATGAATTGATGGAATTGGTTGTTAAAAAATGAAAATTTACTAATGTTTAAATGTAGCCTGCTCTTTAGTTCTCAATGGAATATAATAATAATTATTAAAGTTTTTTTTTCGTTCCCCAACAAAATTTGGAAATAAGGAGCCGATAAAAATTGAAAAAAAATCTTTTATTTTGGTTGGGGTCCGGACCCGAAACCCCCTCCCCCCCGTGGATCCGCCACTGCCAATAATAAACTGCTGGTGTAACTGCATGATCAATTGCCTTGAAGTCAGTGAATATTAGACACTGAAGAGTCATATGGCACAAAATAATAATGGTGAGAAAAGATTTCATCAGATGCTTACCATTCCAAAAATGAATCGTATTTTTTCTCGACTCCTCGAACACAATAATATATCTTTTGTGTCGACTAAGATATGTTATGACGTTTATAGGATTTTCCGTTCGTACATGCTGGATTTTTTTCAGTAAACCCATCTTGAATTCATAGGCATCAGATAATATCTGAAATTCGAAGTTGGATTGTTTGATTAGTCTACCCAAAAACAAATGAAAGGTCCGAAATGGATTGATAAGGCTTGACAGAAAAAACATAAAGCAATTGAAATCATCAAAACAATGTAGCATGTGAAACAAATACAAAATATTGGAAAGGAAAGTGATTGGTCCGATTACCAGTGAGTGAAAAAAATCAATAGGAAAAATTAAAAAACACAGTTTTGAAAGAATGACAGAAACCCCCAGAAGTGTTACACGAAAATGAGATTTATCTTCTTAAGTCGTTATTTAACTCAGTTGGAATCTAGTTATGATTTGTTTCTTTTTTTTTTCAATATTGTTGTTTCAGATTTACGATTCATTCTTGTTTTTATTACGGTAATTTATATTTATACAGTTATTTTGTTACTTTTACGTTTCTTCTTCCGGATTTCTTTCTTTTTTTGTCACTCATCCGCCATCATATCCTGTTATACCATTATTCTTCCACCTATGTTATTTTCCGTAACTTTGAAGATTCCAATTGCTCATTTCCTTCTACCAGGCTTTATAATTATATTCTGAACTATCACCGGAAAAACTCATATTCTATAAAAACTACAAATCAATCACCATTCTATCCGGTAAATGCTGGAGGATGATCAAAATTTCAGACGTATTGGTACTGAAACTAGTAACTTTTATTGCTCCGACAGTAATAACTGCATCGATTTCATCAAAATGGGATCCCAGCCACTTGTATATCCTGAAAGAGTATCACAAATTACAACTTACAATAACATTTTTAGACGCAACATCGTATTTTCATTTGGAAAGCATGAGCGTCGTATACACAAGATGGAAGCTACGATCAAGTGTGCTATACAACACATATTTCCTACCCAGGTCAGGTTAATGAAATAATCACATCCATTTGGTTGATTACTCACACAGTCAAAGCCATGTTATCACCAATATTGTTAACAACAATCAGGTACAAATCACCATTCCACACGAAGAATCTGGCATCAGTTGAATCTGGGACGGAGAGAGTCTGAATAAAAAAACTGGTTTTCCTTCTTCCAAAAATATGCGCTTCGCCCCATTGCTTCCTTTGAAGGGTTATATGAGTATTGTTGTAATATGTCACCTGAAAATAATATAAGAGGATCAGGCATTGAACATCAAAGGGAGTAAATACACCATCAAATATATTCCTGAAGATGTCAACTTGGTTGACAAAACGTTGATCGAGTGGGGTGTTTTCGCTTTGTTGTTTTGGTAATTGAACGCTGTGGAATGGTTTCTACTCACTCTCGTGAACTTTTGATTGCCAGGGTCCCTTTTCAGATCATGAAAAGCCTTGAAATACGTTTCTTGATCTGTTTCCCTTGATATTGCCAAAACATCCTCTTCCACAGGAAGATGGTTCTCTTCAAGAAATGTTACTGTGGCATTACCTGCAAGTTTACCTTGGTAGGTTGGTTCATCTGTTTGTTCGAACTCTATGGTAGGTGCTCCTAGAAAAGTACCTGTCAAAGTTCATCGTTCAAAAACAGATGTCGAGTCTATACATTATCAGAATTCTTCTTTTCAATGAAGTGAAACAAAACCTATGAAACCACTGAGTGTTCAGTTTACCACAGATTGAACATATTCATGCAGATAGATTATATGACAATATTTTAAATTCACCAGACAGCATGATGAAAGCAGATTCCTTTGATTTTCGTTTCTTGCCATTGCTTTCTTTCGTTATGATTTTAGTGTCATTCCATTTTACTGTGTGGTCTCCATCGGCAGTAAGAATGTGTTCTGATAATTTAGAACCACCTATTCCTGATGTACATCTTGTGTTCACTCTTCCGCACTTCCAATAGTCGAGACGTTTCACCGATATATTTATCAAATTCCTTGTTCGTGCGCTCAAAAATATATCGGTGAAACGTCTCGACCATTGGAAGTGCGGAAGAGGGAACACAAGATGTACATCAAGAACCGACAGATAGGTGGTTCTAGATTATCAGAACACATTCTTTCCGCCGATGGAGACCACACAGTAGAATGAAATGACACTGAAATTATAACGAAAGAAAGCAATGGCAAGAAACGAAAATTAATGGAATCTGCTTTCATCATGCTGTCTGGTCAAGAATGCATATCTATGAGTTCGCTTGATATGAATCGCGGGTGGCTGCCCCTCCTGAAGGACAAGATGTTATGTCAAATTTGAAATAATTTGACAAATGTCGATCACGAAAAGTGTCTATACGAGATATTTGCATTTGAAAAGGAATTTGTCGAGAAATTTTGAGAACGGAAGCAGATTTAGTTTCCGAAACGTTTACAGATAAGTATTTTCATATGGTACCGTGTGTCACAGACTCATAGTACACCCCCGTTTTCTCCTTTGTTTTTCTAGATATATTTTTGAAATTCGGAACATTGAATATGCTCACTGAACAGCATTTCTCGACATATCTGAAAGAAAAAAATAACTTCCAATTTTTCCGGAAATGACATCAACTTTCGATTCTTGAATGGGACACCCTGTATATTGTTACATGATCGGCTAGAGATGATCATGAGGAATCCAACGATACCAGGTTTGATGATGTTATCTCCAATGACTGCGGAGATATCGCCATTTATTTTATCCATGAGCTCAACGAGTAGGAGAGAGAAACTTTTTCTGGCGGGTCAATCCAATTCTCTCTCCCACTCATTGAGCTTATGAATAAAATAAATGGCGATATCTCCGCAGTCATTGGAGATAACATCATCAAACCTGGTATCGTTGGATTCCTCATGATCATCCCTAAACGATCATGTAACAATATACAGGGTGTCCCATTCAAGAATCGAAAGTTGATGCCATTTCCGGAAAAATTGGAAGTTGTTTTTTTCTTTCAGATATGTCGAGAAATGCTGCTCAGTGAGCATATTCAATGTTCCAAATTTCAGAAATATAGCTGAAGAAGCAAAGGAGAAAACGGGGGTGTACCCAGAGTCTGAATTTGAGTTATACGAGAAGTTGCTGACTAATTGGACTTGTTCTATCCAGAAAAAACTGTTTTTCAACAGACGCAGCAACTTTTCGGGGTAGATTGAAAATCTGCCCTTCTACACTTGTATAGATTCCAATATTAATTCTTATTTTTTCAGATTGTGGTAGGTTACAAACCACAACGGAACGAATATCGATCCACCACAAAATAATGACAAAATATTGTTCAAACAATATTTTCAATTCTTATTATAAAATCAAGCGATAGAAGATTTAAAGTGTTATCTAGATTCGCTGCATAAATTATAAACGAATATCTCTAATGAAACGTCATCGTTTGAGTTTTGTTTGTTGTTTTTTTTTATATCAGTGCATTCGACATTCGTGAAGTAAACACCATACCTGACATCGATTGAAGGGACTGTAACATGAAGTACATTGGTCAAAGTCGATCAGATATTCAAAACTAGTTTCAAAGAGCATTAACATTGATTTCATACGGAGAAACAGAAAAATCTAGCTTGTTCAGCAATTCGAAATTTATTAAATTATGTTTTCGTTTGGAGTTTTTTGTACGACGTGTCGGCTCCGCTTTTGGAGCCATTCTCAAGAAAGTTGATGTATTGAGATATATATAGGAAAGTAACTCGTGACTGATTAATATAGATATGAAGTGAATCTTTTGGGGTTGCATTCAGTTGTGATGGGCTACTCTAAAAAGAAAACTCCTAAAATCTATAACAACATAACAATATATTAAATTATAATAGAATGAATGGAATAGTTACTAACGTGAAATTGAATAATAGAAAGAGGCAAGAATCGTAGATGAAAATATGAAAGTGACGTATGGTTGGCAATTACTTCACGTTTTTTTATTATATGAATTTAGACATATGTTTCAATATTCCTTCAAGATTTCGGTGGAAAAGTCGAAATAAAGGGTGATTTTTTATCTTTCTTGTTTTTTATTAAATATGTGTAAATTTTGCTAGGACTATTTAAATCAGTTTTTTTGTTCATGGAATGGTCATTATTGATATGTATAGTTTCTAAAAATAAATGTTCAGAAAGATTGATTTAACTATCCAGAATTTCAGCTTGTTCCTAATTCAAAGTGTGAACTCTGCCATTAAGAGAGATTTGTGAATTGTTATGATAAATTCGACTTGTTCAGTATTTTCAAAGGGTAATAATGAAATTTATATTGTTCTTTCACAAAATATTGAACGGTTAACTAGATTCCTTGGAAACTAATTTTGAATCAGGATGTCTCGTAATTTGGATAAGCTACGGTTCCTCAAATAAAACTTTAATGAGTGAATTTCTCAACTCTGCTCTTGAGAGATTCAATCAGAATTATTTTGATTCTATATGAATGGTAGGAATGATAGTTTATGAATCTGTTTCTGGATATTGATTTTCTGTACCATTTAGTAATTATGACGTTTGATTCGGATCTTATTAGTCTCAAGCCGCTTTTTAGTTTATTGCAATTGAACAAGTGCTCAGGGTAACTAGGGTAGATGTGAATTTCTCAATTTTGAACGATATAAAAATATAAAGAAAATGTTTCGGCTAATTTTTGAAAATTCTCGTATCGAAATATGGTCAGATTCATAGACTTACCCCTTTTGGAAAGTTCGTGTTTACTTTTGGAAAAGGTAACTTGTAATGTTATAGATTTCATTTGGAGGTAATTATTTAACTTCGAGTTTGAGTCCCAATGCAAACAGAAAATCCGTTTGATATCAAATATCCAAATACACTGAAAATAAACAAGGATAATGCTGTATAGATAATGAATACAAAGTGTGTATAAAGAATTTGCTGAAGTCTTCACAATTATTAGCATAAATCATTTTTAATCATATTTTTAGTATCGAATGACCAAACATTGTAAAACTTCATTTATATACTTGGAATATTTGCATTTATTCACCGATGGGTGTACATATGAGAATTAAATCGAGCATCCTCTCATATACAAAAATTATCACAGTTCCTGCACGACTCTCAGTGACAATAGGTTTACAAAACCGCGACACATGTTTCGGTATACAACATCTTACTCAAGCATGATAAATGAATTAAAAATACATACCACAATTAAAAATATGAAAATCTTCATATCGAACCAATATTACGACAACCGTTCTCACTGTGATAAGCTGGGGAGCAGAATGTTTAGTTTGAAATTTTTTTTCTGGGCAAAAACTGGGTCTAATGAAAAAACTTTTGAATTTACTGCATTACTCTCATTGTGATAATACTAAAAACTGATTCTAGATGGCAATCCATTCGTTGGAATTCAGAGTGTTTCAGCCTCCTTGTAGTAGGTGGCAGCAGCAGCAGCACGGAACAGTCGTCACAGAAATTTTGTAATGACTTAGGCTGGATTCAGACAGTTCCGAAATCCGATGATACGATGATCCGACAGCTTTCTGATTGGTCTAACTTTAAATATAGACCAATCCAGCCTTTATACTCTGATCACTAAACATGATCACCTAATCGTGAATCGTGATATAGAGATTCGTTTCATCATTTTAATGAGTAGAAGTAGGATATATGTCGTAGTCACAGATTATCTAGAAATGAAACAGATTTGTACAACTTATCCTCCGTCGTTGAGTTCAGTACGGATTAGTATGAATATATAGATACAGGATGAAAAGCGAAATAACCCAACACCATGAAAAACTGGTCTTGTCAATCTGAAAAGCAATGTGTTCCGTGCTCAACAAAGTATTTAATTTTCTCCTCCAAAACACGTCTTCCGATTCATGATTCATGCCTTTTTCAGTTCCGTGGCAGACTTGGGGCAAGCAAGCAGACGCTGCGTTGCAGCTGTCAACGTTAAAATAAAAACAAGATTTAAACAATAAGCCCCTAAAATATCAATTACTTCGAGAATTTAAAATTATTTCCAATTGTACTCCACTCCAAGGGTAAGCATCATTATATCGTCTATTCGTTATGGCAATGCAAGTGGCCATACTCGACTTGCTAGGTTATAAGTTCATATAACTGTAAAGAAGGAAGTGATTCCTTATGACTAATTATGTTCTAGGTAAATATCTATATCCTGAAGAATGGCTAGAGGACAACAAAAACTGCAATCACAAGCAAAAGCTGCTGAAAAATCAGCAAAGCTCAAAAAACAACAGGGACACAGTGCTACAGATCAAAAAAAAGCTGCCCAGAAAGCTTTAGTGCATGCATGCTCTGTTTGCAAGGTGAGTTTTTGCACACTAATTGACCATTAGTTATGTAAGCCTATGTGAAGACTAGTTTAGTTTCATCCACAAAATACCTATGCTTCATTGATCAATATAATGCTCATCATCAAAAATCATGAACTGGAACTCTTACAACCATGAATTTTCATTAGCAGTTTTTATGGAGTAATAATTTCTCAGGTGACTGTCAAATAAATAATTATCATTACAGTTGGTTAATTCAGAGATGATTGATTTTAACTTCTATATTCAATTATTTACTGTTTTCTGTCTTAACAGAAAAACAAAAAACTATCTGCACTTCAAGATATCTGGAGTATTCAACAAATAACTGTACCAGCTAGATTATTTGTGTGTCATTTGAATTTGTTTATAGCATTATTTAAGTTGAAAAATATCAAACATGTGCTTGATGAATGCCATAATTGTTGTCTGAATGAGCAAATTACACATACCTTTATCATTAAAAATTCATTCGATTCATAATTGGAGAGATATCAAGTGAATCTCACAAGTTATTTGATCTGTGATTGGGTATAAGCCACATTTTCATTAATGCTGTGTTGAGTGGGGGCTTTGGTATTTGATAGGAATTTAAAGTGAATGGGGAAAATCTTTTGAGATAAGATTAAATTTTTAATGTGTTTGAAGAAAACAAAAGTATGTTGACATTTTCTATGAGGCAAAAGTCACAGCAATTGGGTAAAAAAACAAATATATTATTCAGCAACAGTCAGTATTCCCAAAAATGAAGTGCATATGTGTAAAAATTGATGATATTTGATCTGTATGTCAAACTGAATCAATTATATTCATATGTTTCATAGTGATTATTTTTATTCATGAAATGGTTATCATAAAGTAACTTTTCAAGTAATTTCCTGGTATTTCTCTGAAAGTTTACAACATTATACAAAGATATATTATTAATATAAGCCATTACTTTCGGCCCTGCATAGGAGACCCAGTGATTGTACTGTTTTTTTTTTCAAAAATAGGTACCTGAAATGTTCAAAGAAAATTAGTTATTGATTTCTTGGTAATTTATATTGATGACTCTTATGGTTTCTCTTTCAATCCTCATGTCAGCATTCGTTTTTTTATAATTTTTCCATGAATTCTTTGATATTTTTATAGGCCCAAATGCCAGATCCAAAAACCTACAAGCAGCATTTTGAGAATAAACACCCCAAGAACGAAATGCCTGCAGAGTTGAAAGACGTATGAAACACTAGCAACCCAATTGTGTCCATCTCTTTGATTGAACACTTCCGTGATGTTATTGACAGAACTTTTTTACTGTATACTTTTAGTTTAATAGCGCTTTGGCGCTGAAATATATTATGTTTCGAATCGATCAGGTTATGTATATTTTCTTTGTATGTCTTCACCTTTGTAATAAATAAATTGACGAGTGGTTATAACGGAGTTTTTTGTTATGGAGAATATTTTCACAAGTTCAAATTACCATGGTAGAAGCAGTGGCCGCACTCTAGGCCAACCAAGTTGGCATCGACAGGCGATTAATCGCAGTTTCATCATCAGGTTGCACAGTTGGACGTTCTGTAAAAATCTTACCGTGCGAGGAGGTTCAGTGAGTTTTCATAATCACAGAAAAGGGTGTGAAGGCTGTGCTTGTCGGGTCAAACGCGATGGATCTCATAAAGGGAGAACGACAAATGGTAATATAGAAAGATAAATCGCGGGCTAGAAAGACATTATTTTGAATGGTACCTAGCAGCTTCAATATATGTCTTGGTGTACATTTTCAATTTAATGTTTTGGTTAATGGAATATGTGTTCAGCTTTCACGTTCATTTAAAATGTTTGATCGTACCTGAATTTCACACAACAACAAAACGTTTTTTCGGAAGCCAAGTCCGTTATTGGGAGGTGACGATCTTTTTTGGTATTTTTTTTGTTTATGGTGTTTTTATTCGTTTTTATTGGCAAAAAATTCATCCGAACCACCTATTTCTGAATGGATAACTATATATTTTTATGGCACCAAAATTACGAATTCTTGTGCCATTTTTGCCGTTGTTTCTGTCGTAAAGGAAAACACGTTATTTATTTGAAATTACCGCCAATGGCAAGTTTGACAGATGACCATTCCAAGAAGAGTAGCCACGAGACCATAAAAGATTAGCTGCGTCTAACAGCTTCCAGAGCTTGAAGCCACTTCACAAAATTTGACATTCCACTAAAACTGTCAACTGCAGCGGCTGTGAGCTGTTTGACACAGCCATTGTCTCCAAAAGATGACTCATGATCAATAAATAGTTCGTGAAACATCTATAGGGAAGAATATCGACCGATGAGGGCGCTGGTGGTGGTTAAACTATACCCACCATTTTGAAAAAGTTACCTTGTTTACATTTGTGAAATAACGCGCCAAACTGAAATCCAGTCATCAGTTGCCCTCGCTAGACAAGATTTTGGTGTTTTTTTTGCTGTATTTTCATTTTACGAAATTTTTCTCGTGAAGGTTAATATAATTGTGTTCATGATGCTTTGAATAGCCGCACAATACCATTTCATTGGAGGTGAACATAGATGCATTGTGTTTTAAAATCTAATGATATTTGTTCCAGGACATTTTTTAGTTTCAGTGTAGTGTTAGTGAACCAAAGAGGCTTTTATTACATAGATAATGAAATGCGCCATAACTTCGCCTGAAAATAGACAGACTCACCAGGTAACAAGAAATCATCTCTCTTGAAATGCAAGTAACACACTGAAGCCGCTCTAGGTGGTGATTTATGCAATTTCAGTTTATTTTTCCAATAAGCCTTGTACCTGTCTATTTTCTCTTTCAATCCACTTTCCGTAATGTTTCACACCAAAGATGTATTTCTCTTTGGAAACGTGTGGAAAGACAACTTTGGATTTCGGTTCCTAGAATTGCGGCAACTTGGCACCAAACACTTCATACGGCTCACTGAGCGAACTGCATCCATGATTGTTTGTTATTATTAATCGAAAAAAATTACAACTTCAGATGAGATTTCCTAAATCAACACCAGAGAACTCAATAAATTCACACACATAAAATGTAAGCCGTTTGTTTGTGAAATTATGGTAGTGCATTATATTTCCGCCAGACGGTCCAGACGTCGCATAAAATTATGAACTTCCCAATAGTACTATCGGATTATAACGATATTATGAGTATTTGGATATGAAAGTTGGCTAATAATCCCTGGTCTTCCATTGGTTTTAGAAGTAATAATATGGAGATTTGAATATTTTGCAAAGCGTCGGTCTCCAGATTCTACTTAATCCCCCCATTGAAACGTTTTCACTTTCGTGATTAGTTTTTATTTATGTGTTTGAGTTTGAAGTCTCAAGAATATGCACGGTTATTGTCAAACATGTCAATTGTCATCTTCATCCAGAAGAATTTCTACCGATGAGGGCGCTGATGTTTGTTCAAAAATGTCGGCAACAAACCGTAATCAGCTGATCGTAATCTGTCAAAAACATATGTTTACTATTGTTTACGTTTTATTCTATATTGTACCTTGTTTTTCGAATTTTGGCAAAGTTCTGTGTGAAACAAATGTGTAGACTAATCAGTGTGTTAGAGAAGTGTACCATAATTTCACATTCAGAAGTTTGTTTTTGTTTTACGTGATGAAATAGTTCAAATATTTTCCGATAGAGGCGTATCTGGATGATGAACTTCCCAATTGGAGTATCGGTCGCTAAACATCGATACTATCGTACCTTTTCCTCCAGAAACAACATCGATAGTAAATCACCCATATATTCGAAATTTTGAATATGGACAGACAACGATGGGTATACGGAGGCCGTGTAACGGGTGAGCGAGATGGCATGAACACGTACACAATGCAATGGTTTCGAATATCGAAATTCTGCCTTCTGTCGGGGTTGCAACCCTCTCTGCAAGTAGACCGAAGACGATTCTCGTTTGTGACGGGTTGGCTGTAACATTGTCTAAAGATGTATTTAGGCGATAAAGAAGTTTACTATTCTGATACGACCCCTACCGGAAATGTCAGAACTACTCTTATTTGCTAAAACGTAAACACGATGATTAGCCGTTCACCACCTGTTTTTCAGGTAATACCGCCATTTGTTGAATACATAAACGCACTTACTGAGAAAATTCTTACCAATGGCTGAAGTTGTGCCCGTTGTCAGAAATCTGCAGCACGTACTTGGTGTCTCATGAGGTCAAGACTTTGGTTACCCACTAGATAGCGTTAGTTTTTCCTTAACATGAAATTATATTCAACGACATCTATTGGGTGTGGGGCTCAGTACACATTTTAGTGGTTGGCCATTCGGTTTCCAAATACGTCACAAATATCAAGCCATTCATTCATATACCATTTCAAAATTCAATATTGGTAGTTTTTGTCTCTCTTGATCGATAATTGAAAACATTGTTTTTTTCTCAATACAAGAACATACGTTTCATGTGATAATCAATCCAAGCAGATCGTGTATCAGTACCATTTAACCTAGATGAAAGTAATTAATTTATAAAGGGGTCGCCATTCAAAGCGAAAAAAGCCAAATATCTGATTTCACGTTCATTAAAAAAAATCGGTCGTACACGTAATTACATTCAAGGGGGAGGTTTTTTGATATGATTTCGAACACTGCAACTTTTTAGGAAGGGTGGGACCAACCCATACTATTTTAAATGGAATGGAAAGAGGTCGAGTAATCTTAAAAAGGAGCATTTAATTTTCTTTCAAATGGCATCTCATTTGTAAAATTCGGTCAGATAGTTTCGAGTATCCAATTGTAAAATGGTTTCTTTTATTCTAATTATTTCTAAAATACTAATGATGAAATGTAATACAAAACACATGTTCGAAATGACCACCGACTTCCATGCATTGAAAAAGGTGTGATTCAAATTTTCCACGAATCGCTCATAACATATCTGGTGTTATCAGTCGGCATTCTTGTACAATTATTCGTCCCCTTGGGTCATTTTGAACGACTGTGTAAATGATAATGTATGTTCTATATTACATTTCATCAGTGGTATTTTCTCAGTCGAATCATTAGATTAGAAAAACCACTATACAATTAGATTCTTCTCTCGAAAGTGAGGGTTGGTCCCAACCATGCCAGAGGATTGAAGTTACAGTGTTCAAAATCGTATCAAAAAACCTCCTCCTCGACCAATGTGTTCGATAATTCTGTTTCAAATGAACGAAGAATTAGCTATTTCCTTCAAAATGGTGACCCCTGTATAAAATAGATTATCAGTAGGTGTCTCTCAACGGTGGCAGAAGAGATGGTTGTAAGAAGGGGTAGTGGCAGAAAAAGAACTAGAATATTACAGGTAAGTGTGCTATTTATTCGGATGAGCAGAGTACTTTCACGAGTGCCCATATAAATAAAAATATGATCAACACATAAAAAAGTTTATTTTTCAAATTCCAGCAGAATCCAAAATACAAATAAAAAATATGCATTATTAAATACAACTTAACAATACATGGAAACAATCAAAAAACAAGCAAACAAACTTTACATGAACTTGGATGCAAAAACTGGAATTGCGAAATCTGTGAGTATATTATGTATGATAAATAAAAATTTTTGGAAATAAATACTAGTTTCGTTAACAAAGTACGGCAATGGAATCTTTTATTTATAAATCACACCACATACAAGAGATTAGTTCGAGAATGACAACGCCACTACCGTTCGAGATTATGTTTTCAATACTATTTCTTTATCAAACCAGTCAAAATATACTCAAAATTGTTACCTCGGAATAATAGGTATAGAGCTAAAAATTGTGAAAAGGGCATTATATTCGTCATTTCAAATGATATGCCAAAAGTACACAGATCCTGATCGGGCAAAAAGTTTCATTGAGCGGCAAAAATGAAGGGTAAGTGTCACATAGAGTTAGTTTTAATTCATGTCAGTACCAATAACATGGTCTATTTAAGATTCCCACAAAATTAACTGTAATATAGACGTATAGACCTTTTGAATACAGATGTACGAACCGAATATCGCAACATGGAACTTTTAATCAAAATTTGAACCAGCCAGCAGTTACAGTCTCATGAGAACACGTACTCTTCAGGAGATTAATAAAACTATTTTCAGTTCAATCTTCAATAACAGTTTCTACACAAATATTATTACTATAAACTATACTATACTATAAACAGATGCCTTGTTTCAAATTGCAGCTCTATGTGAATTTTTCCGAAGATCAAGGTCTATTTTGACAACCAACCACAAAAACTTTCTTTAATGCCAACGTGGCTGAATTCGAGTATCAAGTTCGGGAATGGTTACGAATACCAATCGATATATCTAGTAAAAAGCTGAGAGAACAAGCATATTTTGAAAATAACTGAGCATATGAAATAGACAGACCTGTGAGCAGAAACTACCATCAAAAGCAGTGACAAGTTTCTAATTTGCCGATATCCGATGAATAACACTCAATATTTATTTAGAGTAGCACCACTTGGCAATGAGGTAAAATATCGTTGATTTCTGATAATATAAGATCGTTTTGAAATTTTTGACACTGCTCAGTTAGTAGACAAATACAATTATACCTATTTTGATATCTTGGAAGCTCAACGGAACGCTTTCATTTGATTGTAGACATGTAACTTTTATATACAAACTTTTGAACCAAATTGTATAACTTTTATGAATATCGAAAAACCTGTAAACCTCAGTCTTATATAATCATTTTATTGAGCTAACTCCCTACTAGACTACTTAGGCCAATTCAATCGTTGTCTATTACAGGTTCAGTTTTGATTATAGCAGAGCACTTGCAATGTTAGTGCCTAAATTTAATAAAAATTTAATACTGAAAATAAGTGTGTATGATTAACTGAGCAATGTTTGTCTCAGTAGTATGAACTGCTTTTTTATTATTTCTCATTGGAAAAGTATTGTGATTGAAGTTAATTGACAGTCAAATTCAGATCTAGTCCAGTGTGCTATCGATTCTTGAATAATACTACATTGTTGAAATATATTCGAGAAACGGGATCGGAAAAATTTTATCAAGTCTTTTTTTTATATTTTTCCAGATTCTATTTATATAATATCTAAAAACCAGTGTGACTATAAGATATTATATCGGATGCTTGCAATAATATTCCTTTATAATGAAATCTATTTTTTGAGTTTTGCCTCCCCTGAAAATAAGAAAGCTTTGAACTCTTATAATTAAAAACCAGATATAACAAGAATTTAAAGCTTTTTCATTTTCAAACGATAAAAAACCCAAACAATGGATTTCAATACTTATCACCTTCTCAAATAACATTCAAACAACATTTCCTTTATAATAACCAATATTCAACATTGATAATAACCCATTGTACATCGAAATCGCCAGTAAAATGTTCAATTCATTATTCAATCTTTCGGTTTCTCCCATTTGCAATACAGAGTTAGTTGACTAGTGATAGTTAGAGAGCAAAATACTTTCCTTTTCGAGAAACCTTGCAATCTTCAACATCTTTTGGATCTAAACCTTTTTCCTTACCATCTACAAAAAAAAATCAAAACCATACTTGTTCTCTCAGGAAATTTGCTTGTGAACCAATTTCAATGACGTATTCCATAATTAGAATATCTAGTCTGTTTTATAACTTGTTCAACAAATTATACCTTTGAAGATTAGTGGCCCTTGAGAATGTTGTCACTTGCAATATCTATATACAGTTTCCCTATATTCCTTCTGGGCTTCTGCGAAGTGGTTTTCTTTCAATTGGAGTGTTATTTATAATATAAAGGTAGGGTTTTGTTGAGTTTTCACTTAGGACTTTCTGTTCACAATTTAAAACCCAAAATGAAATGAAGAAACATTCTGTTTATGGTGTATGAAATATTCGAGGAAACAATGTTCAGAGTTGACAATCTACAGAACAATTCAAAGAAAACTTTATGGCAATACTGCTTCAAAAATATTGTTAATTAAATGCATACATTATACAAAAGACCTTGACACAAATTTATTTGTACCCATCCCTAGCCTCTTCAAAAAACATCCAAGCATGGACAATTTCTCACGAACCCAAAAACAAGAAAAACAAAAAAAAACAAATGCGACAATCCTCCAAATCTCGAAACCATAATGCTGCTGTCAATTGGGGTGGTCAATCGGAAATGATATACTACGCAAGATTACCTGCATAAAATGCTATACATACCACATCCACTCTACAAACACTACTCGTTTATAAACTAGATCGTTACTTCACAATGCTATCTGCTGTTTCAGATGTCCAAGTTTGATTTTCACCTCATGAAAGTTCGGTCTTTTTTCTGGATTCAAATCCCATGCCTGAGGAAAGAAACATTACTATTTAATCTTATGTTTCATGAAAAAAAGGCTATTGTGCTGTCACCTCCGATCATTTTCTGAACTAACACTTTGATAAGTCGTGAAAAACTCACCTGTCTCATGATTTCGTACACCTCAGGTGGGCAACCTTCAGGTTCCTCCATTTGGTAACCTTTCTCAACGTGTTTAACAACATCAGCCAAGGGCTGAAAAAATCAATTGAGGAATATTATTCACCTGATTCCATGATAGCAATGAACAATAGACTAGCAAAATATAGTATTATATTCCCATTCCAATGTGATGTATCATGAATGGTGTACACGAATCAGAATTCACTGGCAAGGTCAGGTAGTGGAATACCTGGCGGCATATCATTTTGAAGTATGTTAAATCATTAGGCACACTTTATATAAATAATTTGTGATATTTGCACTAGTATTTAACATAAAAAACGTGATGACCAGTCAAACATCATGATAGATAGATAGTTTATTTAACCATGTTACATATAAAAGTACGTTTATGGCAGGTCAGAACAAAACGAACAATTGGATGATAACACATTAGTGCCAAATATTCAACAAGTTAAAATATGTTAAAAATATCAATGATAATGGTAATTTAGAAATATCTATAATATAATGAGAAATGGCAAGTGTATACAAGTTAAAAAAAAAAAAGAAATGTCACTAGTACCTATAATATAATACAATTGCGTCAATATTAAAAGTAATATAAAATGAAATTACATTAATAGTAATATATAAAATATTGTGAAGGCAGAAAGAGATGTATAAAAAAGTGTGACGTAAGGGACAGAAAAGCAAGCTTAAGTTCTGTATGCTATACTACATAGAGCTAGACTCTAAGAGAGTTGGCTTGTTGGAGGTATTCCGATACACTGCAGAAGCAGTTTTCAAGAAAAAATCTTTTGATTTGTAATTTTGATTTTTTTTGATTCTAATAGTTTAATTGATTTATCGAGAGCATTATATAAATTGAGATTATGTTGGCTTACAGCTAGTCTGTGTCGTTGAAGATTCAAAAAGTCTGCAGATCTGGTGTTGTAATCGTGTATATCCGAATGCTTAGTGAATTTGGTCTTGTTATTATGTATTTCCAGTAGAACTGTGAATATGTATTATGTATAGGGAAGGAAGTGGCATTATGCTGAGTATGATGAAGGATTGTTGACAATGATTTCTATATCCAAAATTTGCCAGAATTCTTATAGCTTTTTTCTGTGACCTAAATACCCTTATCGCGTTACTAGAATTACCCCAAAGAAGGATGCCATAGGATAACACAGAGTGGAATAGAGAGAAGTACGTGATTTTCAATACATTCATATTAGTAACAGGTTTGAGCTGCCTCAATATGAATAGAACACTAAATAACTTGCTGAGCACATGTTCTACATGGCTAGACCAGTTTAATCGATCACCAATTTTGATGCCCAGTAGTGAAATATTAGTCCCATTTGATACAGATGGTTTGAGGAGACGATCAAGTTCTGAGTTTTGTTCTCATTTAGTTTCAGTTTATTTCGCGTAAACCAGCTTCTAGCCACGATCTTATTATGTTCGGCAACTTTAGGTAGGGCGTTATGAGACTTACCCGAGCTTATAAGGGTGGTGTCGTCAGCAAATAAAACACATTTTATCGGTGCGATAGACTGACATAAGTCGTTAATATACACTAGGAACAGAAACGGTCCAAGTACGGATCCTTGAGGTACTCTATGTTCAATTTGTTTGATATCTGATTTTTTGTTATTCAAATCGACACACTTATATCTATTGTTCAGGTAGGAACTAATGAGATCTAAAATATTACCTCTTAGTCCGTAATGAGCCAGTTTCTGCCTTTCCATGAGTATGGAAGGCAACAAGAAAATGTATTTAATCTGCGGGAAGGTACACAAATTAGGCAAATTGATAAAACAGTTATGTTAAACACTCGCTCCAAATGCGGATAATCTTGCCACTGCCAGGTGATTGTTTCACTTCAGAAGAAATTATTACTGAACTGAAAAGGTAGGGTTTTAATCCTACGATCTTCTTTCAAAGTATGCTAGGTAATACTGAATTTTTTCGTTCTTTTATGTAAGCACAATTCTCCTTGAAACGAGCTTATATAGCTCGTGGACTCTGACCAATGTAATGTTTCAGTCAACTGATTTCGTGTATCCTCCGACCTTTAACTTTCTCCAATTTATGTTTTTGGTTATATACGAGCCAGTAAGAACAACAAATAAACAATTTTTATTGGCTTCATCTGAATTATATAAGAAAGTGTAGGATATTGGACAACACAAATAATTTTGATGATTAAAGAAACGTCATTTTCATAAAAAACTTAACATTTTCGTAAATACTCACTATTCTTGGATAGGGAACTCTACCAAATGAGTAAATCTCCCAAAGAAGAATCCCAAAACTCCACATGTCCGATTTATTTGAGAATTTCTGAAAAAAAATTGTATTATACAAAAGTTTTTACCGCCGGAGGGTGTTATCAAGTCAGTATTTCAGAGAGATGCCCTAAGAAAGGGAAAACTGGTGGAAAAAAGTTTATGGCATTGGGAATGGGGTTGACCACACTAGAAGGCAGAATTGTCAGTGGGTTTATGATTTGTGTGTGGCAATTTTTATTTCTTAGTATTATTGTGGTATAGAGCTTAGCTTAAGAAATCAATGGATAACATCCCCCTCCCTTGAATAGATAGGACAGACAAACGAGCAATATTTTGAACTGATAGTATAACTACTGCTCTTCGGGCTTGAAGGCCGTCGTTCTTTGGAAATTCTTCCTGACGTTTCGCTAGCGCGAGTGGCCAGCTTCTTCAGAGGCTTATTCATCTCCGATGACTAAACAGTTCGATTTCTCAAGGCGTATTTATATTGATGCAGGTAGTCTGGAGCCTTAATTACTTCTGTCGGGTTCGGGGAATAATCATCATTATTAGTTGCCGCACTACCTGCTGTGATTTCATTAGTTATTCTTGATTTCTTCAGAATCGGATTCCAAATTCTGTTAAGAGTCAACGCTTCTTCCTTCCTGTTAAAATTGTTCGCATGTTTTTGGATCTCTATTGCCTCCCGTACCAGTCGGCTATGGTAACCCTGGTTGGGGGCAATCAGTGTTGCATTTTCGAACAGAATCTTGTGGTCGCCCTCACTCAATGCGTGTTCCGCCACCGCCGATTTGTCGGTTTGCCCCAGCCTGCAGTTTCTTTGATGCTCTTTGAGCCTTGTACCCATGGATCTTTTCGTGGTACCGATGTAAACCTTCCCACAGGTGCACGGTATGCGATAAACCCCTGCCGCTGACAGTGGGTCTCTTTTGTCTTTAACCGACCTGAGGCTTTGCTGGATCTTCTTGGTCGGCTTGAAAACTGTTTTTATGTTATATTTCCCCAAGAGTTTTCCAATTCTGTCAGTGACCCTCGGGATATATGGCAGATATGCATTCGCAACTACCTGAGAGTCATCCCTGTTATGAACCGTGGGACTCTTCGGTTTCATGGCCCTGTTGATCTCAGATACACTGTACCCATTCGACCTCAAGGTCACTTGAAGATGTTCCAGTTCCTGCTCTAGATGTTCTGGTTCACCAAATCCTTCGAGCACGTTCAGTTAGGGTAGATATAACTCCTCTCTTTTGACTGGGATGGTGGTTCGATAGTGCGTGCAGGTACCTATCCGTGTGCGTGGGTTTTCGGTATACTTTGTGGGTTAGTCTAGCGCCACATCGTTCAATCAGAACATCTAAGAAGGCTATCTGCTGGTTCTGTTCGGTTTCCATGGTGAATTTGATGCTGGGGTGTTGAGCGTTTAGGTGGTCCAGAAAAAGGTTCAGAGCGTGGAAGGGACGCTCATTAATAAAAAGACTCTTCAAGTAGGTGAGGGTTTATCAATAGGTGTTCAATAATATCTCAAAATATAGTGCAATTGCTGCAGTGCGTTAAATGACCTTTAATGGCCCATTAGCCTAATAGTCCCATGAGAAAAAGTCGGTTCAATTGACTGTTAGTGTGTGTGTTCAACAGTTTCGTGGATTTTGTTTTATTTCAAAAACCTTGTGAGACATATGGGATATCTTTAATAGTTGTGTAGAGGTTTAATGAGATAATGACAAAATATTTGCTGTGTATAAAACAAACAGCACTGTCCAAGAGTTGTTTTCTTCGCCAGAATTATTACGGTTCACAACATTGGCATTGAGTCTATCTATGTTTTATTGTTAATGAATTTAACAAATACTTTTGTTAAATCGGAATAGAAATTATTAAAAAACTAATCATAGCAAAACAAAAAAGGAATAACCTTATTGATTTCAAAGAGCTGTATTGCATAAATAGTATAGTTACTGAGGAAGTAACAACCCTAGAAATAGGTAATATAATTGATACTCTAAAATCTTGGAGATACCATTCAAAACGAGAATTGTTAACTTCTTGGAGAAATATGTTAGCTTTGATCCATATCAATATGGCTTCACAAGAAATAGCAATACTTTATGTGCAACAACTGACTTTGTGAATTATATAAATGAAAATCTTGATGGAAGAAAATATATCATCACAGTTTTCATTGATCTAAAGAAAGCCTTCGATTTAGTGGACCATAAATCGTTACTGAATAAAATGGAACAAATGGGCATAAGAGGCAACCACACCCACAGTCATCAAGAATACTCACATTCTGTTTGAGAGCTTCTGGAGCGGTCCACTTAATGGGCAACTTGGCGGATTCTGATGTGGCGTTCTTCTCGTTCCTAGCAAGGCCAAAATCGGACACTTTAGCCCGTCCATTTTCCGCTATCAACACGTTTCTAGCGGCCAGATCTCTGTGCACCACGTGCATCTTCTCCAGATACTCCATGCCAGAGCTGGTGTCGAATGCGAAATTGATCTGATCTTTTTTCGTGACGTGCTGTCGACCCCTCGACCTCAGATAATCCACAAGGCTACCTTTGCTCATGTACTCCGTTATCAAGTAGATCTGGTGCTTTTTCCTGACTATGCCTAACAAATTAACTAGGTTTTCGTGACGCAGTGACCTACGGAACACAACGAAGCATTTGTTGGATGTGTTTGACGATGACAAAATGGTTAAGGCTTTTGCGGCCGAGGTTTTCAATATCACAACTTTTGTTCGGGTTTGAAGGCCGTCGTTTTTTATAATTTCCAACGACTCGGATTCAACATGTATGAGCCTCTGAAGAAGCAAGCTACTCGCGCCAGCGAAACGTCTGGAAGAAATTCCAAAAAACGACGGCCTTCAAACCCGAACAAAAATAGCGAACTGTGTTTGACGATGTTCCTTGCTTTGCAGTATTGGTCGGAGTTCCATTGTCTTTATAATCACCTGTTGGAAAAACTTGTAAGGTGGAAAAAAATTGAATCAAAACAATAAATTACCAATAATGGAATTAAAACAAGGGGAAGCAATCAAATGTGCTGGTTAATCGCATAATCGCACGTTAAAAGTTAAGGCCTCGTTAATCCATTGCTCGCACAAGTTTCGACTTCTGAGAGTTGATTGAGAGAGAGATTGATTGGGTAAAATGAGGTACTCAAATACAAACAAAAAAGATTGAAATGCATTCTGGTAAAAAAAAATTGAAAAGTTCAAGTGATCAAAAAATTAATATTGCACCAAAAAAAATCAAATTATAAAAAACTGAAATCAGAATTTGAATAAATAAATATGAATTCATATGATCAAATGTTGAAATCAAGTTCCAAGTGGAGTGTACGCACGATGTTTGATCGAAAGGCAGTGGGTAAATATTAGAATTAAAACAAAAAAGTGAAATATTAAATAAAAATATTAAAATCAAACAAAATTCAAATAAAGAAAAATGAATTTATGTGAATAAAACGAAAGATCAAACGCCGTGAGTACACTCAACTTGAAATTCGGTTTCAACATTGGTTCATATTTATTCATATTTCTTTATCCAACTTTTGTTTGATTTTACTATTTTATACTTCGATTTTTTGACCAATTGACCTTTTCATTTAAATTTTTGACCAAAATCCTTTTCAATCTTTTTTCTGTCTGGATTTAAGTACCTTAAATATAATATAACTTTCGACCAAACTATTTGACGAGTTTTTATTCTTATTGATTTTCAAAGGTTTGGAATTTTATATTTTTATATATTGTTTGACAGTATGATCAATTCCAGTATTCAAAATAATTCATTATTCAAGTTTAATTTTTTTCATCATATATGTTTTTTTTGCAACAGGTTTCAATAATAGGGTCGATTACATAGACAGACAATGGAAGTCTGAGCCAACGAAGCAGTCAGTCGATTACGTTTCGATAAAATACTGACAGGACTCACATCATCAGGATGGCCTCTGCCTCGCTGGAATCCTTCAACACCTTCACCGCCACTTTGCTGTTCTTCCATATCCCTAGCATCACTTCGCAAAATTCGCCTTTTCCTATCGTCTCACTTATCTGAAAAAATGAATCATTTCGCAGACTTCTTTTATAAATTTATTCGTTTTGAAATGAAATGTTAATCTCCTGAAAAGTCCAACGTAGTTACAGTGAGTTACTAGATATTTCCATCCACTCGCCAACCAAGTTGGCATCACCAGGAGATTAGTAAAACCTTTTCTTCTGATGATGCTATGTCGCTTGGCGGGCGAGTACAATCATCTGACTACTTTCGTGAATCAAGTTGGCGTTATCAGGAGACAAATGAAAACATTCGACACTGCCAACCGTGTTGGCAATATCAGAAAACGAATAAACTGTTTTTGTCTACCTTCAGCTCTCACTTGGAGACAAATAAAAACTGCTTTTTCAAAAAAAAGTTCAACATCATCGGGAGATGCATATGGCCTTCTAGTCAATCATGTTGGCGTCATCAATGTGGGAATACCATCTATTTTCATATTCAAAACTCTCCTCAATGTAAAAAACAACTCACACAGGTTTTTAAAACACTCTGATTATCATGGATATCGTACCAGGAATTCTCATAATTTTGATATCATTAGATACAATCTGTCTCCTACTCAAAAATCCCCGGACTATTTGGGAATCAAACTATACAATCATTTACCACGAGAAATTAGACAAATGAATGAATAAAGAGCATAGTGACTCAAGGGGAATATTGGCATAGCTAATTATCAGCCTGTATTCTGCTTAATCTTATGCCAGCCTATATTATTAATTATACCTTATTCTCGCTATCTTATATGCAAATCTCAATTTTCAATTGTAAATGTTACTTGTTTTCCTTATCAAAAAAAATTTAAATGATGTCTGCTGTATGCTTATACGAATTAATTTTATTATTATTATTATTATTATAATAAAAACTTGTAGTCAACAGAGCTCTGGGATTGTTTTCCAATAGAGTTGGCATCACTGGAGACAAATAAAAGTGCAACCACCACCAACGGAGTTGGCACCATCTGAGGTAAACGAAATCTTTTTCGCCAACCAAGTTGCCATCTTCATTGTATAAAAAGCATGCCAACTCATTCATCATCAATGAATATTGTTACTCCGATTATCGGAGAAGGAATAGAACTATTAATGATGTCGGTAAAATCCTGAGGACAAATGGAACCGTTTTTTACCTACAGACTTGGAATAATCGGAGAGGAATAGATGTCTTGCCTACCAAGTTGGCATTATCGAGGGGAGAACAAAAACTATTCTAATTAATTCGGCTTCATCAAAAAAGGAATAATAACTTCGCCGACTCAGGTTGATATTATCAGAAGATACAACCATTTTGCCGACCAAGTTGGCATCATCATGAGATGAAACCAACAAACCAAATTGGCATCACTAGAGAATGATTGATACTCTCGGCACAGCTGGTATCATAAGGGTAGAATGAAGTGTCCAATGAGTTGGCCTAATCAGGAGACGAATAACACTGCCAGGCGATTTGGCATCATCGAAATAAGCACAAAACCAGGTTGGCGTCATCAAATGAATGAACACCGTTGCCGTCCTCAGTGGATCAAGACCAGTCGCCAACCAAACTGGCACGATTGGGCGATGAATATTTTCCTGCCAACCGAATTGGCATCATCCGGAGATGAACGCAAACTTTCGGCCGATCAAGTTGGCGACTTGGAACAATATAAAATGACCATTCGAACTAACCGTCAGTTCTTGTTCCGGTATGACAAACAAATCGTCGACCTCTTTGACGGGCGGCTGGGCATTATTCGCATATAGGGCTTCGTAGTCTTTGGACAGGGGATTCACTAGTTTCGTGCACAGGCCGTCCGCGTCGTTCTTGTAGTGTTCGATGAGGTCGTCCAGATTGTCGAAGAACTCTTCGTCGTCGATGGTGAGTCGGTCGCCGCTCGATTTGATTCGGTAATGCTCGACTTTTGATTGGAAGCAAACGCACAGCGTGTAGTCGCCTGGGAAGTTAGTGGATTCCCTTATGAGGAAGAGGCCATCGGACCTTGGGTGCAACAAGTTTTCCGCTTCGTCTCGGGATATTTTGCCGTGGAACCATCTACAAATAGAATGGAATATAATATCATTCATTGACCATAAAAAATACAATAGTATTATAAGGTTATTTTTTTATTGAAAATCCTTTTATTAAATCTGATTAATTTACAATTATATAGTAGAGATGGTCCCAAATCGGCCTGGTTTGGTCGGTCTCGGGATCATAAAAAGGCCCAAGTATTTTGTATATTTGACTCTGTTTGAGATAGTTTCATCTAATTTCACTTCAATTTCAGTCATGATCATATTCTTTTGATTAAAAATCATATACACACACTTCATCTCATTGACTTTCAGCTTATTATGAAGTAGCTATTTTTTATACAATATCAAATCTTCATTAACTATTCTTACGATTTTTTTTATTATGAGTCATTATAAGCCAAAATAGTCTCATCTGCAAACGTGAAGTATCTAGCTTTTGATGTAACTTTTTGCAGGCTCATAACATATAATATATATAAGAGTGGTCCAATTAAAAATCCTTGGGGTACGCCCTGTTTACTATCTAGTAAAATACTTTTAGTCTCATCAATAGTTACAAATTGCTTCTTGTTAGTCAAGTATGATTTTATTAGCTCATTCATATTGCCTCTTATGCCCATTTGTTCCATTTTATTCAGTAACGTTTTATGGTCCACTAAATCAAAGGCTTTCTTCAGATCAATAAAAACTGTGATGATATATTTTCTTTCATCAAGATTTTTATTCAAATAATGCACAAAGTCAGTTGTTGTACATAAAGTATCGCTATTTCTTGTGAAGCCATATTGATATGGATCGAAGTTAACAATTCTCGTTTTGATTAGTATCTCCAAGATTTTAGCAAAGTTGCAAATAACACTAATTGGCCGATAATTACTCATTTCATTCATAGGTCCAGATTTGTAAAAAGGACTGACCTTACTGATTTTTAGTATGTTTGGGAATTGTCCATGTTGCATTATATCATTTAGTAATCTAGTAATAATTGGGACAAAAGATAGTTCAAGTAGCTTTAAATCACTAACCGTTTTATCATCATATCCTGGTGAAGCATTTGGTTTTAGAGTATCAATTATATTACCTATTTCTAGGGGTTGTTACTTCCTACTAACTATACTATTTATGCAATACAGTTCTTTGAAATCAATAAGGTCATTCCTTTTTTGTTTTTCTATGATTAGTTTTTCAATAATTTCTATTCCGATTTCACAAAAGTATTTGTTAAATTCATTAACAATTTGTTCTTTATCTGTTATAATATGGTCATTCAATGATATACATTCTACAATTTGTTTTTCATCACCCTCACCCTTAATGAAGCTATTTATGCAGTGCCACTGTTTCTTGGTGTTTTCACCTGCCTTTCTCCATTCATTTCTGAAACACTCATGTTTAAGTTTGAGTTTTTGTCCTTCCTTTTTACTTTATTTTTCAACATTTAATATTGATTACAAATAATATTTTTCTTTAGTTGTTTAACTTTCAACTGATAATATTTTTTTTTTTCAAGTTCAACATAGTCATTATTCGCCCAATAATTTCTTAATTTAGATTCAATACTCACTATACTTGTAGCTTCAGTCTTACAATATTGGACGATTTTCACGAGATCATCAAAATTAGTAATTTCCTCCCAATTGATTAGATTACTGAATTCTCTACTAAAATTATCCCTATCCACTTTTTGCTTCTCTATCCCACAGTTTGGCTTCTATTTAGGTCCATTTTTTCCTATTCTTATATTTAGCAGCTTGTGGAATGATAAGCAGCGACAATGAATTCAATAAATGAAATGTCCATTGAACTTTTTATAACATACATCTTCTTTGCCTGTTTTTTGCAAATAAAATCTACGTGGTCCAAGAAATTTGATCGATTCATTTTGGTCTATAAGCAGTTGTTTGCGTGTAAAAAAGTTATGTGTTTTATTTATATTCAGTTTTAGTTTATATTTGTCAAACATTCATCAGCAATCGATACTACTACTGTCATTTCATCAACTGAAGCCTCATAGTTCGTATTTCGGAGCATTAATGATGTGTCGTCAGCAAATTGCTCAGTCTCAGAGTCACCATCTTGAAATCAATCACATAAATCAAGTATGAAATTGGTTCCAAAATCGAACCTTGGTTAACTCAGTTTTTTTATTTGTTTGGTATCAGATGCCTTATACAGATCAAGTTTCAACAATTCGCCGTTTTCATAACGATTAAAACAATGAAATTTCTTCTTGATGATATAATATAAAAATTTAAGCCTAAACTAATTGCACACAATAGCGAATAGTCATAAAATTTGAATTTGTCTCAAATATTTGTTACTCGAAACATTACATTATGATCAGAACGTATATTTATTATTTATTAGTTATTCAAACCCATAACATATATGAAAATAAAGAATTAGAGAGAGAACTTCAAACTCCCAAAACGTGTAAACACTGTTCGACGGAAAATGTCACGTCAGAGGACACAAAATGAACATAGTATTCCGCATCAAATCTCGATTTTACGTGAGCAGAGAGAAAAGGAGTGAAAGCTGGAGGGTAATAATCATGTTATATGATGAATGTTAGTGTATTTCTAGCACAAATTCACTCAGCAGTTGATAATATACCAAAACAAAACCTATACATTACTTCTCATGGAAATTACATCAAGATTCCTTTTTCAATAATGTATACATATTAATAATACAAGTATGATAAGTCCATTTACTTTTTGTGAATATCAGATAAAAAAGTGAGTTGATGTATATTATGAAACTATATGGGTTAGGTTAAGTTTTAAACCGAATTTTCTACTGCTATAGCTATTGCAAAACTTACTTGACTGATTCACACTGAGCTGCATATAAATGTAGCACACCAACATTAAAATGGTCTTCACAACAAAATAAACATGATATTGCACTTCGGTACATTACAACTCTTGTAAGAAGGTTTGTTAGCTTCTTCCAAGATCTATATAGAAATTAAAACTGAAAATATGTTTTGATTAAAAGACGTGGTTTGAACGCCTCAAATTTATTCAGTGTTTTAAATTCCACTTAAAATAATAATTTGAATATTTCCATCCATATTCAGGTATTTAACTATGTTACGAAGATGGAAACGATTAATTTGAGACATAAAAAAATCATATATACTCCCTATTCTGTTTATTTTTCAAAGAATATGACATTGAAAGTTGAAATCACTGAATCAAAATAGAAGTCGAAAAGCGCTCTGACGTCAGTACTCATACCGATGACAATTTGTTTACAGTTGAAGCATAATTTCTGTGATAATTAGACTTGTATTTTCGATTTCATCGAGGATTACTGTCTGCATTTGTATTTTGCAATCATATAATGCCTTCAGACGGGTTTGTGGCAAAATCATCGAATAATTTACCATTCGTAGATCTAACTTGAATGTATTCATTTTTATAGGCAAATAACTATTGACATATCAAATAGGCCAATTGGCATAATGAATGAAGACCACAGGCTTATCCGGACTTTTTCCAAGAAAATGGTAAAATGAAATATTGCCATACAAAGACAAACATAACCTATATGCCATATAGGCAATCCATATCAGGATTTGCCATTGTGTTGCTGGTTATTGAATTTCTATTTCCAGAGTTTTAGTGAGGTTGAAGAGTAGTATTCATATGGAGGGTGAGAACGATAACCTAAAGACATTATTGTTGAAAAACAGAGAAGTTGGTTGAGGGTATGCTTAAAAAAATTGTTTGTAACAGGTATAGATAGGTTAGGCATTAAATACTTCTGAATCTGTTGGAGTTTTTATTGTTTTCATGAAAACGCAAACTGCTGATGAGTTAAAAGTTGCAGCTGATGTTTCTTGTGCTTTCTAGAAATACTGGATCAACAACCAACTGTGGCCAGGCAATGATTATTAGAGCTCCTTTCAAAGTCTTGTTATTAAAAAAACCTAGATAAGTTGTCTTCTATATTAAAAACCTGTATTTGACAAAATTAGGAACAGAGTAAAAATCGACTGTATCCCTGTCATGATGAATTCTACAGCAAACTATAATGCACATGACATATTTTTTTTTCCCGCTGTAGCACAAATACTTATCCACAATTATTTGAAGGACTCAAATAGGCACAGAAAATAACATTACTATGGTCGCGTATAAGAAAATCTCTGTTTACAGCTGCTATATTGGTTTTGATTCAAGAGGTCTCTGGATTGCCTGACTAATTAATGGAAAAATCAACACAATAATCTACTTACTGAGAAAAAGCATATTTCGAGCAAGACCTTTGGGGACTTTGAACATGATTAACATTAACATCATGATCAGTGGTGCCAATTGGATTTCGGAAATTACTACTGTCTGCCGGACTTGTATTCATATTTCCTGACAGACGCGTGTACTTCTGTACTATTATACTGTTATCCATTTTTTGAGATGAGTCCTGGGGGGCCATCTGAAATTGTGACATAAATAAAAAAAAATAATGATATTCAGCTGTAGGAAGAAAGGTTTGACATCTTTGGCTCACAACAAACGGGTGGGAAAACTGTACTCGTCAGGTCAGCCGCGATGGAACTACTATTACTACTACTGAATATTTGAATCATCAAATATGAAAATCAGTTTCATAAAAATTTGTTTTATGAAGGTACCACACAATTCAATCGTTCTTTGAGAATACATTATTTCAGGACAATTGAACTGAAATGGTAGCTTGAGAAAAACTAAAGAAATTAATCATTTCCAGCAAGTTTTCAAATTCTTTTCACCTCTTTTGCTTTCATGTTCCATATTCATTGATATCTGCATTATTTTCTGTCGCTGGAGAAATTTCAATTCTTCCACTTAGAAAATTGCAAAATTGATCTGTGAGTCAGTTTTCCACAGAATTTTCAGAATATCACCAAAACACATTTTATAATTTGAACCAACACAGCATGCATGGTTAAATTTAAATCAACTATTCTCCACTCACATTTTTTATAATGATATTTACTTACCCAAGAAGGATCGTGGTATGTATTGGAAATCTCGTTTGGTGTAATTCTTTTATTGCCTCTTGGAGGAACTGTCGGTAAATTTGGGGTCGACGCTGAGTCCCATTGGACATCAGGCTGACGGAACTGATCGAAAATATAAGGCTGATACCTCTAAAAATGAAAATATAATTAGTTATTTCCACTCTTTCAACTTCCAGGCAAATCCTTTCTTGAAAATTCAAAAACTCATTCTAGTGGGGAGGCTTAAAAATGTCCCCCCAGAATTTGAAACTCAACTAATCCCACAACAAGATGAAGGTCTATTACTGAACGCTCACACATACAGAAGTCTGAATTGTGTCATTGAAGAGCTACAATTACACCTGTGTATATGATGTTAAATGAAATTCAATAGAGATTTTTCTGTTGGATCAAGACAATTGACTGACCTGTGTGAATGATGAATTTTGGTTTGTCATCACTTCTGAGGACTCTTGCTTCTCACAACATAGTTTACTGCAAATAAAAATAGTTTAAATTATAGCTCAAGGGTACAAGTTGATGTTTACAAATTATATATCCCATCAGATTCACTCAGTGAAATTGAAGAATATTGTATTGTTCTCTACACTAATAGTATTAACTAATAATAATACAATTCTGTGAACTAATACCTACAAATATGTACATCTATCATTCAATGATGATTCAAATGACAACAACAGTTTATACATCAGTGATCATAATATTGTTTTATTATAATTTATCGGCGCATTTCCTGTGATTTTCAATGACAGGCAATCGTAGAATCGTCGCACTTAGCCAATTAATAGGATAATATTTTTAATTATGGTAATGATCAACATTAAAATTTGGTGTCCCAATAAAATTCGAAAATTTTCACGGAGCGAAAATTGCATTTTGATGCTTACCACACAGTTAAGTTTGATATATGAACATATTACTACTTTTTGTCTTCTCTTGAGCGCCCTAGAGAAATATTTTCTTCAAAAACATACTTTCAAAACTTCTGTCTATAACAACCACCATTTTATATTTTTACTATCTGACAGGTGACAGGTAATTAATTGACAGTATACGTTCCCTGATTGCAAAATTTTTGCAAACCGTTGTTCCAGGTTGAAACCACTGAACAATAATAGTTCAGTGGTTGAAACAAGTAAATAGTGAAAGGAATTCCAAAAATCCCACAATGTCTAATCAACCAGTTCGAACTAACAAAAAAACTAGGATCTTGGTGGCTCTGAAAATAATTAAAACACCGGATTGGAAATAGTTCATGAAGGTACGATTTTCGGAAAGAACCTGCGATTGAAATGAGATGGAGATCGAACACTGGAATATCATTGGCCATTTTTCAGTTGCATCCTTTTTTATTCGGACGAATTTTGCAAATTTTGTACCTACATGATTTCTGATTTATGCGGCAGTTCTGAGTAATAAGTAATAAGCTCTTAAGTAGGTAATTAAGAGATGGAAATTGAAATTATACAACTTTCTTATGACAAGTGCATAAAGGTCTCATTGAAAAGTCAAGGATGAACTTCTTATAGCATATCACTCAGAGCTTTTTACTTAATTCTTTATTACTTGAAACTGCTACATAAATCCGGTGTTTTGCTTTATTCGCCGATTTGATATCATAGCAAATATGAACATCGTATGCCGATTTAGGTCATCAAATAAAACATTTTTCTTTGAAAACAGTGATTGCTTTTTGCATTGTAAAGTTGTCAAGAGACGTTACGAATTGAAGCGATGACTTTGAATCCGGGAATGAACAATGAACACTCGTTTATTCATTTGATTGAATGAACTCACCTGTGACGTTTTATCGCAATTATAAAAGAGCCTCTACAGACGTATATAATGAAATAAGTGTTTGACTTTCATTTCGAATCAATTCAAACGACATATAGCTTATCCAATCCAACTTGGCACGGTATTGGTTCCACATCCGGTTGTGCACTAAACTGACGATAGATTTCAAATGGCTGCGCAATACGTCATCATTTCCGTGCCAAGATGAAATGGACAAGCTGTACAAATGTGTTTCTCGGAATATTTCATCTTTACAGTTACACAGTTAATAATTGAATAATCAAATGTGAAGGTCGTATCACACAGGTGCTGTCGCACCACACAAACCACATTTACGAAAAATAAGAAATGGAATCATTAATTTTTCACACACTACCCCAGCTTTATGTGACACAACTCTTGATAGTTGAGATCTTTATAAATCGAAATTTCAGATGTTTCCTCCGAAATTCTGTCTAATGAAAATTGGACCAGTTTGGCATAATTTCGGGCAAAAAATAAAGTGTTATCTCTTATTTCTACCGAACGACTCTATCCATAGAACATCAGTTTTGGGATGGTTTGTTTGTGTTTTGTGTTTACGAAACTCTGACAAGAGTGACAGTGATAAATGACAATTCTGATCTTGACCTTGTGGTTTGTATTTGAATGTGCCCTGTATTTAAAAAAAATATATCTCTGTGGAAAAATTCAATTATTTGTGATGTGTCAGTTCTTGAAGTAAACATGGGATGAATAAATTGAGATACGTTCATCAGTGAAAAGTGATTAGATAACCCCTGACATACAAAAAAAAATATGTATGGATTGGAATACTGAATAATCTCAAATATGAATCAAAGACACATAAAAATAATTCTTTTAATTTTCACAATAGTGCTTATGTACAAGACTTTTCGATATTTCCAAATAAGTGAAGTATCTGAAGAAGACTTAGAAGACATTGGAAAAGTGAAAGTATCCGTTTACTATGAAGCTCTATGCCCTGACTCAAAATTTTTCATCACATATCAACTGCTTCCTACTTATGAAGATTTAGAAAATTTTATGATTTTAGACTTGGTTCCCTATGGCAAAGCACAGGTTTGTTATGAAATGAAAATAATATCTATTCAGTTACAGAAGTCACATACTCCTGCAATTGTTGATATTACAGTGTGAACTATTTATTTATTGTCTCTTTCACTACATACCTAAACGACTACATTCTTATTGAACTTTCCTGTTGAACAGGCTACTGAATAAATTCACAATTATTTGAATGTTCCAAGTAGATAAGATTTGAAAGAAAAGAAGGAAAAATAATATTTGTTACTAAAAACATATATATTCAATAATTCAGTTCAGAGTATTATACCACAACTATGCACTTGCAGAAAAGTAAGATATTATCATTTTATTTCATATGATCATATTCTTACCAAAGTACTATTTATTCAAATTGTCATTCCGTTGTAATTCTTTTGATCACAGAATTTCGTATTAAGTTCAGGGTCCTTTGGAAAATATGATTAGTAGGCTTGAGGGGTCTTTTGAAGTTTTCACTATCCCCTTTTAGATTATCAATATCATTTCCAGTTTCATGAAAATATGTGTAGCCACCTCAGGATGGTCAATATTACCTCCATATTCTCAAACATTGCACCTCTTTAAATGAGGAATTCTATGCCAGTAAAAATGTTTAACACTTTTCACATTTAAGTACTTGTTTTACTGTGTGAACAGGTACTAAGTATGAATTCCTGCTGTGACTTGAAAGTTATTAAAAATATATTATCTATTCAAATTTATTGAAATAACACTGATAAGGTTTTTGTTATGATTTGGAATATGCCAAGTAGTAGGTATGCCTACTATCTATTGAGTATAACATCGCAATATTGACCAATAATCAACTTGTCTTTTCATGAATTTCCTATTCAGTTGATCTATGAATTTTTTCTACGAATGAATTCAGCAATATTGTTTCAATGAATAAAATTCAAACTAATTTTGAAAAACTGAAAGATGTATGTGATAATCTAGAGATAACATCACTTCTGGAAAAACTCAAGATCATGAGTCCTCATAAAATTTGTTTTGAACAAATATACAGGGTGCTCCTGTAAATCTAGAATTTTCTGCTGAGCTTGAATTTTCAATTACTTACCACTAAGTACCCTACTGATGAAAAACCCCTGTGGTTATTATTGATATAGTTCTTCATTATCTGAATTTTAGGATGAAGAGTAATTATAAGATTCTAGAGACTGCATAATGATTCTTTAATCATTTTGATTATTCAAAATACAAATGAGTAATGAAGGAAATGAAACATTCTATCACCTTATTCATGAACTATTGTAGATGATTTCTCTTGTCATACTTACTTTTATCAATTCAATTTTTATCATCTATTGCTATAACTGCTCTTTGCCGAAGGAAAAATTATATCACTTATTTTATGTGATCGATGATGTTTTTTATCGCAGATAATTACTTTGAATCATCACTATCAATTTTTATTACCATCATTTAACTTTTGCGAAAAAACGGTTTGTGTAGGTAGATGTACTTATTCTGAGATATGTTTTTCATAATCATGAGGTAAGGGTTTTGACTCTGCTACCTTAATACTTGATATCGAGTGACCATATCCATCCTCTTTGCAAAAAAGAAAATAGGTTTCTATTTATCCATGAACAATTATTGGAGGATACGTGATCATTAGTCAATACTTTCTTGATTAGAAATGAAGGTTATTCATGACATTTCTAGCTGAAAATATATTATCACGTCCTGATTTTTTAGATCAATTTATTTAACCAGTATGTTTACTATGAATCAATATGCTTTTATTGCTGGGTCTTGGAGTTCTAATTTTATTGTCATTCGTTCTGACACTTTCACTTCGAAGAGTTGGATTTTCTGAAGTTGAAATGAAAGTGATGTTTTTGCATGAAATGCTTCATTGGAAATAATACTTTCATCTCTCTCTCTCTATTTTATTCATAACAGATTAGTAACAAACATTATTACCTGATAATACTCATCATTCTTTTTTATTTCAGTATTTTTCTTACAAATTCTCAATAATTATTTGACAGTTGTGAAAATATGTTAATTTGTTATTAGTTTAACTTTTCACTGCTAGTTGCTTTACTAGCATATGGGCCCTGCTTGGTGGCCCAAGAACGATTCTCTTTCATACTTCTCATTTTCAGACTATCGAAACTAACGGAAAAATAGAATTCCAGTGTCAGCATGACGCTGTCGAATGTTTCGCTAATAAAATTCATTCTTGTGTGATAGAATTCGTCGAAAATTCCATGACTCAACTGAAATACATCGCCTGCATGATAGCAGACAATATGGTACCTGAAGAAGCAGAAGAGAGGGTGAGTGACAATGATGATGGTCAACAGACTCGAAATCGGTCTGCAGGTTATTATTCAGTGGAAAAGTGTTTGATTTTATTCTTGATGTCGTCTCAAATGCCTGTGAGAAGTTTTTCTGAGAAGCACACAGGTGTCTGTCGTGATTTTTGCCAGAGGAGTAGTTGTTTGTTTGGTGGATGTCTGTTTACCAACCTAATGCATAGTTATAGAGAGACTATAAATTTATAATGATTCGTTTAACTATCTCTTTTTTTATTATGAAATTCTTTTTTTTTTCTATCCTCATATAGTGACACAACTGGACTATATAATATTGTTTAAACAATGGATGTGATGGAAATTCGACTTTGCTACTGTTTTTTAGGAAAATGAGTGAGAATGAACTCCACTCTTCATTTGCTTTTCCTGAACTGTCTTATTTGGCATTTTTTAAATACTTTCTCAAAATATCAGTTTTTGAGAATTTTCGAAAATGACCCAGAAATCAAGACGCTCAGATATCAATTTTATTTCTCTCTATCGTATTTTATCCTTTCAATCTGGGAGATTTTGCTGTTCCGATTTGATTAAACAATATTCAGTTTTATGGAGACCTACAAGTATCCTGTTTGGAAAATACTTTTATATACAATCAATCAAAAATGTGTTATTTCTTTCCCTACTTTTAGATTGGAAAGTGACGAATTGTTCTCTCAGAAAAAGAGGGTGGGAAAAAACTTTGTCTACCTCTTGGTACTTTCCTGACCTCTTTCAGCTAATCCCGACATGATATTACACAATATCTCAGTACAAACAGAAAATATTTAGGACCCAGTTTCTCCCCCAAAAACCTCCGAAAAAACATCTGATTATAAGCCATTTAATCAGCCACAGGATCTAACTCTCTTTGACGTCGGCCTTTCTCGCTCAGGGCCACTCCTTTATAATTGTTAAAAATGCCGCTAATACTTGAGTAAGTTATAAAATCATTGGTTATTTGTAGCAATCCTCGTGAAATATCTGAGAAATTGAGGTATCCATTATTAAATTTCCATACATTACGGCCCCAATGCCATCACTCTCTATCATACCATTTACTTGACTTTTCATGTATCTTAATTTTTCAGTGCGCCCGAGAACTGAACATCGATTTCCTTCCCATCTCAGAATGCTCCAGAAGTATCAAGGGATCTCAATTGCTCAAAGCTTACGGGGAGAGAACTAATTCTCTGACGCCCCCCGTAAAGTTCATTCCAACGATAGAGTTGAATGGTAGTCAGAGTGCCGTACCACAGCCGGCCATTTTGAAAGATTTGCGCAAGTCTATTTGCCAAGTGCTTCACTTCAAACCACGGAATTGTTGAGGACTTCTTTAGGTGCCATTTGAGTTGATACAGAATCCAGTTTTTTTCAACGAAGATGTATATTATTTTCCGAGTCCCTAGCAGTAATATGGGATCTAGCGGATAGTTTCGAAGAGAAGGATAATGGTAATAATTGTTAAGGTGGATTCATGCAAGTCAACTTAACTTGTATTTAACTTAACTTATCTCAGAAATTTATCTTCAAAAAAGGCATTCATGCAACAACTCTTGAACTTGTATAGGGCAGTTATGCGCGACTGATTTTGACAGCTGACAAATTTTTTAAGCGTCGTCAGAAAAAAAATTTATAAGTTACGAAATATAATGCATAAAGGCTTTCATTTGATTTCGAACATCGAACTTCTTGAGTTACTATTTAAGTTAAATAAAATACAAGTTGACTTGCATGAATCCACCTTTAATATGGAACAAAATTTGTCTTTATTCTCCTTTGTAACTAAACTTTCTGAAGTCTTTGAAGTTTATTTCATGAAGTATTAAATTTTTTCGTCCAAAGAAATAGGTTCAAAACCTGACAGATGATAGCTCAAATTGAAAAATTGCGGAACAGGTATGTTCACTGGATTCGGTTCTTGATTATAACAATAAACAAGCCGTTTTTTATGTGATCCCATTATTGCTATCTCGAAAACGTTAAGGCCTACAAGATCGGTTGAAATGAAGAAAAGTTTCATATTTTTCGGAACTAGAATAATATCTTTTCATATCGAAAATATTAGTTTTTGAAATACAAGCCGAAAACTAGCATTGTCGAATTTGGTTTTTTGGATCAACCACCTCCATTTCGATGATATGAAAAAAGTTATGGGAACTTTCAATGATGTTTTATATTTGTTATCATCTGATATGAAACAATTTTTAATGCGACGTTTCGTTTATTAATTTTTATCATCACCTTTTTTTTCCGTCATTAGATTCAGCTATGTAGTACAATACAAGTATTTTTCATCAAAAAAAGTCAGTATTCAAAAAAAAACTGTAATGAACGAAACGTAACATCGATTGGTTCCTCTGCATCTTCTTAAATCATTCAAAATGGAGGGAAAAGAACCAAAAAAAATTGTCGAAATTTTCTATATATATATATATATATATATATATATATATATATATATATATATATATATATATATATATATATATATATATATATATATATATATATATATATATATATATATATATATATATATCTATATATATATATATTTATCTATCACAAAATAATGACATGCAAACAGTAACCAGCGATATTCTCGATCTGAAAAGATATTATTCTAGCTCCTAAAAATAGGAATCGTTTATTGAACTCAACCGACCTTGTAGAAAATCATGAAGGAATAAAAGACTTGCAAGCTGGCAACTCTATGCGTATAATAATTTCCTATCAACATAGTGTTTTCATTTGATTTTTCATCAATATAATATCATCCAATGGAAACTGTTCAAAGCTTGCATAAAAGTGTTTGGACCCAAGGTGAATCAAATACCTATGCCCATTAACCCTTTCTATTTGGCAGTTATTTTAACACTGAAATTGTAATCATAAAGGAGTGGGCCAACCTGCCGACCAATCAGGCGAAACAGAAATAAAAACATATGCATTGAGTGTCGAGCAGTCTCATAGATACTGCAAGAAATGGATATTATTCTGCTTGGGAAGTCTTCCTAATTCTTTTGATTGCCAAAGTACTTCGGGAACTAGGGGATTTGTGGAAGGGACACAAATACTTATATCAATGATACTTTTTTGTGGATATTAACATTAATGTTCATCAATGTTGCTTTCGGAACTGACCAATTATTTATTGTTTCAAAACGGAATCAAAGGGAAACTGGTTGGTAAAATTTGTGACCTTCCTGCACTTTCGTGAAAACTAGCAATAACGCTCCCCTTATTTTCACGAGAAATTTCCGAACTCGGGGTCATGTAACTTAAGATTTTATCTGAAGGTTAATAATGAGGATCAAAAGTGATTTCATGATAATCGAATCGATATTGCCATGTCATGAAAAGTAATTGCAAATTAGTCCATTTATTCTCGTAATTTTTTTCAATGAGTTCAATGGAATTTGCATTTGTTTCCATTATTTTGATTGATGTTTTTGGTATTGAATCGTATCAAGCGTGTATTAAGGTTTTTTCTGGCGCTCTTGTATTTAAAACGTATTCGTCTCTCCATCTTTCTCTCACTATCTGGCTGTCCGTAAGTGAGAGAGAAGGAGACAGACGAATACGTTTTGAATACATGAGCGCCAGAAAACACCTTTGAAAATCAGAACGTCAGTTGAATACCTTTTTCGAAACCATAGGCGTTTTCTGGTGCTCTTGTATTCAACACGTATTTGTTTCTCCATCTCTCTCTCACTATCTGGCTGGCCGCAAGTGAGAGAAAAAGAGACAGACGAATACGTTTTGAATACATGAGGGTCAGAAAACGCCTCAGTAGCTGTGTTTTGCAACTTCATTGTCATTTGTCTATTTTCGTTTGTCTTGTGCGTTACTGACTGAAATAATAATTGGTTCTACATTTATCTGTATACCAAACTTAATAGTAGATTTTAAATGGCTGCTTGTCCCGCTCTTCGCAATACGTCATCATTTTCGTGCCAAGATCAAATTGACAAGCTGTAAAATTGAATACGTTCCCAGAAATGGTGACAGTTTTTTATGTGGAAAAAAAATAACCACCCCTATTCACGCCGGTATAGAGGCCGGGGTGGTCCGGATGACCACGTAGGGGAGGCATTTCGTAAAAAAAAACAAAAATCCACCTTGGTGGTAAAAAGGGCTTCCTAGTTGGAGTCGACTACAAAAACTTATCAGTGAACTTTTTTTATTGAAATAATTTGACAATTTATCGGACGTTGGCATTGCTACGAGCAAGATCGCCGCGTCCATCAACGCAGTTCCTGTGACGTCACAGGAGACGACTGGCTAACTGCGCCCTATATGGGAAGCAAAAGCCATCCAAACGGAAACGAAAAGTTTCCAGGAATACATTTTTGGAATACTATTCGTCCCTAAAAACACTTCAAAACAAAGTGGATGTGACGTCATCGGTTCAACACCAGAATGTTTATGAATAACAAACTAATAAGTTCGTTTTGCATACAAGAGCGCAAGAAAACAGCTTGTATGAATAATATTTATAGTGATGATTTCTTGTTACGTAAATCTCTCATTGGTAATTAATTTTTATAGATCGATGTAACGTTCTTTCTAATTTGGTGCAACGTTAGTGTGAATCAGTAAAAGAAATCGTACAAACCTGTAAAACTAAAGTTACTGCTCTCTACTGTATCACAGAACACCCGAAGCTACAAAATCATCTGAAAAAGGTGTTCCGTGATTGCAGTTTCTACAGAAAAAGCCAGATTTAAATTTTTGTCTCTCTTTACATTTGTGAACGAACTCTCTGCCTATCGAATTCACGGTTTGTGCTATTTCATTTTCCCGTGTGCAATTTGATTCATTCAATGGTGAGACTTAATTCTCAAGTGAGTATTTTTTTTTAAATTTTCGCTGACACTATTTCGGAAATGTTTTCCATAATATTCCAGAAACACAAGAAAGTTTGATCAGTTAATTTTGAATGAATAATAATTGATAATGTTTTAATACAAGTCCGTCATATATATACATGAATTAAGTCATCGAAAATACCGAATATTGGAAACGCACGTTGTTTCAAAAACGTTTCATTGGAATATCTTTTTCTGGAACACCGTTTTCCACAATTTCAAAGGTTCAAAGTTGAACTACTTGAAAATCCACTAGAATGGATCATCTTGCACTCTGTATTTTAGTTGTTTATTGATGTGATTCATTTATTGTTGCCATTTTCATGATATTACAGTACTCCATTGTTGGAGTGTATATTTTGTTAGCTGACATGATGTAATTTTTTTAATAAACTGAAAAAGTCTCATTTTTTCAATGGTTATCAATAGAACATCATATAGTTTTTTTACCTGAACCCGTCATAACTTCCTATTGTCCTATATGAATTGACAATGTTTTTTGAAAAGAAGAAAATATGAGCTCTTCAGTAGTGTATAAACCATATTTCTGGTTGCGAACAAGAAGGCCATTTATTTCAATACTTCATTCACACATTGAGGCTGGGTCCACACTTGCTATAGTGTCCTTTTCAGTCAAAGAAATGACTGAAATACAAACAAAGACGTGTGTATCGTGCGTCAACTCTGGTCTCACGAAAAACGTAATTTTTTTGGACTGGACATGATTTTTATCGAGTGTAGTCAAAAGGCTTTTTCGATCTATCAACAAGACTGAACCCGAAACAGTTCACAGCTGTCAGGCAGTTGTAGTTCCTCAAATTTCGTATATTGTAAATATAGGAAAAATACTGTAAATTCAGTAACTCGGGGGCTGCAGGAGAGAGGGGCTGTCTGGGTGCGGCAATGATCAAAAAGACAAAAATAACACCTTGAATATCCGAAGCTGATGCTTCTACGGCTGTACGTGTATTTAGACAGGCGGTACCATTGTCAAAATGGCGCTGTACCGTAAAACACCGTGAGGTGTTCTGTGACTGAAAAAAATGATGGCAGCCCATGCTTCAACATTGGATTTGGCTAGTTTCTCTGAGCTGTCTAGGCGAAACCGCTGTCCATTACAGGCATCTTAACTTTAGAATAACGAATCTTATTTATTTCATCTCTACTACTGAAAGATAGATGTCGCATGTACTTTTGATATATTGCCAATCTGTATTGAAAAAATGTTTTTCAGCAGCAGCAGCAGTTCTTTATGAGTTCACATGATGTTCAGAGAACAAAATAGAATATACCTTCTTGTGTAACCGTACTCATAAACAAATTATCTTTATCAAAGTATTCATATGAAATTTTTCAATTCAAAAATGAGTCTTTTTCACAGACAATTTTCGATATGGTATTTTCATACAAAATATAAATTAAAAAATGTACCTATTGGTTGCGCTAAACATCAATTTAGTTTTATGAAAACCACTGTTCTCTTGCGAAGGAACTATTAAGGGCAACTATTTTGTCCTGAATGGAATTTTGTTATTCAGCATAGTAGTATTATAGAGGATGTCCCAAAAACGAACATACAAACATTGTGTTTTTAATGAAAATCGCTTTACGCATGCTATTAAAATTCATAGCAAGAATATAAAAACTTTCTTGCTGATGATAATAACTTCTCATAAGTATAAATTGCATGCATAGTTTTACTGCTCTCATACAGTTATTGAAAAAAAATCAATTTGTTACCATGTAACATACCAATTTTTTGCGATTGAAGTGACGCTGGTACAAAACAAATGAGCAAGTATTGGAAAATTTACCCTTTTAGTACAGATAAGCGATTTTTAATTGAAACAGAAAACCGGCAATTACTTTTTAAACATCATCAATCGGTTAATGAAATAGATATAATAATTTTAGTTGAAAATGATCTTTTCTTTCACCTCCTTTGTTTGGACGTCCGCCTTCGGGACACTCTGTATACTTATAAAACTCGTGTCATATTCAATAACTTTGAGAAATTCTATAGTTTTCGTTTCTTTTCAGATTTCCATAGAAACGGAAGTATGAAAAGAAAAATTCAAATCAGTCATCGTGGAAAGGTCAAATTTTGGAAATGGAACGTCATTTTCATGGAAGAGAAGAATTTCCATCTTTCTCAACATATTATCGTCTCTTTGAGAAAAGTAATGACTGTTTTCTCTTCAATTGGCTCCTAATTAATGAAGGTAATTTCTCAAAACATTTCATGAACAAATGTATTTTTTTTATATGCAGATTCACACGAAAAGAAGCCCTGTAATGTTCGAAGAAGATTTTCTCCTGTATTGCTTAAATACTTCCAACGTGAAGATTATTTATGATGGACTAACTTCTAGTCTCCAAGTATAATTGAAAAAAATTTGTACGTGTACATTTCAGACGACTTCGTATGCCGGTAGACATTTTTTTTCATGCATTTATATTTTTCCTTTGCTGAACATCCTTACGAGTGCTCCCAGAAAGCAGAGCCTCGTGCGGGCAAGGGTCGGTTAATCATTTTGAGTACCGAAGCGCTCTGGGGCGTCCTACTGATTCTTACGGAAGCGCATTTGCTATTTCAACTGTAGGGAAAACCCAGAAAAACCCACACTACTACCGGGTTGGTTGGCGTATTCAATCCAGTTATCCTTTTAGACTATATAAGAGTCCATTGTAGTACAAGAGCAGATCAAAAAACTCAATGAACTGTTTCTAGAAAATTGGTGTTTGCAATGACAGTGACGAAAATCATCGGCCTGGGCAGAAGTAGTGCGTACAGGGCTTCGCAAAAAAACTTTCCACTGCAACTTCAAATGGTGTAATTTACTATGTCTGATACATAGTTTGAAAGATGAAATATACATCGGGTTTTTATCATTTTCATTGTGAAATTTTCCAGAAAAACATGGAACAATATAGTTTGCTTCAAAAATCAAACGAAGTATCGGAGTATTGCCATTTGAAAAAAAATTGATTGGAAAATAATTTTGGGAAAGCCCTGTATGAAACTTGTACACAAGTTATTTGCCCAGGCACAAAAATTATTGTGGTTGTAAGTACTAACTTTTCAACATGTTACTCGCTAGGCCAGGATTTTTCCGTCTAATACAAGGTCCAATTCTCAAAAATGAACCAGTGTTGGCTAGCGTATACCAAACCCCTTTTTCTTTGAAAAAAAATTGATAGCGCCCTCTCGGAAGCGAATGAGGTTACAACCCTTATTTCGTTCCGTTCCACACTGGATGAAACTCGTCAGAAATAGATATTCTCAGGGGAAAATAGAGAACCTTTTACCTCGGTTCAAGAGGGTGATATGTAAATTAGTCTGATCGAAGACTGAGATCCTGATACCCTATCGTCCTTCGTAAATCTCTAGTTGATATAGAGTTGATGCTCACAAAATTGTTTCTGAATTGAAATCCAGTGTACAACATATTCCCCGGACTGGACTAATTATATATATATATATATATATATATATATATATATATATATATATATATATATATATATATAGATGATAAGTATTCTCGACCGTCTATTTGTACACAAAGTTGTTTTTTCTATATCAGGGCTTCGGTCTGAAGAAAAAGATTACTCTTTTTAGCTACCCGAGCTTTCGCTAATTTTTATTAGCTTTTTCGAGGGCTACAATATAAAATGGACATCAAAAAGTATAAATATAAAAATAGAAGGTACATACTTGTGCTATTTGAGGTTTTTTTTGTGAATGAAATGTAAAGATAAAACATGAGATGTGTAAATTTTGACAATGAAAGGTGAAGTTATTGATTTGGAAATTCATAGTGTTCTTTTCACTGATGAAAGTTATATACAAGATGTATTTATTTGTTTAATAGAAACGAATAAATTTTACTGAGGTTTTCAATATCTGATTTTTTGTTCATGTTGTTTTTTCTCGTTTTAATTTCAGTCATTTCCAAAAAGAGACGTTTGTTCAAGTTTTTTTCAATATGAAGAATTTTTGTGTTATTATAATCAATTGTATGATCATTTTCAATAGAATGTTTGGTTAATGCACATGAATTTTGTCTCATATTTCTACAATCACTTTTGTGTAGAGCTATTCGTGTTTTCAAATTATTTTTTGTTTGACCAATATATTTTTTGTCACAATCATTGCAAGGAATTTCGTACACTACGTGAGATTTTTCAAAAAGTGGATCTTCATCTTTCAATTTTGAATGTAATTTGTTCAAAGGTTTTATTTTTCTTTGTGAAATTTTGATATTGTTTTCTTGTTTAAATACATTTATGATTTTGCTTGATAATTCTGGAATATAAGGAATAGAACAGTATTTGTATGTAGAAATTTCATTGCGATTGTTTTCTGTAGTATCGATTATATTTGAAGTTGTATTATATAAAAGTTTTTTTATATTTATTTATCTGAATTTGCAATTAACGTTTGTCCTGGTGGAACGTTATTGCTTCGAACCTTGAATTTGTTATAAAGTCTCATGAAATCCGTCAACTCAATGGGTTGAAAAAATATATATCTATGAAAGAAGTAACATCTAAAAATTAAAAAACAACATCTCTCGATATGTAATATTATTTATAGAAGTTTGATTCAGTCACAAGGGAAGTCTGAATGAAACAACTACTCGCCTACCTGTTTAGCGCGACGGACATTGAATCAGGGTTGGGCTGATTAAAATCAAGTGATTAAAATCACGATTAAAATCATGATTTGAATCCCTTGATTTTTAAAATTGAAATCATGATTTGAATCAATTTTTGTTTTATTTTATTCAGAACCAGATAACAACATAAAAGTTTCTCGAAGATCAAAAGGAGTACTTGTTTTTAGCAAAAACAACAAAAAAGAAGTACATAATTCCAAATTCTTAAACTAAACGTAACACCTAAATTTTATTACTGTATATTTTCAGTCTATTCTTTTTTGTTATACAATTTAAACAAAAACAAGAGTATTCCCCCTTTTACTATGCCTAATCTGTTTCTAATATTCGAGTGTACAACTAGCGAAATGCGTGAAATTGTTGGACAACGTCAATTTATAGGTTGAGAAGAAAAACAATCCTCGACAGGAATATTCTTGCAAAAAGCACAACAAACGCGTTCGTGTTCGTGCCTCACTCGGCACTGTATAGCGAGTGTGTAGGACAGAAGGAAAACAAATCGCGAGAAGAATGTTCTTGCAAGAAGCGCTACAAATGTGTTGTCACAAGTTTTTGATGCGCAAATTGTATTGAATTTTTCAGACTTATACATTAAAATAATTAACAATAATTTCAAAGAATCAAAATGTTCAAATTTTATATTCAAATTTAAAAAATCAAATAAATCGTGATTTAAAAAAAAACAAAGCTTTTTGATTTTTTTAATAAAAATCAGATTTTGCCCCACCCTGCATTGAATCACATAGATGTCACTTTTTCTTGCTCGCATATCAATCATTCGGAACTTGATTCAAATAAAAATAATTTATAGGATATTACCTCAAAAATATAGAGTTTGCAAAAAAACATTCACTGGAATTACATTTCATTCTTAAACCCAGACAAACTTGTTTCGCTTAGAGAAAAATAACCCTTGAGCTCATCAGTAAGCATATTGATGAATTATAGAACTTTTTCACTAGATAAATTGACATTTCGTTGGCACATACATTCACATGACAACTAAACAGAGCCTTCGGTAAAGATATTTTTGTGAAGGGAAGAGAGTTTTGAGGAATACATTTTTTGGTTTTTCTTCTTCAAGTTAGTTCAAAGAAAATACAAAACTTTTACAATAGTAGAAACAGCAAATATTTAGCATATACTTTTTTTGTGTTTTGAACCTAATCTGAAAAAATACGAATTAATATTGGAATATATACAAATGTAGAAGGGCGGCTTATTAATCTACTTCGATGAGTTGCTGCGTAAATTGAGAAACAGTTCCTTTTGAATGGTATACGTTCTATCAATCAGCAACTTCTCGTATTTCTCAAATTTGCCTTTCAATGAAATACAACAAGCTGTATTTATCAAAATACTTATCTTTGGCGTTCCTAAAACCAAACGGTTACCGTTCTCAAAAATCTTTCACAAATATTCTCTTTAAGATTCGTTTTCTTGTGAATGTCAAAAATTTGAGGTTTGACGTATGTCTTCTAGAGTGGCAGTCAGGCGCGATTTATATCAACTGATCTGTTCAAGATGCAAGCATCCGCAGACAGCATGATAAAACTAGTCTCCTTCACTTTCGTCTCGTGCTATTGCTCTTTCTTGATATAATTTGAGTGTCATTCCATTCCACTGTATGATCGGCAATGAGAATGTGTTTTAATAATTTAGAACCACCAATATATATGTTCTTGATGTACATCTTGTGTTCACTCTTTCGTACTTATAGAGGTCTGGACGTATCACCGATATATTTTTGCCGCACGAACAAGGGATTCGATGAATACAATTCTCTGTGTTTTTTGTTTTGTTAGTTGGTTTGGTGTGTTTTAGTACTGAACGTGAAGTATTTGTTCTGAATGTTGTTCTAACATTATACCTGTTGCCGTTTTATATTTTCGGATAGTCGAGGGACATAAGGTTTAATGTTTGTTACAGGATGTGTAGTTTGTGCTGGTTGATATATGTGAATCATTATTATATACAGTGTGTAACAACGAAAACTCAACAGAGCCGTTGTTGAATATAAAAAGTGAGATTTTTAAAAAAAGCTCGGACACGTCGATTTCTAATTGAAGGGGGACACGTTTCAGACTACTCAGATTTTTTGTAGTACGCACCCCACGGAGGGGTGCGTCTGACGACCCTTATTTAGATAGGGAAAGTAGGTCGAGTGACACCTTGTTTTGAAGGTCTTTCGAATACCTTTACAACTCTGTTAACAGAAGATTTTTGTGACGATTAGTTTTCGAGATAATTTGAAGTTTTAAAGGTATTTGTATATTGCTTTTCAAAATGAATCAAATTGTTTTCAAGGTACAATTTAAGTTCAGAACTTTCATAAAAAATAAATTTTTGCTTTTTATGACAACCTGCTAATACGTGTACATGTGATTTCGTATTTTTTGTTTATTACATGAAGATTTTTTCGGGGGATGGGGTTGGTTACCAATCGTTACAAAAATTTTCTTTTAACAGAGTTTTTAAGGTATTCGGTAGACCTTTAAAACAAGGTGCCACTCGACCTACTTTCCTTATCTAAATAAGGGTCGCCGGACGCACCCCCCCGAGGGGGTGCGTACTACAATATATCTGATAAGTCTGAAAGGTGTCCCCCTTTAATGAAAAATCGACGTGTCCGAGCTTTTTTTAAAACTCTCACTTTTCATATTCAAAAACGGCTCTGTTAAGTTTTCGTTGTTACACACTGTATATGCATTCAAGTCATCCACAAAAAGAAAGAAATCTAAAACAGGTACTCCCCTGTCTATATGACGCGGCGGCACTGAATCATACAGAAGTCACGTTTTCTCCTTTTCTTTCATCAATCAGGGTAACATTTCGTTCTCAAACCCAGACAAGCTTGTTTCGAAAGCTATAACTTGATTTCCTCATTGGGCATTTGGATGAAGCATAGAAATAGTACTGAAAGTACTCAGAGTTCTGGGAATTATACAGGGTCGAAAGTTTCAAATGCGACAGACTGAAAATGGAAAAATGATAAAATGTGATGAAATTTGTGGAAGAACGGAAAAATATGAAGTGACTTCATGATTCAGAAAAAAAAGCAGCAAGTAGAATGGAAAAAATCTAAAAATTAGAAATGGAAATGAGCAAGAATCGAAAGGCAGCACAAATGAAAATAATAAATTTATTTTTTCTGTATGACTCAACCATGAGTGAACGATAAAAACATATTTCCAGAAAGGATTCATCAATATTCAAGGCTTATCTTTTTTTCCGGCGTTTTTGTATACCCAATGTTGATTTGGAGAGAAGAAAAGGCCATATAAAGTACTACCAAAATGATGAGGAGACCTATTTCAATTACACGTTCAATGAGTGTTTTTCCTAAAAAAATTGATGCAGTTGTACTCCCAATGTGTGAAAATAAAGGTATGAATTTATTTACTAATGAGCCTGCGACAATGTTTGAAAACCCGATAAAAATAAAAATAGACGCCATCCAAACAGAACTTAGCGAAAGTGCCAAAAATTTGTGTATATTAATAGAAGTCCACCTAAATTTTCAAGCTATGCGAATTCGAATTGCGAAATCATTTCATTTGACTCAATGAAGATAAGAAAAATGAATTATGAATGTGTGTATGAGTCAATATGCTTGGTATTCGAATTTTTGGTAAAATATACCGAGTAAGGTTTGTACACGAAACTCTATGAAAAAAAGTTTTCTGTACGATTCATCCTGTTTGAAGAAGCTGTTGTATAGCGAAACACGTGTCGTGGTTTTGTGAACCCATTGTAAGTAAAATCGCACAGGAAACAGTTCAATTCAATTTTCGAAACCCTGTATATTTTGCTGAATCCTTCGACAAACAAGAACTTTTTTCCAAAAAAAACACAGACGGACATTTTTCAAGATAGTGGTGCATCGAAATATTGTCATCATATATCTTCAGATAGTGTAAATTAGCAACAACAATGTTACTTCCGTGTTATAGAAATTGTGATTTTCTTCTTTAGGGATTCAAAAATAAATTTAAGGGGTTCTTCAAAATTTTATGTTATTCAAATCGGTCAATCTTCAACTGCCTATTTTTTTTTTTGATAATGGTGATATATAAGGTACATATCCAAAGCAGTCCGATGAAAAGTATAGTTCTAGCTTTTCTTTTTTGTTTGTAATTTGAAAAAAAATTGCTCGGACACGTAGAGTTTGATTGTGAGGGGTACATATTTCAGACATATTCTTCAACATAGGCCTTCAGCCCCCTAACGAGATTCCTACATTCATATGCCGTTTTTCCAACAAAAAAATAAACTAACGATAAATTAGGGCATTATCATTCGTAGAAAATGTGATAGAAAAGTGGTTCTGAAATGACTGTAGTTATTCTGATTGTCAAACCCAAAAACTTATTTGTATTTTTCATCAGTATCAAAATTATCGGGTTCTTGACGCCGACTTTGCATTGAATTTTTGAGTAAATTTCAATGCAGTAGGGTATTAGGGGGGGAAAGATAATATTTTGTACCTGTCCACATATATCACTCGATATCACTATCCATATTTGACAACAATATGTGTGAAATATTTCTTTAGAAATCAAACTTTACGTGTCTGAGTTTTTTTGATTCAAATTACAAATAAAGCTAGGTGAACACTTCTCGTAGGACCACTCTGTGTATCGACCAGTCCTAGAATAATGTTGAGAAATCCATCCTTTTTCTATATATATTTTGGTGTCTATCATCCTACTAAAATATCTACAGACATTCCAACGTTAGCAATTCCATCGTACTGGACTCGACGATTACAGTAACCCCACCCACTCTAGCACCTATGATGTTATTTTGGCAAAAAATGCTCACTGTCAAATGCAATGAAGTATTTTGATGGTCTATATATAGGGTCTGGATTAGATATGTTGACGACATATTCGCTGTGGTGGATACAAGGATTGGAAAAATTGAAAATGTCCTTTCGGCACTAAACAGCAGATGTAATAGTATAAAATTCACTTGCGAAGTAGAAAAAGAACGAAAGTTGCCATTTTTAGATGTAATGGTTATAAGGAACGAACAGAATGAAATAGAATTTGACACTTACAGGGAAGACACGAACACCTTCATTGTCCACAGCATAAAATGGCGGCCCTGCAATTTTTTGTCCATAGGTTCATAACTTTTCCTTTGAAAAAAGATAAGTACGACAATGAAAGAAGAGTGATGAGGTACGTAGCTGAAGTGAACGGTTTTAACCCAAAGATAGTTGATAAGATAATTAGAAAATGTAAATTTAGGAAAACACTTCGTGAATCTTCGATTTTTAAAAAAGATGAGAGAAACGAAGAGCTTATAGTCATCCCATATGAACCTCAATACACTAGAGGACTCCAACAGATATTTGACAAAGTAAATATGAAAGTTGCATATAAAACTTCTTACAAATAACAGCAGCTTCTTGGTAACCCAAAAGATAAACTAGAAAACTCAGAGAAGTCGGGAATTTACGAGATCAGTTGTCAAGATTGCAACAACAAGTACATCGGCCAGAGCCGACGAGCTATTAAAACCCGTTTCAAAGAGAATTTCGCACACATAAAATACGGAAGGGTAGAAAAATACAGTGTCGCCCAAAACGCTCTAGACAATGGCCACAAAATTGGTGAAAGCAATCTGAAACTGATCAAGCATGGGCATTACACAAGACCAGTCGATGCATGTGAGAGTCTCGAAATAGCAAAATGTAAAAACAGCATGAATGGTGACAAGGGACCTATCCCTTTCGGCCCGTTTTCCAATTTATTGTTGAGGAAGTAATCGGAATAATCAATACCAACAGATGACGGAACTTGCAGGTAGTGAGTTCATTATCGAGAAATCAATTAAAATAATTAACAGTAACAAACAAAGTCCATATCGGACCAAAAAACTGTAGGTATATAAACAACTAACCCCAGCTTTAAATTAAGTATCAATTTTCTTCTCCTGAAGATGCTATCCTTGTTAGCGAAACCCGCGTAGAGTGCAAAAATATCAGTTTGGTGTCGGGGTATTTGATCTCTAGAAAAAGTTTCAACTTTTACACCGAAGGATCCAAAACTAATCGTTTATTCGTCTATAATAGTGATATGGAGATAGTGTTTCAACGATTACTATATATTTCTCTCAGGACAACTTGCTAATTCCCCCCTTACTCCTAAGTATAGATTACTTTGTACGCTCTCTGTATGTCAGTGTTATAGGTTATAGTACGGAAACTTCCTCGAAGCGAAAAACAAGATAGGATCAATAACTGGAATGCCTCCACATTCGTTCCTAGTTATTCAGGAACATCGAAATGCACGATACGCGATAGTTTATGGATTGTTTTCTGTTTTCGTGGAGGTATTGATTAAAAATGAATACTTAATAAACAGTTAGCTGACCTATATTTTGATAGAGCAGCCATGGGCTAGGGTTGTGTTTCATTGGGGCACGCTTTCGGTCGATATTCTCTCTGTGAAACGCATTTCCAGTCGGCGAACATTGCGGAAATCTTTGCACAAACGCTTTTTCTATTATTGTTGCATTCTTTCATTCAGTTTGCTTCGACTATGAGTTTTTCCGATCCAAAACTTGTTATGTACTTCTTCATACTCATATACAACTCACATCCAGGAAAATTTCACTCACCAGGATGACATTCTATTCCCAAACCCAGACAAGCTTGTTTCTCTCAAGCTATACAGTAGGCTTATGAATGAAATATAGAATTTCCTTTTGATGAAAAGGGTGGGAAAGTCTAATAGTTCATCCATATGCACACTGGGGAGCTCCAGGGAAATATTTCTGTTTTCCTGGTGAGTGCAATTCAATTATAGAGTACTCTCTATTTTTCGTTTTATTTATGCAGAGGTACCTTATGATATGACTCAAGCTTCGTGTGTTTGGAATTCAAATTGAGCAAGAAAAAGTTTCTTCTGGAATTGGAATGGAATTCAATGCCCGTCGCCCCATATTCTGAACAGGGAAGTAGTTGTTTGGATAGACTCTTTCCTCCTTTTCTTGTATGAATCAAACGTCTGTGAATGATATAAATATACGAACAGGGAATGTTTTATTATTATTTGATGCTATATTTCTCATGAAAGTTTTCTATTCATTTCGTATTGATTCGATTAATTGTTAGCAATTGCCTTCTTTTCCTACGTACGTCCCTGAGTAACAGTGAAATTATATAATAGCATGTAATAATAATTGAAGCATTATTTACATTACTTATTAGCAATCAAATTGTATTAATTATCCAATCGTTTAATTTGTGATGAAGGTGCTAGTTTCTCTTGCTCATATTGGTGTTGGTGAAAGATCATTCGAGGCTTGGAGCCGATTCAAAAAATTTAGTATGCCAAGGGAGTATCCAAGGGGGTAAAATGGTGTTATCACCTCAAAGAAAACAGAACACTGTAAGGAAAAAATCAAGAATTGATCCCACTTTTGCATCGTATACGTTGGACCAAAAACTATAACTTGAATTTCACCCCCAAGCAGAAGTTAACTCCTCAGGGAGAAAATAACCCTCCTAATCAGAAATCTCGAATACGTCCTTGTACATGTATGTTTATTATCACTGTTCATGTGAAAAATTCACTGAAACGCCAAACTGCAAACAACACTTCAAGAAAAGTATTTCCTTCAATGCGAAATCACGGTTGAAAAAATGGAGGTCGGGCCACATTCACAAAGTTGAAAAGCTGATACAATATGTACCCTACCATCATTCAACGACTTGAAATTGCTCGTTTTTTTTTCATTTTCCAGGTCATGAACATCAGAAGTAATGAATAAGACAAAAAGATAGTGAGAAACTCGGAAATTATAAAGACAAATATTGAACGGAGTTTCCAGTTGAGTTTGCTCACAGTAATCTGAATAAATTTTAATTTCAATTTATTATTATTGATTTGATTGAAATTTTTTGGAATTCTAGATTTTTCAAACCAAAACGGGTATGTTGGATCTCCTCGAAAGAAAAACTCAAATATTTTCCAAACATACAAAAATATTTAAAATGTCTGATATTGCTATATTATTAGCAATTTACATGGGAGCACATTTGAACGCCTTGTTCCCTACCGGCCCTTACCTAACCTCAATTTATTCAAATATATTTTTTCAAGTGTGACACGTCGTTTGAAAGATCTCAATTGAGAGGAATTTTTTTGCGAAGAAAAGGAAATTTATCCCTACCATTTTAATTTGGTTTGGAGAAATGATTCAAAATTGTAGGAGAATATTTCACTTGATGAAACCTTTCAAACGATGTATCACATTTGGTATAACACCTTTTGAAAAAACTCAGGGGGTAAGGGAGGCTGCAAGAGGTGGAATAACTCGTATGCCTCAGTCATTCTTTCGGCTCTGGACGAGGAGGGGGGTGATGTCGCGATCGATACCCCCTTGCCCGCTGATGCTTCTCTGTGTACTAGTAGTTACTGCTGTCAGAGATTTTCAATATTCGCGAAAATTTTGAAAATTGTTCACTTCTGTTAACCAGTTGACGACCGTCAACCCTCAGAAGTCGAAACTCAAGCGAGCAATGGGTTAACGAGGCCTTACCTTTTAATGTGAGATTACCTAGTACGGTGACCCACAGGGGAATCGAACTGCGGTCTTTCGCTCGAAAGGCGAACGTGCTAACCTCTACACTACCGAGAACCGAAAATATTATGGTTTCCGCCAATTTGGTTTCGGAGCTTGGGAAAATCTGGTAATTCCTATTCCTTTCAGATGATGAAGGACCCATTTTATGTTGGCATTTGGTAAAAAAGAAAGAAAAACATTATTTATCGAGAGGTTTCTACAATTTTTCATGTTCCAATTCATTCTGAGTGGCAAGTTTTTGTCGGGAAGCAGGTATGAATTTTTTGTTATAATTATATATATATATATATATATATATATATATATATATATATATATATATATATATATATTATATAATACAATCCACAGAGTCACCCACTCAGTCGCCATCCATCCATCTTAGGTAATTACGTTTCATCATTCCTCCCCGCATATTCTAGCTCTGTCACTGGCGAAATGTATGGGATTGCTCTAGTTACTGGAAATCTCTCTAATCTCCACCCTGTACACTGTTTACAGTTTTATCGATTCGAGTTCGCATTGTGTATGCCTCCGAATTTACGACTTAGAACTCAGAGTCCGAATCGATTTCGTGCTACTGTTACGGCCGAGGTTCGACTGTATTTTTCCTGACGGAAAAAAACACCTTGGTTTGCTCCGAGAGATCGGGATATTCGAACCGATATTGGGTTTTGAGATGGTGGCTCCATCTGGGAGAATGACCTAGGAATATTTACTAATAGTCATCGCTCCATAAATGTGTCGTCATCAGCTGTTCGATCTTGTGCGCGCGCACACGCGCGGATGGACGTCAGCAGAGATATAGCCCGGTTAGAAGTGGGTTCGTACCATGATCGGATACCAAAAATCAAAAGTTCACATATATCGTTCAGTGCTGGCGCCCACTTTGTTTCTGCTTCGTTTCAATGATTTGCTGGAGAAAACATCTTGCTCAGTGCATTATTTTTCGGACGACACTACTCTTCATACTAGTTTCCAGAATCCCCATATCAGCACGAGAAACAAAAATTCAAAAATTCAGGGAAAAATTCACGCCAATAGAATTATCGATGATTTGGCAAAATAATAGAATGGGGTAATATCAGTTCAATTTGATGCTGAAAAACCCAGGCATGTCCCTTCTCAAAGAAAGCCTATCTTTCATTTTCTAGTATTCGGATGTCAGGAGTAACTATTCCTACAAAGTCAAGTATCTCGATGCTAGGAATTACGATCAGTACTAATCTCTCATGGGAAAACCATGTTAGATCGATCGCTGAAGGTGCTTCCCAGAAGCTTGGAGTTCTATTTTGTGCGAAGAAATACTTCACTTCGCGTCAGCTTATAATGATCTATAAGGCTCAGATACGACCTGTCTTGGAATATAGTTCTCATGTATGGAGCTCGGAACCGAAACATTCAGTGAAGCTTTTTGATTCTATTCAGAGGAAGGCAATCTGTCTTGTTGGTGATTCTTCGCTCACAGCCTCTCTCACTCCGTTGGAGCGTCGTAGAAGGGTCGGAGACTTGTCTCTCTTCTATATATATATATATATATATATGTTTATATATATATATATTTATATATATATATATATATATATATATATATATATATATATATATATGTATATTGCCATCAATCGTTCCACCCTTGGCACTATCTACACGGATGACCTCACAAGTACAGAATTCCCACCCCATTGTTGTAAGCTTGGAGGCCTGTCGAACATTTCTTGCTTAGGGATCTTTTTCTCGTTAGAATAGTTGAACTTTGGAACTCCTTGCCGAGAGAGATTTTTCCTGAGGCTTCAAACTGTTTAAACAAAAGAACCGATTTCAATCATTTGAGTGAAATTTATTCATATTTATTATTAATTGATGGGAATTCAAGGGTTCTCGAAGGCAATTCAAGTGACGTTACCTAATGAAAATATTTAATATATATTTCTCCACAAAATTAAATTCATTTTTCAAAATGTATTACTATATCACATTTTCCTACCTCTTCTTTTGCAGCACCAGTAATTGTATTGAGGTCTCAGCGGCTTAGGCCAAATTGTGTCTCAATAAGAATTTTTCAGTGACATTTGACATTTTCGACAAATGACTTTTGGCGCCTTTATAACCATAAAATCATTTCCACATGGTGTTCGTCATTACACCTTTTCATCAAATAGGAAGAAAATAGTTTTTAACGTGTTTAAGTGTTGTACTGATACGTATCAAGGTTTTTCAAAAATTTTACTATGTGTCAACTGACTTTATTAAACATCTAATTCAGCGTCCATCCTCACTGACATTGTAAGTAAGGAAAATTTTGTTTCTTACTTCATTCATTAGCATTATTTTGTAGCTCCAATAATACAACAATAACTGATTGTCGAAATATTGGAAATATATTGTTATAAGAGTACACTTGTCCCAAATATATATATATATATATATATATATATATATATATATATATATATATATATATATATATATATATATATATATATATATATATATATATATTCTGAAAAAAAGACATGAGTTTAATCATGACTATGATTTGATGATTACATTTGGAGAAGAAAGTCTAGAACTCAATCTGTTGGAATCCTTAGGAATCAATTGAGACAGAAGTCGGGACATCTGCTGTAGTTCCCAAATGAATTCGAATAATTTTCCATTAACCTACCTGTTTCCTCATGACGATATATGGGTAATAAGGATCAGTTTAGCAGGTGAACTCCAGGTAACTCCTGTTTTTAGTTTTCATTAAATTTGTCAATAGTATTGAGATATGTATATTTATAAAGAAGCACACTATCAGTTTGTTATAGTACCATAATACGCCTGAAGTAGCTTTATTGTATAGTGAAACACGAGGTACGGTTTTTTGAACTCTCTGAAAAAAATCACACAGTGTTTTTTGATCAATACTATATCCGATGTAGATAACCCAATAGTTACGTATTACCATTACATCAAGCAGATATCACTGGGATGTAACAAAATTATATTGCATATGTTACATCATTGTTACATTATTGTTACATCTTGAAACAGGATAGACGATTGCTATTTTGGAATACTAGAGAATTTGAATTGGTGAAGAAAAGAGATTTCATGAAATCACAAATGGAGATATGAAAACCTCTTTTGAGATATGTCATTGCTGTATGTTAGGTTATGAGCGGAGATGAGAACAAACTTTATGAAATTATAAAACAAAAGTGGTAATAGGTTCTATCCGGAACTGCATAAGTAGGAAGTGATAACTTGCCATGTGCGGGATGCGTTTTTACCGTACTAGAGGACGGAAGAGCGAGTTAGTTACGCGGCGCAAACTCGGCCGATGCAATCTTCGGCCTGCCAGCCATTCGTCGGCAGTCGGTGCAGATCGTACGTACTCGCGAACGTCGTTCCTTGCTGCAAACCGATGACACTAACATGAATGTAGGCTGGTGGTTCACTGGCTGTGCGTTCAGACGGGTGTACGTGTATGACATAACGCAGATACGGGACACCGTGACCGGCCTTTAGAGTCAGTGACGTACACAAATGGGGGAATTTAGTTCTAGTGGTAATGCGAACATCGGGTTGAGTGTCGCGGAGATATCGGTGAGTTCGACGAAGGCCAACCAGAACACGTTATTCTACACCACACCTACGCAGGCTTCGGAGGCCGTTCTCCAAGGAAAGAGCTACGGCGCGACGATGCAAGATGATCTCGCTGACAAGGCCGCACCAGCTGTCAGCGGAGCCAACGGGGAGGATCTGTCTTCTGGGGGACCCACGGCCACGTCCCCCATCGAGAAGAGTGCAGCATCCAAAGACTGCGACGCCTCCTCCGTGAACGATCTTTCGGACAAGTTGAACGAGCAGGCTGGCAGGAACACGAAGACGGTCCCTTCTTTGCCGCCGCTGTTCCACCCAGCTGAGCCTAGCACCCCAGCTGGGGCACTCTGGTCCACTGCCATAGAGGACACGTATGTTCCGAACTTCGCCAATGTTAACGGAGGCATGGGGTTCCAGAACTTCCCTTCGCCCACACAGCAGCAGTTATTCGGCAACAGCTTGAACCAGAACCACGTGAACCAGGGCAGAAGGGCCATCACGGCCAGCCACAATTTCCCGCATAACATGACCAGGCAGCAGTCGCTATCCAACCATCCCCTGTACAAGGGGTATGGGTCGTGGGCGAATCCTCCCGGTCAGAACTGGTCTCCGGGCAACTCATCAGTTTGGAGCCGTGGTCGGAGCGTACCAAATCTCACTCCTCTGCAACAGATGGGGGTAGGTCTAGCTGGCCGGAAGCCTAGTCCAACTTTCAACCAACAGCAGGTGATCTCGCCTGTGAAGTTCCGGCGTAGCACCTCGTACCCTGGGAAAGGTCCGTTCCCACAGCCGCCTACCTTCGAAATCACCAACATGGATGAGACTAGAGAACTGCTGCCCTATCAGGTAATGTGTGGCACTTGATCTTTTGCCCAAAGAGCACCGTTTACACTGCGATGCCATTGAGAGAGTCGCCTCATACGCCTTTTTTTTTAGATGTTTTTGTTTTGAGTTGTTTGTGCTGTTGTCATCTGCTTGCTGTGCTATTTCTGCTGATATGCTGATAACTGTTATCATATTCGTGCAGGGTGGTTCGATCAAGACGATCTCTCCGATATATCTGCCCCAGTCCAATTATCTGATTGAAGTCGATATACACTCAACCTGTCCTGTACATCGTTTTCACGTGTTTTGATCATGTCTGAAACAACTTTTACGACATTTACATTTTCACAGGCTCCCCGTAATTCAAACAAGATTAAACGTTATTCAAATATACACCTATCCGATAAAAATGCACCATAATACTCCTTGGCTTGGAAATAGTAAAACCGCTCGATAAAAATCCTACATTTCAAAGTGGGGCGAGAGTAATTGGGAACTATCCATTAAATGCCAATACATTTTTCAAACAGTTGATTATGTTAGTACATATCAATATTCATTATTTACATGGTCTGTACAATGGAGAATGAAAACGTATCAAGCGAAATACGTCAAACAAGAACACTGTCCCACTGAGAGAAAAACAGTGGGTCATTTCCGAATTTCGTCCGTACAGACTACATCAGCGCAAATGCAGTCAATAGTTCTGCATCTTATTCTATGTGTAGGAGGGTGCTTTCGCATAGCAACACTGATCCATGTTGATGGAAATGCTTACACAAAAAAGAAAAAGGAACTTCCATTCATTTGGTAACGTTAAGAAATCTGTTTCATCAATGGACTTATGGATTGAGATCAGACTAGTTTATATCCTAACAAGTTCTGATCCATTATGAAGGATCTTAACTCTTTTTCATGTATTTACATTTGTTCTATGTCGTAAATAGTTCGAATGTAGTTCGTGCCTGAAAACACTTTGGCTATGGTAGTACCTTTGCTTCGTTCATTTGGAGCCACGAAGGATGTTGAGATCAATAACAGCATTATTATAAATGGGCATTGGTCCTTCTGCGTTTTGATTTCTGTACTGATTAATGATATCGTTGTTCTTAGGCCGGCAGTAGATTCAACTAGGTTGGATGATGAAATGATATTTTTAACCGACTTTTCCAGATAACTATTCGTATTTATTTATATATATATATATATATATATATATATATATATATATATATATATATATATATATATAATATTTATTTATTCATTCATTTTAGAACTATTTTCCTTGAAGCAAAAGTGAATTCTTATAAAAAATTTATCATCAGCCTTCTCTTTGTGTTTTTTGATGATTGAAATTGAACAGATATAATGGAGGAGTTGTCTTGACCGATATCACCCTGTACATGTCTGATCACCAACCACCCACCTAGCACTAGCTAGCTCCTAGAGTACTTCTCACCTATGTAACTGTGATAATATTTTTGTTCGAATAAACTGACTAAACCGTTTTGTTCTGTTTTTCTTTTATTTCTTGTGGGTCAGTAGGCGTGAATCGACAGGAAATAGATTTGTTTTTGGATAATGATGAATGCAGAATGTGTCAAAACTGTCAAATGCACTTTTCGAGACGATCAATACTTTCAGTGAGCTGTCAGAGCCATCGCTAATTGCTGCTTATTTTTTTAGACTTGTTATTCATCAGTTGTATTGATTACGCTTGAATTTCATGCATTGTCACCGATATTTTTATGCTTGAATCCATGTTTTTCTGTTGTCTGTTCTCAGCATCATGAAAAAACATTGACAAAAAATGGAGTCTATACAGTGGAATTCGGACGTTTTTGGTTGAATTTTTCTCACCGAATATTAGAAAAACTACGGTATATTCTCAAAAAAATTCAACGCTATATAATAGGTGAGATGAATATTCAGAACAGAAAGTGAATGGGATTAAATAGAGTCATTGAATAAATTAACTATACTGGGTGTCTCAATAGTGCATGTTATACTGATAATGACAAAGATATGAAAAAACTTCCATACGATAGGTATATGACACTGAGGAGGCTACATTTCCAAAATAGTTCTAGTTGTAGTAATATACATATATATTGCTTAAATGGGTCCGATACGGCCATTCGTATCCTATTCAGCACTCTGGTGGACTTAGAAAAACTTAGAAGAAGCGTTTATTTTTCTGAGCATCATTTATTCATATTCAGGGTGACTCGAATGTTATCGACATATATTTATTTTCAACAGTTTTTGGGGTTTTCAAATTCAGAAAGAGTTGTGAATACATATAATGAAAGTTTCACGCCCAGGCTCCTAATATAGTACAAGAAATATATGATGTTTTTCTAACCGCTAATTGCAAGTATCATTTAACCAGTATTATTTGTGTTTGTGATTTATGTACACCTCTCGCTTGACTTTGACACCAAATTCATTTTTTTTATGTGTTTTGTAGATTTCAGTAGATGTTATGTGTTCCTAATTGGAATTTTTTTTCATTTTTTTTATCGAATATCTGTGACAAATCAAGTCAAGACTATTTTCACATTGAATATATTGATAACTAATTTATGAGAATTGCCAATGTTCCTAGATTATCCCGAACCATTTGAAAGAACCCCTCCTTGAATTACTTTTTCTTGTGGGGTTAGACTTTTTTGATTGAATATGAAAATGGATTCCGACGATCTCTCGCCAGTGATTTATTACATGAATACAGAATCATTATTTTCCGGAGAAAAATTAATTTTCCGTGAAGAATATAATGTGTCGATGGACTGCTTTAGCCTTCTTCTAGCAAAGAGAAAACTCTCTAGAAAAAAAAGATACTTAAATATTCATGTAGAATCGTCGAAGATATACAAAATGTCTTAGAATTCAACGCACATCCTCATATGTGCTACAGACTTCTTGCCGAATAATATCGTGGTCGAAATAAAATCAATTTTCATCAGTTCATTTCTATATTTACTAATAGATCAACCTATATAAAAACGTACAAACACGTGAACAACAAATATATTCATACAATACTCGTATAAACACACTCGTATGAACACGTTCAATAATATTTCAAAAAGAGGATTTCGAAAATTGTTCCGGTATCATCTGCTCATAGGCAGATAACCTAGTTGTGCAAACGCCAGCCAATTCAGTGATGTCCATTTAGCCTTGTACAAGAAAAATCCTTGGTTCGCACTTGTGCCTACTTTTCCAAAACATCATACTTTTCATAAGGGAATTCTTCTCCCCAACAACTCCTTTTTCAGTGTTAATAGCATCCGTGTTTTTTCCGAGAGAACATGAGTATACAGTTTATACTCCCCACTGTACACAGCGAACGTCCTTCAATTTTGGATTGTTTCCCTTTTTTGTGACAGTTTCGTGTTGCTACACACTGCGAAGTGCGCCATCTTGTGTTAATAAATGTTCAGCTGATTAATTATTCGATTTATCTCACCCTCATGTTGTTCTTGTGGTCGGAGACTTTCACTTTCGATGTAGGGTTGCTGTTTCATCCATCACACAACTCACGGTTTGAAATGTTTACTTGAGGATTTCTCCCATTGGATATTTTGAAATTGAACCGCCTACATTTAAATATTGTTTTTTCACAATATATTTCTCAATACTTCAAGTGTCCGATATACCGTGGGACGATTCCTTATTTATAAGGTGAAAAGTTCATATAAGCTTGGGATCGCAAGACCTTCATTTCTGAGATAAAGGTGTTGAAACTGTATTTTTATTTTGGTTTTTCGTGAATAAATTTTCGAATAATGTCGATATTTGGACAAAAGTTGGTATTAGAGGACTTTTCAATATGAGAAATCCAAATTCGGTTTCAGTTTGGCACTCAATTGTAGGGGACGCCACCTTTAGGTCTTGGTCTCTTTTGGGGAGTCACAACTTTGTCGTGCAAGTATGTATCACATTTTCCAGAAGAAAAATCGATTCCTCTGTTATTTTTACGTGAAGTTATGCTTGTCAAAAGACGCTACAAGCAGCCATTTTCGAGATATTTTCACTATAATTAATCGATGCAAACGCGAACTCTGTGAAAATAAAACAATCAAGTAGGCTAGTAAATTTATTCCAATGTTTTATTGTGCCGATATGTTAAAAATAATATCTTGACGCATAGTTGAATAGTTCTGTTTATTATTAGTGTGATATTCACGAAAAACCAAAATGAAAAAAAATTTTGAACACCCTGTATCTCAAAAATGAAGGCTTTGCGGATCCATGCTTGGATAAACTCTTCACCTTATAAATAACTGAGAAATTGTCCTGAAAATATCGGAAACTCATTACATAACACCCTGTATATATTCATAAAAACTTTTTCTGAAAATTTTATCGGCTACTCGATATTATCATCAAAACATTCTGTTTTTTTTATTGGAGTGAATTAATAATAGATGTTGTTTCCCTTATGGAATTTTATTATTAATTTATTATGATATATTGTAATTTTTGAAAAAGTGATTTTTGACTTTTCCCTTTTCCAAGTCGATTTGAAAAGAATACAAAATAGTCATTAGAAAAAAAATCAGTATCTATAAATGATTTACGCATATATCAACAGAGAATATTAGCTAAATATGCATTGTTTCATTTTTTGAATTGACTTGGAGAAAAAAAGTTAAAAATTATTCCTCAAAATTTTTTCACACAAATAATAACGTTACCTAATGTGAATTGGACATCTTGAAGTTTCATCAAAATATATCGACATTATCGAGCGTACCTATATCATTATCACCCAATTTATTCGTCACTTGACAAATTCATCGACATATATATCCTCAGTCAATTATCAATTTCTCATTTCTGTATATGAAACGTCTGTGGTAAAGCCGAATTTTCCCATTGGAATTTCATCTCCACTTGACAATATAAATTCCCAATCTTATCAGATATTTGATGAGATCCCGTATCAAACAAACCCAACAATGTTTTTGTTTGAAGAGAATTTCAATGATTATTAAATGATTGTAGCATTTTTGAAATACACCCACGTCACTTTGATCATATTTCAAATATTACGTAATTTGGTATCAACTGTGTTGAACTATTGTCCGAGAATATAAAGCACAGAGAAGTGACAAGATCATGCATAGGTTTTTCGATACTGATAATTTTTCATAGGCTCATCCAAAACTATCTCTAGAAGCCTCGATAAGCTATATTTTACTCACTCCCCGGTATGTAATTATGCACGTGAAGATTTTCACGCTCTGTTCGAAAAACAAACAATCCGTGTTTACCCACAGACTAATAAAACGGCAATAAAGACTGCCAAGACAACGCATGTGCCTACGAAAACGGTACATGCAATTTTCAATTTAGTTTGCTGTCACTTCTTTATGCTTAAACATTAGCGTCTGATGTCATATTTTCAACAGTATTCTTTTGGAAGGGGACATACTCATAGCTGAAAACGATATGTATGCAACGAAAAGAAAAGATATAATCGAAAGTGTTAATAACCAACTCACTATAGAATACCAAATTGAAGATTGTACAACCACTGCATAAAATCACTCGACTCATTAGTACGATTACTAACTGCCAAAATATTCGAAAGAGTCTTGAAATGCCGTACGAAGAGATATCTAAAAATCAATGTGGATTCAAGGAAGGTAAGTCGACCTAATGAGCACTGTAGTGAACTCAGAATTGAGAGAACGAAAAGTATTTTCAGTTGAGAGGAATTTTATAGGATCCAATGAATAGCAACTCACAGAAAACACAACAATCACGATAAAATTGTTGATCACGAAAGATATAGTCAATGTGGCATTCCCCAAGGCACTGTGCTGGGTCCAATCCTATTTAATATTTGAATAAAAGATCTCTACAATTCACCACATACTGGAGATGTTGTGGTAATGACATTATAACATGTCTGAACATGCTATTGTATCGTGAAACACTTATAACGGTTTGGTAAACTGCCCAGGAAAAATCACAATGAAGTCTCATTTAATTTCGTTATGATGAGTTTTCTTTCATTAGGTATTGGCCAATTCCATCAGTTACTCAAACTGTAACAATAAAATACGAGCAATAGAGTATATATATGCACATTTCATCAAGTGATTGAAATATAAAAATTGAGGATTTGAAAAATGAAATTTAGTTGACAAATAAAAAATAATTGAAATGAATTGAAAAAATTGAAAAATTAAAACGAACAGAAAAATGAACGAACAAAAATGAACAAAATACCAAACCATAAAATCCAAATGAGATAATTAAAAAAAATTGAATTATAAAAGTCAAAAAGCGAATTCAAATGAGTAGAACTCGAATAAAAAGCCATGATGAGCATGAAAACCTCACAAAAAAACTGAATTGAAATGAAAGCCTCGATTAAAGCACACTGAATCTCAACAGATGAATCAAAATGATGCAAGACCAAAAAATACAATTAAGAAAACTCAAATAGCGAGAAGAATCGATGTAACAGAAATTAAAAGAGAAAAATCATAGAAGAAATACAAATTGTGAAAAATAGTAAAATAAAAAAGAAAAAATTTGACGTTTCGATCCACAATCGTCTCCGTCAATACTTGAAGACGATTCCATGAATGTTATTTTCTGGTTAAATAAAGTATTTATCTTTTTCAATATTTTGGACGACATTTTACAGGTTGTCGTGTTACTTAAAAACATAACTGATGTTACTAAAATTATGAAAACATTTTGTTTCAAATAGTACAAGCCAATGTTTCAATGAAAGCAAAGTACAACTGGAACTTTTTTTTAATGATATTGTGTAATATTTATTAAACTGAAAAAACTGTATCTGTATGAAGTACCATGAAGTAAATTTCATAGATTGTTACTTTATAGCTCGGATTATACCCTTATACTGAGTGGTAGTGGTCGGACTTCCATTGTCTGTATTATTAACCCTATTGAAACCTGTTGCGGAGGAAAAAATTATAAGAAATACGAATCAAATAAGGCAGTCCAATCCAAACAAAAAGGTTGAAATAGATTTATTGATTGATCAAAGAAAATAATATTTTTACAAAAATTTCATTCTTTCATACAATTGAATTGAATTCTGGTCAGAAAATAAAATAAAAAACTCAGTTTATGAAACAATAATATTGTGACAAAATATAAACTATTGAATATAAAATAGTGAATTCGACCAGAAGTTTAAATGATGAAATATGAAGAGATCTGTATCTGTAGAACAGGGAGGGTGAGTATAGACCCACAGCACTTAGGCCACAAATGGCCCATTGTACATCCTCCCAAGGAATCGCCCTCCTAGGACATTGTCCATCCTGCCTTATCCAGGAAGGAGGACAGGTCACCAGGGGACACATCCTTAATATCGGCAAGTGTAGGCCAAAACTCACCGAACACACACTCTCTTATTGACGATAGCTCCAGACATTCACATAAGACATGCCTGACAGTTTCATCTTCGTGGTCACACATCCTGCATAGAGGTGTGTCCACAAGCCTCATAATATGGAGGTGTTTCCTTAGTTGACAGTGTCCAGTCAGAAATCCCACTGTTAAACGTAGGTTCTTCTTGGTCATTGCCAAATATGTATTCGGGTCCAGCTTCTCAGGGTCGCCAGGGTGATCCTGGCAAAACTGCATCCTTTGGTTTCATCCCATCTCTTAAGGGATTGAGTATGGGTGTAACGTTTGGCTAGTTCCGCAATTGTCGAAGTCGTCAAGCCATGGGTGTCACCTGGTCCCAAAAACTTTCAGTCCAGCCGCCATCCTGGCCAAAGAGTCAGCAATGCGGTTACCTTTGCTCCTGTCGTGCCCCTTCACCCACCTTAGTACGATATTATTATCTACCGAGGCGTTAGCTAAATCTTGGTGGCACTCTAGTGCTAACCCTGAGATAATACGTTGTCTATTCAAGGTTAGTAGGGCTTGTCTACTATTAGTGCAGATGATATATGAAGAGATATATGAACTAATGTTGAAATCAAGTTTCAACTTGAATGTACCTAGTCACTTTGTTTGAGTTTACTACTTTATATTCATTTCAACCTTTTTGTTTGAATTGGATTGCCTTATTTGATGTTTTTTTTCATAAGTTACTTTGCAACAGGTTTCATAAGAATTGATAATATATATAGACTGAATGGAAGTCGGTATTGATACCACTCAGCAAGGAAATACTGTCAACCACTCTCAAGTATACCCTCCTCTGTCAAAATTCATTCACATGAGTTACTGCTACCCGGTCCTATGACTTATCTATATGCCATTGAAACAAATTCAACTTTGAATGACTTATGGAATTTTGAATGACGCCATGCTGTAGAAACGGGAGAAGGTCTTTTGTGCTTTCCTGTATATCGAGAGATGCTATCTACGTTACATATTGTGAGCGCATCCCCCATATTGAACCCCTTCCCTAATTTGATCAACGAAACTGATAATTGAATAGTCCGTGGGGATTTCGTAGATTGTATTTCTATTTCAGATAAGTGTGAAATACATTAACCGCATGTTTGATGTTTCCGTGGTGATAACAAATATTCGAGAAATTGAATGTAATATTGTTTGTGTTGTACAGGGCGGTTCACTGAAAGATCGGTTTGTATCTTGGAGACTTTTGGGTGGAAATTTTTCTATTAGGTGACCAATTGCAAATATTTGATTCGATATGATTTTATTGTGAATAATTTGAACAGTGACTGGTATCATAGTTCCACTCATGCGTATGGCGTGTTTTGAGTTCGATCCGAAAAGAATTAGCAAAATATCAAAAGTTAATATAATCACTAACATTTATTGTTATTATTGGTGGTTTTAACTCATATCGTCTGATATTCAACAGCTTTGAAATGGTTTATAAAAAAGTGAATGGTTCGAAATATAATAAAAACTTGATAAACCGAAAATAAGCAAATTGAGATTGTGAAATCAATGAATACAAAAGTAAATGTTGAAAAATCAACGAAAAATTCAAGAATGGAACCGATAGATCAGTAAGTGAAAAGAGAAAGAAGTTAATGAAAGGAAACGAAAAGTTCCATCAAGTCGAAATAAATCAACGGAAATCAAATGATGCATTGTGAAGACGTGAAAGTAACAATATAGATCTATAAAATCGAAATCACACAATTGAACTTCATTACGACATAGTAAAAATGAATTATTGAAATACAACCAATATTTTTTAAACAAGGTGGAATATGTTGAAGAATAAAAGAACCGAGAAAAGTAGATTTTGGAGTGATGAAAGGAAAATAAAAAATCCACGATAGTCGAAAACAACCTACTTTTGGTACCTTGTTCTCTGATCAGCTCCATGATAGGGTAACCTCTCTCTTTTTTGAATATTATTGTTATTTTTCCAAAATATAATCTCTATTCTCACAAAATCGTATGTTGTCACAGCACAATTTTTTATTGAAGAACTTTATAAAAATAACAAATTGTCCACAATTAATGGATGGTCAAGATCTCCTTGTTTTCACTTTCCACATAAGCAAAACCAAATACACTTTCAATTGTAACAAAAATAAATTAATAGATTCATATTATTTTCTCAACAAAAATATAAATCTTATGTCATGGATGTTTCCTGTTCATAAAAAAGAACATAAGCGTTTCTGCTTACGAGAGATCTTGGTGAAATTGGTGATACACAAGAATCGTTGTACTCGTGCCAAGCTCTTGTGTAAGGATGTCGACAGTAGGCCGTGTAATGTCCGCCATGAATACCACCGCTGTGGTTGGACAATGCGTACAGATTATACTGACAAGAGGTGGCATTGGTTGCTGCATAATTGTGCATGTTCAAACCTTCTATAGGAAAATCTATAGTTATATTTATTTTTCCTCTGTACCTTCCTGTAGAATAAAATCGTTTGAGATGAATTACGAGTACCCTGGGAAATTTATGGATTGATAGAGATTTGGTGAACTTTCTTTTCTCTTTGCAATTTGAACACGTGGGCTTATCGTCACCATCTAACGTTTCATCTTTGGTAAATAAATCCAGGCATTGCGATAATTCAACTTGGCCAGATCTTTGAGGTATAGGAAGAGAAAGATCCCAAAAAGGGTCGAAAGTCACCGAAGTGTTCCCACAATAGGCGCAGCTTAGAGTTGATTTCATTTGGCCTACAAAGTTCTCCGCAATTTGAGAGTTATTCATCTTCAGGTACCCCAACCAATACGCAGTGGCTTTTTCACTGTCATTCAATTCATCTTCGATTGGTTCCGGATTTTTTTTTGTGAGATTAACATCTTCGTGCAGGCCCAGTAACAGGTATCGCAGAAATTCTTGTGCATCTTGTTGGGCATATCCGTTGAAGCAAGGAGCAAACCTCTGGATCTGAACCTTTAAGGGCACTGTGTTCACTACTCCAGCTATCGGATCTTCTGACCATATCTCTTCGATCACATCCACGAAGGCTTTGATTAAAGCGCCTTTCATACTGGAGGTGGTAGTATTCATATCCTTGATGCAAGCGTCTTTCTTCAGGTACTCCAGCAACCATTTTGTGTTTGACAAACACTGGATTACACTGTTCATGAAACAAGCATTGCCAACATTTTTCAATCCGGTGAGACCTGGTGTTCTGATTTTATTTGGTGGGATTGTATGGAAGGTGCTTCGTTCACAACTGGTATCTTCTTCCGGGCAGTTTCTTTTGCGGAGATTATATTTGTCACTGAAACAACATGATGAGTAACTGTCAGTTAGGCAGATTTGAAACATGTCTACAATTTTATATGATACTCAGCTAAGAACTTGGAATAGTATTAATCCATTTTGGATACATTGAGTCCAGTTTTTTCATTTCAAATATTTTCTGATATCGTTACTTTGGTGCACGGATGATATGCAATAACAGAGTTCAATTACCCAAACACCATAGTACAATTATTGGTTTTGGTTCGAACTTCAATTGTCTATATAATTCACTTTTCGGTAGTGTAGAGGTTAGCACGTCTGCCTTTCAAACGGAAGATTGGGGTTCAAATCACCGCCCGACCACCGTGCTGGGATTCAGACGTTTGAAGGTAAGGCCTCGTTGATCCATTGCTCGCACAAGTTTCGACTTCTGAGGGTGGACGTTCGTCAGCTGGTTAACGGCAAAAACAATTTTAAACAAACCAATAAATTAAAGAAAAAATTAGGAGCAATTGCCAGAATTCAGAAGGAAATAACAATTGAAATAAAAGGCGAATGAGCTAAAATTTAACGAAAAATATTAATAGAATAAATATGAAAAATATAGGCTGATTCAAATCTGTTATTATGATTTTTTCACAATATATAATACAAAAAAAATACTAAAAACAGAACCGATACGATTTGGAGGTTATATGAAAACAATTATGGACACGAAAAAAATATTCTGTGATGAATCTGAAACAACTGCTTCTCTGCCTATATGGCGTTGCAGGCATTGAATCACAGAAATAGCGTTTTCCATTCAGTTTGTATACCAAACACACGTAAATGGAATGAGATTATTAGCATTTACTTACCCGTAGAATAGAGTATTTTTACACAAGGAAAATAGATAGCCATTTGTGATGAAATGTCACTCACTCACTTTTTTGATGAATAACACAATTCTGTTGTATTATCAGGGGGCATATTTATATAAGTCGTTGAAGAGACTTCACTACATTCAACATTTTAGATGTCTATTTCGAGATTATCTGATCTGAAAAAATTGAAATTTCGGTTATACATTCATTCGTTTCCGTCCTAAATCAAATCCGAATACCTTGACCTTGAATTTTAACACCTTGAGCCATCTGTGAAAAAATTTAAAAAAATATATATATATGAAAAGTATGAGTTGATGATTTTTCGTCACATTCTTCTCAGAATCGATGTTATCAAAGAGAAAAAGAAACACAAAAACGTTTTGCGAAACTTCATACTCTTCACAAAAACATTTGCCTCAAAATCATTCAAAATAAGGATTAGGATAGAGCTATAATCAAGTATTTTTGAGGACAAACAAAATAAAGAAACGCCTAATTAATACAGAACATTTAACGTTTTTTTTTATTTTTCAAGGTCGATACAAAAATAATAAAAATAACAGTTATTGTCGAAACATGGTATCTGAAAATATTTTCAACTGAGGAGAGACTGTGAGCTATCAGGATTTTTCATTTCAATTTCTCATAGCACAAATATTTATACGAACATTACGAAGATTCAACTGTTTCGAGATGGAACTTCGATTCGAAAAAACTTCCATGTCAAGTGATATAATTGTTTTGAGCTCTTTTAATTTCAACATGCAAAAACGTACCGAGGTCAAGCTGAAAAACGCTGTAGAAGTGACAATTCCTTTTTTCAATGAACAAAGTCGTTCATTATTATCATTATGATTCAACCCATTAATAGAATACGAATGGCGGCTTTCCTGTCATAACTACAAAATGAAACTCCGAAAATTGCGAAATCGGGAAGAATTTCATTTATATATTCCCAACTTGGCCCTACAACACAAAAGATAACAAGAGCTCAGGGAAGAAGTTGGTAAAACTTCATAAACTAAACTCTTGTAACTCTGAACCACACCACAAAGTACAAAGTATTTTCCAGAATTAATTTTATTCTTTGAAATGGAAAATTGTTCAGTAACAAAAATACACTGAATACTGAATGAAAATATTTTTGAATTGTTTGCAGATTCCTTAACTTATTCAGGCTAGTCCCTTTATTTTTGGTCTCTTATGGCATCAATGTGAAATTCTGGAGGTTCATATATAGCATCACGAATTACATTGAGTGGCTCAAAATGAGCTCACGTACATTTCACCGTTCAGTGGTTTATTTTACATACCAATAGCCCATTTTGTCGAAAAAAACCTGCAGTGCTAAATCTGCTTATCCAATGACAAGACGATTCACATGATTTTGCACAATTCCACAATTCACTACACGTGTTTCACTATACAATAGCTTCTTCAGGCGTGTTATGGTACTTTGATGATTCGATTCTGTGCTTCTATACAATGACATATCTTACTTACTATTGAAGAACCTTCTAGAAAAAAATTATAACAGAAGTTGCCTGGGTTCACCTGCTCAACTGATCCTAATAACTCATATATCGTCATAAGAAAACAGGTTGATTTTATTATATATAGAATTATTTATTATATTTATAGAATTATTGTTGAAATCTATACAAGTGTAGAGAAACTGATTTTATTTTTACCTCATCACAAATAATTCTATAAAGGTTTTTGGAAAAAAAAATGTCAAAGATGTGGAATTTGACATATGAACTCGTTGAGATGCAAAAATCAGAGATTGGCGGTTATTATGCAATTTTGCAGCTGAAAAATATATTCACATTAGAGCAATTAATAAATGAGTACTATGCTCTCTCATATTCACATATTTCTTATAATATTGTCTTTTGGGGAAGTGCGGCCAATGCTCGCAGAGTTTCTATCAGTCAAAAAAGACTGATTCGTCTAATCTTTGGCTTAGATTACCGAATGACCTGTAGGAATCATTTTAAAAATTTCAAATTACTGACGGTACCATCGATTTACATTTACAAAACTATAACATATATGTTAAACTCAACATCAAGAGCTTCACAAAAAATTCTGACTCTCATGACTATGCTACGAGGCATGGTGACTTATTCACAAGTACAAAGCACCGTACTTCACTTCACGAAAGCAGTCCTCAGTACAATGGAATACGATTTTTCAATCATCTCCCCAGTGATATCAAAAATGAAAAAAATATTAATAAATTCAAAACGAAATTGAAAAAATATTTAGTGGAATCTTGCTTTTATGACATTAGTGAATATTTTGCCAATTACTTTGTTGTTTAGTTTTTTGAATGAACGATATGTTTGAAGTAATATAGTTATTTATCTACCGTATGTGTGTATGTGTATAAGTGTGCATATGTGTAGTGTATATATGTATTGTGTCTAACTTTATACGTCTGTATACATTTTCTGACTTGTCCTATATCATGTGTATGATCTTAAAGGATGAATAAAGATTATTATTATTATTATCAAAATTATCAGCACATATTCTCGATGGAGATTACACATATTGACTCTATTGATTTCCTAGAATTCCAAAATATTTCAAAAAACTACTTCTATGCTCCTTTATTCTTTTGACAAAAGATCATCACGTTTGACCAATATACTGTTTGGGGCAAGAACCACACGTTAACTCATATACTCCTGATCTTTCCGACACTGAAATTCCATCCTTATAGTTTTTAATGTATTAACTTTAAGTGATATTCGCGTTACGAATATCAAGCCCCAACCTATAGACCAGTCAGGCAGATCCGTACAAAGATATAAGCCCAGCTAAGTCTCTCAATATATCGAATCATATCATTATTGGAAAATTCAAAAAGCTTCGATTGAATATATTCGAAATTCTTCTGAAATTTCCATTGTTTTGTTGGTGATTCTACTTTTCCTATAATGTAAAGTAGTCAAATCTTGCGTTATCGAAATTCTGGCAATATTTGTTGGGCCTGTGTTCATCAAGCTGAGATTGAACTGTATGTTTGTATTATGGAAACAGATGAATAAAGAATATACGGAATCAGTTGTATGAACTTCAGTGGACAGTACATTGGTCAAAGTCGGTGAACTGTTTAAATAGATTTATAGAGCATAATATATACATCTCGTGGGTAGGATCAGGGAACGCTCTGGATGATAATGACAGGATCAGTGGAAGTGATTTGGCATCAGTCAGACAGCCACATGACAAAAGCTAAGTGTAGTAGTCGATAATCCTTCCATTAGTCGTCCCCTACGATAGTGAGCCACGAGGGCAAGAAGTATTCTTGAATTGTACCTTAATAATGTTCATAATATTTTCCAATAGTCAATTAATCCACTGTATATGTCAACTAAGTTGCCTGAAGGCGAATCAAGGGCATCTTTATCTTGTTCGGGTAGTTGAACTCTGTAAAGACCGGTTACACGTTCACACCACTGGTTTCAATCATACCTAAGATCGATCTAACAAAACACCTCTTTCACACATTCATTCTTGGTTTCTAGTGTTTTTTTTCATATAACTATTAGACTGTTATATGCCAAGAACTCACCTAAGAAGAGACTTCTTGGAACCATCAGCGTCCATCTTCAGTTGTATTCGAATTTAGACTCGCACCACATTACTAATGAGGAAACGACTTCGATTATTATTAATATAGGTCTTCATTATCTGAAGTTTGAGGATTGGGAGTAATTATTAGCTACAGAACTATGCGTAATGACTCTTCTGGATTACTTTTATCTCCAGTTCAATGCTAATAACTTATCTTTCCAGAGGGAAATGAAAAATCCCATTACATTATTCGTGATTACAATGATGTCTTTTTCCATAGATGAATTCCTTCAGAATCACATTTATAATTTTAATTGCCAAAAACCAATCAATGTAGAAGGATATGGAAGATTCTTTCGAAGATTTCACGAGTTCGCTGGTGAATTTTTCTATCGGTGATTGCTTCTTAATCATCTTTATCATTTTTAATTGCCATTAACTAATCTGAATGAAAAATTGGTCCAGCTGAGATTTCATGTTCTAGATGGCTTTTTCTATCAGTGGGTTAATACGAAAAATCATCGTTATCAATTTTTAATGTTGATAACCTACCCTCGCTAGATAGGAGATATACCATCAGGAACTATTTCTTCTTCTAAGTTTTTTTGGGTTCTCAACGTCTCGAAAGTGTTAAAGGGCAGGTTTCTGAATCTACTCCATAAAGTTGCTGTGTTAATCAAAAAACAGTTCCTCATGAATGAAGTCTTATTAGTCAGCAACTTCTCGTATAACTCAAATTTTACTATCAAAATATAACAACAACTGATAGTTATCAAATACTTATTGCTGTTAACGTTTCGGGATTAAATCTGCTACCGTGTTCAGAACTTCTTAATCCTTCTTCTTTATCTTCTAGTTAGTTTTTGGAAATCTGTCAAAGATTCGATATAAGAACTGAGAAATAACTTATCCACCACAAAAATGGCTTTCAAACAGAGCTGTCTCTATTCTGTAATTTTTTTTCTGGATGCTTGATATTATGATGGCAACTTTCAACCATCCCTGTGTCAAAAATCTCGTTTCTTGAACTGTACAAAGAGATTGATATTTACTATTATCGATTTAAGGTAATAGCAAAAATAAAACAAGCTTTTTTCGCTCTCGAAATTCACAGTGGGCATGACTATAAATCACATTCTCCTGTATACACAACATGGGTCCAGAGAGAACCTGAAGAAATAATTTTCACTGGACGAAACATGCTTGTAGTGGTTTGAGAGTGAAATTTCATCTCGGTTAATGAAATTTCATAACAAACTACTCTCTTTTTCGTTTATATTGTATAGAAATATCTTATAATCACTATATGTTTGACTCAAGATAATTCTGCTTGGTATACAAATCGAGCAATTGAAAAATGTTTTTTTGTGATTGAACGTCTGGCGGGGCGCGTGATTTAAACAGGAGAGTACTTATTCTCTTGTTCTTCCTTTTTTTGAGTAAACCAAACCTCTGTGAATGATATACGCATACATCTCAGCAGAGAGGGTGGTAATTTTTGTGAAGGTCATTCCTTTTCGGGAGTTTGGTATTTTCTTGGAGATGCCAAAAATTTTTTTTTGAATAAAACCAAATGAGGAATATGCATAAAATTTTAATTGGTCCCAAATATAGTTTTCTCAAATATTTATGGAAAGTTATTTCTTTCATCCAGTTATTATGTAAAATATCACATAAAAATCGAAGAATTAGGGGGAAAAATTCAAACTTACAAGACACACACCAGTTGATTCATCAGCATCGATATTCATACTGTGTTAGCGGAAAAATATTTCAGACCTGTTTTCCTGTGGTGATTTTTAGTGAATCTAGATTTTTAGAGAATCCAGAACAATGACTGGAAGTGGTCTAATCCAAGTACAATTGGACAATTTTATGTTGTATGATTTTTTTAAGTCCATAATGGTAGGAGAGCCCACGATGCTAAATCGGGATTTACTCGAGCGTCATAGAGACCTATTGGGTTGAGAAGCTCAGATGATAAAAAGGAAAAAATGTTATATAATGTATACCTTTTCATCGGTGGAGGAGCGGCTATAGACTTTCAAAAATGTAAAAAAAACTGTTGCATGGACATACTCGAGCGCGTCAGATATTGATATCATCTATTTCCTACATATTTTCAAAATGTACGTATGTTAATCAGATTGTTCCCATGATGGTGGTGATCGTACATAAGTGTTGAAAATGAAAAAAAAATCTCGAGCGCGTTAGAATTTCTGAGGGGGTGTTAAGTGAACCTAAAAAAAAACTCTTATATAATAATCTGACGGGTTGGATGTGACGCAGACAAGCGGCCGTTATTAGAATGTGAAAAAAAAATCGTCAGATTAAGATATATATGGTTCATCTTTACGCCCTAGATGTTGCAGTGTCATAATCTGACGATTATCTGGAGGGATTTGCCTATTCTGCCAATTTGAACTTAAAAAAAAAAGAATTCAAATCATTGAACTTAATTAATTGAAAATCTCAGGAAATAGCATGCAAATAAAAAGTGTATAATTTTTTTTTGTAGAATACTTGTTTTTATAAGGAAATAATTATAAGCAATTAAATTTTTAAAATTATAACATGTTGGATGTTCGATGTAAACAATATCATGCCACCAACGAGTCTGTGTGATCAACTGTCATGACATCATGGCAACAGAAACCAGAGTGGGGACGGAGTGAGAGAGCAATAGATAGAGGAAGAGAGAGAGAGAAATAGAAACGTGGAGAGGGAAATATAGGCATAACGTAGCTGTACGCATTAAACTTTATCGGTCAATTTTCATTATTTCGGCTTGTGGAGATCGTCGGATTATATATTTTTTGCAATTCTTGAATTATTCCCTTCAAAATAATAATGAAATTAGCCACGCTCGGGAATGGCGAGATGACGTTCTTTATCAACTTTGTAGCCCCCTTCCTTCTTTAGGTCACTCTCGAATTGTCAGATTAGTGGAATATACACGTTTCAGGATGTAACTAACTCTCACCCTACCTCAATCTGACGCCCTCGAGAATTTCAGATGATCAATTTTTGTTCACCAATCTGATCCTTTATCCTTGAAGGGCGGCCATATATATAGGGTATATGGTAGAAGTACCTAACCGGGTACAAGGTATCCCCTTGTATATTAATCTGCCGCGCTTTAGTGAATCCCAAAATTCCCGCTTGGGCTCCCATATCATAACGTAGATTTGTATTTATAAATACACACAGCAGATAATATGTATATTGTACATCCACATTTCCAGGTTAGGTTAGTTTAGAACCAAATTTTCCACTGCTAAATAGCTTATGCAACATTAAATTCTGACTAATTCACACCGAGATGTATATAAATATAGCACCCTCACGTTAAAATGATCTTCACAACAATATATATACGATTTTGGAGATACATTATACCTTCTCATTATCTTACAACATTGTTTTCGTACTTTCGCATCGCTTGAATACACTTTATTAGGTGTATTTCTAAAGTGTTTTTGCACATCGATACCATACAATTCTCGAGTAAGGAATTGTGTTAGTTTCTTCTATGATCTGTATAGCAATGTTCTGAATTTCACTCTAAGAAATAGTTTGAATATTTTCAAGACTATTTATATTCTTTTCTATGTCATGAAGATGTAAATGCTCAATTTATAACATAACATAATTTTTTCACCAGAATAGCTGAGCTTTGGATTTCCTTGCCAAAAGAGGTTTTTCCTGAGGCTTACAAACTTCAGAAATTCAAAGTAAATATTAATTCGTATCTCCTTTTCCTTGATTCACGCGGTGTTCTTTGAACATTACAGGGCTTCCCTTTCGTGTGAATCTGCATATAAAAAAAAATAACAAAAAATCATGCATACTCCCCATTTTCTCCACAAAACACTGTGTAAACCGATATATAATGATAAGATTATTTCAATGTATCAAAATCTTCGTGACACACTGTGTAGACTTTTTTTGAGTGTAGCTTCCACCGATCATCTGCGTTTTCTTTATTGGCAGAGCTACCAAATACACTGTCGCTCAGTTGGGATTGGGGCGAAGTCTACACCATTGGCCCAGTTCTGTTATTGATCTATCGCAGGCAGTCTTTGCCAGAAAGTTGTAATCGTTTTATATTATGTTTCGTATTCGTCAGTTACACGAGATTATTGAGACATTGTCGATACGTGACTGAATGGCGAATTGTTTTTCGTGCTCAGTTGGTAGTACTGATATTTGACATAGTGACATCTTCAGTTCGTTCGGATGACAGTATTAGGGATCACCGTGGTGTGGGTGACATCTAGTTTTAGGATTTGGCATAATAAGAATCCAGAAACGATGAAATCGGAATCCAATTTCCATATCCTCTGTTTTCCTCAAATTTTGATTGGTCTCCTAGTGTCGATGGTGGCCATGAATTGTGTTTTCAAGTTGAAACAATTGAAAGAACTGAAATCAATGTTATATTTCGAACGATTTTCGTATTTTTCTGGGTTTGTAACTTGCCACGATCGGAGCAACTGAAAAGTTGATATGGAATTGATAACTGTACCTATATCTTCAAATTCAATAGATACGACTCATTTGCAGTTTTGGAACTGGAAACAAGCAGCTGACTAATTTGGTGTCCATTTTCGTCAGGAGAAACTTTTAATAAGCTCCAGCCCTATCTGCGTCCTAACGTGTTTTGGTCCTTTCTTCTTCAAGTCAATGTAGAAAAATAGAAAACTTCTGTGAAAGAAGTAACGTCAAATATTTGGTGACCTATCGGTTGATATGAGTAAATCATTCATAGATGTTTATGTCATCAACAAGAAAGGAAGAAAGAGTATATCTGAAACAGTCTCTCCTCAGCCTATATGGCGCGACAAATACCATTTATAGGACGTTTTTACACAAATAAATGATGAATTCATTCATCGGGATAACATTTCATTCCAAAACCCAGACAAGCTTGTTTCGCTCAGTGAAAAATATCCCTTGAGCTCATCAGTGGGCATATGATGAAATTTCTCTAGGGCAGTGGTGGCTTGTGTTTTCAACCAACAGCTTCATCAAAAGACCGAAATAGACGAGGACGATTTCGACATTCAATAACCTTTGATCGATTTTAGCATCGTGAAAGCTCTTTTCAAAAGAGAAGCTGATTCATCGAGATCAGAATAATTATCTTTACATTGGTATTTTTTTGCTCCGTTCATTTTCTTAAACAACACAGAGATTTGTCAACATGTCACTTTTCTCTCTTGTCCACAGTATTACGGAGAATACATTATGCATTGAAATTCATAAATCGATATGTCAGCAATGGCTATTATAAATAGTTCGTATCTTGACGATGTGGAAGAATTGCGTGCATAGTTCGATATGAATAATAAGTATTGTGATTTGACATGGAAATTGACTTTGCTTTCCAGATATATTTTGTGGCAGAATCTATTCGCTTTCATGCCCGAAATAGGATTCAATTTCGAAGGGGACAAATAGCTGAGTCTTCTTGAAATATGATTTTTGAATATATATATATATGTATGTATACAACACGAAGATGAAACAAACTCCCTACATGTCGCTTTGTTCTTTCGAATACGGACGATTTGCCCTTTCAAGCTTTCATTCATCTTCACTTATTTGTTTAACAGTATCTCTATGAAAGATAATCTCAGTAATTTTTGGAGATTTTCAATCTTTTGCTCTTTTCAACGCCCACTATCACAAAGTTGTTTCGAAGGTCATACTTGGAGTTACTCACCAAGTTTAAGGAGTATTGCAAACCAAGGAAAAATGTAGTTTTTGAAAGATTCGTATTCAGAAACGTAATTCAAAAGGAAGGCCAGAATTTGGATTCATTCCCAACGGAGTTGAATAATGCAGCTTCAAAATGCTCTTATGATAATCAAGAAAAAAGCATTATACGAGACCAGATTATATTCGAGTTAGCGGATAAATCAAAGAATATTTACTAAGTGACGGTGATATAAACTTGACAAAGACCGCCCAATAATGTAGGTCAGTTAAAGCCAACAAATTCAACTGAAAGAGTTACATGGAGAAGCTTATGTGGATTCTGTAAAGACGAAGATTGTTTCGAAAACCGATCACATCAAAGAATGTGATTTCTGTGGATATTCACATGAAGTAAGGAGTTGCCCTTCTTACGATAAGGAATGCGGATTCTGCAAAAAAAGGACATTTCCTCAAAAATTCAGAGGATTTCTGAAGCAGTAGAAAGGTATAAATGAAATTCAAGAAAAATTAGACTTAACTGAGGGAGGAGGCGAAGAATCCGACTTTGGTACTGATCCTAATGAACATAATAGCGTTGAACTGTACGTAAACGTAGTGAAAGAACTGGAAGATAATGGAGATGTTTGGTACGAGAAAATCAAATTGAATGGGAGTGACATATTTGTCAAATTGGACAGTTGAGTAGTTGCCTATCACATCCAAGCTATGTATCGTAGGTTATGGATATTCAAACAATAAAATAAAACCTGTAGGTACGGCTAGATTAGATTGCATTTTAATAGGACTAGGGATTTTGTTGATTTTTTGATTGTTGATGTTAATTCGGATCCAATTCTATGTTCACGAGATTGTGTAAAATTCAATTTGATTGAGCGAGTTCATTCATTGATTAATTCTCTGAGAAATAAAGATGATCTTTTCAAAAAGTATCCAGCATTGTTTAGTGGTACTGACAATTTTCCTGGTCTTTATCATATTCATCCCAAATCTAATGCTGTTTCAGTCATAAATCCATCCACCTAGACGAATACCAAGCATTAACAACTAAATTGAAAGCAACTATCAAAAAATTACATTAACCCGGTCAAGTTAGATATAAGAACAGTGATCATATAAGAAAAACTCAGACAGAGCCAAATTTTGGTGAAAACCTTGGGTTTACCATAAAGAATGAAAATTCAGAAGTCCCCAAAAATCCCATGTGTGCTAAAAAAGTTATTCGGGGTCAAATGTCAAATTTTCAGGTTTTTTTTATTTTTCTCGAAAACGCTGAGTTGAATCAGAAAAATACCTCAGACCAACGTTGTAGATCTCGAAATTCTCTAGAAAAATAATCTCAATGAATTTTTCTTTAAGGATCATCGTTCCTGAGATTTCGCAATTGTAAATGTCACATTTCTGTCCCTTTATGTACAAACTATATACTATTAAAAAAAAGGAATAACTCAAATTTATAAATGTGGTGACGACCTTGAGCTATACCCTTTTTTGAAATCAACCACTCCACTTCGAGCATGGGCTTTTTCCTTCGTCTACATACTATATTGAGAAAATATATATTTGAAAGATAGTCAGTCCCTTCGAGAATCCCCTCTACCCGCATGGTCTTGAATAACATCTGGCTATTTATTGCCCTTCTGATATCGTTCGCGTACCTCAGCATGGCCATATTTAGTAGAAATCTTTTTTTTTGGTAACTTTTCGACCCAAATCAGTAAATTTTAGTAGAAACAAATCGTCTATTAGATTCTGAGGAATATCTCGATTTACCTGTATATTTTTTATATGCAGAATCACACGAAAGGAAAGCTCTGTAATGTTCGAAGAACACCGCGTGAATCAAGGGACAGGAGATACGAACTAACATTCACTTTGAATTTTTGAAGTTTGTAAGCCTCAGGGAAGACCTCTGTCGGCAAGGAGTTCCAAAGCTCAGGTGTTCTATTGAAAAAAGATCCCTGAACAAGAGAAGTTCGACAGGTCTCCAAAGTCATAACAAAGGGGTGGAAATTCTGTACTCGTCGAGTCATCCGTGTAGATATTGCCAAGGGTGGAACAATTGATAACAATTCAGAAGAGCTTCAACCGTGAGAATATCTATGAAAGAGAGACAACAATTAGTTCAAGTAGTGAAAAAAAGAAATCTGGAGTTACATATTAATTTCCTTCGTAGTTTTTTGTGTTTTCAAGCTACCACATTCTGAATAATCAATTACAAGTTACTTTGAGAAAAACGGGCGTACACTACCTCACAGGTGGTGTGGAAACGTGTGCACATTATGTAGAACGTGCCTCTTACAATGGCGATATCTCAGGAACGATGATGCTTAAAAAAATTCATTGAGATTATTTTTCAAGAGAATTTCGAAATCTACAACGTTGGTCTGAGGTATTTTTCTGATTCAACTCACCGTTTTCGAGAAAAATTTAAAAACCTGAAAATTTGACATTTGACCACGAATAACTTTTTTTGCACACATGGGATTTTTGGGGACTTTTGAATTTTAATTCTTTATGGTGAACCCTAGGTCTTCACCAAAATTTGGCTCTGTCGGAATTTTGTTGATTCAATTGTATAACTTGACCGGATAAGAAGATAGAAAAATGATTTCTCGAGAAGAAAAACCTACTGATTGGGTTTCATAACTTGGTGATGAGAAGGAAAGAAAACGGTGATCATCGTTTGTGTTTGGATCGGAAAGACCTAAATCTAGCTACCTAAGTAATATGTATAAAAAGCCAAAATTCACAACTACCAATCGGAATGAATATTCTTCTACTCGTCAAGTTTATGATGAAATTAAAATGAAAATTTCACTTCGAAATTCATGTTTGGATACCCTCAATATTCCATGACTATTCCCGGAGTTTTATTTGGGTTCGACCCAACGGAAATGTTCATCACTATTATTTCGCCAAGATGCGTTACACGCTAGACAGTGAGGTGAGATGAGCCGTACTGGAAATAGAAATGGCCCTGAGTTCATGTAGAATAGGCTATATATAAATAAGCGAGGATCTGGTATTCCACATCCCAGTAGCGTCGCTGAATATTCACTGGAAAGCTCGAAAATAAACATCGATTGATCGCGAGACGATGCTGCTGTTTTCCCAGGTGATTACAAGCCGTCAGTCTAGGGAATGAAGGGGAAAATGTCAAGCAGGGGGAGAAATCGTACACGAGGTGGATCAGAATTTCGAGGTCAGGTGAAATGAAAATTGCATTTGTTGCCTCAGAGATCTCTTCTCGGCCCTCTGCTCTTCTCATTGTACATAGATATCTTGGCTGAGATATCTATTGGAGAGAAGTTTGCAGTATTTGCTGGTTACACGTCTTATTTTGGCATACGAATTATACACTACAAACGATTATAGGAACTGTTCTGAACAATACTGTGATACATTTTTTTTAAGTGAATCTAAAATGAATATAATCTCCTTGAGATGTTGTGAGGATTATGAAATCCAATTCTTTGTTTTTTTCCTCCCGTGAAAATGAAAAAGCTTTGAATGTTCTTTTGGTATATTTGCCCGATATGCAAATGCAATATTTTAAAATAACAAAATTGAAATCCATGAATGTGGAGATTGAATTTTCGGAAAATTAATTTCGGAAACTAGTCCTTTTTCAGGCTCTCTTGAAACATTTTTTTTCAAATTCTAGTTTTGATAAGTTGGGTCGGAATGTGATACTGTCATGACTTATTTATGAGTAGTTCCGCCAAGTGTTGATTTAACAAGTAGCAATCTTTTCATTTCCGTTTGACAAAATACAAGTAGCTTTCTTCTTGGTTTTTTGGATTCTCAAACTACCAAAATCTGAAAGGATAAGAATTCATATAGAAATCTATACAAGTGTAGGGGAGCAGAATTGAGAAATACGATGGGTTGCTGACGATTAGAACTTGTTCCCTTCATAATCTGTTTTTTTAATTAACGCAGAAACTAATCGGGATAGATTGTGATGATTCTACACTTCTACACTTGTATATATATTACATATATGTATATATATATATATATATATATATATATATATATATATATATATATATATATATATATGTTAGCATGAAGATTCTCACGGACGAAGTATGATGAATTGTGTTTTCGGGTTTCATTCCGTGTTCTGTGGTTTTGATCCTCTGAAGGATAATTGTCACAACGTTTCGGCAAAGTCTCATTTGCCATCTTCTATGGGTGGTGATTGAGTTTCGACCTCCGAACTCGACTTCGGAGGTCGAAAATCAATCATCACCTAGAAGATGGCAGATATATATATATATATATATATATATATATATATATATATATATATATATATATATATATATATATATATATATATATATATATATATATATATGAGGAAAATATATGAAGAAAGAATTCATCCACCACAATATGATGACATTCTAATAGTACAAATAGCTTCTTTCGAGTTCTGTCTATTCTGTCATGAGTAAATCAACATTTTTCCATTCCACCGCGTTTCTATCATTTGCTGAATATATGTGCTCAGCCAATTTCGATTTATCTATTTCTCAGCCTCTCCAGTTGTTTTTATGTTCAGCTGTTCTTAAACTTAATGGTTTTGATGTTACACCAATATAAACACAACGACATAAACATGGGATGCTATAAACACAAGTTTTCAATTCTGTTCCATGTTTGAAGGTTTGTTTCGACTAATACGAATATTGAATATTGTTCTCAAATTGAATTTATTAACTATACATTTGAGTTGTTTCGATAAACCATGGGCATAAGAAATGATCATTTATCTCTGAGGAATTTAATCATGAACAAGAGATAGCATTGTGAGGCGAATATTACGAAGCTCTGGAAGGGACACCCAAAATAAAAGTTCCACCATTCCTAAAATTCCGAGTTGGAAGCTCGAATTTTACATAATAATTCTGAGTTTTAACTCGGGATTTTAAAATTCCGAGTTATAGCTCGGAATTTTACATCAAAATTCCGAGATGTAACTCGGAATTTTAGAATTTGGATTTGATAGTCGGATTTTCGGGGTATCAACTTTAACTTTGAAGACTGAATGAAATGTTTCTCAATCAAAAAATATTGAGTGAAAATAAAAATTTTCATGATAAAAATGTTCAGGTTGTAAGTAAGGATAATTCAGATATATTTCAATACCCGGTAGAATATAAATAGTGGGGGGAAGCTGTTGTTTTGTGTTAGTCATCATTTCGGATTTTTCTAATTGATATTACTAAAGGAGAACATTTTCACGGACGCTGGAATAATTGATATTGTTCAGAATGGTTTTTGTTCCATCATTCCATAAAAGATGAAATTGGAACCTTTATTGGGAAAGTTAAGACGTTTCCTGGAAAAAGTCTCAACTTTTACATCAACGTTTCTGAACTCATATTTTATTCGTGATGACTACCAAGTCAACGGAATTGAATTTGTATCGTAGGTATACAACTATGATTAGTTTTCTAAAAACTTGTCTATATAGGTCAGCTCTTCCAGAATTTGTTCAAGTAAGCAAGGAGAATGATTCACCATTTACGGACAAAAGTATATCGAATGATAGAAAAAATCATAACCAGCATTTATTTAATTATTTATTTAATAATTGATATATTCAAGATGGCGACGAGTAAAGATGTTGATACTCCGGATCTCTTGATATTGTGCAAAGGCTGCCAAAGAACAGCCAAAACTATTATAAAGTGCATACATTGCGACGCAGTTTATCACGCGGCATGTGCAGTTCGCGTCAAAAACATGAAGGTGGTTGGTTTTAATGAACTTTCCTGTCCAGCCTGTGAACATAACCTCAATCCTGGTGAGCCACTATGTGATACTGACTACTTAGTGAAAACCAATGAAAATCTGAACAAGATAATTCTACAATTAATGCAATCCCAAGAGAGCCTTAGGGATGAAATTTCAAAAATACTGGAAAAAGTTGGGCAAATGGGTATGAATCATAACGTGGAAAAACAGCACCAATTCCTCAGCAAAACAAGCAATATCCAAAAAACATCGGACGATTTCAAAAAAACGGCTCGCAAAAAGTCATCTGCCGATAATGTTCCCACTGCAGTAAACAAACAAATTTTATCCAGTGTTGCCGGTTCTTCAGGCAACTCCGGGATCTCGACCCAACAACTCTCAAATGCACTGCTGCAAGTCAGATCAACAGAAAAATGCGAGGAATACATCAACTTGGCAAATTCTGAATCTGAGACAAAGGAAAATGAGTGGAAGAAGGTTACAAATAAAAGGCCAAGAAGAAAACTAGTAATTGGTAACAACAACAAAATTGAAATAAACGGAAAGTTATACAAGGGAATTCCCAAGTTCAGGGACATCCACGTTTACAGGGTGGATCCAGCTCTGACACCAGAGAATCTCACAGATTATGTCAAGTCTCACTTCCCAGAGGTCAGGTGTATTTCACTGAACTCGAAATACCCTGACCTATACTCATCCTTTAAGGTTAGCATCCATAGTCACAACTTCAAGGAGGCAATGGACCCTATGAAGTGGCCAGAAGGGGCCTATGTTCAAGAGTTTTTTCAACTACGCCCACGGAGCCAACCATTGGTGAACTAACAGAGGAGGCATCTTCAAGAATATCCATCCTACATTTGAATATACAATGCATTCGCAACAAACTTTTACAAATTGACAATTTTGTTAACAGACTCAATGACTTAGGCATTTTGTGTCTTACTGAGCACTGGCTGACTGCAAGTGAGTCATCTTCCTTTATCATCACTAACTTCAAATTAGTTTCAATTTTCTGTAGGTCAAATCATATTCACGGAGGTACTTGCATTTATCTGAATAAGCATCTTGATGGCAAAGAGATTAGTTATTTACAGCAATTATCTAGGGAATTTCATTGCGAACTTGCCGCTATATATATAAAAAAAATCAACTTGGTAGTCATGTCAGTTTATCGATCACCATGTGGTAATTCCGATCTTTCCAAATTTATGTACATAATGAATGAGGCCCTTCTTCATATTGACAAGTATTACAATAGAGCTAACATCGTGATTTGTGGTGATTTCAATGTGAACTTTTGTCCTGATAATATTTTCTCAAATATAGAGCACTCCAACTCGGAGGTACTTAGTGTGGCATTGTCAGACCATGATTCTCAATTACTATCATACGAAGTAAGAAACCAAAATAGTGAAAATTTGAAGTTTGAAATGAACTTCTCAAATCGAAACTTGTATAAATTCAAAAATTTTCTCCGTGATGAAACTTGGACTGATATGTACCATGAATCATCTCCTGAGGAGATTGCGTTGGTATTTCATAAAATATTTATCAAACACTTCAAAGAGTCATTTTCTATAATTCAGTCTAAATCTTCAAAGAACACAAACTACTTAAGATTCTGGAGGACTCCAGAAATTGAAAATCTCAAACAAAATGTTCAGTTTGCCTATCTTATGCAAAAAAAATGTCCAAGTGACTTCAATAAAATGCAATATAACACAATTAAGAAAAAATACAAACAAACTTTGGAAGATACCAAACGTCATCATTATTCTGAACAAATATCATTATCAGACAACAAAACCAAAACCGTATGGAGAATAATAAATGCCGAAAGAGGGGCTTACTATAAGACTCAACATGAGTTTGATGTCGATGTGTTCAATGAATTCTTCACTAACCATGCACAGGATATAGTTAATGACATTCCGGTCCATGAATTTGACAAACGTGATCGAGATTTTTGTAAATCACCTAAATCGTTTTTTATGCGACCTTTCTCTGAATATGAGATACTTACAATTATAAATTGCCTTAAAACTAAAAATACACAGGACGTTTATGGGATCAGTACTAAGTTGTTGAAAGAGTGTGCGACATTAATTATTAAACCTCTAACATTCTTGTTGAATACCTGTCTCTCTGAGGGAATTTTTCCTTCAATATTCAAACCGGCCAAAGTACTAGCCATCTTCAAAAAAGGAAATGAAGATCTTCCTGAAAATTACAGACAAATTCATATCTTACCCACTCTGTCGAAAGTATTGGAAAAGGCTATTTTGATCCAATTCTACAAGTATATGGAAAAATTTGACTTTTTATATAACAATCAATTCGGTTTCAGAACTGGTAAAAGTACAATAGACGCTGTGAACAAATTGGCTAATAATATTCTTGAGGCTTTTGAGAATAAACACTCATGTCTTACTGTCTTTACTGACCTGTCAAAGGCTTTTGACTGCGTCAGTCATGATAAACTTTTGACGAAACTGGAAATGTATGGCCTGAGAGGAGTTCCTAAAAATATGATTGGATCTTACTTGGAAAATAGAACGCAGAGGGTCTATAATAATGGTAATGTGAGTCAGGAACGCTTTATCAAAAGAGGAGTACCACAAGGATCTATATTGGGTCCTTTCCTATTTTTAATTTATGTCAATGATCTACCTTCACATATGTCTCTTAAACACGAACTCTTGACTATACTATACGCCGATGATACGTCCTTCTCAGTTCATGTGGACGAAATTCTTAACATCGATAATATATCATCAGGGATTATTGGCCACGCAAAACAGTGGTTTGACTCCAACGAACTATTTCTAAACGAAGCGAAAACTGAGGTACATTTGTTCTCGAATTATCACACTGCTCTTTGTGCAGCTCCTCAAACACAGGCAGTTAAATTCTTGGGGGTTCACTTTGACCCGTCTCTTACGTGGATAACGCATATTGATATTACTTGTAGTAAACTAGCTAAATCAATTTATGCCATTAGACGCATAGCTACTATTGTGAGCCAAGAAGCAGCTTTGTCAACATACCATGCTCTCTTCCACTCAGTGATGTCCTACGGGCTACTAAGTTGGAGCAATGCAAATTTCGTTCATCTTCAAAGAATTTTCGTTTTACAGAAAGCGGCTGTACGTAGCGTAGCTAAAGTAAAATATGACGAACATTGTAAACCCTTATTCCAAAGACTTAAAATCATGACTATTTTCTCTCAAATAATTTATGAAAACCTCATACACGTTAGAAAGAACATACATACATTTACTATGCATTCAGATATTCACTCCCACTCGACTCGGAGTAAACATAACATTATACCTCCCATGAAGAGATTAGAAAAAAGTAAATCAATAGGAATATCTTGTTTTAATACGCTTCCCAGAGAAGTACAAATATTGCCATTGGAGCTTTTCAGAAAAAAAATGAAAAAAATTCTGATTAACATGAGCCTCTATAATTTGAAAGATTTTGGCCAGATGATTGGCGGCTCGCTTGCAGATAACCAGTGACTTATATGTGTGTTTGTCATGTACTCAATTGTTTGTTTTTTATAATCATTCTCAGTGTGTTTATCACCTCACAACTTGACATGTCCAGTATTATTGTACTATATGGATGTAATAAATTCTATTCTATTCTATTCTATTCTATTCTAATCAGGCAATTTTCCCAACCACTGTTTCAGTGAGCAATTCGAAACTTAATGATATATAAAGCCTCCAAAAATTTACTGATGCGTTTCAGAACTGTGATATTCACAACTTGAATTAGATAAAAGTGTCTAGTAAGATCATAAATATTCATCCTATAGCCTCCACTAGGATATCTGAAATAATTTTAGAGTTATAACTTGTTTCAAGAACTTGTTTGCTTGCAGAGCTATTTCAAATAACAACTACGACTTTCAGCCTCTTTTGCGGCCAATTAAAAAAAAATTTTCATATCTCAAGGTTACTCATTTCAACAAGTGAACATATTACAGTCTGAAATTGGTCTGAAAATTGAAGAGTTTCTGCAAAAAGCTCATGGTAAAAGGACTCATAGTTTTGCGCACCAGTCGCATATTGCTTGCAATAAAGTTGCATTGAAATCTGTATACAAATGAATTCACTTATTCAGCAGATTTTATGAATATAACACTTTTCATGTTATCCTGGTGGGTACATTTGATATTAATAATGAAAAATATTGACAATTCTGATAAAATGTATATTGTCTGATAGAAATAAAGCGATTTTGATTTTTGTCATGATCAGGGCTTGTTATTCACTTCTAGCTAGGAGCACTCTGAATAATATAATCACACCAACGCAACAGCTCAAGTGGCAATAAATGAGGAATCTCTGAAATTCCGAGTTTTAACTCGAAATTTAAAAATTCCGTGTTACAACTCGGAATTTTCCAATTCCGTGTTACAACTAGGAGTTTTGATGTAAAATTCCGAGTTATAACTCAGAATTTTTAAATTCCGAGTTACAACTCAGAATTATGATGTAAAATTCGGACTTCCAACTCGGAATTTTCGGAATGGTGAAACTTTTATTTTGGGTGTCCCTTCCAGAGCTTCGTACTTCGTAGAATATATTGATGAAAATTCATATTTTGAATTCCATGCTTGCAAAAGGTGTAAGAAATATTCCTCGAGTTGCACTGTTATATTTCTCGCTGAATATTCAGTTCTTCGAACAGAATAAATTCGTTTTTTATCCTCCAGAGAAGGGATGAGAGATAAATATTCATGAGCATGAGTTCAAGGTTCTTTCATTTCTCTTCTCTTATCTCATACTACCATTGGCTTGTCATTTCATTTCAGTGACAGTTTGCCCGATGTGTCAATGTTGAACTATGTTACTCGCCTCACTCACAATAGCACTATCAAAATTCCCTCAACATCAGCTGAATATTTTATACTGGAAACAAAACCATTGGGCCATATTACCCTTTCCATCAGGAGACTTACCAGTAATATAAATTTTCATAGAAACGTATTTCATACTGGAAAAAGCATATTATTATTATTCTAGAAAGGAATTCGTCAATGACGAATTCACAACTTTTGTTTTACAATAAAATTCGGTTCTTCAGAGAACAACCAGCATACTTTTTTTCCAAGTATAATTTCTATATATATTTCAATTTTTTTGAAACAAGTTTTTTTTTGTAAAATCGTATTCTTAACACATATACAATTTTTAGACATACCCCTTTTAACATTACTGTTCTCATCATTTGTGTAAATCTATTTCATTAAAATCTATTCTTATCTATACTAATATTATGAACAGATTCGATTCTGACTTTGTTTGTATGTTTGTAGGGAGTAATCTTCAGAAATACTGATTCGATTTCAAAAATTTTCTCACCTACAGAAAGCAACACTATTCAGGAGTAGTACAAGCTATAATTTTTTATGATTGAACAATACCTAAGGGAAAAAAACGGGGGCAAATTCTGTATGAGACAACGTGAGCCTTGGTCCAATCGACTTCAAATTTTGCATATTCTTTCACACGATTGATGGAAGGCGTGTTTCGTATTTCATTGAAACTCATCGCCTAACGGGGTTGAAAATAGGTAAAAATTCATTTTGGGGCGTTCTGTAGGCATCCGATAAGAAAGCGTTTTTCGAAATACCACCCCTAAGGGGGTTATGGTATTTAGAGCACACGAACCAGTTCTCATAATATTTCAGTTACGTACCTGGGCTAATATACCAATTATATTATCAGGAGAGATGAAACAAAAAAAATTGATTCACACACACAAAAAAACTTTTTACACAAAAACAATATCAAACTTCTATACAAAAAACTAACATCAAATACTTAACACTCTTTGTTTATATCTGAATATCATTTTTAGACTTTTGAATTGTTCACAAAGAAGAAGAATGAGTCTATCTAAAACAACTACTTTCCTGCTCTTATATGAAGCGACGGGCGCTGAATCACATATAAATCACTTTTTCTCGCACTATTTATATACCAACACTTGAAATTCGAATCAAACAGATAATCCAATCAAATTAACTGTTCAAGAGCCCAAAATGACGATTTTCGCCTACCCGAAAAGTAGCTGTGGATTCCGGCAGACACATGTGTCCTTATTATCCCTTAAAGTTTGCGCCAGATTCTGTCCGTGCGTTTAGCAACAATTAGCGGTTGAATGCCGGAAATCATTTTTTTTTTGTTTTTTGCTTATATAATGAAAACTATTGATCGGATCGAAAAAAAGTTGAATTGAAAGTTGTAGATAATTGAAAAATCTATCGACTAGCGTTGGCCAGATTTCGATATTCCGATTTGTTGCATAACTATTGCGCTCAGAATTTGAAAAAAAGGCGTTTTTTCCATTACTCTATTAAAAAATGTTGAAATGCATTTGGGGGTTGCAACTGTGAATTTGGGAAGCTTTCAACTAGTAGAAACCACAGTTTCAATTTGGTTGAAAACCAATTGATAGGTTAGCAACAATCTAATTTGTTACTAAAAAAAGTGTCCCACTAGATTGTTATTTCTTGCCCTACGGATAATCGTAGAGCAATGAACGAAACAGTTTGAACTACAAATTATCGTTTTTGGAAAATCGATTTTTTTAATGTGATACCTTTAAAAATGGCGTCAAAAAAACAACGTTTTTCAAACTAAAAAACAATTAGGAAAAAATGGTCGTATCAAAATGAGAGAAAATGCATGGGAAAGCTGCTATTTTTCTACGAATTTTGACAACCTTACTTTTGTTCCACGATAATTAGGAGCCAAGATAACACTTTTTTTCATTCAGTTTCCCCTTCATTTGTTTGTGTATATGAAGCAACGAGACCTCGACGACTGCACAGAGCAAGAGTCATATTATCCATAGGAACCAGCGGAATTTGTTTTCCACAATTATTTATCATAATTATTGATAGGATAAGTGGAGGTTCTTCCGGGACCGTTCGACGTGCCGTGTAGAGGGGGAAGACGGAGAGAGCGATCTACCACTAGCGGCCGTCGAGTGCACCGCGTGAAATAAACTGATCAAAGTCCAAAATGACAAGTTTTGTTTTCACAGGTATCACATTGAAAAAATCGATTTTCCAAAAACGATAATTTTTAGTTCAACTCTTTGACTATCCAAAACTGTTTCGTTCATTGCTCTACGATTATCCGTAGGGCAAGAAATAACAACCTAGTGGGACACTTTTTTTAGTAACAAATTAGATTGTTGCTAACCTATCAATTGGTTTTCAACCAAATTGAACTGTGGTTTCTACTAGTTGAAAGCTTTCCAAATTCACAGTTGCAACCCCCAAATGCATTTCAACATTTTTAAATAGAGTAATGGAAAAAATGCCTTTTTTCAACTTCCGAGCTCAATAGTTAAGCAACAAATCGGAATATCGAAATCGGGCCAACGCTAATCAATAGATTTTTCAACTATCTACAACTTTCAATGCAACTTTTTTTCGATCCGACCAATAGTTTTCATTATATAAGCAAAAAAAAAATTATGTTTTCCGGAATTCAACCGCTAATTGTTGCTAAACGCACGAACAGAATGTGGCGCAAACTTTAGGGGATACTGAGGACACCTGTTTCTGCCGGAATCCACAGCTACTTTTCGGGTTGGCGAAAATCGTCATTTTGGGTTCTTGAACAGTTTATTTCACTCTTATATCGAATCGATGGCTTTATGCGCTGGATCGCTCTCTCCGGCTTCCCCCTCCACACAGCACGTCGAACGGTGCCGGAAGAACCTCCACTGCTCCTATCAATAAATATGATAAATGATTGTGGAATACAAATTCTGCTGATTCCTATGGATAATATGACTCTTGCTCTGTGCAGTCGTCGAGGTCTCGTTGCTTCATATAAACAAACAAATGGAGGGGAAACTGAATGATAAAAAGCGTTATCTTGGCTCCTAATTATCGTGGAACAAAAGTAAGGTTGTCAAAATTCGTAGAAAAATAGCAGCTTTCCCATGCATTATCTCTCATTTTTATACGACCATTTTTTCCTCATTGTTTTTTAGTTTGAAAAACGTTGTTTTTTTGACGCCATTTTTAAAGGTATCACATTGAAAAAATCGATTTTCCAAAAACAATAATTTGTAGTTCAACTCTTTGACTATCCAAAACTGTTTCGTTCATTGCTCTACGATTATCTGTAGGGCAAGAAATAACAATCTAGTGGGACACATTTTTTAGTAACAAATTAGATTGTTGCTAACCTATCAATTGGTTTTCAACCAAATTGAAACTGTGGTTTCTACTAGTTGAAAGCTTCCCAAATTCACAGTTGCAATCCCCAAATGCATTTCAACATTTTTTAATAGAGTAATGGAAAAAACGCCTTTTTTAAACTTCCGAGCTCAATAGTTGAGCAAAAAATCGGAATATCGAAATCGGGCCAACGCTAATCAATAGATTTTTCAATTATGTACAACTATCAATTCAACTTTTTTTCGATCCGATCAATAATTTTCATTATATAAGCAAAAAACAAAAAAAAATAATGATTTCCGGCATTCAACCGCTAATTGTTGCTAAACGCACGGACAGAATCTGGCGCAAACTTTAGGGCATAATAAGGACACATGTGTCTGCCGGAATCCACAGCTACTTTTCGGGTAGGCAGAAATTTTACGAGAAAAGTTTATTTGATTGGACTAAGATACCATATGAAATTTATAGGATCTTTCTACACGAAATTTGCAGAATAAAATCATTCAACGAGATAACATTTCATTCTCAAACCCAGACAACCTTGTTTCAGTGCTCATCAGTGGGCATATGGATAAATTTTAGAACTTTGCCACTAAACTTGGAAAATTAGGACTTTGTATTTCGTGCAGAAAATTATTTATTAAATTCGTAGCAGAGCGCTTTCGACTAAAAAGTCATCATCAGTGCTTACCTGAAAGCAAGTAACGCTTGAAATTTTTGATATATAAATAGAAAATTGTTTATAATAAATTAGCAAAATGGTTGAAATGAAAATTTGAGGTTACTTACTCGTCAGGTGTACAAGAGTTGTAGCCATAAAAATAAAAATGTTTCTAAGGAACATAGATCTTTTCAGTACAACTTGGACGTATCAAAACATCAAAATATTCAATCCCGAACAGGATTGTTCTTGATAATAAAAATGGTATCAATGGAGTCCATTGAAACGTTGTGGCGTGAAATAAAATTATTTGAAAATTTGAGGTTTGTGACAAATTTTCAAATAATTTTATTTCACGCCACAACGTTTCAATGGACTCCATTGATACCATTTTTATTACCAAGAACAATCCTGTTCAGGATTGAATATTTTAATGTTTTTTTATTTTTATGGTTACAGCTCTTGTACACCTGACGAGTAAGTAACCTCAAATTTTCATTTCAACCATTTTGCTAATTAATTCTAAACAATTTTCTATTTATGTATCAAAAATTTCAAGCGTTACTTGCTTTCAGGTAAGCACTTATGATGACTTTTTAGTCGAAAGCGCTCTGCTACGAATTTAATAAATAATTTTCTGCACGAAATACAAAGTCCTTCTTTTCCAAGTGTATTGGTACATGCACACAGCTCGACAATTTTCACTTTGCCACTAAATACATGCAACATTATCGAAAAAGTCGATTTTGAACTAATCTACTTTGTATTAATTGACATTACGATGACACATACATTTACATGACAACTGAACTGAACACTCTGTAATGACATTTGAGAACCTGTCAATCCAAAAAATTACAAAACTTCTATAAGAGAAAGAACATAAAATATTTAGCAAACACTTTGTGTTGATACTGAATGATTTGAGCTTCTATGATATAATGATAAACACAAATTGTTACCCCTTTTATGGAAGTTTTGTATTGCATTGATAAAAAAAAAAAGAAAATTAAATCGTCAAAATTTCCTTCTCCCCAATGAAAGTATCACAAGCCTCCCTTGAAAAAAAAGGTTGGAGTGCCTTTGTGACAAAGAATGTTGTCACTCAAATAGTTTTTTCACCAAAAACTACTTCTCGTTCCGCTCAGATGTGAGGAGTTTTCAGTTTCTGCTATCCCGAATTGCATATCGTCATTGTGGATTTTGGTGCGACGCTGGCTTCTAGTTCTTTCTTTACAATACGTTGATGATGAAAACAACCGCATTCTGTGATACTCACACTTTAAAATCACGCGGATCATGTTTCAGTGATATTGAATCCTCCCAACACTTTGATAGCAACAAAAACATCAGTATCGAATGTCAGATTGAGATAAAGGAAACGAGCATTCCAAATTTGTTATTCGATCGTTTTTTTTCATACTGGTGTGAAATCCGTATTCTGCGTGAAAATTGAAAATGAACGGAAAAGCGCTATGGATTCCATGTGAAAAAAGGTCCAGAGAAGTGCGCACATAGCTTTTCTCCTCAATTTGAAATTTTAGGCAATAAAAGGAGAGCCCACGATGCTAAATCGGGATTTACTCCAGCGTCATAGAGACCTATTGGGATGCGAAGCTTAGATGATAAAAAGAAAAACATGTTATATTATGTATACCTTTTCATCGGTGGGGGGAGCGGCTTCAGACTTTCAAAAATGTAAAAAATAACTGTTGCATGGACATACTCGAGCGCGTCAGATAATGATATCATCTATGTCCTACATATTTTTAAAAATGTACGTATATTAATCTGATTGTTTCCATGATGGGGGTGGTCGTTGAAAATGAAAAAAAAAAGTTCTCGAACGCGTCAGATTTTCTGAGGGGATGTTAAGTGAACCACAAAAAAGCTCTTATAAAATAATCTGACGGTTTGGATGTGACGCAGACTCGCGGCCGCTATTAGAATGTGAAAAAAAAATCGTCATTTTGAAATACACAAGCCCGTCAGATTAAGATATATATATGGTTCATCTTCACTCCTAGACGTTGCAGTCTCATAATCTGACGATTATCTGGAGGGATTCGCCTATTCTGCCATTTTGAAATTTTTTAAAAACTAATTCAAATCATTGAACTTGATTAATTGAAAATCTTAGGAAAAAGCATGCATATAAATAAATAATAGTTTAAAAAACTAAAAAAACACGCTTTTATAGCTAACCGAACTAAAAAATAGAAAATAATTTTTAATTACAAAAAGTTTATATTACGGTAGTAGAAGGCTGAACAATCATTCATAGTCAATCAGCTCAAAATAAAATTATAATAAAATTTAAGTAATTAACAGAATAAAGTAATTCAGAGTAAAATCGTGGGGTGCTTGATATATTATATATTACAATCATTCTATCGGTAATTATCTTTGAGAGGAGACTTATGAAATGTAGTAAAATGCACCCCACGCTTTTTATTCTGAATTACTTTATTCTGTTAATTACTTAAATTTTATTATAATTTTATTTTGAGCTAATTGACTATGAATGATTGTTCAGCCTTCTACTACCGTAATATAAACTTTTTGTAATTAAAAATTATTTTCTATTTTTTAGTTCGGTTAGCTATAAAAGCGTGTTTTTTTAGTTTTTTAAACTATTATTTATTTTTCATTTTTTAGTTCAATTTATCAATTAGTTTCTAGTGGAAATGTGATATTTCTTACGAATCATTCCGCAATCTCATCATTTCATTCAAATTGAAATTTGTTAACTTTATTTTAGTTGATGAGAATTTATGATTGAATATGTTTTAACTATAACTAATTCCTTTTTTACCGACTGTAAAACTAAATCTGTGTAAAAATTGTCCTTGAACAGACGTAATCCTTGAACGGCCGTAATTGGGAGATATTATCATTATATGTTACATAAATATCATATACAGTAATTTGCATGTATCAGACTCATGTACACCTACGCATGTAAAATAAGGAATGAACATTGTTAGAACGCAACTACCCTGAAAACGTAAGTCCGCAGGCATGCGCAGAACGCGCGCTAGCTCTATCTTTTTTACTCCACTACAGAGGATCTATAAAAGAATTTATTAATCCTGGTGGTCCTTATAAGGATAATGGAAAACTATGATCAAATTATTGCGTTGTCATCGGTCCTTGATACGTATGCAAAGTTTCAAATTAATCAGACTTCTGGAAATTGGTGAAAATTATGCTCAAAGATTCCGTTACATACATAGTTACAACCCAAGCTAATAAAAGAGTGTTAATTGAAAAATTGTGTGTTTTTCAGTAGAATACTTGTATTTATGAGAAAATAATTATAAGCACTTGAATTTTTAAAATTTTAATACTTTGGATATTCGTTATAAACAATATCATGCCACCAACGAGCCTGTGTGATCAACTGTCATGTCATCATGGCAACAGAAACCAGAGTGGGGGGACGGAGTGAGAGAGCAATAGATAGAGAAAGAGTGAGAGAGAAATAAAAACGTGGAGAAGGGAATATAGGCATCACGTAGCTGCACGCATTAAACTTTATCGATGAATTTTTATTATTTCGGCTTGTGGAAATCGTCAGATTATATATTTTTTGCAATTCTTGAATTATTCCGTTCAAAATAAAAATAAAATCAGCCACGCTCGAGGATGTCGAGATGACGTTTTTTTTACAACTTTGTTGTAAAAATTGTCTTTAGGACACTCCCGAATTGTCAGATTAGTGGAGGTGGAAGTACTCTGAACTGGGTACAAGGTATCCCCCTGTATATCAATCTGCCGCGCTTTAGTGAATCCCGAAATCCCCGCTTGGGCTCCCCTATTACAATAAGACTTGGACACGTAAAGTTTGCTTTCACGTTTTTTCAATCCCTGCCTTTGAAACCCCTAGCGAGGGGGGGAAACCCTGAAATTTCAAATGTAAAGTGGGGTCGAGTGATATGTTATGTGAAAAGGTACAAAATTATATTTGCAATGATACCCTATTCATTTTTTATCCAAACATTCAATGCAAAACCGAGAAAATCAACCCGATAATGTTGGTACAGATGAAAAATAAAAACAGTTCAGAATAACCTCATTTCAACGAAAGTAATATTCCAATGGTGGGATTTTTCATTACAATCAAATTCCCCATTTATCGCTTCCTTTTTTTGTTGGAAAAAACTGCAGAGTGTGGGAAAATTATTTAGACAAACGTTATTTCGGTTTTGTCACTGAGTCAGTCTGGTTTCTCTAGAAATTATTTCAACTTCGCCATAAAACATCATTCCATTCAAGAACGAGTTGAAATTGTTAACTTTCATTTTCATAAAAATAGTTTCGTCAGACTTACTGCTCGCCTGATTGAGTACATTCATAACAATAAAATGATTCGTGAATGGTGATGGTTTGGACTTCCATTGTCTATATCATAAACCTGTTGCTGAGAACGAAAGGATAAAAATACAAATCAAGTGAGAAAATCGCAATCAAATTTGTGGTCAATAATGAAATTAGGGATTGATTGATCAAAGAAAATTAATGTTGTTACAAAAAATCGAGATATCGAATATGAAATATGAGTCAAAAAAATTCATCACCCGAAGACGATTGCGGATACCAGCAATCGAAACGTCGTGAGTACACTCAACTTGAAACTTGGTTTCAACATTTTTTCATAATATTTCATTTAATTTCTTCATTTACATTTTTTGAGTATTTCACGCCTCAATTTTCTTGTCACAATATTATTTCATTTATTTCGTTATTTAATTTTTTTTTTACTAATAAAGAAGAAATAAATTTCAACAGAATCTACGATATTGTATGGAAACAAATGGATCTCATTTTCAATTCTTGTTGAAGTAATGTTTCAATAAATCAATTCAACAACTTGTTCTCTTTTTTCACAAAGCACCGTTACAAAAAATAACAATTGTGAATGTTTTGTTTCATTCCCTATACCCAAAACTTATTTGAATTGTTCATACCAAAATTATTGGGTTAATGCCCTTAACGCCGTTTTTGCATTGATTCTTCGAGTAAATTTTAATGAATAGGGTATCATTAGAAAGATAATTTTGTCCTTTTCACACTATGCATCACTCGACCCCACTTTCCATTCGGAATTTTAGGGTTGTGACACCTCCTGACTAGAGGGTTGAATGCATGTAATGAATAATATGTCCAAAATGTTGTTCCTTTTACGATGAAGCTGCACGTGTCCGATCATTTTTGCTTCAAACTACAAAAAAAGAGAGAAACTGGGTGCATAATTTTCGTTGGACCACTCTGTATAACAAATGGTGTGGGAATGAATGTGAAGATACCTCATATCCTTGATGACAGCAATGAAATGTAATGGCCCTAGACTCGAACCCTGAGGTACGCCTAAGGATAGGATTTGTGTCCGCTTATTTCGACGATTCCAAGTTTTTCAATTCTAGTTTATTTATATCCAAGTGTATCTTCCCCTTTTTATATCGGATACACTGCTGAAACCAGTGTGGACAGAGTTTAATCAGGTGTGGCAAACCATTGGGATTGTTATAGATCTCTTAAGAAAGAATGCGTTCACAGTTCCTTTCAATATACTGTTGACGAACATTCTCGAAAGGATCTTTTAACATTTATAGTTGAAAAAATATGTCAATTTTCCATTCGTCACCCCATTTTTGTTCTTCGAACGAACAACGCTCAACAGAACCTTGTGCGAGCTGAGGATAAACGAGGGCTTACCTTTCATCATGCGATTCTCTAGCACGAGCAAGGATAAAGAGTGGAAGTCTGTCCAAGTCTCGGGTCACCCATCCAGCCACAGTGAACGTTGTTCGATTCAGTTTCAAAACACACTCATTATCTCTATTGACGACGAATAACAATTCATAAGATAAGAATTGGAATAACTTTGTATACGCGCATGGTTTGCAGTATGCAAATTGAATGACATCCTTGCGAATGAAAACGATGAACATTAACTGCGCAGTAATGAATTAGCTCAACTGCAAAATAATAGATGGTTCTTACGATCGCCGATTTTCCAATTGTCATGGTAGAAATTGAACATTTCCTGGAAAAGTGATTACTCTTTATGTGTTTTATATTTTCGAATAATATGAAAAACTTGAATGAAATTCGTGAAAAAAATTTTTGTAGACTGGTACGGAGATGGATACTGCGCAAATTTCTTGAAGACAGAAAAAACTGATTTTTTGAAAATTTATTTGAGAAAGTGGAGCTGGATTCCACTTATTAGTCGAGCAAAACCTATCTTCAAAGTCAAATTCCAATTATATCCATAGCCGTAGCCGAAAGAGTTCATATGGCATTGACAACCTAAACTATGTTTTATTATATAACTATAAATTTTTCCGTTTATTTATAGAACACCCTGTATTTTGTAAAATGGTAGAAATCACTAAAGAAGGTGAGATATTTTCAAGAAGTAAATATATCAAGAAAGTGGAAATTAAACGGCAAATATTATAATAGAGCTAGAGCAATACGCTGTTAATGATTCCTCAGAAGTTGCCCGTGAGTCCCGGTAGCGCATCGAGTTGGTGCACCGCTCACTGTTCATGATAGGCTTGTAGGTGTTGGTTCGAATTCTGGCTCCGACAGTTTTTTTGTATTCTTTTTTCTTTGTTTCGTAGGTATTTTCGGAATTTCTGGAGCATTCTGCTGCACCTACTTTTTAATTTTAGTTCTTTAATAAATTTTGTTTTTTAGTTTCATAAATGAATTATTCAAAAATGACTTTTTATTAGAGGGAGGCGGAAAAATCATATTTATAACACGGGGGTAAAGTGCTTTTTCGTCCCTTGAATGATTACTTTCCTCCCTTGTTATACAGATAGCTATTGTCTTTGTCCACCATAGCAGGAATGTTAATTTTGTCGTTTCAATCAATGTTGAAGTAAATGAACTCATAAAAAATTGCGATCGTTAAAATTGAAGTCATCAACGAACAAAAGGAAGATCTTCGTGAGCAATATTTTTCCGAATACGGCCATTAAAATTCATTAGCCATTTATCGCACATTATTTCATCAACGATTATTTCACGTAGCAATTTCGTCCATATTTTGGGCAGTAGATTGTTCAGCTCAGCGGCCAATAAATCAGGCTTATTGGTAAATTACGTGCTGATTACATAGTCACGTTTTTTACATAAACTGGTAGAAGAGAGTTGGTCCAGGTAACTGCATAATGACCGATTGAGTGGTTAAACAAGGTGACACAATGAAGATGCCCACTCTAAATATACAGAGGCTAAAAACCGATTCAGGATCATTCATATTTTCATTCACAAGCTTTCATTCAACTTGCAATGTATACGTATAAACATATATGTTCAACCATTTTAGCTGAAATTCTGTAGAGACGTTTAGTTTGGGTAAGCTGGTTTGCGTCATGCTTAACCCAACATGGCGGAACACCCAAGATGGCGGACTAATTATTTTCAATGCATTCCTACAAAATAGGTATCAAATGAAAGGGCTTGCTGAGTTTTTTATTTTTTCATATGCGGATTCATACGAAAGGAAAGCCCTGTAAAACTATGCACCGAAGAGATATTTTCTCGAGCAAATCAGTGATATTAAGCAGAAACGAAGTGTGCGCCAGAACTGAACCCTGTGGAACACTTGCATTTATTGGGAGAATATCAGATGATACTCCATCAACAACCACATACAGAGACCTATCAGACAAGAAACTCTTTAATAAAGCACACGACTGGGAAGGCAAACCATAAGATGGCAATTTAGAAAAGAGTACCTTGAGAATAAAGTCACTCTGAATCCAATATTGCGGACTTCTGAAGAATGCGGACTAAGTTTTCCATGCTTTCCTAAAATATGGGTATCGAAAGAAATAAATTATTGCTGAGAATACGAATGTGAGTTGAAGTCCGTTGCTTCAATTTTGGTGGACTGGGGTTTGTGAACTTTGTGTAATTTTACGTGATGAGAGCCAACAGCATTTTTTGCAACCTGCATAGGAGAAGGATAACTTCAGAATGAAACCCGGAACTGTCTTTCGAAATGCACAAGTGAGCTTCCAGCTGAAATGAGTGGTGCATCCCTCCAAACACCCAAGTCAATGTGACATGATGCCCCTCAAGCATAAAATGTTGTTTTTGAAAACATTTTTCCTTTTAATTCATTTGTATCTCCACGTATCGATGGGAAATCATGGGGCTTCATATGCCGTTGTGAATAGATTGGCTCAAACAATGGGGAAGATGACCCAAAGCTTTTAGTAGGTGGCAGCACGACTGCATGTGCCTAACGAGTGATTTTGCAGGTTATGTTTTATTTTTATTTTAATGAATATTTTCAAAAGATACTTATGAATCATAAGGATGTTTTCTCCAACCGATAGATATAGATGTTTGTCTGTGCCAGAACTGAAAAGTTTGTTGAGGGAACGTGGTGGATCCCTCAAAGGAAAAAAAAAAGATCCGAGTGAAAGGTAAAAAATTCAAACTGATTACAGAGGTGTTTCGTTAAAAATCATCATAATAACCATCTACTAGCCCTGCTACGTTCTTTTGTAAGTGACTGGAGCATAATCTAGAATGTTCAGAAGCCTGAAAGCTCTTTCTTTTCGGGGCTACTTCCCACAGCTTTTTCAGTTTTGTTTCTTTTGGAAATAAATGCGTATCTACATTTTTACATCCGAATGCAGTACATGAGACCATTTTATGTCGATTTCAAATCTTTATATTCTCAATTATTGCAAAGAAGGGACATTGATATGTTTTGAATTGTTGTCATTTGACTTGAGGGGCTGTCAAAGGTACATGCAGTGGGGGCGCTCCTAGTGGTAGAGTTTTGCAGCCGTCATCCCCATTGTCAGGCAACAGTAGGGTTACCAACGTTATCTGATAGGGCAACTTAAAGGTCATCTGAATCATCGTTTGATTTGACTGGACTGTCTAAAGTTTGGTGTTCAGTCTCTGTCATCGATGGAGTTGAAAGACAAAATACACTCTGCCTAGCTAAGATTTGAAGTACACCTGATTTTACAGAGCAGATATATAAGTTGTATCCCCTGTGAATCACAGCATGGTCTATCTCTATATAAATCATTTCACAGATGGACCGATAAAGTCTTTGTCAACATTTTGAACTTGGGGTCATCATTTGATGGTTAAACTGATTTTATAATCAACCAATAAAAGTGTTTCTATTTACATATATAATGAGCGTTTCTATTTTTATTTGGGTTTTAGGAATAGGACGAAATGGAAGTATTCAAAATGAAAAAGATTTGTTTCCTTCAATTTGAAAGAAGGGTGAATAATAATGTATCAATCACCCTTTCCTGTTTCTTTTTGATTCGGTTTTCATTCTTGTTTATTTTACAATTGTTTTTCGTTAGGTTATTCATGAACAAAAAAATGTTTGTAATCAGAACAGTGAATATTTATTTTTGTTTCAGGAGCGATGTGGTGTAGTTAGTGCAAATGGTAGTAGTCCTTTAGAAAATATGAGAGGACTAGAACATTATTTGAATGATATTATGAGTCCCCAAAGCAATGCCAATGATATGAAAGGTGAGTTTTCAAACACAGTTTCAAATTGCTGTAGTCTTTACTCTTAATATCGAGGGGTTAGTTTATAGAACTGGTCCCTTGTAGATTGAAACTTCCCAGAGATCCATTACTCTGTCACCAAACTGATATTTTTGCACAAGACGCGCGTTTCGCTAACGAGGTAAGCATCTTCAGGAGAATAAAATTGATACTAAATCTAAAGACTAGGATTAGCTGTTTATATACCTAAAGTTTTTCGGTTCGATATGGACTTTGTTTGTCAGGCTCTAGACAATGACTAAAAAATTGGTGAAAGCAATCTGAAATTCATGAAGCATGTGCATGACACAAGACTACTCGATGCATGTGAGAGTCTAGAAATAGCAAAATGTAAAAACAGCATGAATGGTGTCAAAGGACCTATCCCTTTCAGCCCGCTTTTTCTATCGTTGATCTATCAGAATAATTAATAATAACAGATTAAGCCCATATCGGACCAAAAAACTTCGCAGGTAGTGGCTGCACTTGTGTATTGTCGAGAAATTGATTTCAAATGAGTAGCAGTAACAAACAAAACCCATATCGAACCGAAAAACTTCAGGTATATAAACAGCCTTCAGATTCAATATCAATTTTCTTCTCCTGAAGATGCTAACTTTGTTAGTGAAACGCGCGTCGTGTTCAAAGATATCAGTTTGGTGTAAGGGTAATTGATCTCTAGAAAAAGTTTCAACTTTTACACCAAAGGTTCCAATCTTATCGTTAACCCTTATAGATTGTACATTTAGCTGATGTTTTTCAGCAGGTTTATTAATTTATCTTCCTTAAATATTGGTTGCACAAAAATGATCAGTAAATAGTAATATAGTTGCTTGAGTGAAAAAATTGAAGGGCGTATCATGTAGATTGCTTCTTTAATGATAGATATGATTGTATACTGTTTGGAAGTCATTATTTTGTGGTAGATGAACGTTTGGTAGTTTTTTTTTGGGTAAGTCATTTACCACAATCTGAGAAAAATCAAGATTAATAAGAAATCTGCCTTTCTACACTAGTATAGATTTCAATATTGATTCTCGATTTTTTTCAAATTGTGGTAGGTTATTAACTCCGAAAAACTACGAAGAAAATATAATTTAAATTTCAGGTTTCACTTGAAGAATCAGTGAATTGAGCTTCAGTTCATTTGAACTTTTTTTATTCAGTCTTGTGAGAACAGTTTGTTCCAAAAAATAATTATGATTTCCAACTTCATACCTATCCACTTTTTCATTTCTCTACTGCCACTCTGGATATATCTATTTCCTTTCCAATTTTCCATTACTTTCGCTCATTCCATTTGGACAAAACATGATCCAAACTTCGCATTTCTCGAGATCTTCCTTTTTCAGAAAATACCTCCAATGACTTGTTGCCAGAAATAAGGCTCCTTTAGATATTACTCCTTGTGCAAATTAGCGTATTCTAATGTGGAAGTGATTTGCTTTTTTTTCAGAAGAGGAATATAATTTACTTCTCTTTAATTGAAAATCAAGTCAATTTCATATTGCGTTGAAACAACTTTGCATCATACAAGACAAATATCTAGAAGTGCGTTTTTTTTGCAACAGCTCAAAAAACTACGTTTCATATTTTTATAAAATGCGAAATTTAAAACACCTTTTTCTCATATTGGCAAAGCAAAAGTTGAAAATTGAAGAAATGATAAGGTTGAACAAAATATAAAATTGGAAAACCCCATCCTGAGGCATTTCTTGAAATTTCCAAATAAGAAGGAATTTTTTCAAGAAAAAAACGTTAATTTTCATATGTTTAGAATATGAATAGATTTTTCTATTTACTGATTATCAAAATACAATCAGTGACCATTTCAAAACATGCACTGAAACAATAAAACAATAAATATTTCCCCGTATATATTACTAATCTCGAACGAGTCATAATTTCAAAACATTCCTTGAAAACAAAAAAAATATGATAAATTTATAAACAATCGATCACGCAATGTTTTTCCGTATATTAATCATAATTTCCACTGTATGTTTTATATTTCATGTTGAAGTTACCAGTAAACTCTCGAACAATATCGAGGCCAGTATTATTCTAATACCCTTTTTCTTGGTCTTCAGTTAATCACCAGAATAATGAACCAATTTCGTTTGGAAGTGGGTCATTTTGTTTCATCCAATTATGATGGATGATAATTCAGTTGTAGATCTGTTGTGGCCCTAAATTGTCGTTTAAAGCACCTTTTATAGTTGTACTTCCCTCACGTACCAGCAGTGCCGTTTAAGCATGGCCATGATAATCTAATCGTAGGGGGATCCCCTGATTCAGTTACATGAACCGACCCGGTAGCACTGGCATTTTTCTGGGATTCCCTACTGTTGAAATGGCGAATGCTCTAGCTAGTAGAATTTGATGGTGGTAAAATCCAACCATTTCTTCTCTCGCAAGTCGATCTGTCATTGGATGAGGTGAATAAAGTTGAAGTTAGATCTGGATATGTTGAGATTGAAATGGATTGAACAGGATTGGTATTTTGGCGATCAACAATCATCCATCTGATAAACCCTGTCAAAGTTCCACTATCTATTTCATCTTTCTGTTGAAGGTTTTTTCCTTCGTATCAGAATGTAGAAGAAAAAACCAAGAAGTACGTCGATACAGATCATGACTCATTGTAATATGTGAAATCTATCGTTACTGCTGTGCTCATTATTTCCTTTGTTGGGCATTTGCAACCCTAATTGCTTCGAGAATACTCCAACGAATACAACGTGGTTATCTTCTCTCTGTAAAAGATAATATCACAACTCGCTCAATCAATTCTGAAGCTACCAATTAGTACACTAACTAAGGAGCAGACGTTCAATATCTATGCACTTGGTTTGTTTGTACTTTGTTTTTTTGTTCATCCAGTTGATAGCGGTCCATGGTAAAAACTATCTGCAAGAATTCGGATTTTTGTTTTTAAGGGATACTGACGATTTGAAATGCATTGTATTCGGTAGTGCTGCCGAGTGCACTGATGGGACCTACAGCGGAACGAAATGGCTCTCTCAATATGGCAATATGACGTTTTACATTTCAGTTATCGTTCAACAGGCCTTTTTCATCGTTTCAAATTTTTGGTGGTATCCCCTGAGAGAGAAAGGTACGCCAATGGTGTGCTGGACTACATTTCGAGCCAGCGCTCAGAATGACAATTGAATAATAGATTCGGTATTCGGTAACACTCAACATGAATTATGTATTTAAACTATGTAATGGTCTCTCAACAGCTCGGGACTCTACTCTGTTTTGGTTACCGCGTATCGACATCTGAAGAAAAACCATAAACCGAAACTGTAAATAGTGTGATAAATTCCGTTTAATTATCCGAAAGCGTGTTACTGTTATGTCAACAACACCCACCGAGGCAGAACGCTAAAATATCTCCATTTCCAGTGACCACCTATGTATACGTGTTCGACATATTGTTTTGAAAACTGTGCCAAATTGAAAGTTGATAGGTTTCGACAAAGACTCCTAAACGTCCACATGTTCGTGTAGAGACATTTTTCTTTCAGAAAAATTACTATTATGGGAGAGTATGGCGTTTCGAAAAGCTTATACAGAACTTTTGAATAAGTAACTTCATAATGTATCAAACAACTATATCCCTGTTTATATTCCGCGCCAGGTATTGAATCACACAGCAGTCACTTTTTATTATTCAGGACCGGTTTATCAATGCAAGATATCTATCAGATAAAAATAACCAACAGTTTTCATCCTTCTCACTGCCAAAGATAAATCACGCGCACCCTCTCATTCCTTTCACCTGTCTGACAGATAACTCATTCATCCTTGTATTGAAAAACTGTCCCTCGGTTCAATTCCAAACGAATAGTGAATAGATAGCATCGTAGGATATTTCTTGATAACATAAATGAAAATAGAAATTTCACTCAACCAGGTGTCAGTTCACCCCTTTCTCAGACAAGCTTGTTTTTACTCAGAGAACACTATCTCGTGAGTTCATCACTGGGTATATATAAATAGATTATCGAAACCTCTCACTATAAATACAGGGTCATTGTTTACTGGATGAAAAGTCTGAAGGAAATGATAGCTCAGACCATTCTAAACTTTACAAGTCCCATATATATATATATATATATATATATATATATATGAATAATTGGGTGATTCTTGACTGACAATATTATATATAAAAATAATAAATCTTGGAGTTACAGTCTTGTACTGGTCTTAAAGTAAACTCTTTGTCATTTTGTCAAGCTTTCGGAAAATATTTATTTCCTTCCTCAGGACAACTACAAAAAAAGAATACATAAATGAAGAAAAACGATTGAATCTACTTACATAACTTGAGTAAATAGTGGAGATTAGCACCAAAAAAGGAATATAAAATAATGTAGAAATGTTGGACAGACAATGTAAAGATAAAATTTGAAGTATATGACAGATTCAATTTGATTAGGAAATATCAAGTATCTGTACTGGGTGTATTAGCATTACTATAATGTTTCGACTTGTCTCTGTTTAATTTTAATATATATGTGTAAATTTCACTAAGATTATTGAGATCAGTTCTCTTATTTAAGCTCTTACCCTCTTCATTAATTTGTAACATCTCTAAAAACTTTCTTTTGAACAAGTTATTCTCTATTTCAAGTATTTTTACATAATCAAAACCCATTCTATGGTCCAATTGATTGACATGTTGTGCCAATGCACAGGAATTTATATTTTTTTTACAATCACTTTTATGTGAAATTATTCTGCCCTTCAGGAGTCTAGACGTTCGACCAATGTATACCTTATCACAGTCATTACAAGGAATTTTATAAACAACATTATAATTTTGGGTGGTTTCGAGAGGGGTTTTTAATTTTGAGAAAAACTGACTAACGGTCTTGAAGTTTTTTTGTGCTACTTTGATATTGGTATTTTCTTAAGACATTGATCAGTTTTGGTTTTAGTTCTCTAATATACGGCAAAGATCGGTATTTCACAATTTGGTTTGGATTTTCATGAGGAATATTTGATATTTCCGGAGGTGTATCAGTCCTTTCATTAAACAGTAATTTGTTAATCAAATGTCGTGGATAAGAATTTTCAATGAGGATATCTCTCAGTTCTTTTAGACACTCTAATCTTAAAGAAGGATGTGAAACTCTAATTACTCTTTGTTTCATGTTATCAATCATGTTGAATTTCATTTTCGTGGGATGATAAGAGTAATAATTGATAAATCTATTACTACAAATTGATTTTCTGTATCATCTACTATTATAGATTTATAAGAAAAAGTGATAGGTGAATTGTCATTACATACATTTTTGTTGATTATATCATAATCTGTATTACTGCCAGTATTGAAAATTATTTTATTACTAATGAAAGTAAGTATAGTTAATAATGTTATTATAAAATAAAAAAAAAACAATAAATTATAGGCCCTGAAGAAGCTTCACAATAGAAGCGAAAGCTTGGCGAAGTAAAACAGAGACTTTTCATTTGGACTGACTGAGAGACCCCGCTATCCATTTCACTGTATATTTCTCCAGTCGCTATAATAATCCACTTTATATAGTGGATATATATATATATATATATAAGATCTGTTTTTTTTTTGTTGGAAAATGTATTATTCGAGAGTTCATTACTTACAGTAGCCCAGTTGAAGGTTGTGTGCCTGTGTTGTTTTATCTAATGAAACAGGTTCCAAGCTTCTATGTCTTAAAAAATACATTCAAAACTCACAAATATCATTAAAATTCAGGAAACCCGTTATATTATTGGAATTTAATACTGAAATAAGAATCAGTTATTCTTGGTAATAGGATTTTTTTTATCAAAGTACTTAATCACTTACTAGTGTGAACTAACCGAAGTGGTGGAGAAAACATATTATTTTGAACAACAAGTTTTATACAAATCAAACATTTTTCGAAAAAAAAATGAGTTTTTGTACTCAAAATGTGGACAACGTTGCCTGAGAAACACTAATAACTCGTGTGTTGTTATATTTTCCCACTGGTGTGAACCAACTCGTTGCTCTGTCGAAAAAATCCAAAGGGATCAAATCTGTCGCACGAGCTGGCCAAGGAATGGGCTGGTTTGGGCCCATCCAACTTTATGGAGAATAGTTTCTAGGTTTTCTCTGGCACAACTTGGCTCCAATGAGCTTTATGGAGAGTTTGTGGCCTCCAGCATTATTCTTAGCCACCTTAGACTTTTCCGAAAGCACAAGTGATCTGGGCGGAAATGTTTATCTGGCGTTCCTGAAAAATGATTTGCTTGTGCTTTCCGACGCAACTGGGATACCAAAAGGGGAGAGAGAGGCCAGACATTTTCAAGTAGATGCTCATCGAGCTCTTTGGTGTGTGATTGTGCGGGAACACCTCAGCAACAGCGGGGAGAGAGGGAAAGTTCCCTTGGCCCTCTCGATCTCCAGATTTGACCCCTTTTGTTTTCGTCTCGGGTCAGGGCAAGGAAATGTGTCACACCGATGAAGAACTCATAACAAGAGGACAACCTTTCAAGTAATAGAGCAGGAAATGCGATTCAAAAAACACCTACAAAGTGAATCGGTTACTATTGGTAATGGTAGCTCACCTTTTGATTACGAGAATCAAATTCCCGGAATTTTTTTTTGCCCATTTCGAAATTTGTTGTCGTTTGTTGTTCTCTATCAATCAAATTGGTGAAAGCAGTCCAGTTCTAAGAACTACATGACTAACACCTCACCAGGAAAATCCACAACAAGGCACCTTTTTGCCTATTTGAATGAGTTTGGCCATTTCATTCCAATTTTAAATTCCATTAACAAAACCGTTTTATTATTCTAGCGTTTATCATCATATACATTTCTCAAAAGAGGACAACAATCAAGAGTAATGATAGCCTGAGATGCTTCCAAAGGATTACCCTATGACAAAGTATATTTGAATAAATATTCCTAGTTGAAGCTTTGGATAATCTGAAAAACATCTTTCAATAAAGAATATAGTTCATTTCATTAATAGTAGGTAATGTTCCCAACGAGTGTAACCTTTCACAAAATCAAAAAATTTCGAGTGTATGAGTAAACTGGTTGGTTCATCTGAAATTCCAAAGTTGTGGTAATTTTTTCAAACTGGAGATGCTCAAGAAATTATCATTGAGCCAATCAACCAGGATCGTGATACCATATATACTACCAGCATCTGATATCGATACAAGGCGCAAGCCTGAATTGGTCAACACCCGGTATAGCATGTTGATATCCTGAATTTCACATTCTTGTTTCAATAAGCTGCAACAACTTTCCCATGTCAATCTTCCTACTGCATGAATCGATATGACACGTTAACAACCAAGGCGTCACAAAAAACATGAAATATTGCAGTTTTGCTTCGTTATACAACTTCATAATGCATAATAACAATATACTCAGTTTATGTTTACACGATTGTAATTACACCAAACTACGATTTACAATGAACCTATTATTAGATTCAACTGATTTATTGTTTGTTTCGACGAACGAACATGAAATCAACGAAAATTTCTAAGAATATTGCTGACAAATTTCCATTGCTCTATACAGCTGGAAGGCAGGTACTGCGCAAAAACATTGAAGAAAAAATAGTGGAATATCTCTAAATGAATAATACAAAAAACGAAATGGAAGAGTCAAGAAAATTAGAAATCAGTTTACTGTATGTGGCACAAAAGTATATTGGTCAAAGTTGACAAGATATTGAATCTCGTTTCAATGACCATTTTGCACATCAGAGATATGAGAGATTGGAAATAAACTAGTGATGCCTAATATGCCTTGGATGAAGATCATAGGATTAGTGAAAGCGATTTGGAATTGAAAGTGTGGTGGTTGCATTGATAATAACAGTGGATCGATTTTTATTTGAATCTCTGAAGTTCACCAATGTGTTCTTAGTTCTTTGTTTGAGTAATCGAGCTACGTTAAGAACCGTTATTTTAGGATCTCAATTAGTTGAAGATTTTATTGCTTCCAGTTTTGTTGGAACGTCTGTTTATTTCTTTCCATGCTTTCTTGACTTTCTACTTGATCATGACAATATACATTATTTTTCGTATAACTATATGTGAATAAAGCAGAGAATAAAAAGTGACGATGGTTTTCATAGATTATTATGTTGATCATATAATGCCTGAAAAATAGTTACAAATAGTGGCAGCTAACCCTTATTCGAATTGAGGATATATATATGGCATAATCATCATTATCTTCCCGATATCCAAGCAATGAATCACTCCGATATAATGAAGCTGTTATCAGTGGATTCAGTCATTTTGCCATAGGTGGCGATTAATGATGGTGTTCGTGTACGTTTTTATCAAAAAAAGATATGCTACATCGTAAAAGCTAATGAAGATACGATCAATAGGATGACTAGGAATTTTGTAGATGACACACGCACAAAATCATATGTCTGAAGTATCTATACGTCGATGATGTCTAATAACATACTAAAAATAAGTCAAGGAGAAATCTTTTCCACATTTCCAATGCGATATTTAATCGTATCGAAAATTGAAAATGATGAGATTCAGTTTGAAGTAGGAAGGTTACAGTATATACATTTTTGTTCGGAAGAGCCAATACCATGATCTGAAAAATGTGAAAAGTGATCTCGGAATCTGAGATCTGATAGACCATTTTTTTTTCAAGGTGCGATTCATATCAACCAAGCATATAGAGATGCAACTTTCCTCAGATAGAGCATATTACTGCTATATCTATTTTATGTTATTTTTCTCCCCTATTTCATTTTTCTGTTTAATATTGATCGGCAGTAGGAATGCGTTCTGATAGTAGAACCACCAAGCTGTCTGTTCCTGATGAACATCTTGTGTTCGCTCAATCGCTCTTCTTGGGGTCTTGTTGTTTCATCGATATTGTTCCGACGGCACGAACAATTTCGTGTTATATGAGAAGTTGATAGCTACTTTGATGTAGTTACCATTTAGAAAGAAACTAATAATAATCCACCGATTTGAATACGACATAGATTGTGGAAGGAAAACAAATATTTCAGTGATCATAGCCTAGATTATTATTACGCACAAAATCATATGTCTGAAGTATCTATACGTCGATGATGTCTAATTACATAGCACAAATAAGTCAAGGAGAAATCTTTCCCACATTTCCAATGCGATATTTAATCGTATCGAAAATTGAAAATGATTAGATTCAGTTTGAAGTAGGAAGGTTACAGTATATACATTTTTGTTCGGAAGAGCCAATACCATAATCTAAAAAATGTAAAAAGTGATCTTGGAATCTTGGAAGGGCAGATTTCTAGTCTATCCCAAAAAGTTGCTACTCAAATTCTGTTAACGTTTCGGAAAACAGATCCACTTCTGTATTCAAAACTGATTCATTTTTTTTCAATATTTTTCCGTAAAAATCTGTCCGAAATCTGAGATCTGATACGACATTTTGTCTTTCAAGGTGCGATTCATATCAACCAAACATATAGAGATGCAACTTTCCTCAGATAGAGCATATCACTTCAATATCTATTTTATGCCATTTTTCTCCCCTATTTTATTTCTGTTCCTGATGAACATCTTGAGTTCACTCATTCGCTCTTCTTGGGGTCTTGTTGTTTCATCGATATTGTTTCGACCGCACGAACAATTTTGTGTTATATTTGGACGTAGTTACCATTCAAAACTAAATAATCCACCGATTCGAATTCGACATATATTATGGAAGGAAAACAAATATTTTTCAGTGATTATAGCCTAGATTATTATTTATTCATCCCAAGAAACTATAACAGTTTATGACAGGGGTATGTAGGTATACGACTCAGAGGAATTTTAACTGCGTTTCTGTGACTCTGAACGGTGTCGTTCCTATTACTTTATATGTTCATCTCTTATTTTAGATAGTTTTATGTTTTCTATATATATTTTATCAGCATTGTATATTTTCTCTCTCTATTTTGTCTACATTCTTACTGCTATTTACAAGCTTTGTCCACAAGATTTACACTTAATGACAATAAAGTATATTTATTATTATTATTATTATTATTATTACATGTAACACGTAACGAAGCAAATAACAAATTGACAGAAATAATCAACAGTTGATGCATTTTTTGATTCACAGAGTTCACAAATTCAAGGTGATTTCCTGCAAACACGAAAAAATATGTACTACCAAAATTTCAAATGTTTACCACAAGAAACAGAAAAGTTACAGGGGCGATCTCGAATCATTTTACACCAGGTATACAGATATGTAGTGTACTGCGCTGAATTTCAGAGTTCGAGTTTCTGTTGACATCAATTTGAACTTTCTCTTGTCTTTGATGAAATGAAGTCATAGAGTTATCTAAACACCAGTCAACTTGGTAGATTCCTGAAAACAGGGTAAGTTTACCTCATTGAGAAATTTCGAAGACTTGCCAGATGATATTTTGGTAGAGCATGGATTCGTGCTTCCCGGTACACTTTCAGTTACGGATCTTGGAATTATTTGGAGCGGTCACTTTTTGCCGATACACTCTGTAAATGTTGTTGCTGATACCATCATCACTAGACCGCGGGCCACTAATGACAATGCTTCTGTTTTCGGTAATCATTGGGATTCGGATACATGCGATGGATAATGGCATCAAACTATCCATCACTGAATTTAATTCTATATAATTATCAGATCACGTATTAGAGAATAATGTGTATATTCTCATTCACATGTTATAATCATTGATTAGTACAATCAATACGAATTTGCATTGCATTGAAAAGTAATTTGGATTTGATAGAATCCTGGGGATTTTTGTTTTGTATGTGTAGTACGATATATTGAGAGGCCTTGTTTGCGCAATTGATAACTAAGAGTCAGAAATGATATTACAAGATACTGGATGAGTCTTGAGAAATCAACTCCATGAAATAGATGAAGGATAGATATTTCATCTTCATTTAAATGCAAATGAGGACAATATCAGAAGGCTTGAAGTATGATGAATTTGTCACTTTATACGTGCTATTTTCTTTTTATGGTTTCCAAGCCAAAGCAAATTGGCTTTCTAATCAATAAAATGCTAATCTTCTTAATTTATTCATTTGAAGAAGAATCTCCCAGAAAGTTGAGAAATTCTATGAATATTACAAAATGGATCGAATTCGTAGTGTATTCAACCTACACCTAATAGAAAATAAATTATTCATAGGAATTCATAAAATCGATATTCCATTGATTATGGTGAATATATTGAAGCTGAAAGAATTGCATTTATATAGTTCGGTATAAATATGTAATTTGAAGAGTTTATTGGTTTTTTCGAATAACATTATTTACTGTGTAATTTTATAATGTCGACAAACAAATACATGAAATGGACCAAACTTTCTTTGAACAGCAACGAAAAATTGTATTCGTAGACAGGAACATTATTACTTTTGCGGAGAAAAAGTAGTTTTGAGGAAATGATATTTGGTTTATTTTTTCCAAATCAGTGCAAAACGAATGGAGAAAGTCTTTGAAAGACATTGAATATTTAGCAAACATTTTCTGTTGATATGTGTAAATCATTCATTGAAGTTTGAGTCGATTACAAAAAGTTAGACAGAGTTTATATAAAACAGCTACTCCCCTGCCTACATGGCGCGACGGGCGCTGAATCCCATAAAAATATTTTTTTCTCTCTCAATTTGTATAACAATTACACGAATTTTGAATCAAACAGATAACATTCATATTTCTACAAAAATAGAGAGTGGTTTGCGAATAACTTCATTCATCAAGATAACATTTCATTCTTAAATCTAGACAAGCTTGTTCCGCTCAGAGAAAAATATCCCATAAGGTTATCATTTGGCATATTTATGAACACACCACTTCTCGTCAGCTCCTAATGATCTACAAGGCACATATACGGACTGTCTTCGAATATAGTTCTCATGTATGGAGTTCGTCACCAAAACATTCATTGAAGCTTCTCGATTCTATTCAGAGAAAGGCAATCCGTCTTGTTGGTGTTTCTTCGCTCACAGATTCGCTCACTTCATTGGAGCATCGTAGAAGGGTCGGAGACTCTTCTATAGATATCATCACGGTCGATGCTCTTCTGAATTGTTATCAATCGTTCCACCCTCGGCAATATCTACACGGATGACCCGTCTAGTACAGAATTCCCACCCCTTTGTTGTGAACTTAACTAGGAGACCTGTCGAACCTCTCTTGCTCAGGGATCTTTTTTCAATAGAACAGCTGAGCTCTGGAACTTCTTGCCGAAAGAGGTTTTTCCTCTGAGGCTTACAAACTTCAAAAATTCAAAGTGAATATTAATTCGTATCTCCTGTCCCTTGATTCACGCGGTGTTCCTTGAACATTACAGGGCTCCCCTTTCGTGTGAATCTGCATATAGAAAAAACTTTTTTTTTTGTGAATGAATCTGTGAATAATGAACGCAACTGAAGTTGAAAGCCGATTAATAATAATAATAAATGATGTTTATTCAATTGAGAAAAGGCAGGGTGACAGCAGTTGCTATTTTCAAACACAACCCTGAAATTATTTGATGTAATTTTATCTCTAGAAAATATGCATTATTCATGGATATTTTGCACTAGTTGCTCAACTGAAATGCCATGTAACATTTCAACTCAGTCGGTTTCATCGAAATCTACGGAACGAGTACGGTCCTCCCATCGTTTCATTGTCAATTTGGAAACCTACCGCTCATAAAATAGAACAAGTGTTAAATATAAGTGAAGAATTCAGCTGAATTTTCGAATTATAAGTATTCGAAAAATGACATGTGGAATTCAAAATCAACTTTATCGACAAAATACACTACCGCTTCCTGTATGATTCTTACTGTTAGTCACTTTTTCGATATAACTCATTCTGCGGAAATCTGTTGAGAACCTGCTGGCAAATTAATGTACCTCAAAGAAATGAAACCAAAACTCCGATTTCTAATCCGAAACACGAGAGTCTTTTGATAGTTCAATAACTTCTCTGTCAAAATTACCGACAGAGTCATTATTACTCTTTGAAACGTATCAGATGTAGACTCGCTCACCTTTAGAACTTCTCCTCCTAAGCTCTTCGCCTCATTTTTTCAGGCCCAGTCACCAAAGCTGCGATTTCAGACGAAATCGAGTCATTAAAGGACTCCAAGTACTCAGACGCAAATGAACTGAATATTGGTATCATCAAAGACATTTCGAGCACCAATTTTCAGCTATGCACTAAAGTTGATCCTTCGGAGTTTTCCTTCACTGAAAAAAAAACTCCCTCCGGTCCATGTCAATTTCAATACTTTATTCTCAACAGATTTTCACCCAATTACAGAGAAAATATAATAAATGTACATGCTAAGTATTTATAAAAGTTTCTAAAATAATTGCTAGATGAGATGAGAGAAAAGATGACACATGGAATATATTGGAAATTTTTGTAAGATATTCGTTCTAGTAAATGTATTATAAAATGTAACAGCTTGTCTGGATTTTCTACGAGGTACCAGAAATTGTATTTTGCAAAGCAGATAACCACAATCGATTTCGTTATTGAGGAGTCTATACAGGAATGTTAATGCCATGCATTATCTTCTTTCGACCAAAGATTGTAAGTTGAGAGAGCTAAGCAGATTTCCGTGATCATAACCCCTTGAAGGATAGTGTCCAATTCTTTTGAAGAATATAAGTTTGCAAAATTTCCTTTGAACTTTTTCCAATCTTTGGACGGAGTTTTGATAAACTGGAGACCAGGTAATTGCTGTATACTCAAGTTTGGTTCTTATAAAGGTCATATACAATAGTCTCATTGTATTTACATCTGAGAAATTTCCCCAGTTTCTGAAAAAATAACCCAACAGTCTGAGCGCTGACGATGAAATGTTACATAAGTGATTGTCAAATGTTAAATTTGTGTCAAAGGTCACTCCTAAATCCTTGTAAGTTATACATCTGTCAAGAGAAACATTATCAATTGCATAGTCGTAAATATTAGGCGTACGTTTTCTATGATATGAAACTATTTTACATTTTCCTAAGTTGAGATTAAGATAATTATTATTGCACCAGTTATTAACTTCGATAAGGGAATTCTGGAGAGTTATACAATCTGTTTTATTTTCTATATTCAAATATATTTTTAAATCATCAGCGAATAACAAATGCGGTGAGGTTATTTTACTGGAAATGTCATCCATAAACAAGAGAAAGAGTAGCGGACCCAAATTGGACCCTTGAGGTACACCGGGTGTTGAAATATAATCAAAAGATCTGGTGCCAGCATATTCAACAAACTGAATGCGATTGGTCAGATAAGATTTCAGGAGTATAATCAGCTTTTCAGAAAATCCAAAAATATACAACTTTTGTAAGATCGAAAGCTTTACTTATGTCCGTGTATATAACGTCAACCTGACCTCCAGAATCAAGGCTGTTAGATATGTAGTCGGTTATACAGGCTAAGTTGGTAGTTGTTGATTTTTTAGGGATAAATCCATGCTGATAGATGGATAATGATAATTTAATACTAGAATAAATGCGATTATAGATGATAATTTCAAATAATTTACCAAAGTTACACAAAATTGCTATAGGTCTATAATTGTTGATAAATGAACGGTCTCCTGATTTATGAATAGGACAGATTTTGGCAGTTTTCCATAGTTCTGGATAAGTACCGGTAGAAACTATCAGATTGAATATATGAAATATGTCAATCGATCTATAAGGTGGTGATTCCTTGTCATATTCAACGGCAGGAATTTCATAAGGTGTGGGTTGAATTGGACGAAAGTTTTCTATTTTCGGCAACTAGAATAATCTATTGTTTTCGAAATATTCTCCAAAAATCAGGATTGTCGAATTTCGTTTTTTGGCTCTATCATCTCTATTTCGAATGATGTAAAAAAAGCAGAGAAACTTACAAAACTGATTCACATTGTTATAATCTGATATGAACCAATTTTTAATGCGACGTTTCTTCCATTAGATTTCATCTTCAGCATTATTTTTTTGAATACGGTCGTCTAGTTTGATGGTGGGGAGCATCTGGACATTAATTTTCTGCTGTTTATTCCTTGTACGATATATCGTGCATATATATTGTGTTTCACAACTTTTCGCCAAAGTCCAACAAAAAACGAGATGAAAAATTTAATATTTGTCATTAAAACAAATTGTGGTAGGTTAACAACCCATACTTAAAAAGGAAACATTCTTCCACCACAAAATAATGACCTTCAAACAGTGTTGGTGTTGTTTCTGTGTATTTTTTGTCTTCGAGATGAAAACTGGTAGGAAAGTTTGAAATCATCTGGCTCCCTGTTATCATTGATAGCCAAAATCGATGAGTTGAAGTTGAAACTGCTTCCCTAAGTACCCTATTGGTCAGATTCAGCTCCCTCAGTCGTAAAAAGATTCAAAAATAATGAAAAGGTGCAGTCTGTATCTGCTATTCGACTAGCTTGACAATTTTCATCATAAAGAGAATATTGGAGCTATTGAATTTTGTTTGGCGACGTTTCGGAAGATGGTCTGCTTCCTTTTTTGAGGGTCTTTTTTGATAATTTTCCATGATATTAGAATTTTTTGTTTTCGACCCCAAAAATTCTGATCTCATTCAAATTTATTTGAGGAAGGTTTGAAAAAGGAGACTAGCTTGCGAAACATCGCCAAGAAGAAATACAAGCATTTTTGAAATGTTTTTTTCATAATTCAATTTCAGAATTCATAGAAAATATGATACGTAACTGACGAAATGGTTAACCGAATTTTGATTTTTGAAAATATTGAAGATACTTTTCGGGGCGAATATACCAATTCGAAGAATTATAAGAATTCATAGCTTCCTTCCATTTCCTAGGAGAGAAAAAGTTTTCAAAGTTGACAAATATATATTTGAATGTTTCCTTAATCAATTCAATTCCATAATTCGTAATTTATTGTTTTGATTCAGATTATTTCCATCTCATAAGGTTTTGCAATAGGTTTCAATAGAGGCAATTATATAATTATTGGAAGTCTGAACCAATAACAGTCGATGACATAATTGTCCTTTTCTGTGTTTTTTTGTTGTTGAATATAGTTATTCTGGAACCATCCTCGTAATATATCGTATATAAAGAAACATTTAACAATATATTGTTAGAATGTTTGTTGAGGAGGTAGAAATGTTCTGAAATTTTTTTTTTTTAAATTGGTATATTTGTCCCGATACGTAACTGCAATGATAAAAAGATGGAAAATTGAGTGACTATTTTGTCAGTTATTTATCGTATTCTTATCAATTCGGAGATTTATTTAACAAATTAATTTAAAAAATGCGTATACTTTCTCTTGGCGACGTTTTGGAAGCTAAATTTCAAGCCTATTTTGGAAAATGTTCAGTGGAATTGCAATTTTTGGTACGTACTATCAACATGTGAGAGTGGTATAGCTAATAATAGGGGAGCCCAAGCGGGGATTTCGGGATTTACTAAAGCGCGGCAGATTAATATACAGGGGGATACCTTATACCAGGTGAACGTCTATATTCCACTAATCTGACAATTTGAGAGTGACCTAAAGAAAGGGGAGGGCTACAAAGTTGTAAAAAAAACGTCTTCTCGACATTCTCGAGCGTAGCTGATTTTATTTTTATTCTGAAGGGGATAATTCAAAAATTGCAAAAAATATATAATCTGACGATTTCCACAAGCCGAAATTATAAAAATTCATCGATAAAGTGCAGCTACGTGATATTGGTATTCCCTTCTTTACGTTTCTATTTCTCTCTCACTCTTTCTCTATCTATTGCTCTCCCACTCCGTCCCCACTCTGGTTTCTGTTGCCATGATGCCATGGCAGTTGATCACACAGACTCGTTGGTGGCATGATATTGTTTACAACGAATACCCAACGTTTTGAAATTTAATTGCTCATAATTATTTTCTGATAAATAAAAGTAAGTAAAGCATACACTTTTTTCAAATGCATGCTTTTTCCTGAGCTTTCCGATTAATTTCAATGATTAAAAAAAATTTAAAAAAAATTCAAATTGGCAGAATAGACGAATCCCTCCAGATAATCGTCAGATTATAAGACTGCAACGTCTAGGGCGCAAAGATGAACCATATGTATCTTAATCTGACACGCTTGTGTATTTCAAAGTGACTTTTTTTTTCACATTCTAATAACGGCCGCGAGCCTGAGTCACATCCAAACCGTCAGATTAATATATAAGAGCTTTTTTTAGGTTCACCTAACATCCCCTCAGAAAATCTAACACCCTCGAGAATTTTTTTTGCATTATCAACCCTTTTGTACGACCACCCCCATCATGGAAGCAATCAGATAAAATACGTACATTTTTAAAAATATGTAGGACATAGGTGATAACAATATCTGACGCGCTTACGAAGCTCTGGAAGGGACACCCAAAATAAAAATTTCGCCATTTCTAAAATTCCGAGTTATAAGTCGGAATTTTACATCAAAATTCCGACTTATAACTCGGAATTTTAAAATTCCGAGTTAAAAGTCGGAACTTTACATCAAAATTCCGAGTTGTAACACGGAATTTAAGAGATTCATTATTTAGAGTGCACCTAGTTAGAAGTGGATACCAAGCCCTGATCATGACAAAAATCAAAATCGCTTTATTTCTATCAGACAATATACATTTTATCAGAATTGTCAATATTTTTTATTATTAATATCAAGTGAACCCTCCAGGACAACACGAAAAGTGTTATACTCATAAAATCTGCTGGATATGTGAATTCATTTTTATACAGATTTCAATGCAACTTGATTGCAAGCAATATGCGACTGGTGCGAATCCTTTTACCATGAGCTTTTAGCAGAAACTCTTCAATTTTCAGACCAATTTCAGACTGTAATATGCCAACTTATTGAAATGAGTAACCTTGAGAATTAAAAAAAAATTAATTGCCGCAAAAGAGGCTGAAAGTTGTTGTTATTTGAAATAGCTCTGCAAGCAAACAAGTTCTTGAAAAAAGTTATAACTCTAAAATTATTTCAGATATCCTAATAGAGGCTATAGGATGAATATTTATGATCTTACTAGACCCTTTTAACTAATTCAAGTTGTGAATATCACAGTTCTGAAACACGTCAGTAAATTTTTGGAGGCTTTATAAATTATTAAGTTTCAAATTGCTCACTGAAACAGTGGTTAGGAACATTACTTGATTAACCCTCCGTTAGTCGCGCATGGGACTGGCAGTCCCATGATTTACAATTTTCTCAATTTAATACCTATATATGTTTGGAAAAAAATGTCCAAGTAATATGTAAAAATTGCTTAGAAAATATAACTGAAGAGGAAACAGCTGGTGAATCTGAATAAATCAAACTACAATAAAATATGATGCCATTTATTACCTACTTGCTTTTCTGTTCCCTGAATATTTTCACGTGAATTGTGTGAAAGCGTATCCACAAATACTATAAGAGGTATAAATGTAAAAAATGATTCATAAACAATAAAAACACTAGTTAGGTATGAAACACAAAATTATAATGCAATTGCAAATGCAATTTAACTCGCTTTAGTAATAAACTAATTTACCAAAAACATTTTTTACCAAAATAATTCATATGACCAAAAATTAGGCTGCGTTGTTGATATGGGACTGGCAGTCCTAGCGCGACTAACGACGTTACATATGGTGGCGCGCCTAACGGAGGGTTAAATAAATGAAAAGAATTTATTGAAATACTATCGTTTATAATCATTTCATTTGTATCCATTTCTCTTAAGCATCCCATTCTTAGACTGAAATTATTTCATATACTCTTTCACTGAGATTCAGATATAGCTGTACTGCATCGTAAGGATCTTTACATTGGGAATTGAGATCATTCTCAGATATTATTTGTTTACATAATATGATCATGTCTTCATTGCATGGGGTATTATAAAATGTACATTCTTCTTTCAAAGGGAAAAGTACATTTTTTGGCCGGTTTTCTGCACCATATAAATTAGGAACCTGATACATCATATGGGCCTTCCTGTAGGTGCACTGCAATTCTTATTCCTTGGTATTCTATGAAAGTTCCACTCTAAAACCATTTGGTCCAATTCATCTTGGAAAAAATAAGAAATACAATTCTTCAATATTTAATACGTGAGTGATTTCGAATTTAAATATATCAACTACTTTGAGATGAGATAAAACGATTCCTAGTAGCATGGCATTAGGTGGGACTGAATGACACCTGGATATTTGGGGTGTGCTAGACGGTGCTCTTACAGTACGTTCCTCCACTGTTGAATTTCGAATGGTTTGACACCAAATGGTGGTTATAATTTTTTCTATCATTTGATATATTTTTGTCCCGCGAATGGTGAATCATTCTCGATGCTTACTTGAACAAATTCTGGAGGAGCTGACCTATATAGACATGGTTTTAGAAAACTAATCATAGTTGTATACCTATGATACAAATCCAATTCCGTTGACCTGGTAGTTATCACGAATAAAATATGAGTTCAGAGCCGTTGACGTGAAAGTTGAGACTTTTTCCAGGAAACGCTTAACTTTCCTACTACAGGTTCCAATTTCATCTTTTATGGAATGATGAAACAAAAACCATCCTGAACATTATCAATCATTCCAGCGTCCGTGAAAATGTTCCCCTTCAGTAATATCAATTAGAAAAATATGAAATGATGACTAACACAAAACAACAGCTTCCCCCCCAGTATTTATAGTCTACCGGGTATTGAAATATATCTGAATAATCCTTACTTTCAACCTGAAAATTCTTATAATGAAAATTTTTATTTTCACTCAATATTTTCTGATTGAGAAACATTTCATGCAGTCTTAAAAGTTGAAGTTGATACCCCGAAAATCCGACTATCAAATCCTAATTCTAAAATTCCGTGTTACAACTCGGAATTTTGATGTAAAATTCCGTGTTACAACTCGGAATTTTAAAATTCCGAGTTAAAACCCGGAATTTTGATGTAAAGTTCCGACTTTTAACTCGGAATTTTAAAATTCCGAGTTATAAGTCGGAATTTTGATGTAAAATTCCGACTTATAACTCGGAATTTTAGAAATGGCGAAATTTTTATTTTGGATGTCCCTTCCAGAGCTTCGTACGCGCTCGAGTATGTCCATGCAATAGTTTTTTTTTACATTTTTGAAAATCTATAGCCGCTACCCCCACCGATGAAAAGGTATACATTATATAACTTTTTTCTATCATCTAAGCCTCGCAACCCAATAGGTCCCTATGACGCTCGAGTGAATCCCGATTTAGCATCGTGGGCTCTCCTACTATAAGGATGACTAAGTCATGCCAGAGTCACAATTTGTTACTAGGTACCAAAAATTGCAATAACTTCTTTTATATATGCAGATTTACACCTAAGGGAAGCCCTGTAATATTCGAAGAAACCCGCTTGAATCAAGGGACAGGAAATACGAATTAACATTCACCTTGAATTTTTGAAGTTTGTAAGTCTCAGGAAAAACCTTTCTCGACAAGGAGTTCCAAATTTCAGCTGTTCTATTGAACAAAGATTCCTGAACAAAAAAGGTTCGACAGGTCTCCAAGCTCACAGCAAAGAGGTGGGAATTTTGTACTCGTCGGGTCATCGGTGTAGATACTGCCAAGGGTGGAACGACTGATAACAATTCAGAAGAGCACCAACCGTGAAAATATCTATAGAAGAGAGACAAGTATCCGACCCGTCTACAATGCTCCCCTGAAGTGAGCGAGTCTGCGAGCGAAGAATCACCAACAAGACGGATAACCTTTCTCTGAATAGAATCAAGAAGCTTCAATGAATGTTTTGGTGCCGGGCTCTATACATGAGAACGGTATTCCAAGACAGATCTTATCTGAGCCTTGTAGATCATCAGAAACTGAGGGGAAGGGAAGTATTTCTTCACACGAAATAGAAATCCAAGGAACTGTAGCGATCGATCTCACATGGTTTTCACATAAGAAATTATTATCTACTGATCGTAATTACTAGCATCGAGATACTTGACTTCATAGGAATAGTTACTCCTGACATCTGAATACTAGATAATGATAGATCGGCTTTCTTTGAGAAGAGACATGCCTGGGTTTTCCCAGCTTTGAATTCCACCAAGTTTATGTTACCTTATTCCATTATTTTTCTCAAGTCATCGTTAATTCTATTGACGTGAATGTTTTTCTGATTTTTTGTTTCTCGTGCTGGTATGGGGACTATGGAAAAGAAACTAGTATGAAGAGAACTTTCGTCCCTAAAACTATGCACTGAACAAGATGATCTCTTCAGCGAATCATTGATATGAAGCAGAAACAAAGTGAGCGCCAGAATTTAACCTTGTGGAACACCTGCATTTACTGGGAGAATATCAGACGATACTCCATCAACAATCACATACAGAGACCTATCAGACGAGAAACTCTTCAACAGAGCACACCATTGAGAAGGCAAACCATAAGACGGCAGCTTAGAAAGGAGAACCCGATGCCAAACTCGATCGAACGCTTTTGAGATGTCGAGTGCAACAGTTAACGTTTCTCCGAATTTTTTGGTAGATCGCCGCCAATTATGAGAAACATACGCCAATAAGTCACTGATTGATCTTTTATGGCGAAATCCGTATTGTCGATCATTGATTATTCCTGATTTCTCTAGATATTTGATAAGTTTCATATTGATTGCTTTTTTCATGACTTTGGAAATTATGGAAAGCAATTCAGTTGGTCTATAATCACATTGTAAAGTTTTTTAGGAACTGTCTGAACTCTTGCTATTCTCAAAGACTTAAGAAAACCTCCAAGTTACACGAAAGGTTGAATAATTCGGCGAAGTAATGGTGTCAATTCAGGGGCTCGCTCTTTAAGAACAATTGCTGGGATTCCATTAGGTCCGCAAACCTCTTTCGTCTTCAGGTCCATTGAAATATTTCTTATATTTTGTTGGTGAAAAATTATTTCTGGCATTTATTATGACTGTCGACAGGCGTGATATTCGAGGGATCTTTTCCCGATGAGTCCAGAGTAGAATTTCCAGCAAACATATTTGCAAATGTATTTCCTTTTTGTTGGGCAGTGGTGGCTTGTGATCTATCTTCTTTGGTTAAAGGGGGAAATGGACTGAAAGTGAAATTTTTGGCGACAGCTTTAGTAAATGACCAAAACGAATGTGAACCGTTTTAAACGAATTCTATGATTATGTGCTTCTTTAGCAGCTCCAATTGTTGCTACACCTATCTTGCATTAACATACTCAGATCTCGTCTCTAACCTGTGATCCTGGCGCCAGCGATTGAATGCCGCTTGTTTGGATGTGACAGCAGCTTTTATTGAACCATGGTTTCTCAAACAGTGGGGTCTTTGTACTACTCGGGATAAATGTTTCCATTTCCAGAATGATGGTATCAGATATTTCTTGAGCACATAGAGTGTTAATGTGTTGAGTGGGAGAGCAAAAACTTGTTCCCCTAATGATATTTTTGAACTCTGCCTGTGTATTAATTGGTATGTTCTTATTTTTTTTTTGGTTCACTGTTAACCTATCGATGCAATAAAAACATTATTATTATTATTATTATATAGTTGAGACCATCTTCCACCTAAGGTTATCCTTTTAGTCGCCTTCTACGATAGGCAGAATCTACCCCAGGGTTATTCTAATCCGAACCCATACGGAGACATTCTTGAAGATGAAAAATATGAATGGGATATAAATAAAAGCATACAGTGAATTGAATATGGTGAAGTGGTTGAACATTTTCCAAAATAGGCAGACTAGCTTCCGAAACCTCGCCAAGGGGAAGTATAAGCATTTTTTAATAAATCTGTTAACGAAATCTTCTAATTAATGAAAATACGATACGTAACTGACAAAAAAGTCTCTAAATTTTGCATTTTTTCAAAATTGCAGTTACATATCGGGGAAATATACCAATTTGCCCAAAAAACAGCTATTATAAGAACTTAAAGCTTTTTCTTTTTCATTTCTAGGGAACAGAAAAGCCAAAAAATGGATTCAACAATATCCGTCTGTTCCTGCCCTTTCACGACAAGGGTCATTAACCCCAATCAAAAAACTGAAAGAGGGGCTAGCCGCTCAAAGTAATTATATATTCGTTTGTTGTGCCTATTGAAATTCAGAATTGAACGCAGGTGTCACATTAAAAAGTACTTTTCTAGTGAATTATTGCTCATCGCCTTCGCAATTCAGGTTTTATTTTGAACACAGGCAAGTATATGATTCTGTCTTTAAAATGCCTCGACCGAAAGACAACGAATAGTGTGTGATGTAAGTGAAGGAAAATCCTGATGGGTGAAAATTCACAGAACGTCGTTGAAAATGAACTTCGATCCGAGAACTCGAGAGCTGTTCTGATGCGCATGCTCCAAAAACATAGGCGGATAACGGAATAGTCGACACAATACTTTGGACCTTACACAAAAAATGAATGGGCCAACTCCATACTGGGTGGTGTAAATAAAATTGTAGCTTGAAGTCAGAACACTCAGAACTAGATAAAATCGATTTATGTTATATATGTCTATGTATTTTTGTGATGGGCAAATTTACAGTATATGAGAAGTTGATGACTAATAGGAGGTGTTTCATTCTACACTATCATAGATTCCAACGATAATTATTAATTTTTTGAGATTATGGTATGTTAACAACCCAAAAAACAACGAAAAAAAATTCGTCAACAACGGAATAATGTCTTCGAACAGTACTCATTTGTAGATTGAAATTGCATTGGTGTGAGTGATAACAAGCTTCAACTTCTGCTATTAAGGTCATCTTCATTTGTCTGCCTGCTGGCTAGGGCTAGACAAGTGTCTTTCTATACTAGGTACTCTTCTACTAGGTACTTGGTGGAATTCAATGCTGGGAAAACCCAGGCATGTCTCTTCTCGAAGGAAGTTGATCTTTCTCTTATATTCTGGTGTATCTATTCCTACAAGGTTAAATATTTTGATGCTGGGAATTACGATCAGTAGTAATATAATGGGGAGACCATGTGTGATGAATCGCTGAGGTTGTCACTCCGTTGAACCATTGTAGAAGGGTCGGAGAATCGTCTCTTTTCCATAAACATTTTCACAGTCAGTGCTCTTCTGAATTGTCGTTCTACCCTTGTCAGTATCAACACGGATGACCCAACGAGTCCGGAATTTCCACCCTTTCGTTGTGAGCTTGCAGACCTATCGTATCTCTCTCCCTCAATGATATTTCTTCAATAGAATAGCTGAACTCTAGTTGGTGAAGTAGGTTTTTGCTGAGGCTCACAAACATTACATGGCTTCCCTTCCGTCTGTAAATAAATAAAACTTAATTGGGCCATGTCATGCCTTGTTTAAACAGTCTTCTAATTCTCCATCTCTCACTAATTTTTTTGGGAACCCAGTTATAAGCAGAGTTGTAGAGTTTCGTACAAAATTTGGTAGGTAGTTCCCCATTGCCTTAGTTTCTGTTCAATACCTCTACCGAAGATGTCAACTTGATTAGAGTCGCTCGAGTTTCAAATTTGGTGGTTTGGGTCATATTGATCTCTGTCGAAGGTTCGACAAAGACATATGCTCATGTATTATCACTCAGTAGATGGCAGAAATTTTCGAATATTCATTTCTCCAGACTCTCCAGACGGTTTACCTCAATACCTTCCTCCTGAAAATGTCAGGTTTTTCGTCAATTCTCCATGTTACAAATGTCGAATTGTTTTCTTCTATTGTGAATGTTACTTACCTAACAACTACTCTCAAATCTCTTTTCAGTTTCATCTTTATTGAAAATTAAACAGAAACCACAACATATTGATAAGTTCTTTCTGATACTAACCTTGAGTAATAATTAATTATTATTCTCTCTATGGATATAACGGATTCAGAATATAGCTTCGATAACAAATTTAGAGAAGCCATACCAAGCCAAAAAAATTTGTACAAAACTCACATCACACTCATTAACGAATCCGAAACAAATCCAAGAATTCCAGGCGGAAGGGGTCATTCCCAAGATTGTATGAACGGTTTTGACGAATCAGGTATCAGGTAAACAGACTTACTTAACTTTGGTTCAGATACAGAAAAGATGCCTGAAAACATGTACTATGTACTGCTTCTTTTTGCAAAACACATTGGGAATTAGCTAGAAACGCAAGTGCTTGGTCGAGACATTGAATGAGCTGGTAAAAACTTAGCTTACAGCTAGGTTTTTAACAGCATTTTCTTTGGGAAGGACGGCAAGAGAAAATGAGTCAACATTGATGTTTCTACCTAGAGCTCTGGTAAACAATCAAAATAAGAAAACACTCATCTGTCCAGCAATGATGCCATTATTATTGGTCTCGAGAAAAGTTTGAAGCTATGTATGTATTAACGACTTCAAGAGTCATCACTGCTGCGCCAAACTGACTTTATGTGGAAATAATTGAATTTTTCCTATCTGCATCGATAATAGCTTTCAATAGAGTTGAGTAAATAGACAATGGAAGTCCGAACTACGACGATCAGCAATGGTTTCAGGTCAATTGGGATTCTCCTCCTTCATTATAATAATAATAATAATCAACTTTCGGGTAACTGACATCAATTTCTGTTCTTCAGAATATCTTGTAGGTTCGGCTCTGGCTAATTTGAGCGATGAAACCCTATCCTTGGCTACTTTTCCTTTAATGTTTGTTTCACAATATATATCTGCATTTATATCAGATCAATGTATTTTTGTTCTACCAATGGATCAACTGTTGGGCAAATGAGCTATTGTTATTATTCAAGCTCATCATCAAGCTCTCGATTATCAATCTCTTCGATAAGACAATATATGGTTGTTAATATGTTTGTGTTTTCTTTATAGCTTGAAAGACATTTTTTGTGGTGGAGGGATTTTATCTTAGTTGGTTTTTGAATTTCTGAAATGAATAATCAATGTAGGAATGTATGGAGTGTAGAAGGATACACTTTTAAGCTACCCCAAAAATCCACTGCGGTAATGAAAACTGTTACCTCTGAATGAGAATTACATCAAAATCAGTCAAGTTGCTGGCTGATTTTGGTGTGATCCTCATTCAGAAAGTATAATTTTCAAGTTACTGATGGAATTGACCGATACTTGATGAAAATCCATTATAACTCAATTGAAAAATCACACTAGACAGTTTACAAAACCGCTACATAAGTTTCAATATGAAATATCTTTTTAAAGCTTGTTAATACTATCTGAAACACGGGTAGAGGTTTTGGAAACTGTTTAGTAAAAATCACACAACAATGTGTGCTAAATTATGGTCTAGTTTTCATTAGCGCATCAACAACTTTTCGAGATAGACTGGAAAAGTACCCTTTTACAATTGTATAGAGTCCAACAGGAAAGAATTTCTCTACTCTCCTGAACTGTTTCATCCACGAGAATGTATACACTGTTTCGTGAATGTATCTGCGATATCATAAAAGTTATATCAGCATGGCAGCGACGTTGGAAACTGTATCGTGTCAACATTTTCCGTAATCACATCGTAAATCTGGTTACTCGAGCCAGAAGTAGCTGCGTTGTAAATGCGATATCCTTGCGACTTAGGGCTGATTTTTCAATCTAATTCCAAGAAACCCAGCTGTAAAATTCCTAACAGCCAATCGATTGTCTCGGACAAACATTTCAGCTTCCATCTCTAGCTTGACTGAACGAAAAACCAGCTCCAAAATGTTATGTAACATCGTGACATCGCATATAACAGCGTGGCATCGAATATAACAGCGTGACATCGCATGTAACATCGTGACATCGTTGCGATATCGTGTTTATATTCCATCATCCCAGCTGAAAGAACATTGGCGAGACACTGCTCGGACTCGTAGTGCGTTCACCGTCGGCACGGCACTGTTCCCAGCTGTTCTGGTGCAGTATGCGATTGTTACGTCACATGCGCGCGCCATTTGGAAGCGGCTATCATGTAAACAGCTATGGACGTAGAGAACACGCGGTCCGCCTAACAGAACGCGACTTCGCAATCAACATCGAGTAACGCAGTCAGTTTCAGTCGTGTGTGTCAATCGGGTGTGTGTATTCAGTGCCCTAGTCGCATCGGTGCGTGATGTTCAGGGCGTACGGTACTTCCCCCTCGGATACGACAACCCCGCAGCCACACTGGGGGTTGCCAGCTCTGAACGCCCTGTCGAAAGGTTGGTCAACACTTTTACTGGCGTGCACTTGTTTCTGAGCTGATTGATTGCGCACTGGTGTCGGTGATAAGCGACTCGTGATTCTACGTTACCGGGATACGCTGTTTGCGAGGTGTGCCATGGCATACGAGGTGTGAACTCATGTCACGATGCGTCTCACGTGGACGCAAAATGGGTGGCGATAAGACCATTTTTGTCGCAATCCGGCTCGTTTTGGTACCAGACTCGTTTCGGCCAGCGATAGTGATAGTAACTGCACAGTTACTTGAAGAAACATCGCTCTTATTCTTACCACTAAAAACCGGAACTTTCTACGAGCAACTTGCCATTTTTCGCAAAATATTTCACTTAGCAGTCCATTGAAAATGAATCAGCGATTGTAGCGTGCCTGTGACAAATGACATAACCTCAGAAAACGCTTATAATGCCGCAATTATAACTAATCGAGTCAATAAATTTGATCGAAGTCGAGCGTTGGAATTCTTTGAATAAGTATGTAGATTCGTCAGCCAATTTGTCTCGGATAGTGCGAAACAGCTGTTTTGATCGAATCGACATTTCAACTGCTGCGGTTTGAGTTCACCTTTTTTATTAAGAGAAACTACTCTAATTTTTGCGATTAGTTTAACAAGACTATTGTTACAGAACTCGTTGCGTCATTGGTTTGGCGCAACGAAATTGTAAGGACATTATAATTTGTTTATACAGTAGCCGGGGATGGGGGGGAAGTTGTGATGAATGGTAAACTGTGGCGAGAACGTTAATTCATAATTCGTTCTATAATGCCGTCCATTGCATAATTGTATTAGGTGCAATTGGTGAAATAACAGTGAGCTTTCGTTCGCATACTTGGCCACTTCGCTTTAATCCAAAAATACACATTCGACTCATTGAATTGTGCATTGTTATTCGCTTGGCAGATAGGTGTTAATTGATTTGGTAATGGCGTCTTTTCCACTATGAATTTTACAGATCTATTGTTAGTCTATCTTGTTGTTCACAACAATTTGTTCGGCCTCGAAAAGACAAACCATCTCACAGTAACAAAATCTATGAGCTCTATTTTATTAACAGAGGTTTTTCCTTGTTCCTGGTAGAACCTACGTCAGTATTTTGCTAGGCGTATCGTGCTCATATGATTCTCTGACTAGTGGTTTCTTAGGGGTGTGCAGGAAAATACTGGGATCCAAACCCCAGTAACAAAAGCCTGTCAATTGTATCTTCATGTTTTTCCATTAGCAGTAAATTTTTTCAGCTCATCAGCTATCATTACGCCATTTTTAAACGAATGAATTTTTCGAAATTGTTCATTATATTTGAGTTCGTACGAATGCCCTTTGGGCTTCTTTGTCTCCGAGATGCATTCCATCAGTCTATGTATGTATGGTTTTCGTGGATTTTCAACCCAGAAATTATTCTGGCAGCTGAACAGGACCAAATCAAAGCTGAATTCACATTGCCGATAATTCCAACGCTGTAGAGATTGTATTTGTTTCATCCCAAATTCTTGACAGTATAATTTTCATATCACAAAGTTGAGAAGCATTGGATTCGAATTGATATTCTGTAGAATATCTGAATTCTAGATTTGGTTTTATCACTGAGCTTATATCAGATAATTCCTCCATTACTCCATTTTCAGTATTAGGTATTCTAAACATTCTCCTTTCACTACCTTTTTTCAAATAAAACCGTCTTCAGACTCATTAATCATATGAAATCTACCCTTATAAACATCTATCCACTGTTGCTGTATGCTTGTCATAACTTATTCCTAGATTTCGGTAAAACATCAGTTGCATTTGATATATCCATCTCTATTCACATCGGTATGGCATTGAAAATTGCCTATCTACATCTAATTGGGTCTCCTGAGTATTTTTTTTTCAACGAAATCGTTTGTTTCTTGAATGAATTAATTTGTTGCGTCGTACAAGCTGAATGAGTTTCAATCCTTTTCTTGTATATAATATATAATATTGCATTGATATTATTTGACATACTTTCTCACAGCCTTGACTGCATGTATTCTAAACAATATCTCCATTAACATTCAACAATGCGCAGAACTGTTTCGAAACATATCTAATTTGATCTGAATAGGTAAAGCAGGCAGTGCGATGATAAGATAATCACCATCAGTAGTTTCGTCAACAATAACAAAAACATGTTCGGTCACACGGTCTTCAGATTTTTAAAAATGACCAACAAAATTATCGTCATAAAAAGGAAGAACATAAACTTCGAACAAACAAGATATCGAATTGTCAAGAAGGAGAAGAAGTGAGAATGTCTTCATCTTTCTGGTGTTCCATCGATAGAATATAATAGAATTCGTATATTTGATACTATTTTAAAGTGGTTTTCTAGCAATTCGCGGTAGAAAGAATAATTTTAAACCAGTCAAATTTGTTCCCGATGAATTCTCAAGATCATACAATTCATTGAAATCGCTTATATGCTAATATGTTCATTAGGAAATTCCTGCGTTATCAAATTGAAATTAAAAAGACCCATTGTTTCCATTAACAAAGTCACTACAATGGTTAAACCTCCAGAATGAATAGTTAGTAGCGTATGAATATATCGGAAATCAACCAACCGAAATATATTCACCCTACCTCGTAATGTTGATAATAGGATATACAGTAATGAAACAGAGAAGCGCACGCAGAGACCATCAAATAATTTTATGAATAGTGGCCGTGACGGATTCCCAGTTATACAAACAATTCGTGAAAAACGAGAATGTTATCCAAAATAATACGTGTAACGTGTTCACTTCATGTGGTAACTTCTGGAATGATGCACATTAAATATGGACATACACATATTCGCTATGAAATAAGGCCGGTTTCATGAAGTATAATGATCTTTATGATCACTGGGGCAAAGATCTTCTGGTTAACTAATGATTCCATTATTGGTGAATACGTGTATACAGTAGTTAATGAAACAGATTTACACTCTGCGGTTTAGATTTGTCCGTTCAATTACCAGATATTGATCTGATTGTGAGGAGGTTTATAGACGAACACTCTTATTTCATATTTTTATATTATAAAAAGTATCTTATGTCCGTCTCCTGATTCTACCTCCCCACCAATTTTCAGTCGCCATCTTGAAATTTTCATGGGTCAATTTTACTCTAAAATATAGTATTCATGCATCAATTTCATTACTAGTTTCTCTTCCAGGGTTCCCATACCAGCTCGAGAAGCAAAAATTTAAAGAAACATTCTCGTTAATGAAATTAACGACGACTTGGTAAAAATAATAGAATGGGGTAACATGAACTTGGTGGAATTTGATGCTACGAAAAACCCAGGCATGTCTCTTCTCAAGAAAAGCCGATCTATCATCATTAAATATTCAGATGTCAGGAGTTACTATTCCTACAAGATCAAGTATCTCGATGCTAGGAATTACGAACAGTGAGAATCTCTCATGGGAAAACCATGTGAGATCGATCGAAACTTGGATTTCTATTTCGAGCGAAGAAATACTTCACTTCTCGTCAGCTTCTAATGATCTACAAGGCTCAGATACGACCTGTCATGGAATACAGTTCTCATGTATGGAGTTCGGCACCAAAACATTCATTGAGGCTTCTCGATTCTATTCAGAGAAAGGCAATTCATCTTGTTGGTGATTCTTCGCTCACTTCATTGGAACATCGTAGAAGGGTCGGAGACTTGTCTCTCTTCTATAGATACTTTTACGGTCGATGCTCTTCCGAATTATTATCAATCGTTCCCCCCTTGGCAATATCTACTCGGATGACTCGACGAGTACAGAAATCCCACCCCTTTGTTGTGAATTTGGAAACCTGTCGAACCTCTCTTGATCAGGGATCTTTTTTCGAAAGGACAGCTGAGCTTTGGAACTCCTTGCCAAAAGAGGTTTTCCCTGAGGCTTACAAACTTCGAAATTCAAAGTAAATGTTAATTCGTATCTCCTGTCTCTTGATTCACGCGGTGTTCTTTAAACATTACAGGGCTTCCCTTCTGTGTGAATCTGTATATAAAAAAATGTAGGAACAATATTTCACATTAATCATTAATTTTTGATATCTCAATTTGTTATCTGGTTGGCTGTCAGCAAATCCCAATTTAGGAGTAGTGACGCAAAAATATTGTCGTGTGTTGAAAAATATTAAATATTTCACAATATTGAATTTTGTGCAGTATTATCCAATAATAATAATATTCAAATTGCACACTATTATTGTGTGTCCTAATCAGAATATTATGCATATGGCATATTTTAATGAATGAAAGTTATGCATTTTTGAAGTCAGTTGGGCAATATTACATGACTGGTACGTGTTGTGACAACATAACAAAATTATTTCTTGCCAACGTTTTTATTTCATCCAATCTTAGCGGATTCTTATTTCAATCTGAATTTCGTGCAAAAGAATTGAATCATTTTTGTTGAAGGATATTTGGAATGGAAGATGGCACAGTATATGATCGATCTGTCTGTTTTATGCCACGATATAATGCATATCTTGCCACTTTCAGTTCGAATCGAAAAAGTTGAGTTATAAAGTTGTTTGAAACCTCAAGAGAGAAAAAAGTTTGAATTGTGGACATTTATTCAGCAAAATTAGACCTTAGAATTATATATTCCTATGTGGAGTTAGTATACTAGCAGCTTATCGCACCGACTTTTTGTTATGGAAGCATTAAGCTAATGTGCCCTTGAAGGTCAGTTAACGCACTGCAATGATTGACCCATAGTTCAAGAGATTTTCGAAAACCCATTAAAAAACCTTCACCTAACTCAAAGAATCCCTTTGTTAATGGTCTCATAACAAAATTCGTTGCAATCGGCTGTAAGAACAACAGAAAAATCGAAATTTATTAGTTAATAATGCTGGGTTCATAGACCAAACTTTGACTTTTGATTTATCTTTTACTTCTTCTCTGAGGAAGTTTTCACAATGTTAATCAATGGAAGCGTTCATACACGACACTTTTACTTTAGCATTTTGTGTATGAACTCCATTGATTAGCATTGTGAGAACTTTCTTATAGTAAAAACAAAAGATAAATTGAAAGTAAAAGTTTGGTCTATGAACCAAGCAAAAAATTCGATCCTCTTCAGTTGCTAAACTGAATCTCAATTAAATAAAAAACCGTCCACACGCTAATGAGGCGCTCCTTAGTACATCATCCTCACAGTTTTTTTGATATATGATCATGATCTTAGATATAATGCTGGTCCAACCGCTTCGTTATATAAACTAAGAATCGCTTATAAATAAACTCGTTTAACCCTTCTTCAGATATTCGGCGTTCTTGTCGTTACAGAAAAAAGGAGGCCATATACCAACTCAACAATAAAGTGACACCAACTTTCTCGTATCTGATCAATACGACGAATCGATATACGCATATATCAAACTATTTGTTTTGAGAAAATGTCGACTGAATTGTTTATCGAGGGAGTTTTCTAACGAAACTTGATTTCTTATCATCGTCATGCATAAGGAATTCAATCACCATACGCCAAGAGCCAGAGCAAAAAAAGTAGGTTCATAATGCAATCTTCTACAGAATTGATTTTCTTGTTGGAAAATGTTTGGGGGTGTCCCCTGAATATAAATTCAAGTTGGCGGGACAGGGGGGGTTGAGCTTCAGCCGCCATCTTGGAAAACACGTTTCATCAAATATCTCGTGAACCGTGCATCGTACGACAAAAACAGTAGGGATCATTTTCGTACGATGCACGGTTCACGAGATATTCAATAAAACGTGTTTTCCAAGATGGCGGCTGAAGCTCAACCCCCCCCGTCCCGCCAACTTGAATTTACATTCAGGGGACACCCCCGAACATTTTCCAACAAGAATATCAATTCTGTAGAAGATTGCAGAAAAAAAGTACCTGGTTCTTGGACTACCAGGCCTTCTTGACGATTTATATGAGGTCAGAGTTTTTCAATTGTTTTTATTTTTGGTGTATTGATGATGTAATTCATTGTTACCATGAAGCGTGTGAAAGTAATATTTTTGAATGAGAAAATGTAAGCTTTGATTATCAGTAATATTTTAACTGTATTTTAAGTACAGGTGTTAAAATTTCAATATCGATGTCATAAAAATATCACCATCATAAAAGTTGCAAACAGTAATTATATAATTGTTCTCTGGCATTGACTGATACAATGATGTAGAAATTTAACGTTTTTATTTCAACTAGGTAACCTGAGAAACTACCATTATTTAAACATTTCCTTTAATGAGAAGAAGTTATTTCGACTGTGGTAAATGATCATGAAGGAATTTCATCTAGGTGAAGCAGTATAAATATATATATATATATATATATATATATATATATATATATATATATATATATGTATGAAAGTAACTCTTGACTGATTAATGAATAAGGGGCCGTTCATAAAATACGTCACACTAATATCAGCTTTTTTTGACCCCCTCCCCCCCCATTGTCACGCTGTGTCACACTTTTTGTGACCCCCCCTAGAAATATTTCGTCACAAAAACTAAGACCCCCCCCTTCTGAGTATGATAAATTCTAAATGATAGTACACAAATTCTGAAAATTAAAAATATTTATTTATGGATGGCCACAAATAATATACATATTTTACATAATCAGAAGATTCAATGCTCAATAACACAATGAAACAGTAAAAAATCGCTTTATTTTGTTTCATTTGTATAGTGAAATACAGTGTACTGTAACAAGATTAATTCGCATTCTCAATTGAAAATTCATTCGCAAAGATGGAGTCACTATAGATTTGATTGAAAAATCTGACGAGTTTAGGAATTCGTTAGAAGATGTCGCACATGTAGATTTCTACCAAAATCTACTGAAGATTTCTTTCATACCAAAATTTTTCAATTTTCATCAGAAATATACTAAAAAAGTAGATTTCTACCAAAAGTGGTCAAGCTGGCTTCTAGCGCTCATGTCAAAAAATAATAAACGGCGAACGTCACGTTGCCGTATACCCCCCGTCCCCCCTTGTCACATCTTGTCACACTCAGCCAGACCCCTCCCCCCCCCCCTTGTATGCGAACGTATTTTATGAACGGCCCCTAATTAATGATTAATTTTTCTATTCTTACAATTTTCCCAATTCATTGTAGAGTTCCTGATGAAGAGCCAATAAAGACTCGAAAGCTTGAACAGAATAAAGAGTCCACTTTATTCCATTTCCTTGTTGACTACACACCCGAATATTGATGGGATTTATATATATATATATATATATATATATATATATATATATATATATATATATATATAATTCCGCTGAGAGTGCCATTATACAGAGTGGCCACTTTTTTAATGGGATTGTATTGGTAACTTTTAAACCACCATAAGAGTTAGAAGGTCGGTCAAATGGAGAAAAAGTTGCATTCATAGAAGCATTGTCAAGCAGTTCAAACAAATCGAGATTATCAGGGCCGGTTATTGAGATATCATAAGAAAAGTAAATTCTGTCATTTTGATTTTTCTTTTTTTCCCACTTTATTTCGAATATTATCAAAAAATGTCACAGGAGTTTTTTATTCGACAGTAAATTATCCTCATTTTGACATAATCAGATTTTGTATCCAACGTTTCGTACGCTCTGGGCCACCCTCAACCTCATTTTTTTCAATACGGACCTTCATATTTTATGACACTTTTCGAAATAACTTTTAATTCTACATTCAACGTATCATACAATGTCATTCAAAGTTGATTTTCAGGTGATTTTGACCCTTATCCAAATTTCTTTGGGTCGTATCTGTATTACATTTAGGTACCTTTAGTTTAATTAACAACATGCAATACATTTCGATAAGAAAATCAACTTACTCATCTTCAACTGAATGGAACGTAACAGAATCAAAGCAAGAAACAAGTAATAATTATTTACAAATTTCAAGAGGTGAAAAACCTAATTCATAATAATTAAACGAAACTATCATTTAATGAATGAAAAATCATATGGTCATTCAAAAGTAAATGATGAACATAAATGAAGTAATTGTTCGAAATGTCCACCATTTTGTAAAATGCACTTTGCGGTTCTGGAACCCATACTTCTTATACATTTGCTTATTTCGTCTCCTTGAATACCTTCCAATACATTCTCAATCTTCTCGCGAGGAATCATTATTGTTGGATTTGTCATTTGTTCCGTTGAAACAAATTACAGAATCGAACTTTATTTTGAGATCATTACGATATAATTTTTGCAAGGCTTGGTATTCAAATTTAAAATCATTGTATTCGCGTCTCTTGACTATTTTATTAACAGCAGTTTTTGATAAATTGCATTCACTGGCAACAGTTTTCGATTGTTTTTCTGGGTTCAATCGAATTTGGGTCAGAACATTGATATCGTTGATGGACTCGTTTTTTCTTACATACACACAACTCTAGGTTTATTGAATGTATTATTTTCAAGTAGTAGGCCGTGGATAAAAAAGAACATAACAAGAAATGTCATATTATTTGTCACTTCGTTTATTATTGTGTCACAAGAACTTGTCATTGAATACTTTTCTGAGTAATTTCAATTTAACTTATTCGATATGGTAAGATACACAACTGAAGAGAAGAGAGATATGTACGAAGTGTACATAAAACTAGATAGAAATTCGTTCAAAGCACAACAAAGGTATGGTGAATTATATCCTGAAAGAACAACACCAAATATTAAAATGTTTCGACGTTTATCTACAACGTTACTTGCACATAATTCATTCATCAAACCTAGAGGTCCTTATGTACGACGAAACGAGCCTATCAATGACATCAATGTTCTGGCCCAAATTCGAATTAATCCAGGAATAGGATCGAGAACTATGGCCAGTGAATGCAATTTATCAAAAAGTGCTGTTAATAAAATACTCAAGAGACACGGATACCATGACTATAAATACCAAGCCGTGCAAAAACTATATCGCAATGATCCTGAGAGAAGGTTCCAATTCTGTAATTGGTTTCAACGGAAGGTGCGGAATAACAACAATTTTGCGCACAATATCATTTGGGGAGACGAAACGACATTCACAAATTCTGGCATGTTCAATCGAAGGAACAAACATTTTTATGCCACAGAAAATCCTCACTTAATTCATGAAGTTAGACATCAATATCGTTTTTCTTTGAACATATGGTGCGGTTTGTTGAATAATAAATTACTGGGACCCTATTTTATTGACGGCAACCTAACCGGAGCAAAATATGTAGAAATTATAGAAGAAATGTTGGATGATCTTCCTATACGGTATCGACGTAATAGTCCATGGTTCCAACAAGACGGGTGTGGTCCACACAACTCAAGAATAGTCACAGACTATCTAAATCGAACTTTTCCCGATTCATGGATTGGAACAAGAGGTCCAGTAGCATGGCCTGCCAGATCTCCGGATTTGAATCCACTCGATTTTTATTTGTGGGGATATCTCAAAAATAAAATTTATGATACTACGAACCCGACAATAGAGATTCTTCGCGAGAAGATTGAGAATGTATTGGAAGGTATTCAAGGAGACGAAATAAGCAAATGTATAAGAAGTATGGGTTCCAGAACCGCAAAGTGCATTTTACAAAATGGTGGACATTTTGAACACTTACTTCATTAATGTTCATCATTTACTTTCGAATAATCATTTGATTTTTCATTCATTAAATGATAGTTTCGTTTAATTATTATGAATTAGGTTTTTCACCTCTTGAAATTTGTAAATAATTATTACTTGTTTCTTGCTTTGATTCTGTTACGTTCCATTCAGTTGAAGATGAGTAAGTTGATTTTCTTATCGAAATGTATTGCATGTTGTTAATTAAACTGAAGGTACCTAAATGTAATACAGATACGTCCCAAATAAATTTGGATAAGGGTCAAAATCACCTGAAAATCAACTTTGAATGACATTGTATGATACGTTGAATGTAGAATTAAGAGTTATTTCGAAAAGTGTCATAAAATATGAAGGTCCGTATTGAAAAAAATGAGGTTGAGGGTGGCCCAGAGCGTACGAAACGTTGGATACAAAATCTGATTATGTCAAAATGAGGATAATTTACTGTCGAATAAAAAACTCCTGTGACATTTTTTGATAATATTCGAAATAAAGTGGGAAAAAAAGAAAAATCAAAATGACAGATTTTACTTTTCTTATGATATCTCAATAACCGGCCCTGATAATCTCGATTTGTTTGAACTGCTTGACAATGCTTCTATGAATGCAACTTTATCTTCATTTGACCGACCTTCTAACTCTTATGGTTTAAAAGTTACCAATACAATCCCATTGAAAAAGTGGCCACTCTGTATAATAAATAGCTTACTTCTCAACCTAGGTGTATAATAAACTATTTCATGACATTTCCTGCAACAGTATAAATTTTTTCTCTTGGTGGGAAAAGATTGAATATTTGAATTCGGTTATGGAGCAGAAAGTCCTCAAGACGTATAAATAAATAATATTATTAAAATTCATCCTTAATTTATTGGAACTTTCCACCCTTTGATTTTTTACGATAATGTAAAGTTCAACGGGATTTGTTGCAGTTTCATCGAGATCGAACAAATCTCCCCACCCAGTTGTTGTAGATTCAGAAGATATTAACACATTTTATCAACGAATGGGATAATATTCATTTACTGGTGACAGAATGGAATGAAAAAGGAACTCCAAAAGACTACTGGTATATGAGGAATGAGGAAATTGCTACTCGCTCATTGAATTAATATCAGTGTTGAACGCCTCTTCTAAAGAGGGAAGTTGAACTGATCAAAGTAGGTTGTGCCAAAATCAACACTTCATAGAATTATTGATTAGTAGGTCGTGCCAGTGTCACATTTTGACACAAAATTGAAATATCTAAAAGAATAATTGCAAACGGTCTGAAAAGAGGAAGCAGAGTAGTTTCCTAAACGTTACCAAGGGAAAGTATGAAATATTCATCATATTTTCTTCTCAAATTTAATCTCTAAATTCGCAAAGAATTCGATACGTAACTGACGAAATAATCAGTCATTTATATACCAATATACCAATTTGCTCAAAACATGTACTATAAGAATTTAAAGCTTTTTCATTTTCAGGGGAGAAGAAACCCAATTGAATGGATTTCAATGATTATCCCTGCTTAAAAAATTCTCATGTCTTTCATGATGAAAAGTTTTGGATTTGAAGTCCATTGTCGTTTTATATACAAACGTATTTATTGTCAATAGTTTATATCAAAGTGCTACTCATGCTTCTTGGTAATCATTAGTGGAAAAAACACGTTATTCAGATGTCCAAGGGCAACAGCCAGTACACTTGGCAGGTCACCTCCTTATGTCGTGTTTGATAATTACAATGAAATGTGTGATCGATGTGAAATGGTTTCTTGTACACTAATGAACTAATCAAAACTGCTTATACTATCCTTGACTTGATTTTATTTTGCTTCAACTTTATTGAAGAGGATATTTTTATTACTGGTAGAAATTTGAACGAATAATTCGAAGCAAATTAGAAAGCTACCTAGTAGGGTTTGAGGTGGTTCTTCTACGTCCCAGAAGTTTCCAACTAAAAACTCAAAGCTCATCTCAAAAGGCGTCAACTTCACGGAATCAGTTCGCTGAAAGCATCCTCGTTAGACATTGTCTGTTTGACGAAAAGACAAATAGCGTCAACTAACTACATAACACTTTTTGAGGGTGTCCCTCGTCTATAACTGTGGAATTAGCGTGTTTATTGTTGATATTCCCCTAGCAGACAATCACGTACGTACGAACGTGGAAACTCTCCAACTGGGTGGCTGGCCATCGCCAGTGGCGCACACAGACAAAATTTCCAAGAGGAGCACGCGGTGTAAGCATAAGTGCAGGGGGGCTCCATGAAACGCGTCACGATATTTTCTCAAATTGATGTTGGTTACAAATCCACAAAACTACGGGGAGAAAATTCATCTCATGCTCTCAATGCCATTTATATCTGAAATATCGGGACATTTGTGACCAGTTGAATATATCACATTATGTTTGATTTGGTGCTCGGATTGAATATCTTTGCAATTTCTTTGAGTCATCCTGAATATTTCAATACTTAAGTAATACTGCTGCTATATTTAGCAGATAGGGCTGGAATGTAACAAAATTGGATCGCATAGGTGATCTCATTTGGACTTCCTGGAGATGTCAATGTTATAGATGAGGGTGTTGGGAATGTTTCAATGAACTAACACTACTGGAGAAAATCAGGAATGAAACAGCAAATATTTGTTATGTACATTATTTTTTTTGATCATTCAAAACTTTATTATTTTATTTCGTCCAAAAAATCAATTTCAACCTTTTTGTTTGTATTTGATTAACTTATTTGATTGGTATTTTTATATTTTTTTATCTGCTCGTTCTTAGCTCGTTTCAGAGTTAATACTAAATAAGTAAATGTTTGTATTTATTTATGATAGAAAATTCACCTCATAATTCCAACGATCAATTATCAGTTTCAGATTAAAACTCATTTGATGATTTCGGATTCGATACAGACAAATATTTCATATTCAAGTGAGTTTGTCGATTCTCCTTTACAACTGCGCCTGGCAATTGCTTCTATTCATTATCATCCCTGTCGCTGCTAGGATTGAAACTGATCGATTTCCAACGGGGCCACGACGTTTTGCGATTCTTGGTCATTAGGAATCAACGTAAAATAATCGAGTTATTAGTTGATTCATTCCTAAACTCGATTTTCGTCGGTTTCACTTCACACGAGACAAAAGACTAATCTTGAATCTCATCCGGGAATTGGTTTCTTTATAGGGGGATCAGAGCTATTAAAGCTGACGAATGGCTATAAAAGACGACGCTGAAAATGGTAGATTTCAGTCAATTTGAAATGTTTGGATTTGAATCATTGCACTGTGAGTCTATCACTAGGCGTACCTAGTTTGAAAATCGGGCATTATTGTTCAATTTTTCTCGCGGGTACCATAAAAACTAATTTATATTCAATTCGATCCATGTCGTATGGTATTGAAAAATGAACCCGTTATTCCAATTTTCAATGGTCTTCTGTTTTGAATATTTATCCAACTTTTCACTGACCGTAGACAATTTTCGAAAATAAAATGGACCAATTCGAGACCAATTTCGATCGTGTCAAGATCCTGATCAATCTCGAAGTGAGAAAGCGATTGGATTATCAAAACTGGCACGACTTACATCACCAGATGAAATCGATGCATACGAATTGTTTATATTATATTTATTCCTAAGTTCGTTCGAATCGTACTACAATCGGACTAGTTATATATTTTACTTGAATTGTAAATGTCTCATTTCTCTTTACTGCGGTCTGACTCCATTAAGCATGGTCAGGGAATTTCCTGTCTGTTGTACACGGTTAAGGATCCGATAGCTGATAAGCCGACTACCGGTTGTTTTGAAATCAGAGAAAGCATAGTAAACAGATGGCTCTGGAATGAACCGAGTCGCAGTTAATTACATTGAGGCCAAAGGTTGTGAATGAATCCACTGCGACTCTGACAGTAGAAGATCGGGTCAAGACAGTCTTTATCTCGGTGCACTAAAGTCGTAATCGGATTTGTCTAATCACGTCACTACTAGTATATTTTTTTTGTGAAACTCCTAAGAAGAAATTCGACTGCGTGTCTTTATGAAACCAGATTTTGAAATGAGCTTGTAAATGCCGTGAAAACAATGGATTTGAAATAATTATATTGTTCAACTGAAATTTAATTTTCAACATCTGGTTTTATAAAGACACAATAGAAAATATGCATGATTTTTTGTTGGGGTAAATCGGGGAGTTAATCAATCATTTGCAACTTTATGACGTAGAAAAAAATATAAATTGAGTAGAGTATATTTATTACCGACTATACTATAGAATAGTTATTGTTGAAAATATACAATACATCACAAAGAGTGTGAAAATACTATAATATTTTTTGTGAAAATATTAAAATATGGAAAAGATAAATAAACAAAAACATAGAAGGTAACATAAAAATGGAAAATTATCCGGGAAGAATTCTATTCCCTACAAATACAATGGGCTTGATAATATAGGAAGTATTTTTCAAAGTGAAATTCACAACACTGGATAAATCGAGCCTTCCAAACGGCACCATTTTGTATGAGGCGCCGTTTGGGTCAAAAGTATTTTTGCAGATATATGCAATTTCATGTCAATATATATTTATTAACTCTGGCAATATTTTTATTTTGTGTTCCGATATATTTATTTTCTACCGAACATAATATATTTACGTTTTGAGTGTCACAAATATATAAAATGAGAAATCCCATATATTTATAGATTCGATCTATTTTACGTCGTCATGAGATGGCGCACTAACGGCATCTTGTTCACGGTCGAGTATATGGCAACAGGGCGAAGTTATTATTCATAAAATAACAGATGGCGACGAGGCAGTTGTCATGTGAATAATAGTTCAAATGTCGAGGGAGTTGGCGCTGTGGTTCGCGTCCGCCTGTGGGTCGAAAGGTCCCAGGATCCTTCATAAAAAAGCTAATTTCGCGATTTGACAAGTATCTGGAGTGCCTAACTTGAACTATTTATATTATTAACATTGACATGACAACTGCCTGAGTCACTGCCATCTATTAGCCACTCTATGTACTAACGACTTCCCCATGTTGCATGTACTCGACCGGACAAAATACCACCGGTGCGCCATCTCTTGACGACGTGAAATAGATCGAATTTATAAATATATGGGAATCTCATATTTATATATTTGTGACACTCAAAGCGTAAATATATTATGTTCGGTAGAAAATAAATATATAGCGGAACACAAAATAAAAATATTGCGAAAGTTAATAAATATTATGACATGAAATTACATATTTGCAAAAACACTTTTGACCCAAACGGCGCCTCATAATTTCGCGCGCTTTGGATGATGTCAAATGACTTGTTCCGTGTTCGTTTACTCTTAGCGTTTCGGTTTCAATTGCCATAGAAGAAGCTGAAAATCCTTTTTACTTGAGTGTTGTATGGTACCGAAGGGCAAAAACCCATTTCAGAAATACATCTTATAGCATGTGATGCGAATGTACGAACACATTAGTGTAAGATGATGTTAAGGGGTAATGTATCTCCAAAATCATGTTTATATCATTGTGCAGATCATTTTAACGTAAGCATGTTATATTGATATACAGCTCAGTGTGGATAAGTCAGAAATAAGTTTTGCATTAGCTATTTATCAGAGAAAAACTCGGTTTCAAACTAACCCAACCTACTTTACGAACATATTGGAATATTCATTTATAATATATACATCTCTGGTGTGGGCATTTATGAATAACAATCTATGTTATGGACTCAAATATATCATATAACTTAATGATTACATCGCAGCTTTCACTCCTCTTATATCTGCGTACGTAAAATCGAGATTTGATGCAAAATATACTGGTATCTTAAATGTATTTATTCGAGAAAAAAGTATTTGAGATAAATTTAAATTTCATGCATATTTCCTCATCTAACACCAAAAATATAATAATAGTGACGAGATTAGACAATTTCCACTACTTGGGTGCAACGAGGTATTCTCTTTCAAAATCACCTATCATAAGTGAATGAATATGTGTATCTTGAAAAAAAAATTGGAGTTAAAGTGTTGTTATCAAAAAAACTTACTAATCTGTAATATTTCTCACATAAATACTCACATATTATTCACATCTCTTTTAACAATTAAGATACTGACTGTACATTTTGGAACACCTGGTATAGCACAAAACGAAAGAATGCAAATCTATTGTCACCATTCGGAAGTAGTGAATTTATGCGTTTCCTTTTCTACGTGTTGTACATAAATATTCGACTACGAGTTTTCAGAAACGAAACGAGAAGCTTCGATGGGCAAGAACAAAACAAATTTGACAGGTTTGTGTCCCAGAGTTCATTGATTCGTTTGTTGATTACCGTTTGTTTCTGGCCCATTCATAAAAATGCCACTTTAAACCGGGAAGAGGTAGCTGTTCCGTAATTATATTTGAAAATTATTGTTTGAAGTGGATATTGCTGCAGGGGCTCATGAATGATTCATGAGTCAATCGATACTCGGTGTTGTTGTGTCCCTGCCTGATATTCAAACAACGATTCTTGGTCCGAACAGAAAGGAAACAGGTGTTCTTCTAGTGGGTTTTCTAGGTGGATCTTCTTGAGCATTTGTTTTGGAAATACGATTTTCGGATATACGAAACCGGGTCAGGAGGATTAGGAAGTCATTCAAGAACAATATAAATTCAAATTGAGTCCTTCGAAGTAGAAATACAAAAAAAATCGGAAGAACGGTTAGCCCAATTTTTTTTCAGGAAATTGATAGTGAAATTCAGCAAGGAGCTCATGCATATTATTTGGCACATTTTTTTTAATGCCCTCGAACCCCCAAACTATTTACAGTGATCATAATAGACACTTTTTTATTTTCAATAACTTTGAAGGCCTTTTTGTTTGAATTGAAAATTTCGTGGAATCGTAGAGTCGCTTCAAGATGGTAATCGCCTTCTATGTCTTGAATTTTGGTGTAGCAGAGTTTAAAATATTCAATTTCCAGGCTTTCATCGAACAATATATTTTTAGTAACATAAATGCCCTGAATATCTGCGCCAGCTTCTTTTTCGAAAGACAACAATAAAATTTTATTTCTATTGATAAATTCCAGGTAACATCAATGATAATTGTATCCTATATGTTCAGCGTGAGAACTATAATATTTATAATTCATTGGTTGAATTAAGGGTATTCATTTAATATATTATATTGGTGGAATTCAATGCTGGGGAAACCAAGGCATGTCTCTTCTCGAAGAAAGCTGATTTGTCTTTATGTAATATTCCGATGTCAGGAGCAACTCTTACTGAGAAATCGAGTTTCTCGATGCTAGGAATTACGATCAGTAATAATTTCTGATGGAAAAATCATGTTAGATCGATCGCTAAAGGTGCTTCCCAGAAGCTTGGGTTTGTATTTCGTGCCAAAAAATACTTCACTTCTCGTCAGCTTCTAATGATCTACTAGGGCGCAGCTACGGCATGGTCTGTCTTGGAATATAATTCACATGTATGGAGCTCGGTACCAAAATAATTTTTGAAACTTCTTGATTCTCTTCAGAGAAATGCAATTCGTCTTGTTGGTGATTCTTCACTCATAGACTCGCTCACTTCGCTGAAGCATCGCACAAAGGTCGTCTGTCTTCTCTAGATATTTTCACGGTCGGTGCTCTTCTGAATTGTCATCACTCGTTCCACCCTTGGCAGAAACAACACGGATGACCCGACGAGTGCGGAATTCCCACCCCTTCGTTGTTAGCTTGTAGACCTGTCGAATCTCTCTTGCTCAGGAATGTTTTTTCAATAGAAAAGCCTTACTTTGGAACTCCTCACCGAAGAAGGTTGTTCCTGAGGCTTACTTAAAATTTTTTAAAAGTTAGTGTTAGTTCGTATCTTCTGTCCCTTGAGGTTCACCTTTTTCGTTTATGAGATTATTTCTGATGTGTTATGCTTGTTGCTCCTTTTAAAATATACAGAAAGGTCTCGAAGAGAGAGAAGAAAGAGTTTTCAAACAGGTGAATGACGAACATATTTTTTCTGACCATGAATATAGAATTTATAGATAGACACTCGTAAAGTATGTTCAAATTCTTTATTTATCACTACTAGTGATGTGGATTATTTTGATATTTCATCATAAACATGTTTTTTTCTTCTATCATTTGTATATGGTCAAACGCATACCACAAACTGTTTATAATTTCATATGTTTACCTATATTTTTCGATAATTCAAATATTACGATAAGATTCGTGTATATATATATATATATATATATATATATATATATATATATATATATATATATATATCCAGAATATACAAAGTGGTCCAACGAAAAGCTTTTTGTCTTCTGTTTGTAATTGGAAGCAAAAATGCTCGAATACGTAGAGCACATTTTGGACATTTTCTTTAACATAACCCTGAAATTTCAAATGGAAAGTGGGGTCGAGTGATACATCATGTGAAAAGGCACAACATTATATTTCTGATGATATCCTATTTATTGAAATTTACCGATATAATTATTAGTAATAATATAAGTATTAATATACGAACACGGCGTTAAGAATATTAATCCAATAATTTTGGTATTGATGAAAAAAACAAATAAGTTTTGGGTATTAGTAATCAAAATATTTACTGTCATCTCTATCCAAATCTAAAGATTTTCTTCTCTTCTTCTCGAAAGAAGCAGTGAAGTATGTTTAATATAATATATGTGACAATATAAAAAATAGTCCGTTCGGAAATTAATCCATGTGCAAAATGTTGAAGTGTTCGACGTTTCGACTCCCATTCTGGAGTCATCATCACACCTGAACGGGCAGGAAGAACACAGGCTGTCGAAGTAAATATAGTAGTTTGGCTGGTCAATTTGGAAGGGGGTTGATTGGTTATATTGCGGTATTAATAGAGATATGTCCGTAAATTCTCGATGATGACTCCAGCATAACAGTCGAAACGTCGAACAGTTCAACAAATTGAACACGAATGAATTCTAGAAACGGCTATTTTTTATAGTTCAGCGTCCGTGAAAACATTCATTTGAGTATATATGAGAAGTTTGAAACTATTTTTCAAGAACGGTTATCAAACTACTTGAATAGTTTGGGTTGCATTATTTTTCTCAGGTTGTTTGTTGGAACGTACCGTTATCGCCCTCTATATTTTTATGACCTGTTGATGGTTTCATTCATTCCACAGAAGTTCTGACTTGAATATCCTTGAGTGATGGCCTTTATCAAAGTGCATTCATCATTAAGCTGTTGTAATATTCATGATTGTTTTCTAAATACGGTTTGTAACCGAGAAACTAGGCTCACCATTGTTGATGTTACATTAATATTTCATAATTTTTCATATATTCATATATCTGGATGACTTCATAATTGACTTCGAATATATGCATTCCATTTGTTCTTTTGTATGTTCAATAAATGGGTTGTGTTACGATGAACGATGGCGTGATTTGATTTTCTCCAAATCAACAAAAATGCGCCACGAAATTGAAATTTCAACCGGGTAATAATATTCTTCATCATTCAACTTGGTGATACTCGATGAAAATTCGTATTCAAACAAATATATTACAGTTTCCTGTACGATTCTCACTAACTATGATTTTTCAAAACCGCAACACGTGTTATAAGAAAACAACGTATTACTGTTTACTCCAATTCATTGATAGAATATTTCCCCATATTGTTCTTTAACAAGTAAAATCAAGTAATCTATATTCATCCGTGAGAAATATTTCAGGCTCACTCCTTTCCAAAATTCTGACATGTCAGATGGGCCTATATTATCAATTTACCAACGACTCAAGTTCAGGTTTCAATGAAATCATCCACAATCATTTTCTTCGCAATTCTTCACTCAATTTTCAGCGTTCCTCAAATAAATGAACAGAACATTTTGCTACTCAATACACGCGTTGCATATTAATAGTGAAGTTCCCTCAACTCAAAGCTGATTTGACAGTTTATTTTGCTGATTTTATCGGAAATTACATCGACAATCTACAAAGTGTGAACCTATATTAGTGATGATTGGAGTAATTCATTCATTGCAGACTATTGAGGTGGAACGTCTTCCATCAATTTGATGTAGATTGAAGAACGTTGTCCCATACAAAATTTGAGAACCATTTCTCAACGGATACCAACGTCATACAAAGAACACCCCCCCCAAATTTCAGATCTCTACGATCAGTGATTCAGGCTGTGCCTTGATCAACCACTAAAATGACTTTGTACTCCTTTTCAACCCCGTTAGGCGAATAATTTCAATGAAATACGAAACATGTGTTCCATCAATTCTGTAAGAAATTTTTATGCAGAATTTGAAGTAGATTGAATCAAGACATCACGTTGTCCCATAGAGATTTGGCGCCCGTTTTTCCATCCCTTAGGCTGGATTCAGACAGATCCGAAATCCGATCGTACGACGATCCGATAGCTTTCTGATTGGTCTAAATTTGAATTTAGACCAATCAGAAAGCTATCGGATCGTCGTACGATGGGATTTAGTATCTGTCTGAATCCAGCCTTAGGCGTGGAATTTCCGAAAATACGGTAAAACGGGATAGAGAGTGTTCTATGTCCGTCTCTTGGTTCTAAGCAAACAAATTTTCAGCCAAATCGGTTCATCCGTTCTTGAGTTATGAATAGTGTAACTAACACGATTTTCTTTATATATATATACAAAAATATAGAATGATTAGGGCTTCATAACTCCTTTTTCTTAGATCACGAGGTTTTCTGAACCCTACGGTGGGAGAAAAGCTGTATGCTTCAGATTCAATGATCGAATGAACATTTTTGTGTTGTTTTTCCCCATGTTTTATTCGCATATATAGAGTAATTACCTTGCGGAAATTGCAGATTCGATATCAATAATGGAAAATTTCAATAAACACGAACACGCCGATCTAGCTAAATCGCACCGAGCATTGGTTTCCATTGTGGAATTCTCGGAAATTGTGATGAAAACATTTTGTTTACGTTCGACACATTCAATTAATGGAGTTTCATTTTTGTTTCAGGATTTATTAACACAAATGTTTTTCCATCGTTACAATTACATGGTGAGTACATTCCAATTAATTTTGATTCGTTCGTGATTTTTTAGAGGTTTATTGGCACGAGAAAGATAGTATAGCGACAAAACACTTTTATTCATTAGTTATAAAACACTTTCATCCAACAGTGATGAAATTGACAGCAATCAAAGTTAGTTTGACACACTTTCAAATTCTCAATGGGCAATGTGAATACATACATATTCAGCTTTAGGTTCGTCTAGAAATTGTTAGTACACAGAAAGTTAGAACAGTGATAAAACATTTTCATAGAATAGTGATAAAACACTTTCATTCAACAGTGATGAAATTGACAGCGATAAAATTCAGTTCGACACATTCAAATTCTCAACGGAAAATGTGAATACAATTAAGTTTGAGCCACCATAACTGGTATCCATCTAAGAACATTTCAGGCAATGATATTTACAAACACTGCTGAACCTTGAATTTTTTTCAGTAAATTGTAATTGTTTTGGGCCTGAACTTCTGAACATTAACAATCGTTCTCTCAGAAATAGAAAATTATCATGTTGTTCGCTTTTAACATTAACAAAGTTTCCATGCGACTGAGTATAACCAATAAACCTCAGCCCTATGAAGATGTGACTTTTTCAATCTTCCTAGTATGACAAAAATAAAGTAGACTCAGGAATCCAGACTATAAAAAAAGTATACGTTCTTGGCTCCCCATCAAAAACTATTTAGAGCTGGCATTATTTCAGAATGGATCTATAGAATCAGCTGATTTTATGTAACAGATGGAACAATGGAAATATATTCCAACTACGTCAATAATCAACAATCCTCAATAATGAGAAGAATGAAAGTTGTTTGCAAAATAGATCCCTTCAATAGTCGGAAAGAGTTGTAGAAACTCTAGTGAACTGAAGTTCGAGTGAGATGTCAAGCATCAAACGATCCCATTGGCTGATGCTTGGCAACTGAACCCAGTTCACTTGAACCACAGTTCACTGGAGTTTCTACAACTGGCGTTCATAGTGTTTGCGGAATGGTTAACCGTAACATGAAGTGATCCCTTAGTTGAAAACTTGCGTTCCAGTATTTGCAGATGTTTAGCTGCAATATGTACGAGATGTAAACAAGTTGGTCTCATACGACCCCTTCTGTTGAAAACATCATATTGTAGTTTCATGATTCCGATGAATTCCGATATCTAATAAATAGATTAACAAATTCTCTGGTCTATCACAATTTGTATTCAATTCGAAATGCTCACCACAAGACAGCTAGCTGTTTCTGGCTTTGGCCTTCATCAGCTGTGGGTTGGCAAAGTCCTCATTTCGAAGACAAATTGTGATAGATGACCAGAGGATTTGAAGTGAATCGTGCCTTAACGGCAAGCGACACATAAGTGGAACCACCTAGGGTGTAACACTCTTAAGCAAATGCTGTCATAGTTTTCCGTTGCCGTTGACAGGTTGCCACGTCAACTAACAACTGCGTTTGCAGAAATAATGACAAGCACTCTCAGAGTGTCAGCGAAAATCGAATCCACAAATATATCTGAAATGATACAAATAGAAAGTGGTATTTGCTATGAAGCAAAGAAATCAGGAAACTGATAAATGGATTATCAAATTCTCTGGTCTATCACAATTTGCAATCAATTCGAAATGCCCACCACAAGACAGCTAGCTGTTTCTGGCTTTGGCCTTCATCAGCTGTGGGTTGGCAAAGTCCTCGTTTCGAAGAAAAATTGTGATAGATGAGCAGAGGATTTGAAATGAATCTTTCCTCAACGGCAAGCGCCACATAAGTGGAACCACCTAGGGTGTAACACTCTAAGCAAATGCTGTCATAGTTTTCCGTCAGTGTTGACAGTTTGTCACGTCAACTAACAACTGCGCAGAAATAATGACAAGCACTCTCAGAGTGTTAGCGAAAATCGAATCCACAAATATATCTGAAATGATACAAATAGAAAGTGGTATTTGCTATGCAGCAAAGAAATCAGGAAACTGATAAATAGATTATCAAATTCTCTGGTCTATCACAATTTGCAATCAATTCGAAATGCCCACCACAAGACCGCTAGCTGTTTCTGGCTTTGGCCTTCATCAGCTGTGGGTTGGCAAAGTCCTCGTTTCGAAGAAAAATTGTGATAGATGAGCAGAGGATTTGAAATGAATCTTTCCTTAACGGCAAGCGCCACATAAGTGGAACCACCTAGGGTGTAACACTCTAAGCAAATGCTGTCATAGTTTTCCGTCAGTGTTGACAGTTTGCCACGTCAACTAACAACTGCGCAAAAATAATGACAAGCACTCTCAGAGTGTTAGCGAAAATCGAATCCACAAATATATCTGAAATGATACAAATAGAAAGTGGTATTTGCTATGTAGCAAAGAAATCAGGAAACTGATAAATAGATTATCAAATTCTCTGGTCTATCACAATTTGCAATCAATTCGAAATGCCCACCACAAGACAGCTAGCTGTTTCTGGCTTTGGCCTTCATCAGCTGTGGGTTGTTGGCAAAGTCCTCGTTTCGAAGACAAATTGTGATAAATGACCAGAGGATTTGAAATGAATCGTGCCCTAACGGCAAGCGACACATAAGTGCTTGTCATTATTCCTGCAAACGCAGTTGTTATTTGACGTGGCGAACTGTCACCACTGACAGAAAACTATGACAGCATTTGCTAGAGTGTTACACCCTAGGTGAAACGTCTGAAACCGAAGTTTTCTGCCATTACTCTCGTGTGTTGTTGTCACTTTTGTTGATACAACAATTCCAGCAGATGCTCTCGGAATTTTCATCCGGGAGCCTCCAGAATATTAGTTTCTTCGCATGCGGTCATCGCCGTGCTGATGAGCCCCATTATGCGAAACTGCAGTCCACGGATAGACCACACCATTGGATTGCAGATTTTTGGTTCCAAATGCCTTCTGCTCGGAGACTCCCGAATGAAATATAGTTACATAATGTAGTCATTGAATGAATAATTTCAATGACCTCAAACAGCCATCATACAAATAGTTCATGGTTCAATTTTCGAGAACTTTCATAGATTTCTAGATTATAATTTGTCATTTCGAAGTGCTCTCCTCTTGTATATGTAATTAGATCATGAAATAGTAGAATAGTAGAATATTTGTTTATTTGGGTAAATATAAATCACAACACATATCACAAAAGGCACATAAATAAACATAGAAGTAATCACGGAAGTATGTTGCAGGCTTGTGCAACACACTTGTGTGTAATATAACAATTATTTTAACTGAATGTAAAATGTAATTTTTTTTAATTTGTGAAAATATACATGTATTGATAAACGTCATTAAATATTAAAATTTGAAGATAACTTAACCTATGTAAAATTCTTATGACTAGTATGAAAAATATACAAAAAATCACGAATTATATTATTTCTATTTCTAGTAAAATTCATATAATCAATATTTTTGTTGTTTTCCATGTTTTTGTATAACATTTCTGAAATCGATAATAGAAAGATTTGGCTAGTATCCATAACTTTATTTTGATCATAGAGAATATCACAGGAAAATGTTTATTTGTTGTTTATTTCTACTCTTTGATTTCTGTTTTGTTCCCTTTGGAATTTTCTGTTTTTTGAAATTGAAATCGATAGTGAATACTTATCAGTTCTTTCGTTTTGAAGCGGACTTTTTATAAAAAGGATTGTCTGATGTTTTCTCATCGGTAGCAGGCTGACGTATGTCTTCCATGCCAAGATAAACTGTTATTTTCTATCTCTTGTTGGTGGATGAATTTTGCAACCAGAAGAAGGTTCAAGGCCAATGCTACTTCTGGTGTTGTTTTCGTTGTTTGAGTTACGACCAAACTGGCAAGTTTTCGGACCTTGTTTGGTTTACTTGTTAGCAAATATTCGATTTCACTAAGATTATTATGTTATACTGACATTACAGTGGGTTTGGTTCAATTCCATAGTTTTTCCTGTAGCAATCGGAAATGTCACGTGGAGACTCATCTTGAAACTTGATTCACGGGATGATTTTTCGTTTTCCCTTTTCTTTTCTAGATCATTTTGCCATGCGATATTATTGATTCCGAGGACTCAGCCTTTTCTGTGAATGTTGATAGTCACGCATGTTGAGGTAGGGTTCTTTATTATACCCCGATTATTTTATTTTACAGGTGGTTTATACCATACCGAAGAAAACGTTAAAAAATTTCCTCAGAACTTCTTACTACCCAAAGAATAATTCTTGGTGTCATTTCAATCCTTTTCTCTCCAAATATCCGATTACATCATTACTGGATTCTCAAACTCCACTTATTTATTTTTATTCGACTTTTGAAGTTTGTTTTCAGGTATCGATTGCGTAGTAATAGTTCATGTTTCCGTAACTATTCTCCATTTCAGATATATTAAAGACATAGATTGCATCATAACTTTTTTTACGTCGTTTACGTATTCATCATCAGTAACAGATATATTTTATGAAATCTTACGTTTTACGATTCATTGCGATATTGTTTATTTTCAATTTCCATTACTATATCAGTGTCAACGCTGACTTCAATGATTCCATGGTTAGCTTAGCTTCTCATCAATATTACGATTTGTTATCTTTGCGAAAAAATAAACAGTCTCCAACTGGAGTTATGTAATAATTGTTTGCTTCGAGTAATTATTTGTTCGATAAAAAACTTTAGGTTCACTGTTAACACACGTAGGGTAGATAAGATGCTTTAGTCTCGTTCTGTAATACCTGTGCGATGGTTTTCGCTCAATGTTGGTATCCACGCATGTTGAGATAAGCTCCTCGATGATCGTACATCAGGTGATTTGTTATAGAGCATATAGAATGAAATCGGCATGATTCGCCCTTGATGCCAACTTGATTGACAAAACTTTTTCTGATCATTGACCTATATTGCGAGACGTTTTCAATCACAACTGCATGTGTACCTATCTCACTTGCTTGTTCTTTGATAACTCGAAACTTTGGATGCTGTGACCACTTGACTAAAATTCTACGTTACTTTCTGGTAATTATCTTACTATCCTCCATCACCACATCACCAAGTTTATATGAATGTTCACAAAAAAATATAGTAAAGGAAAAGTGAAATATTTCAATTCACATTATGTGTCATATAATGCAGTGTATTATTCAGATCAAATCCCAACATATTCATTTAATATTTACGAAAAGTTAATATACTTATAGTACGTGGGTGAACCTCAACAATATAATATTACGTAAACATTATTATGAAAAAGACGTGAAATAGGAGTTTTGATGCAATTTTAATGACAAATGGTTATGAATAGGTTATGTTTTAATAAATTGTGAACCGCCGTGTGCATCTGAATACAAATCAAATGTTATGGGCAGAAATATATCATGAACATGATAATTACCTTGCAGTTTTGACTCCTTTGATCTCTGCGCACGTGATGCAAAATATTTTGTACTCATGAATGCATCTTTTTTTCGATAAATTGTCCGATTGTGTTTGGCCAGTTACAGTCATCGTTCAAGGTTTGCAACAACTCCAGATTTCCAACTAGAAATCCTCACAGGAATACAGATCCAAACTGTTTTACTCCCAAACCCCACTAACACAATCCCTGCGTCTACCAGCTTACAGCGCTTGAAGCTGCTGCACAAAATTTTACAGTTTTCCATGGTAAAATGTCAAATTTTCAGCTTTTTATGATTATAGACGCCAATAAACCGTTTGTGTCGTTTGACGTCACACTTCGTCTCGACCAATGGTGATTCTTTTTGTAAGTTTGAATTTCTCTTCTCAATTTTTAACTTTTTGTATATATGGGTCCCAATGACAACTTGATGAAAGAATACTTTTTGATTATGATGAGACAATGATGAAGATTCGAGAAAAAATACTTGAGAAAGAACATTTTCAAGACAAAACACGCAATTTCGACTTGCGCTCGTCTCCGCAATAAACCGAAATTGTAGTCTTCTTCAAACGTCCTTTGAAACCGAAAAAACGAAAGAAATAACGTGCAGGTGAAACGCCTTCAGAAAAAAATATTTCGTTCACAGCTCGAGATGCTGGAAACAATACCAGCGTGGAAAAAATCTCGAACATCGAGCTGTTGAACGCCGGAGGAATCGCGAGAAAGAACGAGAAATTATGAAAATGTTTGAGACGGTAATCAGGGTAGAGCGAAGTTGAAAAAACAATTTGAACGAAAAACGATGAGCCCCTTAAAGAGGCATCCCAAGGCGGTGAATTGATCCTAATTAACGAAAGGTCTGTAGTTTTCAGAAATGATTACAAAAGGGTGGGAACACTGAATTCATCGGGTTGATCTTACTATCTTACTGACACTGATTGGGAACAATAGAAATATTTCCGGTTGAGAACGCTCATGAATTTTGTATGTCATTGAATTTCAGCCTAACCAAACTAGTTTTATATATGTATATATATATATATATATATATATATATATATATATATATATATATATATATATATATATATATATATATATGCTCTCTGGAACTTCCGGTTGAACCGCGTCTGGAATGTTTCTTCTTTCGACACGTTTCGGCTCCCACTTTGGAGCCATTTTCAAGACTGCTTGACTTGGTGGCGAGGCCTAAGTCTCCTTAACCCTCAGCACTCATCTTGGCAGAGTGAAGATTGTGGTTTGGTAGATGGAGGGATGGTATTATAAACTGTCGGACTGTATACAGGTCTGGTTTGAGAAGGATTAAATGGAAATTGAAAAACGCCCTCAATGCCTCAACAAAAGAGACGACTTACAAAGACTCCCCAATTCCTGGAAACCATTATTATCCCTTCGAACAAATCCATTAATTAATCCTTCTCAAACCAGACCTGTATACAGTCCGACAGTTCCAATATTTCAGTTATATATATATATATATATATATATATATATATATATATATATATATATATATATATATATATATATATATATATATATATATATATATATTTCTTCGGATAGGCTTCCGCGGTCAGAAATGTGCTGGCTGGAACTTGAGATTTTTTCTAGAGGTCAATTATTCCCCTATCAAACTGATATTACTTGCACTCGTCGCGTGTTTCGCTAACAAGGTTGGAATCTTCAGGGAGAAATTTTATTTGAATTTTCTTCTGAAGCTGTGCTAAACTTTTGAGCGAATAAATACCAGTTTGGCATCAGATTAATTGGTCTCTTGAAAAAGTCTCAACTATCACACCGAAGGTTTCAATCCCATCGTTCATTATGTATTCTATTGATGAATATATTCAAACGGTAATACGAGTTTATCGTCTACTACCTTGTTTATGTCTTCGTGTCTTATCTCAAATTCAAATTTTTATATTCAAAGTGACTATCATACACTAGTCAACAACTTTTAATCTTTATTATTGTTTATACAACTTTCATTAGGTTTGGTTTGATCGTGCTTGACGAAAAATACCCTGTTGAATGATAGTGGCTCGAGTTCACATTGTCTGTTTAATTCATTAATAATGACAGAAGTATCCCTTGTAAACACACGTATGAATGAAACAGAAGCCTAGCTTTGGCGGGTGAGGGGCAGCTAGATAAACGACAACGTGGGTTTTTCCGTCAACCATCGTCCCCTTACCAGCAGCCACACTCAAAAGTCGGAACTTTTTTTAGGCTGAGGCTCAACACGGTCCGACTTTTTGACGTGCGTTTCCTATCATCACTTACATTATTTGACGCTGCGCTCACGGAAGACCTACTCATTATCGAAGAGGCATTAATTGCTCATCACATTGTCTTTTCTGGTCGATACTTGATATCCATATGGAAGAATACTAATGCTCTCTTCTGTAATGTTTCCACTAGAGGAAGGTTCGCAAAACCATGACACCTGTTCCGCCATACTATAGCGTTTATATAGATGTGATATAGCTGTTACGTGGCGGAAGACGTATCGCGATTTTGTGTACTATAGTTATTATATAGATGTAATATAGTTACATGGCGGAAGACGTGTCGCGTTTTTGTGTACTAAAAGTGTTATGTCGGTGTGATATAGCCGTTACATAGCGAAACTTGTTGCGGTTGTATAGCAATGGTACGGGTGCTTTGTAAACCTATCAGGTGGAAAAAATATAGTTGAATTTGCTGAATAAATATGCAAAAAATGAATCTTATTTTCTGAACAATTTCATAACAGAACTTTATGGCATGGGTCTGCTACTAAATGGATCGATCACGGGTGAAAAATATCTACGATTTTGACATCCATAACGACAGCGTTCTTCTTCTAAACTGTTGTCTTATTGAATTCTGAATTCGTCTCTCAATGGTGAAATCCACTAAAACAACATGAAACTTCGAAGTCGCTGGCCATCTTCCCTCTGGATATTCACCCTTCCTGCGATTCCGAGCAAGTAACGCGATTCGTCGACTTTTCCAACTACGAGCTTTGTAGATGTTCAATGACCCGTGGGCGCTTTTCAATTCCGTAGTTTAGATGTGACGACGGCACTCCTCTGAGCACACAAGACAATCTGACGTGCTTTCAGTGTCTGATTACATCGTCCCCCGTTCGGTTTCGGAAATGCAAATGAAGGCAAAGTCCAGTCTTTTTTGGCTCATATTGGTTTATGGGGATGAATCTGAATGTTACGAAATGAGGCATATAAGTCACCTTTCCAGAACTCGGCGCTAAAACAGCATACTTCGAAAGTGTTGAATTCTCATAAAAGTATTCGTCTTGTTTGTACTTCACTCACAAACTCACTTACTTCTCTGGATTACGGCGAAACAGTTTGAGATTGATATTCCTCTCTTTCACGGTGTGATCCTTCGGGAATTTGTATTCATTAGTTGAACAATAAAATTCTTAATACTGCCAAAAATTGGTACAACAGAATGTCTTTCAAAGAGCATGACCTATTCGAATTTTTAAAATTACTTGTCAAATTTTGAGCTTCCCAGGTTCAAAGTAGACAGTCTACACCCAAACTGATGCGTGATTGAGATATCTATATTGGAAGCACAAAAAGGAGATTCAAAACGCGGTTAATGGAACACAAAAAGATTTGTGGATAGGCCACAACCGAGGCCAAAACATAAAATTCGGCTGTGGCTGAAAGCGCTCTATTGTAGGGTCATGATATTGACTGCGACAGAAAAACCATCTAAGAAATATATGTTTTCGATGAGTCAGAAACATCTATTAATCTTTCGACATATTACTTGAATTTTTTTCAAAAAAGCGTATCTAGACACAAAATCGTAGGAATTTTGTAACAGAAGAGAAAGGAGGATAGACTGATATAATTCTGTGCAGTTGAACAACCGTAAAATATATAGCGTATTTCAGAAGATGCAATTTTATTTTTTGATGTGTGGGGGTTAGGGTAAGCTTAAATAAAAGTTCATGGGGTCGCCTCCTTGTCTCGCGGCCACCATCTTGGGAAAGGGGTGCGAAAAGTGTTTTCACTTTACCTGCAAAACTATCCATCCTACAGAAAATGTATGCAAATATGCAAATCAAATTCTCTACAACTTCATCTCCATTGCTCCATAACTTTTTATTGTTAATTCAAAAATAACAAAGTTATGAACAAAACGAGTTGAAAATTTTGAATTCATTTGCGGCAGAATATTTTTTTTTGGTCATTTAACATTAAAATAATATCAGAGAATTTTCAAAGAGGGGGGTCCAACGAATAATTTTTAAATTTTTGTAATTTCCCCACACATTGAAAAAACAAAATTTCATCTTCTGAGAAACGCACGCTGAAGCGTGAAACATGTATCGTTTCAATGGGATTTTCATAAACCTGTGTAATTTTCAGACACATAATGAACAGAGCCGTCATAAATATAGAACGCTCACTTATCTAGGCTTGGGTGAACTCAAAACTCATGCGCATCTCAGAATAAATTAACAAAAGATAGCTGTGGTGCACGTAAAGAGATAATTACAATTATTCAGTGAGGAAGGAAATTTCAAATCAGAAGTTTATTCATTCGCTGATAAAATATGTAAATAGGAACTCATTATCGAGCACATGAAGTCAAGAAGGAAAAATAAGAATTGAGTGTGAGTTAATCAATTTTTTTGTGAACTTTTGAATGGTTCAAACATTGTTGAAATTGTCCGGAAAAAGAGACTATGAATAATTCACCGTTGGATCTTTATGGGTAGGAAGATAAAAGCCGGATTTAGTCAAGGAATAAGCACAATTAAGTAGATGATGCACAATTTGTGTTTTGATGGATATCTCTCATGTACAATGTATGAAAGAAATATGGTTTACTGAATGTATAATGCATAATTATCAGTGCATAATTCTTCTTCCTCTTCATAAAATGGGGCATGGTGCATTGCCTCTTCATTGTCTTGACATATGACAAAGATTTTCAATTTTTTCCAATGTGTGCGCATTTCATAATATAGAAAAAATGAGAGCTCAAGGTTATCAATAATGGAATATCCATTATGAGTTAAGCACTACAGAATGACTACAATATATTCAACTTCTATGAATTTCACATTATTATTTGTTATACATACAGGTTCACACCGCGTGTATCAGGAAGAAACGAATTAACATTTTGATTTTGTTCAATTTGTATACAAAAATTCAAAGAAACATCCACGTCAATATAATTAACGATGACTTGGTAAAAATAATAGAATGGGCTAACATGAGCTCGGTGGAATTTAATGCTAGGAAAACCCATCTATCATCATCTAGTATTCAGATGTCAGGAGAAACTATTCCTACAGAGTCATGTATTTCGATGCTAGGAATTATGATCAGTGATAATCTCTCATGGGAAAACCATGTGAGATCGATCGCTAAAGGTGCTTCCCAGAAACTTGGATTTCTATTTCGCGCGAAGAAATACTTCACTTCTCGTCAGCTTCTAATGATCTACAAGGCCCAGATACGACCTGTCTTGGAATATGGTTCTCATGTGTGGAGTTCGGCACCAAAACATTCATTGAGGCTCCTCGATTCTATTCAGAGGAATGCAATTCGTCTTGTTGGTGATTCTTCGCTCACAGACTCGCTCACTTCATTGGAACATCGTAGAAGTGCCTGAGACTTGTCTCTCTTCTATAGATATTTTCACTGTCGGTGCTCTTTTGAATTGTTAGCAATCGTTCCACCCTTGGCAATATCTATAGGGATGACTCGACGAGTACAGAATTCCCACCCCTTTGTTGTGAATTTGGAGACCTGTCGAACTTCTCTTGCTCAGGGATATATTTTCAATAGAACAGCTGAGCTTTGGAACTCCTTGCCGAAAGAGGTCTGTCTTGAGGCTTACAAACTTCAAAAATTCAAAGTGAATGTTAATTCGTATCTCACTTCACAAAAATAACCAAATTCCTAATGACCGTTTTTCTGAAATCGATTTCTCACTTTATGGGCAAGTTTAATGAAACTGCTCATTGCTCATGAATGCGTAAAATTTTATTTTCTATTACGGAATGACCTTTTTATTATCCCTACACTCTGTGTATACGGTTTCGTTTTTAAAGCGTGGGTATAAAAGTATAATCTGGCTGTAAACATGAAGTGATTTGGCATGAAAGTGCTGGTAATTATATTCTCGATGATTATCCATCAAAGTACAGTCATTTGAATGTTTTTTTTTATTGATAAAAACATTCCATATAAAACACGTACGATGTCAGTAAATATGAAACATTATGTTGAGCAATTCAAATGAATATAATCTAATCGGAATATATTGAGCCAATGCTAGAAATGTATTTTTCTTCAATACTTATGACCATGAATGAGGACGAACTGATAATATGTTTATATTCCTCAATAATAATAGTAAAAAAAGTGTTTTTCCATTCCCAAAAAACTGTTGTCAATTTCACATGCGAAAAGCTCCCACACAAATTTCTCGAAAATAACAAGGCATGCATCACAAGAAAAATTATACATGGTAGAAGGTAACCTGTCAACACAAACAAAATTTAAAGTTTCACTTCCTTCTATAAATTGATTCCCAATTTTTTTTCGAGCCGTACGATCTGTATTTACCATTTCTGGAGTTGAATCATTGAATCGACTTGATTCCTTCAATAAAGACAAAGAACTCTTTCTCAGTTCTTCCTCCTTGGAACCAAGTTGGAGACTTTTCTAGAATTTCTGGACAATTTCAGTTTCAAATTAGTGGGAAAAGGATCGGTGAAAATGTATTGTATCGACAAAGACGATATAAATGAATTCTGATGAATTCTTCGACCGAACTATACATAGAAAATATAATTTACGCATACAAAAAAATTAATGTTTGAATACATTATTTTTGGAATTCCATAACCACTTCGATGATATTTGAAAACAGAGTTGCCTATTCCCAAATGCCAAGATATTTAATAAAATAAAACTTGAAGATAAAATACAGTCACTAAAAGTTCAATTATAAGAATTGAAATACTGCAACGTTCTTGGATAACTTTGATAGATCTAACCGTCCAAAAATATTCACGAGGTTTTCTCCACTGTTTTTAGATATCTCGCTTGTGTAAGAACGGTGGAAAGTTCTTTGATGTTGAGAGGAAGACCAATTTCACACGAAACATTAACCAAACAGATAACATCCATAGGATATTTCTATACAAATACAGAGTTTCCAAAAAAATTATTCATCGGGATAACAGTTCATTCTCAAACCAAGACAGGCTTGTTCCGCTCAGAGAATGCTCAGGCATATGGATAAATAATAGAACTTTGTTACTAGCTAAACCAAACATCGAAAAAGTCGATTTTGAGCTGAACTGCTATGAATAATTCACACATAACAGAGAATGGTTGCTAAATATTTGATGTTACTTCTATAAAAGTTTTGTATTTTTTGCGTTGAATTGGAGAAGAAAAAGTCAAGGAGCCTCATTTTTACATTTGGACTTGGTATTATCTGATGCTTCACAAAATAATATAACATTACTAACGATTCACAGAAGTAAGTTGATTCACCTATATGTAGTATGTACCCTCAAGGTCGACGTATGAACTCCGTGCAATGTCCACAAGTCCTTATCGTGGGTCAACTGTTTAGTTATGCGACATCATTCGTTCTAAGCAAATGTTAGTAGTGATATATGATCGATCATTGGACCTGTGAGAAAAAAGATTATCTTATCTCTAGTGAATTTCACAGAACGCTTCGCGTAAATAGTGCTCTGTTTACCTGTTCCAACAGGTAACATAACATACAGGGTGGCTTGTATGACAGCACCAGTAGCATAATGTTCAAATTGAGGGTTTCCCACATTGAAAAACATTCATTTCGGTGTGAAATTTATAATAATAATAATAATAATAATAATAAAGGGGCTTTTTTCATCGACATAATCTGAATTGTTTATAAAAAACAAAAATTAATGAAAGGGCGAAGTTCAGACGAGGCTGTTTTACAACTCAACCCAGGGGATGGCATTTATTATATAGAGATATAAAAATAATCACCTAGTATACAATAGTAAGCAGATAATACATGAATCTTTCTGAAAAAAGGCTATAAATTTCAAAGTAAATATCAAAAATTCATTTAGCTCAAATAAGTTGAAATATATAGCACCATATACACAAAAGTGAGACAAAAGGAGAACCATATGAGCAAGGCAAAATGTGAGTACATTGCCTATCTATCCAGAATATTTCAGATATGTTTTCAAATTTTTCTTGAAACTATATATAGAACAGTGTCTGTATTCACTGGGCAGAGCATTATATCGCTTGATAGAGTTGTAAATGAAACTACAAGAAAAGCAGGCTGTCGAGTATTTTGGAATAATAAAGGTGTGACGGTTTCGTGTCCTCTAATTATTCTGAGATTCAAAAGTTTTATATTTATATCTTTCATAGATATAACCAAGCTGACTCCTCGAACTCGGGGGAAATATGGTCGAATTTCTCGTGCCATAAGAAATACGTATACACTTGTTTTGTATTTTTGTAAGCGATTCACATCAAATCGTATCAAAGCAGGCCCGTAGATTACATCGCAATATGCTAATCTAGACAATATGAGGGTTTCGCAGAGTTTCAACTTCAATTTGGAAGTCATAATATCTCTATTTTGATCCAGTTGACGTAAGATACTGTACGAGCTACGACAAAGTGAATTTACAAGTTTGTGAAATCTGAGATCAGCATCTAGCTACAAACCCAAGTTCCTGCTTTCTGTAATTATTTGTAATAAATCTGGACCAAGTTTGATTTCAATTATTCCTTCAATTTCCCGCCTTTTGTGCTTTGGACCAAAAAGTATCAGCTGAGAATTTCTTGTTTCGTTTCACGATAAATTGGAAGAGTTCATATAACCAAATTAGTCATTTTTTAATATTAATCGAAATATATTGAGGTGAATTTCTAACATTCATACGTAACAAAACTTCTAATCGTTGGAGAGATAATCAAAAGACCTTTCCATCAAGGTGGCATAGGTCTTATATCTTCTAGGCGAGAAATAAGTTGATACAGCATGAAAATTTACTGAAAATTCGACTTCGTTCACATTTTTTTTTGAGGAGGAAGGAATTTTTATGATTGCACTGTATTCGTTGCCAATAACGTTATTATTGATTATTCAACGGTTGGGATTCCCATCATAATATCAATGGTTTCACCTTTGTGAAGGTGAAACGTAATAACGTCCTGTATTGAAATTGACCTTCTAAACATAACGTAATCCCAAAAAATGTACGGTATTCACATAAAATTAATCGTTGAGCTCACACTAGTATCAACTTCCTGACTGTTGGGGTTAAAGTACACATTCAGTAATGCACATTATAAAAATGGTCATTTGCCCTCACCTTCAGAAAAAAAGATATATGGTCATTACATGAAATCAATGGATAAATGGGATGTAATGTGTAGAAAGAATTCTTCATCAAATGGTCAATTGTCAGTAGACGCAAACTTTTGTGTAAGTGCATCTCAACTCGAGTGGTCAACCAAGTTGGCATTATCAGGCGAATGGTTGATGAATTGAAACTGATCGTGAGTTTTATCATCGTATAAAGTGCACTCGTATCATACTTCACCATTTCCCTTACTTATGAAGTGGTCAAGGATTAAGGTCTGAACGTACATTGGTCAAAGTCGACGAGCTATAAGAACTCGTTCCAAGGAACATAACTCCTACGTCCAATATGGAAGGACGGAAAAATTATGTGCTGCCCAGCCTGCCCACTAATAACCCTGTGATCTGTATGAAGATCACAGGGTTATTAGTGAAAGCAGTTTGAGATTGATCAAAGATGTACATGATAATGGGCTTCGGAAGTCTAGAAATGTATTAATAATATGAATACCTATTGTTGGAAAGTTAATAAGGATAATGATTGGTAAACGATCGTTCCTTTATAGAATTGAATTCTGCAAGATTTTCCTGGATCTTCTTCTCAGAAGGAATGTTGTGGGTAGTTTCTAGATGTTTTAGTCTGTAGATGAATTCATAGGAGTAATATGTATAAGCACCTACTGAATCGTTACATAATCCTCTGAAAAACTCAAATCGAGTCGAACCGTATTGTTGTAACTTTGTTCAAAATTGAACAAAATTAATTGAATGAGATGAAAGTAGGATCTGGGACAGGAATAATGAAGTATAAGGAGTTGCTATATTGCTAAATCGTAAAGAGAGTTTTTTTCTAAATAGAACTCACGTTGTTCATTCCAAAAGGGAACATAAATATAACATCAGTAGATTGCCTTCATAACGGAGAATGTAGCACATAATAAGGTATATTATGACGCATATTGATATTGGTGTTCCACGGGGCTCCTCGTTTGGGCCAGTATTTTTAAAACTGTATCCCAACTGATCGATCAGGTGTATTGTCTCAATATTTTACCAGTTGTCAACGTAAAGGCAAATAATTCCGAAGTGTATATCTCATCGTGTACGCCTATGCTTCATTCAGAGATTGCTCGATAACGACATAACTGATTAAATTACAGAATTTGAACGGTGGAAGTGTTGAAATTCAAGACTCTGAGCAGTGCAATTCGATTAGTGTCGTTTAAGTGCTGACTCAAGTCAGATGAGGACAGGGATTCTTCCAGTATGTATTTATATAAATGTCGCGTCGTTCCAAAAATAGGAGAAACACAAATAGGATGTCTTGTTGGAAGTTATATTTGTGAAGGTACGCAGATGTGTATGTTCATCTAAGTGGAGGCACGGACGCAAGTATATGCACATGTTTCATAAATACATTTTTTTTCGAGCAGCTTCTGTGCCGGTTTTTTCGGGTTCACGGATTTGAACCATATGGTTTATTGTCGAAGCATCATCAGTTTTTATTGAAAAGTCAAGAATTTTTATCTGTTTTGCACTTTACTGAAGCATTAACGAAATGCAAATATTCATCAGATAATACGACGTATATTTAATCAAAGGTGACAGATGGGCAAGATCTTGCATTCCAGAAAAATGAACCAGGTGTCACCTTCCTAAAACATGTTTCTCATAGAGAATATATTAATAATGATTTCTGACTGAACATACATGATCATCCATTTTGCCCTTATTACTATAATAATAATATACTTATGATAGTTATGACTATTCCCAAAAAGCACATCATATTGGCTGAACCCCAAATTCATATTGGTCCAATATGAATCAATATTGAAAAAACAATATTTCAATATGAATGTTGATTCAATATTGACAATGAATATCAACTGCATTTTGTAAGGTTCAATATTGATAATATATGGGTTTGATAACTTATTATCAATATCAGAATTACCATGTCAGGTTATAATGGATAATATCAGTCAAACAACATAGAGTTTTCAATATTTTCTACATATTTTCTATATACCCAATTTTCAACATCGGAACTCCAATATATATATATTCGACATTGTTCAGGAGCGTAGATTACGATACTGAATTATCAAATTAGGTGGCATATTGGAATGATACCGCAATATAGATATGCGAATTTCGATGTTGCTTGAATATTGTTTTCACAGTAAAATGGAAACATTGAAATCGCCATTTTCGAATCACAACCTGAGTGATCACTTAGTGTATTCAAACAGATAGCAATATTGGAAATGCAACATTTATGATGAATTATTTTTGAAAAAATGTGGAAAAATTGAAATATCGATATGTAGTGAATTCCAATACCAGAAAATTACGTCCAGAACTTTTAGCACAGCAAGTTTTATATTCAGCCAGAGTTTTTCCAGACTATTTGGTGAAAAAGGGATGAATAATTCCGAATATGAAAATTTTAAGTGTCATCAATGAAATATGTGTTTTTTGTTGATATATTATTGATAATATTATACCAATATAGTCAAAACGATATATCCTTTCAGTTTTTTCGAATATTCGTCCAATATCGTCGAATGTTCACATTTTTGTTACAGCCAATATGATATTTACAATATAAGGTTAATATTTCCGTAATATTGAACCAATATTGGTCTAATATATTTGTGTTTCTTAGGTTGTAGATTCATTCTACATTCGGGCTACCAAGCTGGGTATCAATTATAAAAATGAGACCTTATTTTAGGAAAATGGTTCTGTTACAAAATAATAACAGTCCAGCAACACATTCTTGAGGAACTATAGTATTTGAACTAGTGGTTTTTCTTGAAGGAATAGCTTTTTATGTTTTGCCCCTTATATCGAGTCCAATATAATATAGTACTAGCATTGGATTGATTGTATTCCTACTGAATCGTGAATAGTTCCTCAATTGGTTTTCTGAACAGAAAATACAATTCAAGATTTTTTGCTTCAGCTGTTCTTTAGTTTGTAGTTTTAGTGTGAGTTGTTTTCCCAGATTTTAACTTAGTTACTTATTGTTTGAGTGTTAATTAATCAAGAAGTTTGGATCTTTGAAAATCTTGGTGTGATGCGGCGAATACTGAATAGGGTGAATTACCTCACACCCATAAAAAATTAATTTATGACAAGTTAAAGTGAATCTGGGGAAGTTTTCGATAAGAATAACGTATGTCACAAATTGCTCCGCCATATCACACCACTACATTTTAAAATGACGTTCGCCATTATTTAATGTGAAAAAATAACTACCGTCATATAGTCGGAACATTTAAAAACTGGCATGAATTATGTTTCCGAAGAATTTCATCCAATTTAATGAGTTTCCAGAATACATTCCTCTGAAAGTGTTCGATAGTAAACATTATTCATATGTTCATTATTACCACTTTTCTATTCTTGTATTTTTTATAGTCAATGAGCACATAATTGAGAAACGCAACGATGAATATTTCATTTTTAATAGGTGGTATTAACGAACGTGAGCAAGTATTATTCTTTAACTTTTGTTGAAGCAGACATAAAACCATAACAGAGGGCGTAAAAGCGTTTGCTTATGTTCATGCAAAACACCCATAATTGATTTAATGTTTGCATACTAATATTCAACTGTATTGTCATTCACATCGATAAAAGTACATTTTACAGAGTCATACAATAAGAAAAAAGTGGGTTTTTAACCTTTCTTAGGTGAAGAAAATGGGCAATTGTTCACAGAATTACTTCCCAACCATTATTCTAGTTGATTGATTGATGACCTTCAAATTAAACAAATCTATCACTTTGTTCATCATCACATTAGTCTCATCTTGTTCATTCGCAAAAATCATCCTGTATATTCTTGCACTGGAATTTTATGTCATGTCATTAATCATATTCTCTAGTTCATCTCGATTTCAACATGTTACTCCCTTAATTTTAGGGATATTGATACTCATTTTACCTCAAGAACAATCAATTGTTTTGATAAAAGTCAATCGGTATGACAAAGATGCATAAAAACCCTGGTGCGTTGACTGATATGCTTCTGTTTAGTCAATCCCTCTCGAACTGAGAAATTAATGTGAAAGCTTATATTTTTTGACGGTAGGTGGTGGTGATGCGATTTTATAAAGGAGAGTTTAAACAGAAAACAAAATAAGATAAGAATAAAATAAGAAACTAATTAAAATAATTTTAGAATAAGAGCAGAAAACATGTTTTTATACAGATGACTGAAATAAAATAAGAAATAAGAATGAACCAATCAAGTTGCAGCTTTTTTGACAATGACTTATGTGTTCTGTGAATATCATATTTTCGTTTTGACAGTTGCTACAGTAACTAACCTCCTAATTGTTGATATTTTGGATTTTGATTCCTTTACATATAGCAAAGATTATCAGAAAATGATATTTCTAGGTTGTTATTGTAAGATAAGGAGATAGAATAATTTGAAACATGAAACGTTAAAAACAGAAAATATTTCGATCATGCGCATTATCAGTTTCCAAACAGAATAAAACGAAATAGTGAAAGATGGCATCTTTTGTTGTTATTCTTATTTCTTATTTTATATTATTTCTTGTATGAACGCTTTCATGAAGATCTATATGCAGCAGCAGCTTACGAGTTAATTTCGACACTGACGGTCTAATTGGCTAAACTATGGCAGGATCTTTCGTTCACCAATAGTCCAAAAATTCGTGTAGACAGGCCACCCTATTTTAGGCTAACTCCTTACAGACAAGTTTGATAGTTTGATTTGAAGTATTTGAAGTTCGAATGCGTTCCGATAAACTCAATTTCAGATATACTCCATTTAGTTTAGTTAGTTTCATTACATGTTGTACTTCCCACGTTTTCATCGTTACTATTGCTTTTGTTGAGTGTATGTTTTTCCTATAGATACAGTTATAATGAAGCAACTTGAATCTCTTACCTGAGATTCAAATTGAAGTTCTTACCGCAGGTGAATTATTTCTCAGTGTTAAAAAACATAAGGATAGTTTTACCACATTTCAAAAATACAAGATAATTTGAAGAATCCCAGAATCAAAATTGATGTCAATTGATAACGGGACCTCACAATTATGGGAAATGATGTGGCAATTCACGTAAATATAACATATACATAACCTACAAAGATGTAGTCGAGCGTTCAGGAAAATGTGACTGGGAGAGCCCACGATGCTAAATCGGGATTTACTCGAGCGTCAAAGTTGCGATGCTTAGAAAAGAAAAAATGTTATATAATGTATACCTTTTCATCGATGGGATATTGATATCATCTATGTTCTACATATTTTTAAAAATGTACGTATGTTCATCTGATTGTTTCCATGATAAGGTTGGTCGTACGTAAAAGTTGAAAATGGGAAAAAAAATTCTCGAGCGTGTCAGATTTTCTGAGGGGATGTTAAGTGAACCTAAAAAAAAGCTCTTACATAATAATCTGACGGTTTGGATGTGACGAAGACTCGCGGCCGTTATTAGAATGTGAAAAAAAAATTCGTCATTTTGAAATACACAAGCACGTCAGATTAAGATACATATGGTTCATCTTTGCGCCCTAGACGTTGCAGTCTTATAATCTGACGATTATCTGGAGGGATTCGCCTATTCTGCCAATTGAAATTCGGGAAAGAGCATGCGAATGAAAAAAGTGTATAAGTTTTGTAGTAGAATACTTGTATTCATTAGGAAATAATTATAAGCAATTAAATTCTCAAAATTTTCAAACGTTGGATATTCGTTGTGAACAATATCATGCCACCAACGAGTGTGATCAATTGTGAGTTAGAGAGCAATAGATAGAGAACGCGAGAGACACATTAAACTTCATCGATAAATTTTCATTATTTCGGCTTGTTTAAATCATCAGATTATATATTTTTTGAAATTCTTGAAATTTTCCCTTCAGGATAAAAATAAAATTAGCCACGCTCGAGAAGATCAATTTTTCTACTAATCTGATCCTTTATCCTGGAAGGACGGCCATATATATATATATGGCTCATATATGGTGGAAGTACTTAACCGGGTACAAGGTATCCCCCTGTATATTAATCTGCCGCGATTTAGTAAATCCTGAAATCCCCGCTTGGGCTCCCCTATTATTACGTTACTCGATTCATGAAATCTGTTAGCAATTTCTTGAAGGGATTTCTTCAGTTGAAATTGTTCAGAATCAAGAATGTGAGAGATCGAGAATTTGGGCTTTTGACTTTTCAGGTATAAGTCATCGCAAAAAGGTTTTTATGCATCTTGTATTTCTCTTCTGAAACTTTTAAAGACCACGCGGTTCTGCTTGTTTTTTTTGGATAGGATTTTTGAAAATATGCACTAATAGTTTCAATAATAATAATAATAGTACTTACTTTCCTTGTTGAAAAGTATAAAATTGTTTTCGAATAGTTTCACTTGATAAAAATAAATACGTCACAGTGTGAGTGAATTTCAAAAAAAGTTGTTGAGCAAGGAGAAATATACAAACTCACTTTAAGCAAACAAAAAGTGAAATAAAAGCAGAAAGTTATATTGCTTAATGATTAATTAATGGAATGCCGGACGAATACAAAAATCTGAACAGCCTCAAGCAGAGCCTGTTATGTGCCAATAATTATATCAACATTGTATCTTTTGTTGCAGGTAAATCACACTACTTCGCAGGCTTGGAAGACCAGGCTGGTCCTGTTCTCCTCGAGGAACCTAGTCATTTAGTAGATAGTAACTTAGGAAACCAACCTTTGAGCTCACCCTCAAGGTCGTCGCCTCACTCGCAGGGCTCAGAAGGCGGCGAAAGGTTTTCCAGGAAAGTGTTCGTGGGAGGTCTTCCGCCCGACATCGACGAAGACGAAATTACGGTCAGCTTCAGGAGGTTCGGCCCTCTGGTCGTCGATTGGCCACACAAGGCGGAAAGCAAATCGTATTTCCCGCCGAAAGGATATGCTTTCCTGCTGTTCCAGGTGAGCAATTTAAATTTTTTCGTAGTTTGTAGAAGTTGGTAGATCAATAGGGCGGTTGGTCAATAGGGCTCAGTTCAGGACATCGAGTGGCCGTCCATATGGACAACCAGGACAACGGATGTATGATGGATAAATCCTTGTATGTTTTACTCCCCCTTCCTGACCCCCCCCCCGACCCCCCCAAGGTATATGTACCTGAACCGCCCTCTGATACGCTGATACGTTCTTTGAGATTCAACGCATCCAAAAATGCCTAATCAGCTATTTATTTTTCAATGAGCGCTACTCAAAAGTCATGCTGTTTGATCTTCGAATGAATACGCGTGAATGTCAACACGCGAAATGATCCGTCCGAGCCAAATTGATCGCAGATGTTGACAAATTACTTAGGAATTTGTGCGTGTGGGCATTACCATCAATTAAGCATGTGTCATAACGTCATACAAGTGTGGGGGGTCGAAAAAAGTGAGTCGGGCACGGGAATGGAGCGGCATACTCGGCGGGACAGTGTTGCCAGATTATGAAGAAATCCCCAGATATTTTTCAAAAGTTGTTGAAATCTTTTGAAAGTTCACAAATACAATTAGCTACTGTAAGATAACTGATTGAAAATGCGTTTGAAACGATTATATTCATTAATGTCAGGGCATTCTGTCTATTATTATTATTAACTGATAACTGATAAAATGGGCCGATAGTTGTTGATAAAAATCCATGATAAGTAATTAAAAAATAATATTTTTTTTATTTTCACTAGACCACTAGACAGTTTACGAAACCTTTAAGTGTTTTACTTCACAGGGTATAACTGAATAAGTGTAAAACATTTAAGGAGGTGATTCCTCATCGAAAAAAAGATGGGATCTTTCATATAAAGAAACTTCATTGAAGCATCCCTTGTTAAGATACAGCCCCTTAAAGGGGGTACATAAAATTTCAAGTAACAAATTGAGAACAGAATAACAACACACAATTAGTTTTAATTCAATTTCGAAAATTCACAAACTGACAGCGTCATACCAATTTAATTGTCACTATCGCTAATAGCGACCTACTGGATAGATGACTTTCGTATTTTCGCATTTATGACGATGTGTCTCTATAGTTGTTCTTAAAATATTTTTTTGCTGCGAACTGGTTTATTTTGGGCAAAAAACCCGGAAGACATTTTTTGTTTAGAATGAAACAGGCTATCGAAAGTGAATTTTTGAATGATAAACAAATAATAAGAAAAAAGTTACATTGATAATAAATTTTAGGGGTTGCGTTTTTCACCCCTCACAACTATGGGGTAAACCACTGGCTAAGTGTTTTTTTGGTAGTACAAAACGTCAGGTTAATTACAATGTTGTAACTTTTTCAGTGCTTGAGAAAAAAATTGTTGTACTAATTTTATGTACCCCCTTTCAGGGGCTGTATCTTAACAAGGTATGCTCGCTCCAATGAAGTTTCTTTATGTGAAAGATCCTATCTTTTTTTCGATGAGGAATCACCTCCTCAAATGTTTTACACTTATTCAGTTACACCCTGTATAATAGCTTTTAATTGTGTAATAAATAATGGTTGTATCAAGACAGATACATGCTATTACTAAATTTGTTAAGCATTGATACATTAACATCTAAGATTATGAAGTTCTTATCTTGTTCTTTGAACATGATAATTTACATGTAGAATTTTCTCCGAAGTTTTCTCATCAACTCGCCTGTTTTTCAATCTTCATTTTTTTCAAAATTTTTGTTACCTATTCTGTTTTATTTTTCAATCTTTGTTAAAAAATCACATATATTCAATCGATGGGTTTTCAAATATTCTCAAACTTTTCCCCAGGTCAAAGGCCTTTTCTGGTGCTCTCGTATTTGGTATATCCATCTCTCTCACGAACGACTAACCAAATCAGTGGGTGAGAAGTAGAGAGACAAATTGGTTAGGAACACAAGAGCGCCGAAAAATGCCTTTAGTTGATTATCTCAAATCTGGGGGGAAATCCCCAGATCTGAGGAAAAATTCCCATAACTGCAACATAGGCGCAGAAAGGACTGGAGGGAGCGCGTTTTTCGTCTGGGCCCGCCCCTGATGAACTTTCCAGTTGCGTACGCACAGTCGATCATATCCGGAAATATGGCCTACTAGAGCCAGGGGCCAGGAGAGCGCCGAGGAAGTTTTCCAGCTTTCCTGCGGGAGAGAACCGAGAGGCGGTTCTCAGTTATTGATCTCGGAATCCGCCAGTGGCGTAACAGTTACGAGAAGTCGAAGGGGAACGCTGTTGGGCAATTCGGCAGCAGAGTGTATCATTTGAAAAGACCACTTTCATTTATCCTCCCTGTATATCGTTCAGATAGCTGTGACACGAAAGTTAGCTTCAAAATGTCAGCAAGCAAATGCTAGAGATATCTTCAATCTCGAACTGCCACTAATCTATTATTAATTAGTTCAACTATTGGCCGAAAGATAAAGTGAAAATTGAATTCTGAAGTCTGCTGCTAAATTGGATCTGTTAGTCTGATCATTTCTTCATCGTCGTTTTAGTAACAGGTTGAGAAATGAGAATATTATTTTGAATAGCTCTCAATTTATATTCTTCATGATAAATGGAGGTTTATACAGAGTGGTCCAACGAAACATGTGCACCTAGATTTTCTTTTTTGTTTGTAATTAAAAGCAAAAATACTCGGACAAGCAGAGTTTGATTGTGGGGGAGGCACATTTTGGATAGATTCTTGAACATTCAACCTCCTAGGAAGGAGGTGTCCCAATCCTAAAATTCCAAATGGAATTTGGGGATGAGTAATATATCATGTGAAAAGGCATAAAATTATACTTCTAATTGTACCCTATTTATTGAAATCAATTTCAGGGATTGATGCCAGAACTGCGTAAGGAATAGCAAGCCAAATATTTTGGTATTTATGAAAAATACAAATGAGTTTTGGTTTTATGGAATTCAAACCTTTTTAATTACTGGTAGGTTTCAAGATTCTCTATTCGTAACGGTACTTTGTAAAAAAAGTGAACAACGAATTGATTTATTGATTTATAGAAACTTGGATTCAAAGAAAGTTGAAAATGTGATCGATTCGTTGAATTTCATTTCTGAAATTTTGTTTGATGGAGTTTTGCGGTTGGTGTTTCCCATTACAGACGAATCAGATATCGAAAAACTTCCTAACTAACTTGGCAACATAAGAATCATTTCACCAGAGTAGAATGTCCTCAAACAATCGAGCAGTGAGTCTAGTAAAACTATTTTTTTTGAAAATGAATGTTAACAATTTCAACACATTCTGGAATGAAATGAACGATATTTTATAGTGAAGCTGAAATAATTTTCCAGAAAGCAAACTGAATCAGTGTGAAGACTGGAATGAACGTTTGCCCGAATTATTTTCCCAACAGAAAAACACAAACGATAAATAAGGAATTTGATTGTAATGGAAAATTTCAACATTGAAATCTTGCTTTCGTTGAGATGAAAAAATTTTGTTTGTAGTTATTCTAATTTTCGAATCCAAAAATTTGTTTGTTGTTTTCATCAGTACCAAAATTATCGAGTTGATGTCCTTGATGCCTATTTTTCATTGTATGTTTGGCTTAATTTCAATGAATAGGGTGTCATTGGGAATATAATTTTGTACCTTCTCACGTGATATATCACTCGACCCCGCTTTCCATTTGAAATTTTGTTTAAAATGTTTCCCTTTGGAAAGCAAACTTCACGTGTTCAAGCTTTTTTGCTCCAACTTCCTAATGAAAGAGAAAAGCTAGATGCATACTTTTTAATTATTTCGCATATCAATATTGTTTAAATTCACACATACAGATATTAGCACCGATCTAGTAGACCTATAATGTCACCTTTTCGTTGTAAAAAGGGTTTCTTACCCTCACATCCTCACATAATAGTTCTCACATAATATTTCCAATGTCAATCTTCATCAATTTTCAATGGAAAAAAAATTAGTTCGGAGAGACAATATTAAAATTCTATCTCTATTTCTCTTTTTTTAAAGTATAGCTAAACCCTCCGCCATCGTGGTTTTCCAGATATCTCTCTATGTAGGAGAATTTTTAACAGCATAATACCAGGTTTCTTTCTTCAGAGGTAGCACTCATAGTCTTTATCGGTAGGTATTGATTTGAGCAATAGATTCGATCAAGTCAGAGTTTTCTCTTTCACAATAGAGTAACCTACCTGATCCATGCGACCCATAGTACGAAGGTACGAAGAAAGCAGTCATATTGTGTACTTATTTGCTGCCCACGGTCAATATGTTATTATTGAAAATGCGAAAACATTTAAATTATTTTGTTTACGTACACCTCAGTAGAGAACATAATTTTATTCATAATACGCAGGAAATAGTTGCATGACTTTCATTGAATATACACTCATTAAAATTATGTAGGGGGCAGAAATGAAAGTCGGTAATCAAAAAAAAAATCTCCCAGTGCTCTCTGTGTCACCCGGTTTCCCATAATTCAGTTAGGACGCGATATCTGGATTATTGAAAAATGTTAAACAAAAAAAGGAATCACGTGAGAGGTTTTCCCTGCATACGTTCTCTAAAACATTTTGCCTCTCACATTTCCGAAATGTCACACGTCAACTGGATTCAGGAACACTCTGTATACAATGATCGGTTTCTGTGTCTCTGATTTTGATGTTAGCGTCAAGATTCGTTTAGTTTCAATATTTTCTGAATAAACTATTCCCCAGACCATTTAGAGAACGTATGTATTACCGTCAGTTTTTTATAATAACCAATCAAAGGTACGTCTACTGTAAGAAATTCTGGCATTTAATAATATAATCGATGAATACGATATCATTCAAATTGACGAGCAATGGCGGAAGGGGGGAAATTTTGCTCGGTAATATGTAATTTTTTCATTCGTTTTGGGTATATTCAGAGGGGCACCCATTGTTGCGACTACCTGTATTAACGAGAGAATCCAAACTATTCAAAAACTTGAAAAAATCAGTATTAGTCATTATCCGAATTCAAAGATCCACAAATTCTCCTTTAAAAAAAATTAACAATATTGCCCTATATTGCCGATATTAAGGTAATATAAGGAAAATAAGTTAAAAACTTGAGATGCTCTCATACTATTGATTTCACACCAACAGTTTTCGACCAATGAAATGCGTATTTCTTCTTATTTATCGGAATTTTTCCCTTAGAAATAACCTAGAGCGAATTTCTTTTTTTTGAACGTTCAAATTCGGCACAAGAGCATTACAGCAGAGGAATGAGAATACAATATTGAGCCACATGTTCATTTACGAGCCAATAGATAGTTCACTATCACCATTATTATTAAAAAAAATCTGTATTTTTTGTTTGTTTTCATTGCATTACTGACCTCCTAGGGCGTTGATATATACCCGTGGTACTTATTTTACCCAATGTTCGCAGATAATTCCTTTTTCGAATCGGGTGAACATGAAATGAAAATAAACTTTGGGTTATATTTACTGTAGGTGGATCACTATAATTATTTTGAGAGCTCATTGCTGAACTAAGAGATTTGCCAGATGTCCAAGTCGTCATTGTGATTAGGAATGATATATCTGGTAGTTTGTTTTGATGTGCTTTTTTTCGTCTATGTTCATTGAAATGTTTGACAAAAATACCAGGTGGCAGTCAGCGGAAGCCTTGCATTTTTACCAACGTGTTCAACTCAAAACTGCGCTAGGTAGGTAGGTAGAGAGTGAATTTTTTAACATGTGAGAAATTAAAAACTCTCGACAAAATGTCAGACTATTCTAAGTTCACCCCAGTGGATTCAAAAATATAGACCATGCCAAAAAAAACATTCCTTAGGGGCGATTTGGAAGGACGGAGATGATTTTATTGAATGAAACCACTGTATACTTGGGAATGTGGAGCAAACCTTCATGAACAGTTTTTTGTTGCGCTGCTGGCTAGCACAAATATGGGGGTAATGAAAATTACTTCCTCATTATCCCAAGTTATTCGGTCCCTAGAGAAATATAACATGGAGGATAGATGTATTTAGTCTAAGAACAAGTTTCAATCAATTGTCTCTCAAATGAAGATACTGTTGGTTCATATCCGAGATTAGGTTAATAGGTGTTGACATTTATTGAAATTAATGCTCCGGTTACTGATAATTCGATGCTTTTTAGTAAATGAAAATATTGCGGTGGCTAATTGGAAATTCGTAAGATAATCTGAATGTTCCTCACATTGAATGGGATAATATAATGGAAGAATTTTTCATGAAAATTTTCTCCGATATCGAAACAAAATGCAGTTAACCACCAATCTCTTCTTCGACAGAGAAACCCTCAAGGGGAAGAATGAATTGAAAACTTCTAGTTATTAACAAAAACATTTCAACTCAGAAAAATCTCATAACTCTTTGGTTCAGAAATGACAAATAGAGTCGGCAAAATACATCAGCATTTCAGAAAAACTCCACCCGAACAGAAACATTCAAAACCTTGAAATTAGAATTCGAAAAAAAATATTAGAAATCAAGGAAGGCAATAACAACCAAAACCTTAGAGTGAATAATTGAAAGAAATAAAACCATTTTCTCAAACAACAGTATTCAACGCCTTTGAGGCGAAACATCCAACGAGAGTCCAAGAAAATCATTATCATTACCATTGTAGATGAGCTCTCATAAAAAATTGAAACCCGTAGAACATTAAAGCAATCTAAACAAAAACAAGAAGACAAAGAAAATCATCAAAATTGTAGGAAAATTTTCCGACCATACTCAAAACTTTGAAAAACTTCGAGAGGAAATAACTCACATTGGCAGCCCCTCAAAAAAGGAAAAAAAATCAAATTATTGAATGAGAGAAAACACAGACAAGTACGATAGATAGATGAATATCTTGCGTTGAGGTGACAAGCAGAAATGATTTCATTGATAATGATCCGGAGCATTTTTGTAGATGGTTTCAGGTGTAGGGAATCCTAAAAAATAGCCACTTCGTCATCAGACAGGGGACTTACTGTTTTTTCGCCTGACAGTTATCAAAATTCAACCAGTTGATCAGACATGATATTTGGAAAGCTAAATATAAAAATAGTTCAGAAAATGTCCCAAACTATTGAACACATTATGAGAAAGAAAAACACCGTCTTCAGTGAAAAGTTGCAGATACTCTGCAATTTAGTACATTGGGAAAACATGACCAGTCGAGAAAACGCGTTTTGAGAAACACATAACTTATCAGTTACGGAGGTCTGGGGTACTTCAACGCAATCTGAAGACCAGCAAGATAAATAACGATCGTTTAAAATTATTGGGGTTGGCATACACAAAAATTACTGAATAAATCGATGATCAGAGAAACATTAATTCAACTGATAGCACAATTTTTTATCCTGTTCGAGAAAACTGATAGTGCTGTGGAAGAAATATCAATGCAACTTAGATATGAAGAATTCTCATTGCTAGAAAATAACGACTTATACTCGCCTCCCAAAGTTATCCAGTTGATTCGACGATATATTTGGAAAGCCAAATATAAAAATACTTCAAAAAATGTTCCGAACTATTCAAAACATTTTGGGGAAAGAGAAACACTGGTTTCCACGGGCAAAACGTTAGTCGAAAGTTGCAGATACTCTGCAATTCAGTACATTGGGAAAACAAGAACAGTCGGGAAAACGCGTTTTTAGGAACACATAACTTATCAGTTACAGAGGTCTAGGGTATTTCAACGTAATTTGAAGACTAGTAAGATAAATAACGATCGTTTAAAATTGTTGGGGCTGGCATACACAAAAATTACTGAATAAATTGATGATTAGGGAATTATTAATTTAACTGATAGCATTATTTTTCTATCCTGTACGAGAAAACTGAAAGTGCTGTGAAAGAAATATCAATGCAACTCATATATGGAGAATTCTCATTGCTGAAAAGAACGTCGTATATTCGTCATTAGTAAAATGCGACTAACATAAATTGTACATTTCAGAATTATCGGTTAGCGTTTGACCTTGATCGTTTCTCATTTAGTCATATGGTAAACAATTACAGAATGGTGGAATGAAGGGGAACAAAACGGCATACTTTTTGGAATTGCTTGAGGTGGTCTATCCCGTATTACTGCTACCCGAGGTATAAACGCCATACAACTAAATGGTTTCGAATTCAGTTCGCGTTTTTTACACGGCATTTTATGTTCGCCATTATCCCCTGCTTTATGCCGATTCACGTTCGAGCAATTAAAACATTCCGTTTCATTATGTAGGCACGTCTAAATTTAATGGTTTTTGTTCCAGGATGAAAATTCTGTACAAAGTTTGATAGACGCTTGCATAACGGATGAAGACAAATTGTATTTATGCGTTTCGTCGCCCACAATAAAAGATAAACCAGTACAAATACGGCCGTGGAGATTGTCCGATGCGGATTTCGTGTTGGACGCGTCCATGCCCTTGGATCCCAGGAAAACAGTGTTCGTGGGAGGAGTACCACGGCCCCTGAAAGCCGGTAAGTACCCTTGGGAATCTAGTAAGAAAGTTCTAGTCTTGATCCATATGCCCACTGATGAGCTCAAGGGATATTTTTCTCTGCGCGGAACAAGCTTGTCTGGGTTTGGGAAGGAAATGTTATCGCGATGAATGATTATTTGCAAACTATTGAACTACACGACTATAACTACTAAGAGAGGCCCACGAGATCGATTATCTACTCCGGGAGGGGACCGATACCGTGCAGTTGTGATTCTGTTTATATCGGAAACACAAGAAGGAGCATGAAAACGCGGTTAAAGGAACACAAAAAAGCTGTCGATATGGGCAAATACAAAATTCGGAAATGACTGAACACGCTGTGTTGGAGGGGCGTGAACTCTACAGATCGCAAGTACTTAAAAGAACTATGGGCTATCACCGTAGCCTGTATTAAACTAGGGGAGCCCAAGCGGGGATTTCGGGATTTACTAAAGGGTGAGTTAGTTACATCCTGAAACGTGTATATTCTACTAATCTGACAATTCGAGAGTGACCTGAAGAAGGAGGAGGGCTACAAAATTGTGAAAAAAAACGTCATCTCGACATTCTCGTTTATTTCGAAAAGAATAATTCAAGAATTGCAAAAAATATATAATATGACGATTTCCACAAGCCGAAATAATAAAAATTCATCGATAAAGTTTAATGCGTGCAGCTATGTGATGCCTATATTCCCCTCTACGCGTTTCTATTTCTCGCTCACTCTTTCTCTATATATTGCTCTCTCACTCCGTTCCCACTCTAGTTTCTATTGCCATGATGCCATGACAGTTGATCACACAGACTCGATGGTGTCATGATATTGTTTACAACGAATATCCAACGTTTTGAAATTTCAAAAATTTAATTGCTTATAATTATTCTCTAATTCTCTAATAAATAATAAGTATTCTACTAAAAAAAACATACTTTTTTATTTGTATGTTTTTTTCTGAGATTTCAAATTAATTAAGTTCAATGATTTGAAAAATAAAAAAATCATATTGGCAGACTAGGCGAATCCCTTCAGATAATCGTCAGATAACGAGACTACATCGTCTAGGGCGTAAAGATGAACCATATATATCTAAATCTGACGCGCTTGTGTATTTCAAAATGACGTTTTTTTTTTCACATTCTAATAACGGCCGCAAGTCTGCGTCACATCCAAACCGTCAGATTATTATATAAGAGCTTTTTTTTAGGTTTACTTAACATCCCCTAAGCAAATCTGACGCGCTCGATAAAAAAAATATTTTTCTCATTTTCAACCCTTACCACGATCACCCCCATCATGGAAACGATCAGATTAACATAAGTACATTTTTTAAAAAATGTAGGACATAGATGATATCAATATCTGACGAGCTCGAGTATGTCCATTCAACAGTTTTTTTTTACATTTTTGAAAGTCTATAGCCGCTCCCCCCACCGATGAAAAGGTATACATTATATAACATGTTTTTCTTTTTATCATCATAACTTCGCAACCCAATAGGTCTCTATGACGCTCGAGTAAATCCTGATTTAGCATCGTGGGCTCTCCCACTATTAGGGCCAATAATTGAGGCTCCGATACCGAGTCATTCAATGAATGCAGCCGTATTAGTTGAACCACATTCAATCAAAGCCTCATACCAGATAAGGACACTTCGATCAATGCCGCATCGCCTTTGAAAATGTCTGTCGCAGATGCAGACGATACGTCAAGCTCAAAAACCTGCAGACCACGGCTCAGAAACCCGGAAACACCTGATAAGTCATTACTCTCTACTGTGTAGGTAGATATCCTATAATTGAACATTTTTGTTCCAATGATATACAAAAATAGGGTGTTTGCTAAAAACATGATGTTAGTTCTTGGATAAGAAGTCAAAAATTATAACTTCCTTCTCTTTCTTCAACACCAAAGTTTCGATCGATACATTTCTAGGATTTATCTCCAGTTTCCATTGTTTCTCTAGCAGTAGCTTGCCCCCGAAATTGAATTTTGGACAAGCTAGCAATCCTTGTTCTTGTGTCGCCATCTGTCTATCGACAGTCGAACTGCACTCGGTGGGGCATTGTCAGTACCGTCTTGTCCGCAAGATAATAGAACGTGTTTCGACAAATAATTTTTAATTTTCTATTCGAATGTTTCTGGTGGATTTCAATTCGATTGGAAGGGAATTGGATTATTCGATTACGATTGTTGGAACTTCTGTTCACTTCCAAACAGTATATGCTTTATACATTTCCATCAATCTCACGATGAAAGTGTTTCGAGTTTCTTTCTTTTGGTTTGGATTTCTATGGTGCCTATGTAATCAATTCTTTTGAAAAATGAGGCAAAAATCATATAACTTGAATCCAACCAGAAAAATTTAAATGGATTTTGGTCATAGAATGATAATTTCGTGACAAAATATAAAATATTGAATAAAGTAGAGTGAAATCAAACAAAAATTAAAATGATGAAACATAAATGGATTTATCAACAGATGTTGAAATCAAGTTTCAAGTTGAATGTACAAACTTTGTTTGATTTCACTAATTTATATTCAGTATTTAATATTTCGTCACAATATTATTTTTTGTTTTCTTCTTTGACCAAAATCCATTCCAAGTTTTTTGTTTGGATTTGAGTGCCTTATTTAATTCCACTTCTTCACCCAATTATTTCACGAGTTTTTATCCTCATTATTGCTTCTCGATCAAATTCTGCTCATTCATTCTCAGTTTGAGAGTTATATACCTGTTCGACAGTCTTAATCTAAATTTTCTCGATCTTATAAGTTTTTTGCAACAGGATTCAATAGAGTTGATTATAAAGACAATAGAAGTCCTAACCAATACTGGACAGCAAGGAACATTGTCAACCATATTAAAGCAGATACTGTGGAAATTTTGATTTTTATCACATTTTTTCAACATATCAATGTTGTGAGAAACCTTGTATCATTCAAAACAGAACTTATTCCTTCATAAGTTTTTCATTACTTAAGTGACGTTTCATGTGTAACAAATAAACGGCAACCTTGGAATAGTCGCCCTCCAAAATCACTAATAAACTTAGCAAACACAAATTTTGTTTTTTCCATGAAGTAACACGCAGCGAGTAAATTCCATGACAAGTTGTTTCAGCTTTGAAGTATTTTCCCTTTCAAAGGCAGATCGTAAAAAATTGGTATCATAATTTCCTTGCCGGAGGAGGGTACCTACCAGGGGCCTATCACTTTCAAAAACTCTGAAGTGAAAAACCTCCCCTCCTGTAGTTTTTGGGTATGGATAAATAAAAAATCAACCGAATTCTCATTCAATTATCACCATTGGCTTACGTAAAATACTATTACAACCAAACAGAACAACGTCATCGGTAAACAATACTTCTTAATCGAAACTACATATTCCACTTGAGTGTCAACTCTTCAATTTCAATTGCCATAGAAGTGTTATTGGCAACTCGTTAACTTCTAGGTCGAAGTGATTTGTGCAATTGTTTTGCATTGGGTGTGTGATCTTGCATTGAATCACATTCATAGCAAGCGCTGACAGACGATTAATCGATGGCATTGATAGTACGGTCAAATGTGACCGGCTTTTGTTTCATTCGATAATGACAAAACAATAGATAGATGGCTACTTGAGGACAATTTGTCTCGAGTGCGGAAATTGATGGTATATTACATACCAAGGCAGAAAGTGAATCATTTCTCTCTAGATTACATAAAATGATGATTTGCAAAATTAATTTCAATACATTTTGTGTTTCAAGCGGACATTGCACATAAACGAATTTCAGGACGCTCCCACAAATGTCAATATTGTCATTGGAAAAAGGAACACGAAGTCGTCTCCACATATATTTTATTCAAACAGGACCAATGTCCTATTCAATAAGACATGTTTCGAACATAAATATATATGTTCATGTTCAATACAATAGTGGCTGACATAGGTTAAAAATTTCAAGTAAACAAACTGTTACAATAAGTGAGGAAATTAAACCAACATTATTTATTTTTCAATTATAAATCAAGAACCTATAAGGTGCATGAAGTCTAGTGAATGTCATAATACATGAGTAGACCCCCGTAATACGTAAAATAACATTTTCTAATAACTTTCGATAACCATACAATAGGCAACTGTCTTTTGCCTACGTAGAGGTTGAAATGTTCCATAATTCAGCCTTAGTGTTAATAAATGCCTTCAGCATGAATGCCTCATATAAAGTAAAGTTATGTTTCACGAGGATTGTTGCAAATATCATTATTTGGATAACTCACCGAAATTTGGTGGTATTTTCGACAAATCAAATGGACCTTCAGTGACGAGGGCGCTCTATTCTGTACTCGACAAAATGACTAATAAAACGGTAACGTGACATTGTTGGAAATTAGTGTATTAGTTATTGAAGAGGATCGTGGTTTTCAAGAGAGAGACTGTGTTATAATATCATGTTAGGGATAGCTCGTTTTTTGTAACCACGTTGGTGTGTACACGTTAGCGGGGATCTAAGCATGACGTTTCGAATAAAAGAAGAAGACGGAGTCGGAAAGTGCCAAGAGTCCAGCAGAGTAAGCACTTTGTCGAACAATTGTGAATGAAATCTCTGATGCAAAATCATTCAAAATTGTTCTTATTCCTAACTTAATTTCGGGTTCGAACATGACGAATTGTTCACTAGGAAGAAAACGAAGTCGGGAGAACCCTGAAGTATTTTGTTTCTTTTGTTTTATGGAATACTCTCGAAGCTATATGAGGTTTCATTTGAATTACTTGATTCCTTGAACCATTTCCAATCAAAGCGGGAGTGATTCGCAATTGTTTTGCTGCTTGAAATGTCAACCTGAATAAACTGCATCGTCATTCCAATTATATCAACTTTATACCCTCACAAATAATAATTGGTTGCTGTGTATCTATCGGTAACGAATCATCACAATCGAATGTCGAAGAGAACATCTCGAATTCCGAGTAAGAAATGTCATTCTTTGCGGATTTCTCGCTATTCCTTTGATGCCTCAGAAATGATTGAGAAATATATATTCTTCATTCCACAGAAGGCAGAGAATAGCGTATCGCAGCATGTATCGAAATAAATCTTATTAGCCTCAAAGGAAGGCAATAGGATTTGCGGGATATACAGTCGTGGATATTTCGGATTTCTCGCGACAAAAGTCTGGCGATTTATTGGAAAATTCCGACCAACAGCCGCTGTAATCGAACAGCTTACTGGGCACGATATCGCCACAATATCCAATTTGAATATATAATTATGTAAGCTTAGGGTGGAGGGATAGGGTGAGCCTGCCAAATGGGGGTTTAATGTCCCGAGAAATAATTGACATTTCGAATTTGGGTTTTTAGAGTAAACAGTATCCTTTGTGGTGAACGTGCACCATTAAAATTTCAAAATGTTAGTAAGCAATAATGAAATAATGAGAAAGGGGCTTCTGCAACAAGGATTTTACTCAGACGGCATTATAAAGAACAATCTTCGAGTTTGGCATCACCAGATGAACTAACACCAACTCTTCGCGAGTTATTCTGAAGACTTGGAGGTATATTCTGCCATTTTCAATGGTTTTCCTTCGGTTCACAAATATTTCTGCCATAAAAACGCTCTATTTTTCATCATTTCGTTCAAAATTGGAATATTGTACCCTAGTGTGGAATCCAAGGTATAATGTGCACATTACTGCTCTGGAAAATGTACAACGAAGATTTTTGAAATTATTATCGTTTTAAGTTGATGGCAGATATCCGTTCGTAGGTACTGACCAGGCGTTTCTTTCATAAACATTTTGTCAAAAAAAGAATTAACCAGAGCTTTGCATTTTTATGCAAGCTAGCACATGGTTTATTGGATGTTTCTGAAATTTTAAGAGAACTGAATTTTAATGTACCGCAAGCCATAACACGAAGACATGTTACTTTTTACTTACCCTACCGGAGAACCAACCTCACCTATAATGGTGAAGTGTACTAACTACAATATGTATTGCGCTGATTCTCTTTGACAAATTGTCTAATGTTCTGTCGAATATTCATTATGAAAATATTAATTTTTTTTCATCTCTAATTTAAATGTATAAAACTGTAGCTCATATCTATTATTGTATTGTCCTATGAGTGGATTTATCTGTTGGGCAGGTGAAATATGTTTTTATTTCATTAATTTTCATTCATTTACATATCAGTGGGAGTACAAACGGTGTCAAAAAGTCCTTCCTATCAAATAGAGAACTATAGCGTAGTTATAAACATGTGAAGGTTATAGAAAGATAGTTCTTTCTGACCTAAACAAGCTTGTTTATTCGTATATTCATACGAGAACTTACTTGTGTCCAACATCAGTTGGGAAAATCAGGGATTTTTATGGATTAGTGTTTTTTAAACGACCAGATTAGAAAATAAAAATCCGGGACATAATTAGGACATCGTGAGAATGTACCGGTCGGAACATCCTCGGAACATCGCGCTGTGACATCCTTGGGATATCCCATTCGTGTCCCTGCACAGCCAAGGACATGAACGGGACGTATCCCTGTATTTCAAGGCATGTGATGGATAATTGATGTTTGTTCCAGTGGAGCTGGCGATGATAATGGACAGACTGTACGGTGGCGTTTGCTATGCGGGCATAGACACGGACCCGGAGCTGAAGTATCCGAAGGGAGCCGGTAGGGTGGCGTTCAGTAACCAGCAGAGCTACATCGCTGCGATCAGTGCACGTTTTGTACAGCTGCAGCACGGCGACATTGACAAGCGGGTGGAGGTGAAGCCGTACGTGTTGGACGACCAGATGTGCGACGAGTGTCAGGGTCAGCGATGCGGAGGAAAATTCGCACCTTTTTTCTGCGCTAATGTGACGTGTTTACAGGTGAGTGACATTTACGCATAGTAGGAAAACCTATCACGAAAAATCTCAAGTTTCTTTACGTCGTACGCATCTGATGATGATAGCTTGGTGGACGAAACGTGACTTCAAGAAGTGTCTGGTGTTTCTGAATTGTTGACCATATCTCCCCTGTTTGGGGTGACTTATCCAGCTCTAACCTTCGAAAAGGTTTCCGAGGCCTTTTCAATGTTTCTTTCGCGTAGCATTGTGTATGAGGCATGCGCAGAAGTTTACTCGATTTCCTGGGCACGCCTATCAGGCTTCAATGAAAATGCATTATCCTGTTGACAGGATCGATGCAATCCCTATTCGTTTGACTGTGGTTGAGTGGTTGAGTTGTAAATTTCGCCGGATATTCTATAGTATACAATATTTTTGTGCAATATTTCCAACACAAAAACGATTCAATATTGTGTGTGATACTATATACCAATTAATTTCAAATTGAAACTCGCTGAGCAGATGAATCGAAAATAGTTCAATAAAAAACTGCTTGTCAGTTATTTTACATGTCGATTTTCAAAACTATTGTTCAATATTGTTACTACATATAAAAATTTGTTCAATATTGCACAACTCAATACAAGGAAGAACAATCTTCATTTATACCTATATAGTACCTATATATAATGTACCCATCAGAGACGCAATAATATTGTGCATTGTATATTAATCGCACAATATCATTATCCAATGCATTATCCAAAATGATGCAATATAGTTGAGCGTCCGGTAAACGCTTTAGTTCGGTTGTATTGTAGAATATCAGATATTGCACAACTTAATCATGTCTGATCGATGCATTAGGTATTCTACTGTGCGCAAGTTTTGAGTGAAGATTGTACTGCTTTAAAATTCATTGCGCGATATTGATATATCTGTATGAGTATGGACTATATTGTGCAATAACTGATTTGGTCATGCAGTGAAGACAAGACAGCAATTCTTTGCCGTATTTTTCATTGAGTCGTTCATGGGAAATTACTCGTTAATTCACTTCAAATTCTATTTTTTAGGCCCCCGCTGTCGTTATATGTTGCGTTATTACCAAGTTTGGTGTGTATGCGCACGATTTGAGAATTGTGCTAGTTGGAATTGTGTATATTGAATAATTTGTACGTGTTGGGACCATATTGCACAATATTGTGTGGAATATATTGTGCAAATATTTGTGCACGATATTGTATTGGGCAATGGAGTTAACGCGTAGAAGAAAATTAACATGTCCGACATTTACATTTGTAGGAGAAAAAGGATATCATACGGCATTTTCCTTCAACACGTTTTTTGATAATTCTCCATTTGACTGGTTCAACTATAATCACAAAGGTGAGAAACTGGTCCAATCCAACCCATGATATATTCAGCGTTGAAATTTGCTTTTTCAAAAGCAAAAATCGCATTCCTGAGGAGTTGCAACTTTCAGAAAGGCGATAAGTATTAGAGATAATGAATTTATTTTCTGTCATAAAATTCCACCATTCATTCACTAATGAAAATGCGACTTCAAATTAGTTTTCCGAACAGTTTTGGAATTGTATTTTATGGCGGAATAATGTCGAGTTTCGAAGTTTGTTCCACAATAAACAACAACGGCAAGCAAAACTCTTGGGAGGAGTATTGATTTTTCCCACGCGAAATTTATAGCGGAAATTGCTTATTGCCACTTCTGAAATTGTCGCAGTCAGGAAGAATCCAACATTTTAAAAAGTATTTATCGATGCTGAGTTACACAAATAAAGGAAACCAGCAATACTCAAATGAAAAAGTAACGAAATAATTTTGAAATTGAAGATATTTTTGTATAGTGAAAATCGTGCAGGAAAGTCGCAAGATATATTTTATCGCAGGCAAGACATACTTGCAAATGGAAACAATTGAACACAACTGCACATAATAGTGAATTTGCTCAACTGTGATTGGTAATGAACTTGCTTAACTATGATTGGACGCAGCTTGTATAAGACTAGGTCATTTCTATGGACGATTATCAGTTATAGAAGAACCTCTCTTCAAGGCTTCCATTGGAACTCGCTCTCCATCGAAATAAAATAATGATAATGATATTTCTCTTGTTAAAAAGTAGAAAATCCTTTGAAATATTTTCATGCAATGAATAGATAAACTTTGTAAATTTGGTAAATTATGGTAAATGAAATATTCATTCATGTCATTAGATCGTTTGGACTCTTTTTTGGGTTCCACACAGTTCGAGTATGTCGAGAAAATCATGTGTAACGTTAGTTTTGCTATTTCTCTTCCTCAGTTTTATTGTTAATACTCTAATAAAACTTGGTTTTGGAATTTTTCATATAGTTTTACATTTCGTAATGTTGAATTTTGCTCGATTGCACTGTTTTATATAATAATATTCAATAGTTTATTTTTATCTCAATATTATTTTTCGGTCATTTGAATTTTTGAATCTTATTCTTTGACCAGAATCCAATTCAATTTTCTTGTCTGGACTTCAGTGTCTCCTTTGATTCAGTTTTTTGACCTAAATTTTTGACGAGTTTTTATTCTCACTATGGCTTTTCGATCATCTTCTATTCATTTTCAAAATTTGACAGTTACTTCTTGATTATTTTACCATGTAATTCAGTTCCATTATCCATCATTATTTTTTGGTTGAGTTTTTTCCATCTCGTTTTTTTTACATGTTTCAACAGAATTAAACAATGGGAGTCTGAAACAATACCAATAAGCAATAGACATTTTCGACCACATTCTAAACGGAGGTAGTTCTTATTAGAATCATTTCTAGGCGGCTATGCATCTTAGAACATCCTAGCCAGTTTTTAGCTTATTTCTAGGCGGATATTCTACTATGCTCGGGAAACATGAATGGAACATAGTCAAAAAGAGCTAGAGCGAACGATCGCACCTTCAAGGCACTATCTATGCAGTGAATGTCACATCGGCGGAGTATATCACAGGAAGCAAAATCCCTAAAGGACCCTTCGGCGTCCCATCTGCCGTCACACTCGTATCTCTTCGTTAATGTTTTGAATTTATCGACACCTACGCAGTGTGACGGCCGCCAGATTGAAGACCGTTCACCTGAGTTGCGCACGTGGCGCAATGGGTAGGATCGATTTTTCTCAGGCACACAACCAGAACTGTGTTACTTAACAGGGTGCGTCGAATTGGGGGAATGGAGGGGTTGATCAAAACTCGACAATAACTAACTATTACCGACGGAAAGAAGAAAAGACGAATATTTGTTGGTGTGAATCGTGTGATACTATAAGCATCCTTTTAATAAACATATGGAAATGCGGTTCCTGATACATCGGCAATGTCATTGAAATTTACCATTAATTTTCACTGTAAATCTGTCTGCGTTGTATCTCAACAACACGAATGATTTTGAGCGGAATAAAGCCGAACAAAATCGAAAAACCCATTCTCTCCAGTGAATCCAATATGAAGTTGGATATTTTGGGCAGATGTCTGCGGATAATACACCCGATGAATAACCCCGACAAAATAGGGGATCCTAAGTACGTCCGATTTGTTTTTTACTGTACTGTCGAATGGGATATTCGACTAGAGAATGTTCAGTGGATGTACATACGTTGACCCAACCTATAAAGCACCCGACGTCCCAGAGATTTACATTTCAGGTCTGATTTACACCAATACATCCTGGTACTACCTTGAAGATGTATTTACATGAATAGTATAGTTCTGGACAAACTCAAAACATACAGCTGGTAGGTCCCAAAATGACCATAATCAGTTACGAATATCGGCAATAAAATGAAGTTTTTCATATTTCTAACTCTCAAACGAGTTTCTTGATCAATGCCGTATATTTGTGTGTAAATGAGACGTCCTAAAAACGTCTTACTATCGTACTAAATGGAACGTCCTTGGTACGTTTCTATGTCCGACTGGTACGTATTAGCCGATGTATGATAGAAACCTTGGTACTCGACGCGCGATTTGCGAAAGTCAGTTGTGATCTACGGAAAATGAAATTCAATAACACTCGAGATTTGCCCGCACTATGAGCCCATGAAATTAAATTACAACACTCATTTATAATCAGATTTTCGAACGCATAAAACTTATTGTCGTGTCGAATTGATTGCTTCATTTGGTTTCGTATGATTTTGGGCAGCACAAGATATTTGGTGAATATCTGTTAAGTTCAACTGAGGTACCACTATTCTGATTCGTTTTGGTGAAACTTACGCCCTTATTTTTATCATGATGAAGATCGATTTCACGACCTTTGCACTTGAATAGGAGGGTACTTACATTGACAGATTAAAATCGTAGGTACTAATATTATTTAACTAATCACAATCTAATCTTCCTTGGTTTCGCAATGTTCCCGGTTTATTGCAAAAAACAAAAAAAATCGCCCTTCTCAAAGTGAACTCGTGCAACAATTATTTCCACTGTGGCTCTCATTCCAACTCCATAACTTTCACCAAGAAAATATTGGTATTTTATGCAGTACTCTATTCAGAAACTACACATGCGCATTAATCATAAATGTGATTGGATGAAGGGGGATGTTTTAAAATCAGCTGCTTTCATTGGTAGTCCTAGTTTTATTTTCCCTCGTCCTCTGATTTGCGCGTGCGCAGAAGCAAATTATACTTTCTTAAGGTTGAAATGGAAGTGAAAATGTTGGCGCACGAAATGGTCCACTGAAAATAAAAGGGTTATCTTTCTTAGTGGGGGTGTAAGTGAAAAGTACTGTTGTATAAATCCACCCTTGACGATCCTCTGCTTTTTATAGATAATTCATAGTAACATACGTATTTTTCAGTACTACTGTGAACACTGCTGGGCAACGATCCACTCGAGGCCCGGAAGAGAATTCCACAAGCCGTTGGTGAAAGAGGGTGCAGACCGACCGAGGGCTGTGCCATTTCGTTGGTGTTAACGCAGGGGCGCTTAGTTCTGCGGCCAAGGGTTGCGCCACTCCTTAGCTTATTACCATACCACTAGTGGTGGCAGCCCGTCTGTTTATTGCTTAGGCCAAAATTTTTATATAGTAGCAATTATACAAATTCGATTAATATATTTGAGATCATGAATCCAGTCCAGCTACTAACGTAGATGAGGCCAATCGACAGAATCTATGTTCAGTATCAGTACTAATAGCCGAGTTTTCTCTCGAAATGTGGTTTACGTGTATCGGGCTGATAGTTCATTGAAGGTTTCCTAAGGATGTTCAGGACATTGAATGGAGGTAAATAATGTTCGATATTATCGCGCTATTGGTACGTGTGAAGGGCAAATTTCTACTCTCCAATACGAATTTGAGACCTATTTGCCTCTGAGGGTGTTCACTGAAGATAGGAAATTCAAACTCAGATTCAATCATAACTCACCCTACATGAATATTATTCAGAGTAGGTTTCGATAGTAGATTATTAGCTATATTCCAAAGGTCATCTCGATTGGATAATTTTGATTTTTCAACTTTTTGGATATTCAGACTGAGTTTGATCTATGATCAATCATTGTTTTTTAATCAATGGAAATAACTCATTAATACTGTTATTTTTGTTGGAAATTTCACATTGAAACATAAATGGATCTGAATGACCTCAATATGACTTGATTTTTTCAACAATTATTTTTACTTCATCTTCTGAAATACATTTTTTTCCTGTTAAATGGCTTATATATTTTCTTCAATCGACAATACGCAACAAATGAAAGGGCGAGCGAGACAAAAAATGTTCCGTTCAAAAACTTCCGTTCTGAAAAAATCTTGTCGAAAGATCAATCAACTTTGAAGATATATATATATATATATATATATATATATATATATATATATATATATATATATATATATATATATATATCTTTATGAAGTTTTCCATTCTTTCACCAACAAATGGTTTGATTTCATTAAAATCATTGATGAAATCGTAATATCTTATATCTACTTGATCTGAAAAATAACTCATAATTTGGATTTAGGCAGTTACAATTATGCCCAACTTTGGCCCTATTGGAAATTCTTTGACTATCAATTTGATATATGTAAACTCTTTCGAACAGAAAAATCGTTATACAGTGCCTGAAACACAAATATCCCCGATTAGAAGATTGTTGGTAACTAAATTTTGAAACAGTTTGTATATTATTATAACGAATGTTAGGAAGAGGTGTAACAACAAGTCTGTAGTGGTAATTGTTTGGAATTGTTTTGTTTTTCAATTCACGGTCAAATATCTTACAGTTACACCTACTTAACATTTCTTTATAAAATCAGATTCATCATCGATGATATAGAAAATAATTGAATTTTTAATTGTTATTTCATTCGTACTAAACATAAATGAGTTAAGTTTTTCATATAGCTTCAAAATTATCTGTGATGAGTGTAATTTAGAATACTTTTATTGACATTTTCAATTTACTCACTGAATTGATAAAGATAATAGCTTTTCCACACCACCTCCATTGAGGATCTAGAAATTCAGTACAGAAGGAGTGTGAATCGGTTTCTTTTCATGTTCTTCACCTGACAATTTATCACTTCAAGTAAAACATTAAACACCAGAATTAACCTACTAAAACCATTGAATTTTGGTAACAACTTATCTACTTGGGTGCAGGTAGTATTTCGAGATGCTATTATTTGCTTTCCCAAATTTTCATTAATGAATGAACCAAATGGTGAACAGTTTTGAACTCGTTATTATTTTTTTTTGGTCAATAGTACTAATTCTTTTCAACGCTTGAATTCAAATCATCGAGAAGATACCCAGAGGACATCCAATGAATGTCCATGAAAGGTATCTTAAGGAGTGGTGGTTGAAGTACTCTCCTCATAGTTGGTTTAGTTTGTGACCATATTAGTTTCGATGGACGTTCAGAAGTTCCAAAAGAAGTCCTTTTTATGTCTATTTCCTTGATAAGACTGTTAGGACGTCTAAGTCAGTGGTCCATGGATAACCACCGAATAACCCTAGTACCAATGGGCGTATGATGGACGTACGTTTGGGGATATCTAGTGGACGTCCAATAGATGTCCTTATGTTCACCATGTGTCGAGACTTTTTATCGGTTAATCACCATTTTTTTAATCTTCCGTCAGTCGAGTATAAACTTGAATAAAGTCGAAACATCCATTGCTTCTATGTTTCATATGACATATATACTATCTGTGCTCAAGTCGTTCCTGTATATGCATGATTGTAGACTAACACGTCACTTCCCATAGATACCCTGTCGACTAGCCGTCAAAATCAAACGAAGATCTTGGACACATTCACAATCTCACAATATAACATGTAACCGATTAATATCTTATGTATGGCGCCTGGTGGTGGCGAAGTCTTTCCACTGTCCCAGCAATCGAGCTGGCCACTCGCAAGAAGACGGCGCGCTGCAAACGATGAAATAGTTGGTAGTACTGTAGCGCGACCTAGTCAGTTACGTTCAGGGTATTGTAAATACTAGTCTAATTTGCAAGCCGTTTGCTGGGCAGAGTGGAATCTCGCTTATAGTATTGACCACTTTGCTCCAAGTACCTGACTACCCTTTATCCTGCAACATTACTACCCTGCTTCACTCACCCAATTTCGTATTACCTTTATTGACATGGTCTGCAATTTTATTTTTCGATATATTTTTCGACGCGGTTTTTTATGCTAGGAGTTTTTACTAGGCCATACAATGGCCCAGTGACATAACCAGAATTTGTTCTTGAAGGAGTTCATCTTTTATTCCAATGATTCAAAACAACAGGAAACAGAAATAAATGTAATTATTAAATTTTTGAAATAATATCTGGTTGAGACTCGCCAAACTACTCCTGGTTCCATAGCTAGAAATACTATTCAGGTTCATGGCAGGAAATACTTCGATGCCCCGTTATTCCATGCCTTTCAATAACTCAAAACTGTAGTACCCATGGCATGACCTCCGTCGATACTAAACTGTTTCATGGCATGGAATTCTTAGATACTATAGTGTTCCATGGTACGAAACATCTTGATATCGCGGTGACTGAAACACATGATCTGATACAAGGCACGATAAAAACAACATTTGATGCTTTGTTCAAGCCCAATAACAACATATGACTTCTCATTGGATGTGCAGATGGACTGCTTCAAAAACTGACTCCGGAATTATGCTTATTTCTGTAAATAGATGTTTTGAACGTTAGCTAAAATTTAAATCATCGGTTCCAAAGATTGAACAAGCACTGCTAAAACTAATGAGAGCTTTCAACCAAACAAAACAATGCCGCGGATAGATATTAAGTTCTTGTAGCTCATTCTTGGATGTAGATAATTATTTCCGTATATCTCAAAAACGTCATATCAACCACTAGGGAGTTTAATTTGCTGTCTTGTAGTCGAAAGTGTATATCTAATCGTTTAATATATTAGTGGAATATAAATTAATCGGTTTTTCAGCAATGGAAAACAATGTACAAAGAGTATTCAGTTAATACTCAATTTTTTTTTAATTGCATTCTGCTCTATTTTACGATATTTCTCAATTTAAACATTTTTCTCCCCACTTGAATCCATTATTTCTGGTTTATATCATCGCACTAGTATAAAAAATCCAAAATCAAACCTATATGACATTCATACAGTTTTTGATGTATAAAATCGATATTTACTTGATGGTACTAAGAGTTCTGAATTACCTTTTTTCATAAATTAGAAACAGTTCAAATGATCCCAATGAACTTGTACCTGAGAAAATGCTACGAAAACGATATTTTTCATGTCCATGACGAACAACAAAATCATAATATTTCTTCATTTGTTCATTCTGATAGTAGTTGTGTGTAACACTGAAATATCTAAGGCTTGTTTTGACTAGGTAAATTTTACATGTTACAAGTAAGAACTTGAACAATTGAAAATAATCTAACTTCACTGAATCCATTGGATTTGATTCAATAATGGGCAAGTTCACTGTACAGGGTGTGCTGATTCATAAAAATGATAATGATTAAAGCTGCAGGATCTTCGCTGGAGAGGCAATGCAGAAGATATATCAAGAACATATGTGTATTATGGATATTGGTTGATTTTTCAGATCTTTGCTTACGCCATAATTAAATTGTTATCGAAATATCTTCAACACCCTGTTCAAAGTTATAGTTAGAATTAAATTGAATGTTTGCAACTTTAGGAAATATAGCAGTGAAATTATTGCTTTAACTATCATACTGTGATGTGATGCAAATCTAATGAGCAGTATAAACGTTGTTTTATAATCAAATCAAGTTAGGACTTTATATTATAAATTATTTTTCTATTTAATCTTGTATATACTTAGGTACCAAAGATGTTACATGTTTTCTATATTGTTGATGTGAAAATGTATTCAAAATTGATGATGTAGGTAGGTAATGCATTCTTAGAGAATTTCAAGTAGGGAATTTTGCTCATTTCGGATATTCCTGATTTTGAGTGTACATAAAATTGGGGATCATGTTATTTGGATATTGACTTGCTTCCTGCTTAGTGTCCACTAACCGTTGTCCACATCTCCTACATCCTTTTATCATGTGTGATACATAATTATGGGGCGCCTAGAGTCCTTATCTCAAATCAAACATAAATATTATTCCGTTACACATTGTACTGTGTTGCAGTTTATCGCAGGTACAATATAAATCAAATAAGTTAAACTAATTCTGCCAGAAGATCTCTTTCAGCGGTAGTAGAACAGCTATGAGGAAACGAGGCCAAAATCCCTTCATTTCTGGAGTGAGCGTGTCTTCGAGAATTGTTTCTTTAACCAATCAGAGCACAGTATGTGAACTACATGACACATAGTTGCCAAAGAATTCTGACGATTTCTTTTATTACATAAAATGTTTCGATGCTTGTAAATGCAGAAACGTCAATTGAACTGCTTGTAGATATGGTTTAAAAAGTCTGAAGATATCAGTGTTCAGAAATGTCAAACGATTTGAATGACATGTTTTCACAAGCCTTTTGCCTAGTTTCAAAAGCTACTTGACGTTCTAATGTGCAAAAGAGCGTTTAGATTGTTCAGGAAGCTTCTATGAGCGTCTAATAACGTTAAAACTTCGTCATAAATATGTACCAGATTGTGTAGGTACTACTTAGTTTAATGAAAAAACTGAGACCAGAGAAGGCAAGTGATTTTATTCTGTTCTTTCACAGCGGCTCAAGTTGAATTTCGTATGCTCTGAGTTTCGTCCCTGATAAGATTCTTCCTGTTGCTCTATTCATATTCAAACGTGAAACTATTGACGAAAGATACTTATTTGGCCTGTTCAATGGAAGAAATAATTGATTCATTATATTTCAAACATAGGTAGGTGAAATTTTCAACCAGTTATAGACTATAAAACTATAAAATTTAATTCATTTAAATTTTGGAAAATCATGAGTTATCAGAGCATTAAACGAATATTTTCCAATTTCCGAATAATCCCAATACAAATCCGGCTTTCAGCAGATTCTTGAACGAGTGTTAATGGGTAACGGAATAATAATATGTATTTGCAATGTAGGTTGTGTAACATCCTTCGCCTCATATCTAAACGTCTTTATGTATTAAATCAATTGCATGGATATGTATAGTAGTATATATATTATATATAGTATCAGCTATTTTAAGACTTTGTATTTTTTAAATTTGAATTTTTATACTAAACTGTTATAAATGGTGATTAGAAAAGTTTGATGTGTGCAATAATTGAGTCGAGTTTGGCATCTCGGTCGAGTAGAGGTTTGTCTTCGACGATTGCGATCGAGGAAAATTCTATTGGTCCATAGGTAATTGTGTAAATAGGCCAATCGATGAGAGGCAGGGGCTAGAGACTCTACCACTTTGTAGCGAGAACGCAGAGATGCTCTACCGCTTGGGCAAACCATTTACAACATGGTACAAATAAGTAACGATATGATTTGTAAACATTTACACTCTTTTTCTACTGTTTGTATATTGCCTGCCTGCCCTGCTTGGGTGAGTAGCAGATAATATGGTGGATTACCGAAACATTTGTATCATATTCTGTAAACCGTTGTCATTTTTATCTATTCATATAACTTTTTATCCATTTTATGAGATTTAGAATTGTCCGAGACCGGAAAATTTCGAACCGGTTTCGCGCACTTCATATTTTTAATATAATAGGCTCTGTATTTATTGGAAATCTTGAAAGTTGTATATTTTTTACTTTTCATAACAGTTTTGACGAGAGCTTTTTTACTTGTAGACTATTTTCATTGTGAGAGGACCAGGATTGCATTCAATCAGCATATTGATGTGGCAGTCAGCAGCCCGTCACCAGTAAAATCGACGCCGTATCAGGGCGTCGATTCATGTATGTAGTTACCATTAGTGCAATATATCGGGCTGTGCCTACTGTGGTGGAGTCGAGCCCACCTAGGGATAGTCAATTTTTTAATATTCTTATTGTTAGCCGATTGGTTTTTCGGTTTTTGTCCGTTCTGTCCATTGGCTCCTTGACTAAGCACCAAAGCAGATTTATTATTTCGTTATTTTTTGTAACTGTGTTTTTAAAAATATTTAAATTGTTTTTATAATTATTTTATACACTTTTATATGTTTGTTAGTCAATTTGAGGTAAGGTTTGTACAACTTCTTGGGAAGTTCCTCGTTTACTATTTTGTTAGAAGTCAGACTTTTTATGTTTTTTTATAAATATATATGAAATGTCAAATTGCGTTCGTTTACTTCCACAACTGCCATATATAACTTTTCAGATAATGGTTGGAATGCTCGAGGATGAGAAATGCTTTTGACTCACGCTTCATTTCTTTCCCTCGGCTCTATGTCACGTATGTCTATTTCCAAAAAGTCAAGGAAAAGCTTTGGCTAACTACATGGTAAGATGGCAGATAAATATCTGCCAGAAAGCAACTCTTCCCAGGTAAATCCAAATGTCGTTTGATCATATACCTGTGCAAGAGTCACAAAAATATCTTGAAATCAACTTTCCAACAAACTGGAGGAATATTACAAAAATCAATAGAAGTAAACTATGTGACGTTGTCCTAATTTAATTTTTTCATTCCATTTGATTTTCAAATTCTCGTTTTCATGAATTCCTTGACAGATTTAAATATATTGGTGATGGTAGTTTCAGCCACCAGAATTCAAAGGTTATCAAATACGCATGTTGGTTCAAAAAGTGTTATTCCCTTCCTATAATGCTATGATTCGTATTCAAAAACCTTTTTTGGTATATAGTTCAGGGTTAGGAATGAAATTTTCATCCAACAACTCGGATGAACATATATGGAGACTCACATGTGAAAATTAATTATTGGACACATGACTGATCTCTGATTGTAGTAGAAATGCAACTTCTGGAAGCTAAATTTCCAACTTTGATGACTCTGTTGTTGAGGCTAGGCTAGTAGAGAATGTAGTGACCGCTGTGTGGTATGTGTATTTGTTTATGCGTCTCACATTGTCAATTTTTTCACAACGAATTCTTTCAAATATAATGTCAGAAGCTCCTCAATGTATACGAAAACATTGTAACGTGATTAACAGCCGATTGCACCGACTTTTTCTTATGAGACCTTTAACAAAGGGGCTCTTTAAGATTGGTGAGGCTTCATTACTGGATGTTTGATGATTTCCTCAATTATGGTGCAATTGCTGCAGTGCTTTAATTGACATCAGCAAAATACTCCCATAAGAAAAGGTCGATGCAATCGGCTATAAGGAAAAAAAATCATAACATAAAATTGTTGGAGTGTAAATTTTTCACTGTAAGGGGAAAAGCAACTTGTGTGGGATTCAAAAACTGTATTCCAGTACACTCAGAATTCTTCAACAATAGGTAATAAAGAATTCTTCATCCGCTACATATGAAAAAATAGGAAATACGTGTATAAATGTTATAATATAAAACAATTAATTTGGAATAACACAATAACATGATTCATAATCGAATAGAAATCCCCCAAAAACGTCAACATAAAGAGTTACCTATAAAGAAAGATTGGGTACTAATTCGTTGAGCAGGACAGATCCAAACACCATATTCTCGCAACTGACTGTCAAAACTGGATTGGCGGTTTCATGTAAAGTGACGAGTATCAAACTGGCAGAAGTCATGGTCTGTCCAGCAAACCTGAAACAGCAAAGAATATAAAAATACTAGGTTGATACTGTATTACATATGTGTATACAGGGTGTAACAAAAGTACGTTAAAAAATTCGAGCGACGTATTCCTGAGACAAATTAAAGAAAAAAAAGTCTATATAAACTTAGGTCCTAAAATGATATTCAACAATATGTATTTCGAAAACGAATCATTTTTTGATTAACATTTTTTATAGGAAAATGTTGTTCATTAGCACATACTTCATTAGCACATGTTCTCAGCAACGTCACTCAGCGCCATAGGAGCTAGGTAATATGCATCGATATGGAAAATTGTAAATATCTCGAAAACGATTACCTGCAGCGTTGATGAGGAAGTGTACCTTTTTTACTAGACAAGGGTGTGGGAATTAAGATTCTTCATAAAAAGTACCAGAAAGTTACTTTCAAAAAAATTAGGGCAATTTGAAATGAATAACAGCGTACACAGCCCCCATGAAAATTAATACGAAATTATGATTTCTCACGTCAAAATAAAAAGGGTACCAATTTTCGTACAAATAACTTATTTTTTTGCAAGTTATTTCTGAAAAGCGAACAAAAAATTTTGATTTTAACACCCTCTTTCTGCGAAAAGAAGCATTTCCGGACACAAGTTTATATAGATCATTTTCTTAAAATTGTCTGAGGAATATGTCACTTGAATATTTTAACATATTTATATTATACCCTGTATTCTGCTTCATTCGCATTCATTGAAACAGATAGGTATGTAATACACAAGAAATGAATATTTCAAGGTTGATTTCAAATAATTGTGTGCACTATTTCTTAATTTGTTTTACATTACGCACGTAAGGATTTCTGAACTTGATAAATTGTACAAAGTACAAATCTGGAAAATGAACATTAGATGTTTCACTTTTTATAAGTCGTATACCAACGAGAGAAAAAATTGTTTACACTTGACCACATGAAAATCGGAAGCGTCTGACCTACAGCATATTTGTCATATGTGCCAGCAGTCAAGTATCACATGTTGTTTAAAAACTTGTCATGAAAATTGGCAGTTACGACAGTACAGAAGTAAACCAACACAAAAAAAAAGTAATGTGCTTGAAACGAAATACTTACCTGATATGGTCTATTCGAATAAACAGGAATAGGTCAGTGCCTAAGGTGAGCACATTCCAGATTTTGATTGTGGATGCCAAAAAGCCTTCAAGTAATCTCATTGTGAGAATTTCCTCAAGGTATTCATGAAATTTTCAATGGGACTGATTATTTATCGAGTTTTGTGATTTGAGAATCCTCGAATCACCAATTCGTAGTCAAGAAATCACATTTCAAGAATCTCAACCTGAGTTTGAATAAGAGTTTTTGACTAACCATTCACAGCAGATTATAAGAGTTCCTCCCAAGTTTAATGCTGAATAAAAAATCATTCATACAAAAAATCAAATCCCAAAATGATATGATTTCAGTTTTGTTGGCATCCACAAAACATCAAAATCGGGGATTTGCACACTTTCCATTCCTACTTGGTGATCAATTATTAATTTTCAAACCCAAAAGTCGCATATTTCCAAACTCTCACCTATAGTATTCAGGGTCGGAATTATCACATGGCCCCAAGTTGGTAATCTCCTTCATTCTATCGACAATGTTCGGTATCTTTCGAGGTAAAGGACTGGAATGTTCTGTCATGCCTCGCAGTCTTGATTGGTGTTCAATAAATAGGGATTTGGCCATTTTGACGGGTCTGATAAGTTCTCCTACATTCGGTTTAACACAAACATTAAAGTTTCCTGAAAAAAAACACTATCAGTTACCGTCTTCAAGTAATGCCGAGGGTGAAGAGAAACAGAACTTTCAGAATAGTACCAAAGAGCCAAGGACATAAATTTACCTCAAGAGAAAAATATTGTCTACCGACGCCGTAGAATCGAGAGAAATATGTTATTTCATTCCCATCATTCGATAAAAATATATAAAAAATTATTAAACAAGAAATAAATATTTGCAAGGTTAATTTCTATAAATCTTTGCAAGAAGGCATTGGAAATAGACCAAGTACATCAAGCTCCCAAAAAAATCGGTATTGCTATTCTTACATTCAGCTTGGTTTTAATGAATGGGTTCGACATGTTAATCATATCTCATAGATCTCAGTTATTTTTCACGGGGATTGCTACAAATAAGCAATATTAAGATTACTTGATGAAATATTAGCGGCATCATCGAATGAGGTGAATGAAATTTGTTTATTACTGGCAAGTACATCATTCTTGAAAACAATGAACTAGCGTGTAATTTTCCCAAGTGTAGCAGAAATTCACCCTGGGTTTATACAGCGAATTATGCGAAGATAAGGAATTGACAAAATCAGACCTGTTTATACATATGAAATAAGGAATAAGAATAAAACAAAGAAATCACGACTTTATTGACATTTTCGAAATAAAATAAGAGTTGAAGGTTGGTCAACTCTTATCTTATTTCTCCTAGCGCAAGCCCTGTCACTCGTAAACGCAAAATAATATGAGGGGTCGAAAAGAAAACGTTATTGTTCCAGGAACTCTTGATTCGCGTGGAGAATTCGATCATTGAGATTTGGCTGGAAGACTCTCCACAGGCGTAAGCAAGTTCATATATATATATATATATATATATATATATATATATATATATATATATATATATATATATATATATATATATATATATATATATATATATATATATATATATATATACAGAAGCGATTCATCACTACGGAGATAGTTATCAGACGAGTGGCCAGCTTCTTCAGAGGCTTACTCATTTCCGATGACTAAACGTTTCGACAGTCATCGGAAATGAGTAAGCCTCTGAAGAAGCTGGCCACTCGCGCTAGCGAAACGTCAGGAAGAAATTCCAAAGAACGACGCCCTCAAGCCCGAAGAAAAGTAGTTACACTAATAACTTCGGCTGCGAAAGCCTTAACCATTTTGTCATAGTTATCAGAGTTTCTAGCTTAGTGGAGAGGCGGAGAGTTTTTATCGGAGAGAGCTTTGGTATTGCTAAGTGCAGAAGTCGAAGTAGAGAATTTCTAGTACAGAAAGAGTTAATTAGACAGAGTTTTAGTACAGAGCGTTGGATAGTTTAGCTGAGCAATTTAAACGATTGTGTTGATAAAAAGTTGTAATAAAAGTAGTTTTGTGTTGTTTGGAGTTTTAATCAACGAACCCAAGAAAAAATCGTAACATTATGTTATCTCATTTGCTGTTATAAACCCAGGGCTATTTTTTGAAGAAACAAATGCGCAAGTCATTGTCATCATGAATAGAAGGGTGTTATTGGCATTTGAGGAAAATAACAAGACCAGCGACCAGTCACAATTTTTCCAGCTAGGATTCTCTCTGTGGCAATAACTTCCATCATTCTATTCGTCATTAAAAGTTCCATATTCATACAAAGAATGATCAAGATTAAAGGGTTCAGATACAGAATTTTTCTAGAAACTCACCTAGGGAAGACACAATTTCGAAATTTGCAGGTTGTGTGGTATCATTGAAGTCAATACCCAAAGTCGCTGGAAGAGAACAGTTCGGAGGCAGCTTGGAAATACACGCGAAGTCGTGAAGATTCATACCATTTGCTAGATTCTAAAACAAACAAAAACAGAAACCGTCAACGTACCAACGACGCAATACAAATCCAACTCACCTTTTTCCCAATCCTAATGTCGCTTATATCTTCGTTCGTGCTATTCGTGAACATAACGTTTATGTTCGTCATACTGGGCGAGTACAAATGCGGACTCCTGGTGAATCTGTAAGTGGCAGCCAAGCCTTTTCCGTTTATCCTGTTCAACAACTCAATAGGTTTCGTATTGATGAACACTGGCTGAACCAACTGGATGACAGATGACGTTTCTTGGGGCGTGCCCGGCGTGAAGAATCCCCCCAACGAAGGAGTCATGACAGGCAGAGCGTTGTTGATTTCGTCCAAGTCCAGCAGGAGGTCTAGGTTCGACTTCTTAGGCGGCAACGTTACTTGGGAAGTGGAGGGTTTCTTTTCTTCGGGTTTCAGCTTCGATTGCGTTGTGTCTTTGACAGGCGTTTCTTCTTCATCAGAAGATGAGTCTTCACTCACAGAATCGGTCTCTTCGGAGGATTTGGCGCTAGTTTTCCTTCAATGAAAAAGAAGCTAGTGCACACGATTGTTGATGATGAGTCTGATCAAAGGTGAAACATTTTTGGGAAATAGGTACTGTTTGGATATAGACATGATTTCGATGAAAAATTGAGGATTATGAACTTCTGAAAACCGATCTCTCATCCTCATTTCATTGATCAGAGCTTGTAAACCTAGTCACAAAAATATATTTCCGCTCTGAATCGATATTTTTGTTCAAGAAACAATAAAAACAGTTCCTGAAGTTCAAAATTGAGATCGGCAACACCTGAATCCCTATCAAGAATTAATTTTAAACCATGACATATAGACGCCAGTTACAAATAAGGAAAGGGCGTGTTCCATTTCTGAAGTCGAAAAGTCAACAAAAACAACACCCTGTACTTGAAAAGTGTTCTTCTGACTTAGAGCAAATTTTTTATTCTGTTACCTTATCATAAATTTAGGGTGGTCATAGTTTTCAAACTTCCGAAAACTGAAAGCAACGCTCCCATGCGCATAAATCAAATTCATGCGCATGATAAAAAATGTTGCCGGCTGAGGGCGCATACGCGTTAAAAACATAATCGGCAGTTCCACAGCCTTCTAGTCTTCAAAGCTTGTTGTGACAGTTAAAGTTGCTCAACCTCGTTACTATGTTTATCCACAACCAATAATTATCGAGGTCAGCTGTGATATATCAAATAAAAAAGACGCAACAGATTTTTACTCGTTTTGCAGTTTCCCTCTATAATATAAATCAATCAAGATAGTAACAATGATGGATTGATTTAATTTCATGCGCACAATTTCGTTTATGACCATGCGCAGAATTATAATTCGATAAATTGGACATATTTTCATTTATGCCAATGTTGCTGGTGTAATTTCAGCTTATATTTCGATGCTCAGTAAAATTCTCCCCAAGAAGTGTATGCATTGACATCAATCAAAACTTTTCCAGCAATGTGAACACACAAATAGAAAGTTGAATGTTTACCAAAGAAAGAGGAATCGTTTCGAAACTACATATTGAAAAAACTTTCATTTGATTTCGTGGTATCACTGAGAATCGCGGTTCATTTTAGTTTCGTGCGCTGAAACATTGTGTTCAAGTGGGTGTTCGAAAAGTCTACTGTGCGGGTCAAAAATCCTATGCAACAACAGAATGTTGAAGTAATTATGATTTGTGATACACGAGAAACAATAGTTTTCAGCTTTTTGCGCATGCGCATACTTATTCTGATCCATATGTGGAAGAAATGTTGATTTCAATTTGATTCCCAGCTTGAAAACTACATAATGATATCAACTTGCCCATACTGCTGCGCTCTTTCATGGGCACTTTCATGCGCATATAGCAATTTGACAAAAGTAACGAATCGGGAGAAAGCGAATACATATGGATGTAAACGCTGCAAAATGAGCGTTTATGAACGATAGACTGAAACATACTGACTTCAAAATGGCATTCCTATCAGCAATTTCTCCATATTTTCTGTGTGATCCGAGAAAATATTAATTAAAGACCGGTATTTTGGAAACCCGTTAAAAGCCATTAGTTTCACGGGCGAAAGTCGAATAAAAATTTTCGAACGAAATATAGGAAGCAACCTCATATATATTTGTGAATGGTTTGCCAAACTTTATTTAATGAAAACGAAAAACAGGAGACCGCTTTGAATTTTACAATATAGTCAACTAAAACCTATTACTCACAGCAAGCTAATAAATAAACTCAAAGTTTAACAAAAGTAGTACAAATATCTAAAAAAACAATCTTAAACTCAAGAAACTTTTCGAATTTTCAAACACAAAGAACTAAAACGTCCTACAAAAGTTCAATATTACAAAAGTTCACCACCAGTTCATTGTTTCACAGCCAGGAACAAACAAACTTGCACCCACCATCATACAAAAAAAGTATCACAAACATTTTTCTCAGCCTCAAACTCATAAACCACTGCTCACTGCTCTACCTCTTGTTGATCCGAATACGGCGATGCAATTTAAAACGAGTTTCCACTGAACGCCATTCGACATATCTACAAATTCAAAAAAAAATTCAACCACAAGTTTCTCACACTTAGACGAAAACCAAATTATTTCACTGAAAATGTATGCGATTGTATAATATTCTTGTACTTATTCATGAGTAAATGGTATTATCATTCAAGCAGAAATAATCTCTCACCTAGGATCAGTCTCTTCGCCAGTTTCTTCTGAAGATGCCCCTTTGCTAGTCTCTTCTTCGTCTTCAGACTCGCTGCTACTTTCACTGGAAGATCCGGTGGTTGATCCTTCAGCCGAACTGCTGTTTGCAGCAGAACTGGCTTCTGAAGTCCACAAGGAAGCCTCCTTCCCTTTCTTGGCCTGCAAATAATAGCATTACTTCTTATCTTTCGACCAAGTATGAAAATATTACTGCGCTGTGGTGTGGCTTTTCGTTTTCTTCGCCCGGTATAGGCTCCACGTTTCTCAAATCACCTGGAGGTGGAGTAACAGGAAATGATGGCAGATCTTCATAGCCGTTCGCTCTGTGCTTGATGTAATGTGACAGGGATCCAAGTTGGAGGGCATCATTTTCTAAAAACGATATAGATTAGATATTAGATAGTCTTTATTCATTCATGTGTACAATACATAATACCCAAACGGGTGTGGAACATGTCAAATGTAAATAAAAGTTATAGATAAAAGAAGAGAAACCTAAAAGAGGAAATATAAAAGCTTATGAACTAAAAATTACACATTAAAAATGTATTTTGCACCTATGTTACATAACATTTAAAAAGAAAAAAAAATTCACATATAGCCGAAAATACTTAAGCTATATAGGACTATCTCCAAAATATTCTTCCAGTGTATAGTAAGTCTTTTGAATTAATGACTGCTTAAGATAGTGCTTCATTTTGTTTATTGGCATTTTTTTAAGATTATCTGACAAGTGATTGAAAATTTTTATAATTGAAAACCCTACATTTCTTTGAATGAAAGTATATTTTTTCAAATCTGAGATTAGATGTTGTTTGAATCTGGTATGATACTGACTGAGCCAATACGTTTAGTGCATAGCAATAACTTGACATATTCCGTGCTAGCTGGTCAATGTGATTTTTTCAATCTAATCTGGAATCTATTGTTATTCCTAATGATTTTACGGAAGGAGCAGCTGTGATTTTATCTCCATTAAAGAGTAATGTAAATGTGTGCAGATTATTCGTTGCAAACCAATTTTTTTGGACATTTAGTGAATTTGAAATGTTAGTTTTTATATCATTTTCAGGTATGTCGCTGAATATTAAAGTAGTGTCATCCGCAAATTGAACAATTTTTTGGTCAACTACATGAGGCAAATTATTGATGTATAATATAAACAATAGTGGCCCAAGTATAGAGCCTTGTGGGACACCAAATTTAATTTTTTTCTTATCAGATTTGATCAGTTCGCCTTTTCCATCTCTTTCCGTTAAATATTGAAATCTATTCGTTATGTAAGAGCATATTTATTCCAAGGAAACTCCTCTTATTCCAAAATATTCGAGTTTTTCCAAAAGTGAAGTGTGATCAACCATATCGAAGGCTTTAGAAAGATCTATACATACTGCTATAGTTTAATTTTTATTGTTCAACGAGTTCAATATCTTAGTAAGGGCATTATATAAAGCAAGTATAGTAGTTTCACCTTTTCTGAAACCATTTTGCGAATCTGCAATCAAGTTGTGACTCTCGAGAAAAGTTACAATTCTTGAATATATAATTTTTTCAAACACCTTGCTGATATTTGATAAAAGAGCTATTGGACGATAGTTCTGCCAATTTGTTTTATCTCCTTTTTTATATATGGGTTTGATTGCAGCAATCTTTAATTTATCTGGGAAAATTCCTTTGATCAACATCAGGTTTATTATGTAACTGAGAGGATGACAAATCACCTCAGCCACATATTTTAATACTTTAATAGGAATCTCATCATCTCCTACTGATTTTTTATTTTTCAATGAGGTAATTACATCATATATTTCGTCAGAGTCACATGGTTTAAAAAAAAAAAATTTAGCATGCTTATATTTTGTTTTTCCCGAAAGTTGTTTGTTGTTAAATCCATACATTGATTAACAAAATTGTCATTTGCTTCATCTAGAATTGTTTTGGCTTTGTGTCCGTTTGCGAAATCAATGATTGGAACTGATTTTTTATGGCGCTCTACCTGTGTACTTTTTGACTAGGTTCCATACAGCTTTATTTTTATTTTGGGCGCTTTCAACATACATATGATTTCCACTTTGTTTTGCTGCTTTAATGACTTTTTTCAATATATTTGTATATTTGCTATAAAACTCTTTTGATACTCTCCCTTCTAGCATATCTGTGAAAAGTTTACGTTTTGTATTCGATGAGATTTTGCTGTTTAGATTGGCTTCGTATAGACTATAACATATAAGGCTTAGCTAATTCCGTATAACTAGGTTCTCTGGTATGTACAAGTTGACAGAGATCTAAAAATTGAAATTCGATAAGTAGAATGACGTTCTGAATAGAAAAAAAAATTTGAAAAGTTTCAAAAGAAGCTGGGAAAGCTTTTTCCTACCCTCTTCTGAGTGAACAATTATTAGTCACTTTCCAACCTAAGAAACAAACACAATTTCAAATAATTCTCAGTATAATACTTTTCGTAGAAAAACTTCTCAAATCCACATGTAAATACCTGGGAATTATAATCTCCAGCCAACATTCAATATACTATATACAGAATATAAACAGGATAGTAACAACTCAACAATATCAGTTCTCACCTGGTACTTGAACTTGTAGCAAAGGGGCAGGTTTGCTAGCCAAAAATATCCTTCTCGCCTGAGATTTGATTTTTCCTTCTTGAGCAGGAATGAAGTGTTTGAAGAACCTTGCTTTATCCCTTATGTCATAGTTTTGGTCATATTTGGCCAAGTTACAAATGTACTGGCACAGCAGAGAAGTTTGTTCGGGATTCGTGATATATAATTTCATTGCTAGATTCATCACTTGCAACTTGACAATGTCATGCTGAAAATTAATAAGAAATTATGAGCTTTATGAAATCCTCAAACATGTTGTGCAATTCGTGATTTAATATTCATACATCTCATCAAATTTGTAATTTTGTCCTTGATAAAGAAAAAATACTAATATGGTTTCCAGTAAGTCCTTCACTATTTTGTTTTTTAAATGACCCTCAAAAAACTTATCTCAAGTAATGTTATTGAAAATATCTAGTTTCACCAGATTCTTACCTCTTCAGGAAAAGTCTTGGCTAATTTTCTCAGAACATCAGGTGCAACTCGTGGTACCTTTTGGGAGTGCTCACCCAAAAGCCACAGGATAGCAGCTCTAGCTTGGGCTACTGTGATGGTATCGAGCAATCTAGCCATGTGAGTAATGATTTCTTTGGGATCAGCAGCTTGAGTCTGAAGTAGCCTTTTAATAACAACAACACTTTCTGCAACAACAGCCTCTGGAACAAATATTAAATATTCTAGGTGATGACTACAAAATGTACAAGGATCTAGAACTCGGTTTTCCTTCATGTTAAAAACTCCAGGAACTCATAATTTTTCTTAATCACCAAAAGTTAAGAAGAAAAATGAACATTCTGATAAAGCAGTTTTTGGGGAATCGAATAAAACATGGTGACCAGAGGTCTTTCAGGTGGAAAACGATTTATTTTGACCTCAAAGGGCTGGAAAAATCTTTAGATGTAGTTTTTCATAACTTATACCCTAATTTTATGAAAAAAACAAGATCAGACGTAATCTTTTCAGCTCGGTGAATCAATATACAGATATAAATGTGTATATCATCAAATATGTACGGAAACTTATACTTTAAGAAATGGAAAAAAGTATGAGTGCAATTTGAACAACAAAGTTAGGCGTTTTGGAAGGTGACCGTAAAACTGATTACAAGGCTGATATCAGAATGAGTTTACGATTTATTGTAAACCTTTTCCTTCATTTCTAATAACAGAAATATCTCATAATGATTCAATCACTTGGAATAAGATGTCAACCTATAGATACAAACTAACGGGCAGTATAAATGAAATTTAAACTCACCATCTCTGTTCGACAATAGGGAAACTAGTCCACTGAGGCACGAATCGGTGACATCCGAAATGGAGCAGGCACACCTTCCTATAGCTTGGATAGTGGCAGCAACGAAATGCTTATCGCTATTAGTAATATAAGTCTGCAATTCTTGCAATATAACGGAAACGTTGGCGTCTGTCGTGAGGTTGGTCAAAATCTCCAACTTCAACAACTTCACGTTCGTTGGGTCGGACGTCCTGACGAAAAAACTCTTGAGGTAAGGCTCGAACATGGCTTTGTTTTTCACGCTTATGGAGGCAATAGCGTTCAGAACTACGCTCTGTACTTCGACATGAGATCTCAGAAACCGGACCAAAGATTTGGCTGCCAGCATACTTTCGCTCTTGGGTGATGCATGGTGGTAGAGTTGAGCCACTGACATAACAACCGCTGCATTTCGAGATTGTAACAGAGGTCTGGTGGATCGTAGAAGCAATCGGTGGTCAGGGTCTAGACTGGGGGCATGTTTCTCTGAAGCGTCGGATCCGGAGTCGTAGAATTCAGCACTGGAATTGTTACCGTTGCCCTAAAGTACGCAGAAACAACGGGTCAAGAAAAATATAATCAATCAACCATCACAAGTGAACTCTTGGACTCTGATGTACAGACAATTCGACATTTAACGATTTTTTACCGGCTTGGCTCTAGATCTTCAAGTTTCAAGGACACATTCAGAAAAGAATTTCAAAGCCCGCTAGATTCCGTTGATTAGATTCAAAATTGACAATCATTTGGCAGATGACAGTTTTATTTCGAAGAGGAAAAGTGGCAATTTGTAGTAGAAGTTGAGGCCGGGTGTCCACACCGAAACGATTCAGAGATCATTTTGATTTGAGATTTATTCCTTGTCTTTATTTATTTGGTAAAGGATTGTTTGAAGTACAGCAAATAATGTTTAAATCAATAAATGTATTTTGACTCTGAACTAGGTACTGAATAGGAAATCCGAAGTCAAAACGCGGCGCTCTCCTCAAGGGCGCCGTTTGTTAAGGGCAAGGGGGCGCCCCCCCTGGATTTTAGATTTTGCAGTCCATACGCCGCGTAAGACAAGATATCGACTCAATTTTGTTATTTTATTAGACCACACTCGTAAGTATGGTTGAAAAGTATTTCAATTTCACTTCAAGGCATTACTTTCATTGAAAAAATTGTCCCCCTCTAAAAATTTTTTTAACGGCGCCCATGGTTCTTCCTACTTTCTAAGTTCAGAAAGGAATATTTGCAAGATTTTACGATGAAAATATATACGATGGGACTCATCAAGCTTCTTTCATTCCATCCTGAGTGTCGCGTTTTGACTTTATCTTCATACTCGTGTTCAGCGACTGAAAAAGCGTAAGTTGGTCCGAAAAAACGATTTCGAAACTAAGGACCGAACTTACCAATAACGAAAACTGAGTTTGAACCTCAAGTGGCGCTCAAAAAGGAAAATTTGGCAGAATATCCATATATTTTCTGTCAGATTCTTCTTGGGTGTCACCCATGGGCGCCGTTACGAAAAATGTTAGGGGGGAAAAAATGAAAGTAATGCACTATATTGAAATGAAAATACTTTTGAACAATACTAACGAGTGTGGTTTGAAAAAAATTGCGAAATTAGGTCGATGTCGTGTCTTACGCGGCATATGAACTGAAAAATCTAAAATCCAGGGGGGGCTCGCCCCCCTTGCCCTCAATAAACGGCGCCCATGGTGCCACCCGGACTTATCTGTTTTGGTTTTTGGTGAATTGGGGCCGAAGTACTGTATTTTCAAATGTTTTATACCATTTTTTTCAGAGTTTATTGATTAGTGTGAAGTGAACTTGATCATGAATCTTGAAGATTACCTGGTGTTTCAAAAAAATAGTATAACAATTAACAATATTGCAATATTTCAACTGGTAGCACAATTTGAAAGCTCTTGTATAGGCAAATTTATATATACTGTATAAACTTAACCAGACCTAGCTGACAGCTAAATTAAGGCTGCTCCTATAAACTGGCCTTTAAGGCGGTTGCCAAGTCTGACATGAATAACTGATTATTTCAATCTTTGATCAACTTTTCATTTTTTTTTTTTATATTCAATAGACATTTATGGATATAAATATATCTTTCTACACAGATTTCAATGAATTTCTAAGTAAACGACAGTTTCAAATGATAAATGAGAAGTCACCAGTTCGGCACCTTTCATGTCCTATGAATTGAAAACTTCGTTTTTTTGTATGGACTTCAGAAAAAAATTCACATTCTGAGTTAATGAAAGTTGATACCATTTACCTGAAAAGGAATATTTTTCAAGAAATGAATATAAAGCAGTCATTTGCATTACATATACCAAAATTCAGTAAGATATTAAAAACTCTGATTATGATTCACAGCCTTTATTAACATATTTTGATATTATCACAATTTTACTGCCTGCAGAATATAACGCTGAATAATGTCTTATTGAAGAAAGTTAACATGACAACGATGGAAAAAATTATTTTGATTCGACAGTCTTCATTACTGTTTCAAGTATAATCATTCACATTCTTAAATACATCCGATAATTCAAAACATTTTCTCTTGATTCAGTTCAATACTGACAGTTTTTACCTACCATTTCGTTCATTCGAAAAAAGGGTATTTTTTATTTGAAAAAATACTGCACAGAAGTGTTGGTTATTATTTCTGTTAAATACTGCCATCTGAAAAGAAGTAAATCATAAATAGTTATTTCTTGCGAGCATGTCTCATTATCTCTGTGATCTGTCTATAATAGAGTCAAGACAAAAAATATAACATATTTCAACATTTCATCAAACATACAGATCGAAAGCTCCTTTTATTTCCTATGATTCATTTGCCGCTCCTGTGACATCGCCCCTTTAAACTAGGTAAGCAACTATTGTGATTGGTTGTTGAAAATCGCCTAACCAATCAAAACCGATAAAAAGACGACCAAGCTCACCCTTCTCTTCAATACATTTTAGGTTGACAGCTACCCCCTCCCAATAGAGAGCCTTTATACTTTTATTCATATGCCACATCATGTGCGAATTGAGTAAATACAACTAGCTATTGTCACCCCGAGAAATTCCTCAAACTATACTTTTTCCAAAAATTTTTATGCAATCATACATCCAGATATTTCAAACATAAATGTTTTTTATTTTTAAATAGCATGTTATATAGGAAAATGTATCTTGTCTCTGTATCATAAAAAAATTAAAACTAATACATGAATAAAAATGAAGGTGAAAGATTTTGTAGCTGGGTATATGCATGTCGAAATATATGTAAGTTGGAATGAATGAAAAAAATATACATCCACTTTCATTTATAAACCTAAAAATGGTTCATCAACCCAAAATCAAAGTATTTTTGCTTCATACTTAGAAGTTAATATTTTTCCAGCTGAAAAACTATAGATTCAGTGCTAAGTCCCTCTATACAGAATCTTCAGAAATAGAAATAGTCTTTGTGAAATCATTGTCTCAAACTATCAATCCAACATGGCCATATCTTGACAATTAATATGTTACATTCAGTACTTACATGCAGATTTGGATCAGCAAATTGGCTTCTGGCATAGCGTGTCAACATATTTACAATTGTAACTTGCCCCCATTCGTCGACATCAATAAGCAAGGCACACAGTTTTCTGAAGACTTGATGGATCAAATCCACACGTTCTGGACAAACTTCAGTAAAGGCCATTACAGCAGATCCTATCACAAGAACTGTTTTATCAGCCAATAATTTTTGAATTATAGTGACTAACTCAGGTTTCAGTTCTTGGTCCAAACTGTGAAATGTGAAATAATTCAAACTTCTGTTGATTTAATGTAAATTTCTATCACTTACGAATTCAGTTTAGGTATTGCATGAGCTGCTGTTTTTCTAACGTATGGAGACATGTCAGCTGAAGCATCTCGGATAGCTAACATTACAATGGGTGATATCATTTTAACTCTTATACTTGACAGAACTCTGAGAGCTCCAGCTCTTATCAACTGATTTGGTTCCTAGAAAATAATGAGTGAGTATATTGCTGCTTCATTGAAAGAGTAAGGAATATAGCTATGGAATATTCTTACCTTCAGTGCTCTCTGAAAAGTTGATATGGATAATAACGCTAGATCTTGTTGTTCTTCTGCATACCGTTCTAAATATACATAAACCAATTTTTTCACTTCAATATTCTTTGATACAACATTCTTCACAACAGCTGGGAATAATATCGAAGCATCTCGACCTTTCGCAACCATCTGAAATCAAGGAAAACTAGTGAAATGTAAGGAAGCAAACTAACCGCTGTCAAACCCCTATAATTCTTTTCATGGCCTCTAGTTTCAAACTGTCTTTGCTGGAATCCAGCATCTCTTTGAGATCATCATGCCTGAAAAAGAGGGGCATTAAACACTTTGTCGTAGGGCTTTGACTGCCTTACTTTTTGAAATCAGCATGAAAAAACCCTCCAGAAGCAGGATCAACTGCATAGTCTGCCTCAAAGCTGGACCCTCGGTCATTTGAGTAGGAACTAGTGTTATTCGAGTTGTTTGACGGTGATGCTAACATCTCAGAAATTCCGAGTTGAAATCAATTAATAGGAGAATCTTGAAAAACCCATCAAAACAACTGTGAAGTTTGGTTAACTCAACTTTGACACTTTTTGTGAGAGGACACGACACGACAAATGTCAAGGTGGCATTTGCTAGAAGTGGGATCCACAAAACAAATTCTTCAAAGAACATGATTAAAAAGAAAGCAATTCTTGGGGAGAACGAGATAACAGATTCACAAATCGAACAGGAGTTATGAAAATATGCTTGCTTGGTGCTAGAAAGAAACTCGTCTTCATATTGTGACTATGACCATGAAGACTCGATTCCTTCGTCCTACAGAGTTAACAATCTGACAGTCTTTTGACTGATGAATCATGAATCCGTCGATCAATGTCAGAATGAAATGATACCTCACGCTTCTGAATTTCGCATAATTGTTACAAAAATGCCTTATTTTTTTTCGCCCAATTCTGTCAAAGTTATCAATGTTCCAACCGACAATGGCAATTTCTACTGAATTCACGGAATTAGTATCAGGACGGATTCTCATGCATTCGAATTTTCAATTTTTTTTCCGAAATTCAGGGCTATTCACTAAGCATGAGTTATGAATAGCGACTAAAAATTGTCGTTATGTTCAAGGTCAGTTGCTAAGCACGAAATTGGTATTCACTTTTCAAGTTAAGTTGCTACTATAATGACCAGTTGCTGTGAGTAGTGGTTCACAGGCAACTGCTTCAGATATCTTGTTAAGGAAAAACAGCTTACCACCGTCATTATGGCAAGTTATTATCAGAGTTGCTACGACGGGTAGCAACTGCGATAACCACTTTACTTTAGTGAATAGCCCTGATTATTATGTCAAGATCAAATTGTTATTCTTTTGACAACTTCAGCAGAATTTCGGAGGAAACATCCGAAATTTGGAGGCATGATGATCCGCCTGAAAGCTTGACTTGATCTATGCCCACCACGAATTAGTGTGAAATGAAATTAGAAAATATTTTATGGAAAGAGTTTTCTCCAAAGCATGTTATATTTTTGTTTAATTCATTGATCTCTGAGCAAATTCCAGTTGATTGAATGTCAGTTCCCAAATGTTGAAAATTTCAGCATAGAATTTTTATAGGAATTTGGATGTCTTTGACATAATTTGGATGAATGATATACATGAAAATGCCTTTTGGAGATCGACTTCTGTTGTGAGTCATCTGTAAACAATTTTTATATATACCATATTTCTAGATATTCCCCAGAATTTATCGGATAAAACGAACTTACCTGTGAAGTTCAATCGTAATGATATGAAGCTGCTCGTCCGAATATATCATTGGATGTACGCTTGTGGATGCACTGCGTTGCAACCACATTTCAAAACATCCACAATGTGTTATACCCACATATCGATACACCTACATTACGTTATACTCACAGTCTCCGAACATACTCGAATGATGCACTGTTGCAAAATTCACCGAATATTCTGCAATTTTCTGTAATCTAACCTAACCTAGAAGAAGGATGAATTTGGCAACAGTGCCTCATTCGGGTATGTTCGGAGACTGTGGGTATATCGAAATGATGACGAAATGTGAGGATAATAGTAATGTAGGTGTATCGAAATGTATATATAACGGATTGTGGGTGTTACGAAATGTGGGTGCAACGAGATGCTCCGCAGCTTGTCCTTTAAATCTTGGCACGGAAATGATGACTTATCGCACAGTGCGGGACAAGTAGCCGTTTGAATTCTACTGCAAGTTTAGTGCGCGACCAGATGTGGAACCAATTACCGTGCCAAGTTGAATAAAGCTGGATACAGACAGATCCGATAGCTTTCTGATTGATCTGAATTCAAATTTGGACCAATCAGAAAGCTATCGGATCGTCGTACGATCGGATTTCGGATCTGCCTGAATCCAGCCTTAGCTGTACATCTAGTGATATAGAGGACGAGCTGCTGTAACATAATGTTCATACTTCATTCAAACAGAAAAGTAGACATGTTATAGTTACTCAACTCGTCAATACCATATAACACAGACACCGCATGGAAGTAAATTTTTATACGGTGGCACAGGTAACTAAATCGTCAAAAACTGTGTAGAATTGGTCTCGGCAGATACATTGAGAAAGCAAATTAACGATTACTGAATATGGAACAAGCCATAATAGTATCACCCAATTGAATGAATGACAGCGTTTATGCTGCATTTGGAACAGCACTTTTTTGTGATATATGCAAACATTAATCACTCACGGTCACAGAGCTCATGGAAGATATAACTTCGAGTTCTGTGCTATCCCACTGTCAACTACGTCAAATTCCTGACAGCAAACTTGGGATGTTCCGATTTCCGATATCACAAACTGTGTGCGCCGCTAAATGAGCAATAATTATATTTCTCCATCAGGAAAGGAAATGAATGAAATTCCAAAAAGTTATTTGGTTTATAGGTTAATATGAGATTGAAAATATTCCAGATCACATTTCAAAAATAATAGAATAACAAAAATGATAACAAAGTCCACATATAAAATTCGATACGAATAAATAGGAACAAAAAATAATACAACAAAAGTATATATAAACAGTCCATAACTGAATAACAAAAATAAAATATCTAACCAATAGTCATCCCAATACACAGCTTATGATCCCTCCGATCTCCCCAACCCCCGTTCCCCTTGCGCAATTTTGTTTTCTTCAACACAGTGGAGTACGTCAATACCAAATAGTCAGGATACAAATGTCTCTTCGCGGATTTCAGAACTTGTTGAACTTTGGAGATCACTGACGTCGACTTGCAGTTGTTTTTCTTATGATGGACACCACTGAAATACATCGTGTTAAAATGTGGTTGACAATGATTCTTGTTGGGTGGTTTTGTATATAGAAAAAAAATCTATGAAGACACTCATCAGGTCAAATAACTGAACAAAACAAAAGCATTAAATCAAAAGTTTGTATCAGAATTTTGATCATAGGACACTGGAAACTTATGTTAGCCAGATGAAGCCTAAATTTTATATGTGTAGGCAGCGCTGATCGAGGGCACATGCGCGAAACCCAGAGCGCGAAATTCAAATTTTAGAATTTTATGAAAAAAATGAAGAAATCAAGATTTATACCGGTTTAAAATTTGGATTTTTCAAGAGACTAATTACCCTACAACTAAACTGATTTGCACTCGACACGGTATCAAGGTTAGCACCTTCAGGAAAAGAAAATTGATGTGTCTGTTCAATGTCCTACAGAGGGCATGCTTTTTTGTTAAGTCGTAATTTAATCATTCACATATTTATGACGTAGAAAAAATATAAATACGCTCGATAATACTCGAATTATTGTTCAAAGTAAAATTGGGAAAAATGAATAACTTTGAGTCGTTCAGACAACACCATTTAGTGCGCGCTTTGGATGATATCAAATGACGTGTTTCGTGTTTGTTTACTCTGAGCATTTCAATTTCAATTGATATAAAGATAATGGAAAAAGCTAAAAAAAACGTTTTACCGAAGTATTGTATGTATGGTATGACAACATTAGAAATAAACCAGACAGTGTTTTTTCGTATTCCAATGATGAGAATGGATAATGTATATCCAAAATCATGTTTATATTGTTGTGAATATCATTTTAACGTTGTATGCTATATTCATACACAGCTCAGAGCTCAGTGGTAATTAGTCAAAAGTAAGTTTAGCATTACTTATTTAGCAGTGTAAATTTTGGTTTCAAACTAACCCAGCCCAGTACATGAACATGTCGGAATATCGGTTCATAATATACATCTCTGCTGTGATCATTTATGAATAACAATCTATCTTATGGACACATCATGTAACACAATGATTATCTCGCAGCGGTCACTCCTTTGACCTCTGCGTACGTAAAATCACGATTTGATGCAAAACATGCTTTATCCATAAATTTATCTGAATTCGGGAAATTGTCTGATTGTGCTTGGACAAAATCAGTTCCAGTCAATGCAATTGTTCCAATTTTTGTGTCTGATGTCACATTCCGTTTCTACCAATGGTGACGCGTTTTGTAAAATTGACTTTCCATCCCCAATTCTTTACATTTCATATATTTCATTGGTTCAATATTGACTAAATGAGAAAAATACCCTTCGATTATAATGTGACGATAACAAAGATTGAAGAAAAAATATGAGACGAATTTAAACTTCATGCATATTTCCTTTTTGTCTTGCAAAATATGTACATACTGTCACTTGGTATATCGATGTAGTAGAGACAGAAATGATGTAAGGATTCATGGATGACTGCTTATTGGAAATACAAATTATTGTTGTTGTTTCCTACCATTCTCCAATGTGAAAGACCCTGGGAGCTCTCGCAACCATAACATGGAGTTTCTGCTTCAGACAGTTCTGAGACACATGCTGTAAGGACCAGTCCCAATTGTAGTCGTCATATTTACAAAAATACGACGCGCATTCCACGATCTGCATCCAAGTCGATCGGTTGAAGGCCATCCCCATATTGTGCTTGCTACTTATCCAAGGAGATATTTCAACCTGTAGAACATGGGAAGCCAATTTGGATTAGGCTGTTATGATAGATTAAATTGAAAAAGATTTTTTGAAGGGTGTACAGCTCTTTCAACTCAGATGGGAGTTAAACAGCCGATTTCACCGACTTTTTGTTATGAGACCATTAACAAAGGATCTCTTTAATTAGGAGGGGGTTTATTAATGGGTGTTTAATAATGTCTCGAACCATGTTGAAACCGCTGCAGTGCGTTAACTGACTTTTAATGGCCATTAGCTTGATGCTCCCATAACAAAAAGTCGGTGCAATCGACTGTTAATTTTTTCTCGACGTTTGTATACTATTTTATTCACAATCATTCGAAATTATTTCATGGAATGAACAAAATATGAATACTGGGAAGATTGTTTCCAATACATTTTGTGTTTCAAGTAGGCATGGAAAGAAGAACTACTTCATGAAGCTCCCAAAAAATATCACCAGTTTCATTATTAATTCAATAAATATAATAAATTCATAAACCGAACAGTTTTTATAGTGAGAGTCGTCAAAATTCATCAAAAAAATTATTCTTTAATTCCACTGCGCAACTGTAGGCGGAGCTGAGTTTCCGCCAAAGTGCATTGAATGAGCTGTATTTTCGCGAATACAATAATGCACACACCTTTTTGGAATCAGCGTAGTAATTGTACGTCTTTAGGTACGTCCCCAATGACAACACGTTACAATGCCTGCACGATTCTTTGTAGTTTCGCTCCATCAGTTTCAACATGTGTATGAAATCTTCGGCGACGTAGTGATCTTCTTCCAATAGAACGACCAGACCGGTGTGATTCCTCGTTACTTCCAGTTGGTTGAAGACGCGGTTCGTTTTCCACCACCAGTGGTGCTTCGTTTGCGTGAACTTTGCTTCCCTGTAGTGCCCGTATACGTCAGGGTATAGGGCATTATTACATTTCTTCAGTAGGGCCCTGGTAATGAATTGCATATCATTGATACTTAAAAAATCCACTAGATGGCGTTATCCTAACGGTGAACACCATCTGCCAATTCAAATTCATAATGAAGAGGATTTGATATAGAAAATGTAATGAGTTATTTTCAAGCAGAAGAAACAGACTGAATTTGAGAATATGTCAGATTTATCACCACTGTTTTAACTGGGTACTTACTGTTCTTTCTTCATGTCTCTGGGACAATCTCCAGGATCTTCCCCGGGAAATTCATTGGGGTGAGTTTGTATGGAATAAGGGTAAAATATTTGTATAACTTTACAAAAATCAATGCTTTTGACTAGACTGTTCATCTCTTCGTCGTAATAATCATGTGAGAAGACAAGAAGCGCTTGTGATATACCAGGTGCTTGTGCAAGGCTCACTATCAAATGGCGGAGATACGTGATTCGATCATGTATCTGAAAAAGTAATAAAATAGAACCGTTAAAAAAATACTCTCTTGATAAACATCCACCCACACTCGAAATAAATGCTTGAATGTATCTTTGGCAAAGACATCCCCTGCTTGTCCCTCTCGGGACGTCCAAGGGATATCAGTTATATCTCAAAATTTCTATGAATTGGCAGTATTACATTATTTGAAATCGAATTCCCAAAAAAATTATTCAACTAAAAATGATAAATAAAAGAACAAATGTCGTGCTACTAGCATTTATCTTTGAACATTTGACAAAAAGCTACTAGAATCAATATGAATTTTGATGTATGTTTGATCTTTTCGACAATCCAAATTTTGGAGTACAGGACTTTTGTACTATTTTTTCCAACTGTATCACTGAACAAAATAAGTCTATCTCTACATTCAAAGAGGTTAGATTCGACTACTTTGACAAGTCATTGATGACAGAAAATTCCTGCGTGTAAATGAATAGAGAAACTGAAAGTGGAAAATTCGTGAATTGAAAAAAAAAGAAGATAGGAAAGTACCTGTACAACAATAACGACCGAGTCATTTTGAAGTGGTTCGAAAATATTTTCGTTGTGAACAACTTGTTGCAGATTGTATTGTGCTATGTTTCGTTTCATTTCGGATATATTAGGCATACTGGTATATACAAAATTATTGTAGCTTCCATTTCCTCCGATTAGAGAGGAATTCTTTGTTTTCGGTGAGAGAAATTTGTGCAGTACGGCGGGTACCATACTCAAAATGGCGGCGTTGCTATCGTTCAGTTCCGGGTATTGGGGGGAAGACCCACCAAAACTCAGAAAGTTGAGCTGAAGCCATATGAAGACTAGTATAAATATCACTAGCCCCGCTCGGATCCAAGCTATTCCACTTCTACGTCGCCATATTTGGCTACTCCCACTGCTCATCATACGGCATTTCCGTACAGTTCTGAGAACCTGCAAAATAAATATTCTATGGTCTCGTGGTGTCAAGGTAAGAGGAAACGGGTTGCTTTGGTGAAGAAGGAAGTTTTGAGGAGTTGATTTCTGTTTTCTTTTCTTCTCAGAGTCAATGAACAAAGAATAAAAAAATCTTCCAGGTTCTTTTATAGAAGTTTTGTATTCTCTTCGCATTGACTTGAAAACAGAAAGCTAGAAGTCACTTCGTCAAATCGCCCTTCACTCTACAAATATAACGATTCCCTTGATAAAAGAATGAATCAAGTGTAAGGTTTCTTTCTAAAATGTGAAACATATACACATACTACATAAGACAGTCGAATGAAGTTTCACAAAGTGATCTACCATCTGAGATAGGTATCTGCAAAAAAATGTCTCTACATTCAAAGCTAAGATAAGATAATTCAAAATTTAGAAAAAAATTTCCATAACTTTCCATTTCTTTGGAAATGTTTACAAAATGTTAGAGAATCCTTTGTATTTCAAGCCCATCTATAATATTTATTGACGGGATAAGAAATCGGTTATTCAAAAATTAGGTACTGTTCATTATGAAGGAAGTTATGTAGAAAAAAAACCTTTTTTGTGATGACGTAAGGTAAGGAGGCAAAGTAACAAAGTTGAACAGTTGGCATAAAATATTCAACAATTTGCGTTGAGTTGTTATGGTACGTTCAGCAGTATCAGGCCCTAAAGTGCTTATTTCGGAATTTTTTTTTCAAGAAATGAATTAATAACTCCAAAAATTGCTACCATTTTTTAATAGATATCTGCATCGAAATTGAAAATACTTTCATTCATTCACACCACCCGCAAAGTCGTCGAAAAAAACTTACTGGGTCAACTACGCTTGTCAACTATTACCTGAAGTTTCTATAAAAGCGAAAAAAGGAAAACCTCACTTTACATCCTTGATTCAAATTACCATTATTCACTTTGCGATATCTCAACCTAGGGGCGTCAAAAGCTGTTCAATACCATAATTTTAATATCCAAATATGACACTTCAACCAAAAGAAGTCTCACTGTGAAGTTACTTGGTCAACTACGCTTGTCAACTATTACCTAAAGTTTCTATAAACGCGAAAAATGCATACCTCACTTTATATCCTTGATTCAAATTACCATTATTCACTTTGCGATATCTGAACCTAGGGGCGTCAAAAGCTGTTCAATGCCATAATTATAATATCCAGACTTCAACCAAAAAAAGTCTCACTGAGAAGTTGAGACCGCGCTAAGTGTATTATCATTGTTTCTATAGGTATAATATTGGCAAAAATAATCCTATCACCCAATGCACATAAACCATTATCGCTTCGTAGATCAATTAATGAACAACTTTTACAATTATATCCTCAATTAACGAATAAGCTTTGCATAGTTGGCCCTCAAAAGGTAACGTTTATAACAGTTCAAATACAGGTACGTAGATATTTTTTTATCTATAATCACCATCTGTAATCAAATGACTAATTAAGTGGTCTCGGTAGTGTAGTGGTTAGCATATCTGCCTATCAAGCGGAAGGCCGGGGTTCGAATCCTCGCCGGGCCACCGTGCTGGGTAATCGCACGATAAAAGGTAAGGCCTCGTTGATCCATTGCTCGCACAAGTTTCGACTTCTGAGGGTTGACGTTCGTCAGCTGGTTAACGAAAACGAACAATTTTAGAACAAAGTATAGAAATTCTTAGAAGTGTAATTATTTTTGTAGAGTTATTCATGAAACCGGAACATATCGCAATTTTTTTTTATAATATCATTCAAACAAGTATATCAAATTGTGAATCATGTATGAATAAAGCGACAATATCATGGTCCTACTCTATATATCATATACGAAGCTTTATTATTTTAAAAAACGAGTTTGTCCGATCATTTGATGACGGAAAAAGTTGGTAAGACTTATTCTTCTGACTCAGCCGCAAAACGTATTAAGTTTATTTACAAAACTAGGTACTGTTTGATTCAAAAACAATACAATCAAAAATAGAATTGAAAGTATGAAAACAAATACGCATACTTCAGGTTTTTGAAGATTTTCCTGAATCAACCTTTCTGAAGTTTTCGCTAGTGCCGTTACGAATCTTTCGATTCACTATCACTATCAAAAACATTTACTGCACGCAATCACAAGTTGTCCATCTGTGACATTTTCTTCAAGCGAAATAGTCGGAAGGAAATTACTTTTTTATGAAATGGGCGAATTAATTATCACTCTAAACAACACTTTTTTAACACTAAATATAAATTGTACCAAACTGCTTTCGCATAAACATTAATTTAAATAAATGCTTAGTCAGTTATTGAATCACTTACATTACATTTCAAGTATATCCTCTATGATTCACGCATGTCCTAATTCAGCATTCGTTATGTTTATTTTTACGAATGATGATACAGCGTAGTAAAAAAATTAGATCTCACAATGAAAAAACATGTATTTCAAAGGAAAATTTCACACTTTTCGTATGCTATCATTTATTGCCATACAATTTTAAAAACATTACTCAATAACAACAACAGAGATGTTCACCGATATCCAGCTGAAAAAAACTGATTAGTAATCCACCTCTGTTTTTTTCCGAGAAGAGTTTGAAGAGATAAAATAATAGTTAGAGGTGACAAAGTCATTTTTCAGAAAACATTCCGTAATTATAATTTGTTCCAATCGTTACCAATAGCCAAAGACAAGAGGCCGCCACCTGATATTAAATGTAACTATTTCGTTTGCAGAAAAACTTCTACTACTGCTCACGGATTTGCAAAGCGTGCCGCGGAAACAAAAAACTTGTATCAATCGAAATTGACAGCCCAGTTACGAGTTTAGTCATGTAAAGCAAATTGTATGAATTTATGTAATCGTAAAGGTAGTTGTTGAAGTGTCATATAATTACAAATGTGATGATACTTATCAAAATGGATAAGGTGGGATTGAAGACCGATGTGGGTGAGTCGCATCAAGTATTATTTGACGTTCATCAAACAGCAATTTTGGAAAATTATGATTGTATCTGAGCATTGTCAATGAAATTGTAGCGATTCAAAATTATCATTACCCCAGTTCGCTGAATTTAGTGAGTGAGTTTTGAATGGCCTCAATGGCATTAAAGTGGGCATTCACTGCATTGAAATTATGTTTGGTTATATTCTTTTTTGCATAATTTAACGATAGAAACACACTAGTTCTTCACTGAAATGTCACCGTTATAACTCATTCAAATTTCTTTGACATTTTTTCCGAAAACATTCCTAATTTTCATGAAAAATCTGGACTATAAATGATGCCATTTTCCGAACTTCGAAAGACCGTAACAGTCGAACTAAAGGAGACTGTCTCAAATTCGTGTTATACTATACAGTGCTTTTCAGATAAAAGTATCCACATTTAATAACTTCTGTAATACTGGTATGTAGGAAAAATCCAAAAACACGTCAATTTATTGAATTTTTTTTTGAAGTAGAATGAATAGCACAGTTAAAAAGAAAACTGTTGTATAACACATTTATTACAGGCAAATAAGGTGAAAGTAAAAAATAAGTAAACTTTGTGCTATTAAAAGAAAAATTGTTTATCTCATAAACTAACCACTTTAACCTACAAGTATTATACATTTTTGAAATCAGCTCAAAGAGGAGTATCCAAATTTTACATAAAAACTATGAGAAGTATTTAAAAAAAACAAGGGATGGTGCTAGGGGTGAGGAGGTGGCTTTTCCAGTAAGTTTAAATAAGCCATAATCGGGTCGTCTTGCTACGTCGAATTCTTCCTACGGCGAATTCTTGCTACGTCGAATTCTTCTTACGTCGAATTCTTCCTACGGCGAATGTCATCCCCTCCACTGACGTCATTGAAACACGAACATTTCCGATGATGTTCCATACACTCCATTGTGGAAAGTTCGCCGTAGGAAGAATTCGGCGTAGGAAGAATTCGACGTAGCAAGAATTCGCCGTAGGAAGAATTCGACGTAGGAAGAATTCGACGTAGGAAGAATTCGACGTAGGAAGAATTCGACGTAGCAAGAATTCGACGTAGCAAGAATTCGACGTAGCAAGAATTCGACGTAGCAAGAATTCGACGTAGCAAGAATTCGACGTAGCAAGAATTCGACGTAGGAAGAAGTCGACGTAGGAAGAATTTGTCGTAAGAAAAAATTGGCGAAAATATTCGCCCTTCTCTCTCGAAATATATCACATCGCAGACAGAACATCTCGACAAAGACGTCATCAGATGAACGATTTGTACCGAAGAACTCCTTTTTCGCATTCACAGTGGTATTCATTCATTAATACTCAAGATTGTATAACTTTCTGAAAAGCATTCTGTTGGCCACATAAATGTGCAACTTTGCGCCAAATCAACCGTCTCCGTATTTCTTATATTATTCGAAAATATAATAGTGAGAGTTGAAGTTGAAATACCCGATATAGTCTGTAATACAAAATGTAATATTCATATCAATGGCTATTTTCGACCTTGGATTTGAATTTGGAAGGTAATAGGGGTCCGAAATATTTGCGTTCGAAATCCTTTCAAGTAGTGAACTGAAATGAAAGGACTAGGCTACAAGCCAATAACACTTTTTGGGGGGTCAAATGATCCATCATGAAACATATTCAGGACGATGTTGCTATATGAAACAATAACTTGTAGCACTATGTCGTCAGTTTTCACTGATACAATCGACTATTAACAAGGGATAACTGATTGTCTCAGCGAAAAAAAATGTTACTGTCGAAATTTCTCGTACGTCTTTCTTCAATATGATTGATTCAGAAAACTCATTGAGAAAAACCCCGTCTCATATGATAATAACGGTACCAGGAGCTATAATTCATCTGAAACAAAAATTATCGGCTTCCAATCACATCATGTTTTTCAGAATCTAACGTCTTGAAGAAAGCCATATGAAAATCATTAGTCCGTAACTCCCCATTGTTTGTTGGAAAATTCAGTCCGTTGAACCTCTAAAAAGTGACGAGCATAGTGCTGGAATTTATAGTTTCATATAGCAGCAACGTCTTGAACACAATTCATGCTGCATCATATGTCTTCCCAAAAAGTGTTAAGGACTTGAAATCTACAACCCTTTTTTTACCACCTTACTACGGTGTGAAATCCAGAAGCGTCACATTTTTCACCTATCTAGTCAGAGATGAGACCGTTAACAATGATGAGACGTGTATCGAGTTTGCAGAAAAGAATAAAAAAAGCAGTAACTTTTCTTGATGTATGTTATCGATGTTGATCACTTCATGTATTATAATTTCATATTTTTATTTTATCAATAATCAATCAATATGAATGAATTCCATCGTAAATGTGAAAGAGGAATCCCTCGGTGCATCCCGTTTTATTGATGGAGTCGTTAACGAGATAATTTGGCGGCAATGTTAACTGATTCTGAATTATTTCTATGGAGAATTCTTCCTACGTCGAATTCTTCCTACGGCGAATTCTTCCTACGTCGAATTCTTCCTACGTCGAATTCTTCCTACGTCGAATTCTTCCTACGTCGAATTCTTGCTACGTCGAATTCTTGCTACGTCGAATTCTTGCTACGTCGAATTCTTGCTACGTCGAATTCTTGCTACGTCGAATTCTTCCTACGTCGAATTCTTCCTACGCCGAATTCTTCCTACGGCGAACTTTCCACTATGGGGTGTATGGATCATCATCGGAAACGTTCGTGTTTTGATGACGTCAGTGGAGGGGATGACATTCGCCGTAGGAAGAATTCGACGTAGGAAGAATTCGGCGTAGGAAGAATTCGCCGTAGGAAGAATTCGACGTAGGAAGAATTCGACGTAGGAATACGCACCCGCCATAATGCCCTTCCAACATAAATTGACGTGTTTTTGGATTTTTCCTTCATACCAGTATTACAAAAGTTATTAAAAGTGGATACTTTTATCTGAAAAGCACTGTATATATGATATTTCTGCAATGACGCTGAGAAATAATTCAACTTCAATTGAAGTATAACCCCCCCTTTGTGTTACTGTAAGCGATGTTCCACATTCCAACATTGAAAAATAATTCGAGTACTTGCAATTCAGTTTTTGATTAAGAAAATCACCATCATTACAGAGTGCAATGTATTTCCCGAGAAATTTTCAGTTCAATGGATAATCAGCTGTCACAAACAAAGATTTTTTTAACGTTTTTCTTCTTCTGAAAAACTCTTTACTGTAGTAGGTATATACATTTTTGGGTTCCACTCATTTGTCTATTTTTGGAAAACTTGCCTAGAGAGAAAACGATAAGGTTGGGGTATTGAGACAAGAGTTTTTCCTTTCTAGTAGCATCGTTTGCTTTATTTCAGACGCAACATTTTCGAATACCACAAAAATATAATCAGAATATGTAGAATGATTCCAGTTATCAGAATTTGTTCAATGTAGTTATGAATAGCTGTATCTATTCAAGCAGGCACCTAACAAAATTTCAGTTTTTGAGGTTTTGATCAGAGGCAATCAAATAAATAAAGGATATTTTCCTTTGGAAAAACTTCAGTTACAATGAGAATATCAATTTTTAAAAAAATGTGGAACTTACGTGATTCGAAGTCCCATACAAAAAATCCAAATTATCTTTGGCGGAGATATAAGTCCATTTTGTTGTAAAATTTCACCACTTGTCACATCAAACTTCCGTTTTTTATAACACACAAAATTTTTCCTTCTTTCGATCATAACACCACACACTCCCTCATTTACTTGTTTTCAAGATCTTTGACAAGAAAGAAAATTGTTAAAAAAAAATCACTCAAATCGTATACATCAGTACGTTCAGTTAACAACAATAACAATGAGGGCGGCAACATGTAAATAAGAAGGGTGAATTTTTTGGAACAATAATAGTTTTCTGCTGAAAAGTGTTGAAAGCAAGTAAATAAGGACTTGTGTGGGGATTTGATAAACAAGGACAACTTTTCGGTGTTTTCAATGACAGAAATTTCTGAAAAATGGAGCTGTATCTCCGATAATAGACGTGACCGACAAAAATTTCATATGGATGTTTGTAGAGGAGGCCGAATTACGTAAATTCCTTTTTTTTTAATCAAATGCTCAGTGTAACCAAAGTTTTACCTCTCCTTAATGGTGGATAATTCCAATTTTTATTGTACCTTCCTCTACAGTTCCCGACGTTCAATTTTTTATCATTTTGCCGACATTATCTAACAACCCCCAAATCGAAGCGTGAATTTAGGATCCAGTTCCACAATTATTATGTTTAAATCAGATTATTTCCTTCAGTGCGAAAACCTGATGAAAAAGTTGAAGTCTAGGCAACCAAAACACAGAATTACAGCAATAAACATTTGAGAATCTGCCATACAATAATATTAATAATTCATGAAAATTCAAATGGGGTAACATCAACTGGAATTTAATACTGGAAAAACCCAGGCATGTCTTTTATCGAAGAAAGTCGACCTATCTTTATATAGTATTCAGATATCACGAGTAACTATTCCTTCAAAGTCAAGTATCTCGATGCTAGGAATTACGATCAGTAATAATCTCTCGTGGGAAAACCAAGAAGCTTGGATTTCCATTTCGTGCGAAGAAATACTTCAGGCCTCGGCAGCTTCTAATGATCTACAAGGAACAGATACGGCGTCTTGGAATATAGTTCTCATGTATGGACCTCTGCACCAAAACATTCATTGAAGCTGATTGATTCTATTCAGGGAAAGGTGATCCGTCTTGTTGGTGATTCTTCGCTCACAGAATCGTTCACTTCGCTGGAGCATCGTAGAAACGTCGGAGACTTGTATCTCTTCCCTAGATAATTTCACGGCCACGGCCGGTGCTCTTCTGAATTGTCGTCAATCTTTCTACCCATCAGAGTATCTACACGGAAGACCCGACGAGTACAGAATTCCCACCCCTTTGCTGTTGGCATGGAGACCTGTCGAACCTTTCTTGTTCAGGGATCTTTTTTCAATAGAAAAGCTGAACTTTAGAACTCCTTGTCGAGAGAGGTTTTTCCTGAGGCTCACAAACTCCGGAATAAAATTAATATCTGTTTAACCAGTCACTTAGGAATGAAATCGCTGAAACACGTCAATCGATTTCGAAGTGTACGCATTTTTTGACAATAAAATGATTTTTTTTTCAACCCCTTAGCTGCAACCCCCCCCCTCCAACTTTTTTTTTTCAAATGCAAACCTATGTCGTGTATGGGCTCATTGAAAAGCTCGTAAAAAATGGAATCTGACCATACCCTTTTTTTACCCATGTGGTTACCACGAAATGAGAAAAAACTCTAATATTTCAATTTTACCCAGAAATGCCACAATTTCAAAACTGAGTCAAACAAAATATTTCTTATCAGGGCATTCAATTTGGTACAAAAAATGCATCAACTTTTTCAATTTTTGAAGTACACTGGTCAACAATTGCTTGGGAAGGAACTAATTTTATGTGTAAGTTTTTGTGAAAAAAATAAATTCCAAAGAATGTTGATGCTAGATTACGTTATCAGTTTTACACATAAATCAATAAAATTTGTTGTGGTGCCTGCCCAGGTTGGTCTGTTCCTAAAATTTGTAAACTTTTAGAAACTAGGTACTGGTGATCCTTAGCAATTGTTGAGCAGTGTACATCATCATATGCTGAATGCCACTTATTTGTTTTTAGCAACGTTAATTCACCCGTAGGTAGCACCAAGTAGGTATTTCTAACTTTTAAGAGTTTTTTCTCATTTCGTGGTTACCACATGGGTAAAAAAAAGGAAGGGTATGGTCAGATTCCATTTTTTACGAGCTTTTCAATGAGCCCATACACGACATAGCTTTGCATTTGAAAAAAAAAGTTGGGGAGGGTTGCAGCTAAGGGGTTGAAAAAAAATATTTCATTTTATTGGCAAAAAATGCGTACACTGTGAAATCAATTGACGTGTTTCAGCGATTTTTCCTAAGTTACTGGTTAAACAGATATTAATTTTATTCCGGACTTTTGCGCACCCCTGTATTTATTATATATATATATATATATATATATATATATATATATATATATATATATATATATATATATATATATATATATGTAACCCAACAAATAAATGGTGTACGATGATTTCGTCGTCGGTGTAACACAAAAAATAATGAAAGAACACTCATTTAACAAGTGAAAATCGTTCATCAACCCGAAATTAATGCATTTATCTGTCAAAAAACGCTTCCGGAACACATATTATGGTGCGGCTACCCTTAATTATGTAAATACTTAATAAGTTTGATTGTTATACCGGAAAAAATAGGTGAAGAGTCATTTTCAGTTCAAAAAATTTCGCCATTGTATTGCTAATTCCAATCGAGATATCGAAATACCAGATCTGTTGTGTTGAAATTGAGCAACTATGTAACACAACTCCTCACACAACTTTTCGACCGACGTTTCAACTCATTTGAAGCTTATATACATACCAGGATTATTTTGAGGTAATGTCTGTCACTAAAGTGGTCACAACATGCAAAAACAACTCCATTTGAAATATTGACCTGACATCAAGTGGCCTTCACGTATTAATATAAAAATAAATCATCGCCTATTTGAATGGCATAACAAATATATCTGGAATACTTGACGATAACATTCGTACAATCTAGCATACTAATATAGGTAGCTAGCTTAGTTTTGCAGTAAACAAATGTTGATTAAATTCAACAATGGTGATAATTAAAAGAGACGATAACATGACCTTTTTTGATCGCCAATATCACCAATGTTTTTTTTTTTCGCTTTACGACCTCCATTTTGAATGATAAGAATATATGTGACAAACTTTCTGATCTGTTTCACGTTTATCGCAAGGTTTTCGGGCTTGAGGGCCGTGTATTGGAATTTTTAATTCCGCGGAATTAAAAATTCCAATACACGGCCCTCAAGCCCGAAAACCTTGCGATATTACAACACCGGCCGTGAAAGCCTACATTCTTTCATGTTTCACGTTTGTTAAAATTTGCTCTCGGTTGAACTCAATCCTAACCCCAGTGCCCCGGTTATTTCTTTTAATAGAGACTTGTCTTGCAGTTGATTATGGTACAATTGGACAAGATAAATTCACCTAAGTAGTTATTACAAAATATGTTTTTCTTGACATAATTATAAAAAATAAGATCATTAATTTCTGGTTATATGATTTCCATCAGATGTGTCTCAAAAAAAGTAGACAACAATAAATTATCACCAAGCCTCACTAGTATTTTCACTTAAAATGATCCCAGCAAGTCTCAAAGAAAAAGCATTTGGCCTCAAACAGTTGATTTTCATGCAGTTTTTCTTGTTTAACAAAAACTTCAAGTACCACAATTTTCAATCAAATTGTAACAGTTTATTGTTCCTACCTACCTGATAGGTATTCATAAAATCTCTGAACTAGATGATCATGATAATGGTTTTTTGATAAAATCCTCCTGAATTGATGTGTTGTAATACTTTCCTTTAGTAAATTTGTATTGATCATAAGTTCATAAAGAATTGTAGGTAGTTGAAAAACTTATTGGAATTGAATGAATGAAAAGTAGCAGTGAGTTTCATTATATCATACTTATATATTGAACAAGAAAAATAATGAAGAGTTTCCTCAACATAGTTTCACTTGAAGTAGAGTTTTTGCAACTAACTCAAAATCTGTTATTGCTATTCAAGATCTGACAATAACATTTCATTACCACTTCCAACAAATGTAAAGTGCTCATCCTGTCCAAAAGGTACTAGTATAATAGTGGAACAAATAGTGAGTCAAATATATTTTAAATCAGGATTATTTTTAAAATTGATGTATCTTTTTCAAAATTTACGTTGCAAGGAAAATAATGCTTCAAAACCTGTTGATGTATTTTGAAGCAAAGACTATATTGAGGATTGCATTTCAATCTCAATCTAGACAGTAGTTGTTGCACAAATTGGCTAAATTCATATCAGGGTCATGGATTATTTGTGAACAACTTTAAATAGGTTGAAAAATGAACATATTAGTGCAAGTTATTTTTCAACTGATAAATATTTACCTATCTATATCTACACTGTCACATCATTAACAAGATTCATCATAAATGAAAAATATAGAATCATCAATTTGCAAAATATCATTCACTGGCTCATCAAATATGTCATTTCAAATAAAATTTGTGGAAAATAGGAACAAAAATATCACAGCTTCCGGTACCATTCTCTCTGGCAATGGGTTTACAAAACCGCGACACGTGTTTCGCTATACAAAAGTTTCCTCAAACAGAAAACTGTAATATTTTTGTTAATATGGATTTTCACCAAGTATCAGATGGAAAATAAAGGTATACAGTGGATCCAGCATGAAAAAATTATATTATTCCAATAATATTGAACACAAGTTTCAATTGGAAATCAACAGAAACTTTTTCGCTATTTCCTTTTATTATTTCAATTCGTTTAAGAATACAAATGCAAATTCAGTGGACAAAAATGCAAATGCTCCAAGTGTTTTGACTTTTATGATGAGGTAAACATGATAAGGGGCGGATATCAGTCACTGCCCACATTTCAGATGTTTAAAAAAGATTATGAGGTTGCTGAAAACAAATAGGTACAATACTCACATTTCCTACAAGAAATGATATCTCAATATCATTGTTTGTCCGATGTAAGAGTATTTTTCTATTTGATATTCATTGTATGTATTGTCGATTGATCACAACACAAGCATCTTTTGAAAATCACTAGGCCCTTTCTTTTAGGCAATATATTTCGACAAGTTCCAAAGTTTTCGTTGATTATAAGTCCAAGGGGGTCAATATTTTTGAACTTCAGTAACACTGACTTATCAGTTTCCAAATCTGTCAGAATTTGAGGGAATAGGGAATCGAACAAGGAAGAAGCTACTGTCTTTGCTCCTTGTCTTGCTTCCTTCCCACTTCCCACCCTCAAAAAATTTACAATTTTTTTACAAGGCCACTTAGGTCTGTCATCTCAACGCAGAATCTATTTCATGGTAATGGTGTTCTATGACTTCTGTGCCACAAAACTAGAACGTATTTTATTTCTGTCACCACAATTCCTTGTATGAGCATGAGCCCGTGCAGTTTTCGACAGAACTGGTGTCTTTCTATCCTTCATTATATCAAGTGTTGAAAAGAAACAGAACTACACAGTTGCTATTCCCGTTCTGTCATTGTCTGTCAAAAGAAATGTTGTATGAGAACGGTGAGCCAGTGAGTTAAGGCTAGTGCAGACTAGAGGACCGAGCTTATGAAATAGCATATCCACCTATCAAAATGCCTGAATATGTTCTTAAGGCCTGGTTTCACCAACGACTTCAATCTGGATTATCTTGCTAACTGTTATTTCTGAACGCTTAGGCTGGATTCAGACAGATCCAAAGTTCGATGGTACGACGATCCGACAGCTTTCTGATAGGTCGAAATTAGTCTAAATTTTAATTTAGACCAATCAGAAAGCTGTCGGATCGTCGTACCCATCGGATTTCGGATCTGTCTGAATCCAGCCTCAGGTTTCACCGACTTTAATGTGGATTTTCTTGTAACTGGATTATTTGTATGTATTTGAATTGGGGAATGCTGACCTTCGCATTTCGCTAGTTGATTTGGAACTTATATTCCAAACTGACAATGCTAATCCTTAAAAAAAACAATCTGGAGAAAGGCATAGATAATGACCCGTTTTCAAGGTCTTGTTGAAAGCAAACCTTCGCCACTTGCACACACACCGATCTTGGACGGCCGATTTTATACCGGTCGTCCAAATTCCAATAGTGAACCACATGTGGGAACGGGACTTGGCACACATAAAATCGGCCGTCCAAGATCGGTGTGTGTGCAAGTAGCCTTCGTGTTATTTAAGAACTCAGATGATGAATTCTTGACATTTTCGAGTATCTTCTAGGGAGGATTCTTCAAATTTCATTTATTCCTTGATAGTGTCATCCTTTGAAAAACTTCCACTCCCATATCAGAGTTTTAGATGGTATTTTTAATAACATTTATGAAATGATAGATATACAAAATCACCTATTCGATTTGATAAATTAATAGGTCTTACCTTTTAACGTGCCATTGCTAGCACCTTAGGATAGGGTCAATATCAAGAAAATTCCCTATGAGTCAATATATATAAAAATGATTTTATATTCAAACTGGGCATTTTTCAACGCCCTTTTATTTTTTTCAAAAAGGAACATATTGCTGGACATTACCAAACGTTTTCCAAATTCGCTAACAAGTTGCCAGTTACTATAAAGTTGACTATTCAACAGTAAATATTTTCAGCACATTTATTGAACCAGTATAAAACAATTAACTTGAGAACACAGTAACAAAATCATAACCCCACAAAACTTAATCACCAGAACTAGATTAAAGAAGAAATGGAATAATAGCTTTTCTTTGTTTTGGGTAGTCTGGAAATTCCTTTTTGTAATTTCTGTGCTTTCCGAGAGCCCACACTGCCATCTGGTAGAAACCAGCCAAAGTAAAGAGACCAGCTGAAAAAAATGTTTTGTTAACTATTTGAATTTCTATTGAAAATAAAAACAAACCAGTTTTACACGTGATGAAACTGATTACTTTTTAAATCAAAAAGAAATTGTAATTTTGCAATCAATATAATAATTATTTACAGGGTGTAAGCAGAAGCAGTTACCTGGTACACAAGACGTCAACAAAGTGAATCCAATCCAAGATCCCACCTCATAAGTATAGTTGGGACATGATACCAAATTGAACATTTTATTCAAGGGAAATCCATCTGGCACAGGGATTTTTCTAACAGTACTTCCAGCTGGTCGAAGATTTCTGAGCAGGATGTGAGTACCTAAGTTTCCTATTTCACAAATCTGAAAGTAACAATTGAATTTTTGAAAGTTTTCCATTGAAAATTGATTCATGCTTGTTACATGCTGAATTCGAAAAAATTAGTGCATATTAGTTTTCGTGAAGCTAATATGGCGTCTCATTATAGCGGTGGTAAATTCTTATATACCTATGATATACATGAGGTCTTCGAAATGGGGGACAGAAACTTCTGTTATTGGTCCAATTGGACCGTTACAATTGTATAGGAAATTCTTGTGAAGGGGTTTTTCAGAAGAAATATTACGAATCTGTAATTGAAATATATAAATCCATTATGGCGCCTTTCAAATGGCAGATCTAAACATTTTGTTTATGGTCCAATTACACTAGAGATTGGTGTTAAGGAGTTGTCAGGAGGGCATATCAAGAATTTTAAGTCAAAATATATAAATCCTTTAAAGCGCCTTCAAATGGAGGACGAAACCTGTTTTTAGAGTCAAATTTCAGGAAGGAATAGGTTTTATGAGCTTGTAAATCTAATATGGATGAAGGCTATAGTGTATCAACTGAAAAACATTATCTATTGAAAAAAAAAAATGAAAACAAGTCATCATAATCTGGAGTAAAGTAGATAGTATTACTTAAAAAATTGTATATAGATATCTCCAACATTTTTTTTCAAAAGTTCTAATAATATAAAAAACAACAATGATTAAGCATAAATTCTTCTTGAAATGCTAACCTGATTGTCAAAAAGCGTGTCACCTACAAATTAATTTATTGCTCAGATAGTTCCATGAAAAGTAATCTACAGTATCAAATGATCTCCGTCACTTTCTGATGATGCTCATCAATATAAAACTCACCGTAAACAAGGTCAGCCCTACAAACTGTAGTGTGGTACAAGGTGGTGTGAAAAGAGGATGATTGATATGATAGGCCACATAAAGACAAAAACCCCAATAATATCCACAGTTCTTGAAGAGATTTCTGATTGGCATAGTTCCGTGAGAAAATCTATGCACGAATAAAGTTTCCAGAACCCTCTTGAGATAGTGGATGCTCCAACAACCAAGTGCAATTCTAGAAATGAAAATGATAGAGAATATTTATTCTCGCAATGCTGTGTCATTGAAGTTCTCACTTTGCTGTTGTTGTTAGGGGTGCATCTCCAACATCTCCATAGAAAATCCATGGTCGGCAAGCAACAGCTGCATAAAGAAATAATGGTCCAGCATATTCACATAGGAACACTGTGTTCCATCCTATCTGAGGTCCTAAATCTTTGACATAAACTTTTCTTGAGCTTTCTATGTTCTCAATGTTAGAGTCATCTTTGATGTCTTTTCCTTTGGCCTCGGCTCTAATTGACTGACGCTCAACCGGCAGTTTGGATACTTTGGTAACCAACTTTTTAATTTCTCCTACTTTGGTGACGTTGGTTGCAGAAATTTCACCCAACTTTTTGTTTCTGGTATCGAAAACTTCCACCTGAAATAAATTATAAACGAGCCGGACTTATTGAAGAGTTGCAGATACAAAAAATTAGGTCTTTCTACTAATCTGAGTACTTGAAACAAATCTACAATACAAAGTCAGTGAAGTAGAGAAACGAATTTATTACCTGAACCATCTTCTCGACTATCTTTTCCACGTCAATAAAGCTAGTTGATCAACTATAAAATATACTTTCGAATCAAGAAGTAAGGATGACTGTCAGTTCAAAGGTATAACATTAGCAATGATTGAGGTTAATTATGTATTCTAGTTCGGTAATACTGATTCTCCACAATATTGCTGAATTATGAATATTAATAGGTAATTATCATGTGAACGTTGACCTATCCGCTAGTTTCTCATGAATAGGAATTTATGAAGTATACAGTTATTCTGTGGTTAGTGGTTATTGTATGGCAGTCAATAAATTAAAAACAATTATATTGACACTGATGACTGATGACGATGACATTAGTTGACAATTGACATATTGCTGAATCACATATGAGAATTAACAACAGGACAAATTTATTACCACATAACAAAATAACAACCAAACTAAGAACCAAACCACAGAACTACCAAATGACAGTCAGGGCTATTCAGCTATTCACTAAGCAGAGTTGTTATGGATAGCGACTAAAAATTGTCCTTACGTTCAAGGTCAGTTGCTAAGCACGATATTGGTATTCACTTTTCAAGTTAAGTTACTACTATAATGACCAGTTGCTGTGAGTAGTGGTTCACAGGCAACTGCTTTAGATATCTTGTTAAGGAAAAACAGCTTACCACCGTCATTATGGAAAGTTATTATCAGAGTTGCTACGACGCCGACGGTTAGCAACTGCTATAACCACTTTACTTAGTGAATATAGCCCTGAATGACTATATAACTATCAGGTTCATCGCAGCGCTGCCTTCTAGGCGCACTCGAAATTGAAAAAAGTCGAAAATGTTATGAACTCATTTTTTTACCCCATTAGAGACTATTTCGTTAAGTATATTGGACCTAGAATTCACGTTGTCCGATACAAATTTTGTCCCCGTTTTTCAACCGCTCCGGGGTGGGATATCGGTTAACCCTTTAATATCGGATGCGTAGGCATACAAAAAACACACCCTTCAAGTTTCAGATACCCTACAATCAGCAGTTTAGGCTGTGCGTTGATTCACCCCTAAAATAACTTTCCACCAATTTTTAACCCCGGTATGCGATGAATTTCAATAAAATACGAAACATGTCATCCATCAAATCTGTAAAAGAATGTATATGCAAAATTTGAAGTAGATTGGACCAAGGCATCACGAATTTTGAAAAACCCTATCTGATCGGATGCTACGTCATACAAAGAGCTCGCCCCTCCAAAGTTTCAGGTCGCTACGATCAACGGTTCAGGGTATGCGTTGATTAACCCCTAAAATTACTTTCTATCCCTTTTCAACCGCGTTAGGCTATAAATCATGCAGAATTTGAAGTAGTTTGGACCAAGGCATCACGTTGTCCCATAAAAACTTTGCGCCTGTTTTTCACCCCCATATAGGGGCGGAATTTTGGAAAACCCCATCTGATCGGATGCCTCCGTCATACAAATAATACATCCTCCAAGTTTTAGATTTCTACGATCAGCGGTTCAGGGTGTGCGTTGATTAACCCCTATAATTACTTTCTACCCCTTTTCAACCCCGTTAGGCTAAAAATCATGCAGAATTTGAAGTAGAGTGGACCAAGGCATCACGTTGTCCCATACAAACTTTGCGCCCGTTTTTCACCCCCATAGGGGCGGAATTTTGGAAAACCCCATGTGATCGGATGCCTACGTCATACAAATAATACATCCTCCAAGTTTTAGATTTCTACGATCAGCGGTTCAGGGTGTGCGTTGATTAACCCCTAAAATTACTTTCTACTCCTTTTCAACCCCGTTAGGCTAAAAATCATGCAGAATTTGAAGTAGATTGGACCAAGGCATCACGTTGTCCCATAAAAACTTTGCGCCTGTTTTTCACCCCCATATAGGGGCGGAATTTTGGAAAACCCCATCTGATCGGATGCCTCCGTCATACAAATAATACATCCTCCAAGTTTTAGATTTCTACGATCAGCGGTTCAGGGTGTGCGTTGATTAACCCCTATAATTACTTTCTACCCCTTTTCAACCCCGTTAGGCTAAAAATCATGCAGAATTTGAAGTAGAGTGGACCAAGGCATCACGTTGTCCCATACAAACTTTGCGCCCGTTTTTCACCCCCATAGGGGCGGAATTTTGGAAAACCCCATGTGATCGGATGCCTACGTCATACAAATAATACATCCTCCAAGTTTTAGATTTCTACGATCAGCGGTTCAGGGTGTGCGTTGATTAACCCCTAAAATTACTTTCTACTCCTTTTCAACCCCGTTAGGCTAAAAATCATGCAGAATTTGAAGTAGATTGGACCAAGGCATCACGTTGTCCCATACAAACTTTGCGCCCGTTTTTCACCCCATAGGGGCGGAATTTTGAAAAACCCCATACAAAGAGCTGCCCCTCCAAGTTTCAGGTCTCTATTACGATCAACGGTTCAGGGTACACCAAATAAGCATCTCGTCCGCTTTTCTCCGACTTGATTCACAAATACTATTACTTCCCACCGAATTTTCAGTTCCATCATGAAAAATATAGCCTATGTCACTTCTGATAAGTGTAACTTTCTATATTAGTGAAAGAGTTTTCATGATCGGATCAGTATTTCCGAAGATTACCCCCTACGAATGAGGTCAGAAACGAACCTCAACCTCTTTATAATATTAGTGAAAATATATATTAACACCTGTAATGTTCAGAGAACATCGCATGAACCAAGGGTCTCTCTCATCTTGATGTTCCATTCATTCAATATCAAGGATTGAAACAGAATGAGAACATTGTAACTCGAGAGAAAGAAAATTATGAAGTTTTAATGAAATACCTGCAAAATACTACGAAAATTCACAGGAGAGAACTCCCCACCTTCTGATTATCAAGTTTGAATGTAATATTCTGATCTTAAGGTCTCAGCAAAAGATCACAATTATGATTGAAAAAAAAAAAAGATTTAAAATGCCCCTTTCCATTAACCAGCTGACAAATGTCTACCCTCAGAAGTTGAAACTTGTGCGAGCAATGGATTAACGAGGCCTTACTGTGCATGTCTTATAATAAGAAATATTTTTCAAAAATCACATGAGAAACTACCTCCGAGAAGGGGTTGACTCGTGTTTTCTCTTTGATGGTGAATGATAATGCGAAGTTTGAATAAAACATTCCTTGTATGGTCAGCTGATCATCTGGTAAAATCCGAAAAATATATACTATCCCCTTAGAGGGGGTGTATTGTATTGCATGGTGGGATTATCATCAAGTGAAATTGACGTGATTTTCCATTATGTAACTCCACTAACAAACAATTAATCGATGCGAATTATTGAAAAACATTTATTGTTAATAAAATATAAAATAGTCAATATTTGTTACAATATAAATATAGGTATTAATTATTTGAACTGAAATTTCTTGGACATTAGATCATTATGTGTCTTTCATTTCCTCAGCATCATAAATATGTCTTCTCTTTCTATTTGTACATATTTACAATAGTGTTTCTGTCTTTATAGACTATATTTGACCAAGATTCATTTTTTTGTAATAATCAACTCACAACTCATGATATCATTTAAACAAAATTGAATGACCTTTTACAGCAGACCACAAGACAATCAGATCTAATCCAAAAAATTTGGTACAATCAATTGGGAGGACACATTGAAATCACAGATTTGGTAAATTTTTCGATAATCATGATCACTGGAATAGGCATAAGATGAATGTTATAAAGCATATAAAAACAATCAAAAATTGAAAATCATAAATTCCTATAAAAAGTATAAATTAAACATTTCAATGATATAGTATCTAGACTTCGATGTCCTTTTTTTTAAGGGATCTCGTAAGATTCAACGCTGTGGATATTATTGTTCAATACTGAAGAATATTATTTTTCATTGTTAATACTGCTATTGGAATCACTTCGATTCAATCATAGATCATTGAATACAATCAGCCCAAAGTAAACAATAAATGACAATGAAATGTATTCAGTGTAACTAGATGTTTGTCACAAATTGTACCCATCAAAAAGAATTTGGAAATTTCATTCCCCGACTTCAAAACTTCCTTGTTTCATAATGTTCCAACCAAGTTGGCACAATCGGGAAATGACGCAATCTCCAACACTTCTACATGCTAGACATTGAGAGGCATCTGAGGTAACTATATACTGATTGATCATTTTTCTGAACACTTTTCATTTTATAGTTATTATCGAGATCCACTTCATTTTCATATGTACAATATAAAAATAACAAGAAATAAAAATTAAAATAACAAATATGTGATGTTAATTACATTGGCATGAGAATAGAAACATATATATTATAAACTTCATCAGAAAATTACTCAAAATGAGTAATTAGTAGTATAAAGTCGAAGCAAAAAACTTATTAAAAAAAAAAACTTTCAACAACTATATGGACCCGTTAGGTCGATCGCGATTGAACTGCTAATTTCGGAACGAATGATGATATTCTAGAAGAGCAATGGTCGTGGATATATTCATAATGGCTGATTTTTTTCCTTCCAAATTTGAATTCTCAATCAAATCATGATTTGAAAGTTTTTTGTTTGCTTCTCGAGTTTTGTTTGATTCTCGAGTTATTGTTTCTGATGTTTTTCAGATGAATTTGTTGAATACAGAGGTTGATGAAGTTAGTGACTATCAGTACAGCTCTATGGCAGAGTATCAAGAATCAAAATACCTGCATGCAATCATTTTCAACACCAACCATTTTCTGGCAAGGTCACTGATCCAAACCATATGCACTTCGGTAATTCGAGTCTTTCTCTAATAATTAATAATAATACTGTTCGAAATTAATCTTCTAAACCCTTCCACTTAGTGAAAGGACAGGCCATAATAGCAGGACTGCGCCTGTCAGGTAAGTTGGTGTGGAGCCAACACTCCAAAAAGCAATACTGGCGAAAATAGGGCCCACTGCCCTGGCTAGAGCCCCAAGTGATCTGAAAATCCCCATAACAGTTCCTTTCTGTTGTTCTGTTCCATGCTCTGATACCATAGTCATTATGCTGGGAACAACCATGGCTGTTGCTGTGGAAAAAAATCGATTATTAAAAGAAACGGTAACAAGAAATATTCAAAAGTTGGGTCAGAACATTCAAAATCAACATACGTGATAGGAGAGAACAAATATTGATTTACCTATCAGCTAGTCACTTTGCTATTGTGCTCTATCAAATGTCGAATACAACTTTAGTGAGAAAGTCACAGTTTTCAGATTATTTTATGCCGTTTCTACAAACGAAATTGATAATCAGTAAGTTGGACGCTCGAATCTCGTTTTCCAGCCACCCAAATCCCCAGATTTGAGTCTCTGAGACTGTTTTCTGGGAACAATGTAATCAAAATTTCTAAAAGTGGAATTTCCAACACAAAGCCACTACTTTAAAAATGAAAAGTAATTGGTATTTTAATCCGGGAATTTGGGGTCACTAAATTCGACCTAGGCATCCTATTGATAGTCGCAAAAATGTAGAAACACCCTAAAAAAAGACCAGCACAATAACATTAACCACGACGTTTTTACTATTGCCACTTGACTGGTTATCCACACCCTATATATGTTGTCAACCTTACGCCACTCTCTGTACAATCAAAATACTCACAAACGGCGAATAGAATCAACCCCAGATAAAGTAAAATTGCTTCACTGGCCAGACCCACAAAAACAAAGGATGGGACTATCAACCACAGCCCTCTTATAGCTGTAGACTTCACTTTGTCTTGTGGAATTCTCCTGACATATCCGCCTTGTATTACAGCCATGATCAGACCTGAAACATTAAGCCAGTCGTATTATCGTTCTACGGTGAAAATTGCAGTATTATTTGAGTTTGGTAAGAAAGTAAAAGATATGTGAGTCATCGAAGGCGATAACGATAATAATAAGGAGTACATCATTGTCAAGTTTCAACAAGCATACATGTATACAGACTGTTTTTTTATCTAATCCCACTATTGGTATCTCGGAAACGGTAAGGCCTACAAGGTCAGTTGAATTGAATGATTTTTTTCCTATTCTGGATTCTTTTCAGATCGAGAATATCAGTGGTTGTTTTTGGAACTTTCGCCAAAAACAAGAATTTTTAAATATCGTTTTTTGGCTTTACCCCCTCCATTTTTATTAATATTAAAAGTCAGAAAAATTAATGTCAAAATTCTCCTAACCATCAGGCACATTTATTATATAATGAATAGCTATAATACAAAGCTGAATTTGTTATAACAGTGGCTTCAAAAATCGATGAAAAAAATCAAAGGTTCGTATTTGAAAAATTGAATTGATGATGAAATCAAATAAAGTACAAGTAGTCGCCTCAAAAATTGATTCATATCAAATAATAACAAGTATGTTTGAAAAGTATTATAAGTTCCTTTGACTTTTTGGTATTATTTGAAATGGGGCAGTAGAGTGTAAAAACAAAATTTGACATTTCTAGTTATTGGCAAATATTTCAAAAACAACCACTGATATTCTCGATCTGATGAGAGATTATTCTGAATCCCAAAATAGGAAAGTTGTGTCCAACTTAACCGACCCTGTAAGGTCTAACATTATCATAGATATCAATAGTGGGATCAGCTTAAAAAACAGCCGTATATATTATTATAACAATGGATTATTTTATCTATAATGGCATTTGATTTGATACTTATTGTTCTTAATCAGTACTATATCACTTCATGAAAAATGATAGGATCAAGAGATCATCTGGGTAATGTCATTGATGAAGTAAGAGAATTTGGTTTTATATTTTCATTTAGGCACTTGAATTATTTTCAAGAATCCTAAATATATGCTGATTATCTGAGTTGATTATCTGTTTTCTGAAATAAAACTATTGAAACTGAAGTGTTCGATACTATCAGTCTGTTAAATAATCGAGATAACAATTTAAAAGATAGTAGGCACTGAATACTTTCATCTTCAAACAGATATAAATTTGAGAAATAACTATTCAAATAGTTCTTATTAAATGAAGCTCACCTATCACAAAGAACATCCAGCCTTGTTGCATTGAATTGTAGTTGAAAACATGGTGTGTAAGGAATGTTAAAGTGAACTCCAAACCACTATAAATAAATAAGTACACAAAGTAAACCATTCCTAACTTCCTGAGTTCATTCATTCTGGCTTTGTCGATTCCAGCCACTGCTGAAAATTGGAACAAATCTTTGACATTTATCAATGCTTTTGCGTTAACGAGTGTTGTGGTTAAGCTGTCAGCACGTTTTTCCTGGAATAGAACTCAATGTTTAGTTCAACTGAAATAATAGAATCAACATATCAACCAAAATCAAATAATTATCCATAGGTATAATGAACATCTTTGATTTGGAAATGAAACTTTTTCTGTATAGTTCAATTTTCCAAATACCAAATTGAAAACATTTGCACAAGATCAACGTATTTCCAACGAGGTTGGCATCTTCAGGGGAAGAAAGTTAGTCAATTCAAGATTGATAGCATTCAGATCCTACCCTATCTACCTACTTTTGATATTTGGAGTTATTTATGATCTACTTGCTCTCAGGTCATATCACATGACAGAGGAACAATAAATACTCATTATACCTCGCCTAAAATTAGATCAATCACACTAACGAGTCCGTGGAATTAAAAAACATAATGAATAGGATCGGTCCTTATGGTCACTATTTATGCTACTGCTGAGCTAGTTTCAGCCATTCATATGCATTGAGAAGACTTGGTTTCACTAATCTTGTGATCCTATAATCTATTGTTGTACCACTGGCAACTGATCTTCTCTATAAGATGTACTCATAATTATCATTGAAATGAGTTATACCATCTTGCCGATTCTGGTCAATGCCTGTTTTGCGAAATTAATTTTATATAACTTCTTTTGAGACATCATGTGATCTACTAAAAATATTATGTGTAACTTTCATAACAGAATTCTGATTAAATCCTCGATTGAATAGAGGTTTTTTTTGAGTAATAATCAGAAAGCTCAGAGTTTTTCCAAGTGTTTCTGTGAATTTTCGTTTTCTGGGAAAAATAAAATGAAAGAAACTTCAAGGCTGGGGATTTTTGAAATTAGTTTTTGACTGCACTGTACATTGGTCAAAATCGCTGAGATATTAAAACTCATTTCAATATTAAAACTGTACTAAATATGTGAGAATATGATTTTTGATGCATCAAAGTGAAAGTAGCAAACCAGTCAGTTGATGTTACCTAAGGGTAGGTGGTATATAAATAATACTTAATTCAGTCATTCTCTCCTGATGATGCTAAATTGTTTGACAAAACGAGAAAATACAACTCTTTTAAATTTTTTTTTTTAGGGCAACTGACCTCTGTTGAAAAAGGTGAATATCTAACAGTTCATTTTCATTGATGTATGTCAGTGTGACCATACCTTAGGCAATGTTTCCTTGAAAAAGACTACAAAGAATATCAAATCAGCTAGTGACAGTAACAGGGCAAATAAAGCTGGTACCACAAACCAGTCTCCTGTTCTCTGTCTTGCCCAAACTGCAAAAACTGCCCCTATTAGGGGTCCAACAATGAAGCCCAGGGAAAAAGCAATACCAACGAGTGCCTGAAACAAATAGTTAACATTAATGTTTTTTTTCCAAGTATGTTATACTAGCTTGACAATATTGATGATACAAACTGTGATATGAAAAATAGTTCGAAATTAGTCAATACCATTCCTTTGCCTCGTGATTTCCAAGAAGAAACATCAGTTATTATTGCCATGCTCAAAGATACATTTCCTTTGCTGATTCCACCAAGGAATCTTGCGAATATAAATATGATCAAATTGTTCGAAAGCGCCCAACATACGTAGGATAGAGATATACCAATCTGAAACGAATTGAACAGGTCATATATAACATAAATGAGAAATATTTGACTCACCAAACACACAGTCATAACACTTTTTCTCCCCACTACATCAGAGATGCCTCCAACAATTGGAGCCGCTATAAACTGAAGGAAGCTGAACATAGACCCAAGAATTCCTCCTAATAATACTGAGTTGTATTTCTCTGGAGCACCAACAAAATTTTGGAACTTGTGAATTCGACTAGAAAGCCACTCATAAAGCCCTATGCTATCATTTTTTCGGTAATGCTCGAGTAGGGAAGGCAATAAGGGCAATATCATAGTGAATGCCAATAAATCCAGCAATAGAGAAATGAATATAATATATACCATAGGGTGCACTTTTTCGTATTTCGACGACATTTTGCTAAGAAACGATTAAACTTGAGCACTTTTACTTTCTATTTCCTATATAGCTTACGGTGGTATCATTGGCCCACTTGTTGAAACTAATCTAGATTTGAGATTCGTGAATAGATATAACATAATTCACTTTTCACCTATCACAATATATCACTGAGGGGTTGATGACTAGAGCCCACATAGTTTACTTCAAGTTATTAGTTTATTGAAATTATTCTATTGTAATAACTAAGGAGAGTCAACAATTACATATTTGAATTCAAAACAAAGTAACAAAGTACTTTCTTTTTCTCTTCAACTTTCACATTCATTTCATTCTGTCAGAAACCTAAGGTGTTTTCTGGCGCTCTTGTATTTATTCGTCGCTCCATCTCTCTCTTACTACTTGGCTAGCCGTAAGTGAGAGAGAAGAAGACAGACGAATACGTTTCAAATACATGAGCGCCAGAAAACACCTCTAATAAAAGGTGAACTTGCTCAGACTCTCAGACGGAGACAGTCGACTCCAACAAATGAAAGAGGATAGATGTAGCTGATGGCAACTAGAGGCGTTTTCTGGCGTTGTTGTATTCAAAACGAATTCGTCTCTCCATCTCTCTCTCGCTATTTCGCTGGCCGTAAGTGAGAGAGAATGAGACAGATGAATACGTTTTGAATACATGAGCGCCAAAAAACACCTTAGGTATATTACCATTCTACTACAATGACAGAAATTTGATGTTCCAAATAGATTGTACATGGATAAGAAATTGAACGAAAGTAATAATGAATTGGGATTGATATCGCGAACTGATTATGAAAATCGTTCTACGATTATTTCTGATTAAACCTCGGTTTCATTTTGGAAACTTTGATCCGCAACCATTTTAAATATGAATTAAAAAAAAACATCATATGTCTCTGCAATCGATAACATTTGGAACTAACGGCACGGCACTCGGCTCTTATTTCCGAATTCTATGGGGATGAAAACTTTCATTTGAATAGTGATACATCCCAAATGTAGTTTTTGTAGTGCTATCAGTCAGTATCCACTCTGGCCTTTTTCACTTTTTGAAATCACAGATATCTGTATGCTGAGCCACCGACAACTTCTGCTGAGTGTGGGCTTTGTGCAACAGATGGCGCTCAATGACCAAACGAGTGGTCACTGGATCAGTCAAAGTTTAGCAGTTTAATGAAAATAGATTTTATGGCTTCGCTTTTTCAAGTATAAACAATAGGGAGTGTGTGGCGGAAATAGTTATGTATCATCGAAGCCAATAGCCATAGCAAATGACTATTTCACTACCTTACCTAGCAGTCACAGAGCGCCATCTGTTTTACAATGTCGTCACTCAGTGGAAGTTTGTCGGTAACTCACCTCATAGAAATCTATTTCATCAGTACCCTCTGGAAGACGCAATTATAACCACTGCGTGAGGAAGAGTTACAGTAACCTTTAAAAAGTAAACATTGCTAGTGTGGATACTGACTGATAGATGGCACTACGAAAACGAATGAACGATCAGTCACCTGCAAAAATATGAGTGCGCATCCATCAGCATAATTCAAAAGAGCCCTATTTTTGAAGAAATATCGCACGTTTCTAGTATCAGGTTTACAAATCGGAACTGGGATCAGTTCACACCAAATTTGGCGGTCATACAGCGATTTTCTTTAGTTTGCATACATAGTGAATGTTGTTCGACTCATGCTCGTTTATTTGAATTCTTGATCAGTTCAATTTTAAAGTTTTGGAGCCTATCAAGTTAAGTTTTTTTTGAGAATATTTATACTCATTGTCCTGCCATTATTCTCTGGAATATATTACATTTTCACTATTTTGCACTTTGTCATTCTCACAATATAAATTTACTTAATTGTGCTTACGTTCATTTCTCTATTTGAAATTCCAGCATTTTGAAATCTGTGAATTTTGAAGAGACAGGCATGAGATGTTATACCCTTTTTTGTATAATTTATTTCCTGGTGCATTATGAAACGAGACAAAAATAAATCACTAGAAAATGTTTTTCGATGTGCGGACACCCTCGTTTGCACTAAGGGAAGAATAATGGGAATTTAAAAGGAGGTAGGAATTTATTGAAACCAACTGAAACAAATAATATCAAAACATATTTATCTATCTGTATGTACACCAATTATACATTGTCGGTAGGCCAGCTCTCTATATCATTCCTGACATAACCACAGCCTCCGTTCTAGTTAAAAATGTACATCCGAAACAAGTTATAAAATATTTGGTACTCAAAAATGCAGATGTTTCGGAAAATTACTGAGAAAAACGACTAAAATTTTATCAAATCATAAATTATTTCAAATAAAAAATTTCTCAGTAACTTCGCAAAACAATACTATCGAATAGTGTCTAATATACAAAAAGGTACATTTGAACATGTACAGATTTCGTCATAGTTCTTGTGGATATGAACGAAGTTATTGTTGCTGGCGGCGTTCAAACCTATAATCTCTCTCTGGGGGGTAGTCCCTCTCTGGCGGACGCCAATCCCCGACGGAGAATCGGTCCCTGCCGAACTGCTGCCCCTCAGGGGGGTACATGGGCGCGGCGGGTGGGAAGTTGCCGTAGTACATGGGTCGGTTGCCCGGCAACGGAGGCATTTCCCTACCGCCTCGCGGGTATTGCCGCCAATCACTCTTCTCAGGAGATCTGAAACAAAATTTACGATCAAATAAAGAGACAAGCAACATCCACCTAATGTTGAGAGGGCTCCAGTGCAGACAGTTGTCCTTGGAAAAAAGATACTAACAGTTTACGGCATTTTCAAAGTTTGTCCGATTTTCATTCGTTCAAAAATCACACCTATAATACCCCGCAAAATCCAACATATCTGTGACCTTTTCCATTATCAACAGAGAGCAGTCTACAGTCTGCTGCTTGAGGAATGTAATAATCCCAGAAGAGAAAATTGGCCGGGATTTTGAAAAGTTAATTCCGGGATTTTCAGGATATAAAATAAGTATATTTTCTCGCCAAGAAATATTCCTACGAGAATACTAATGAAATCTAAAAACATAAAGCTATAATCGGCAACACTGCGTTCATTTCCACTTACAAAATAAACTACCCAGCAACGAAAACCAGATCATGTCAGTCAGGAGATAGAACAAGTTTGTTATCTAATGCGTAGTCGCACACAACAACCTAAATATATTTTTTGAAATCAATATATTGCCAAATTGCAATAACTTCATTATATATGGATTGTAATTTCATTTCATTTATGTTTTGATTAAAAAACTTTTCATACGGAGTTTTAACCGTTTTTTAGAGATAAATGAATCCGGGGATTGACAAATTTTGATCCCGGCCCAGGATAACATTCCCTACCGCTCCTGTTAACATTTTTAATTATAATGCAGCTGCTCCCGATGATTTCTCATAAAAAATTTAGTATTTTGCATAAAAAGCGATTTCATCTAATAAAGAACGTATTTAGCCAAAATTATAAAAAATCTTTATAAATATTTCAAATACAATAATTTCGCACAATGTTGTTAAAACTGCACACTCATTTTACTGATCAGTCATTAAAATTGTATGATCATAATATTTTGTAATATAATTCATAGCCTCATGGACTATTTGGACATTTGTAATTTATGTGCTAAGCAAATTCTGATTTAAAAATAATGTTCGCACAATATTATGTTAAACAATATATACATCACAACATACTGATCACACTGAACTATGTGATAGATTGATTATAATTTTTAATATAATATAATAAAATCAACAGACTGGACATTTTCAATCCATCTGTTCTCAGCGATGTATGGTGCAAAAGTAACATTTATTACACAATGACATTGGAATGCTTGTGTTGAATTTTTGTGCAAATAATATTGCACACACACACAATATAGCAATTAAACACAATAAAGTACAGATTCATTCTATTTAGCAATATACTGAACAGCTACAAAAATTGTGAATGTTTTCAATTTCAATATGTTGCTTTCAGCGATTTCAAGTACTAAAGTAACCTGTATTTCACTTTTGAAAAGTTTTTGTTAAAATTTCTGTGCAATATCATATGACCGACCATAAAGCTTTGTTTACTCATAACTCCTACCTTTTATCAGGTCGCGGATAGTCCCTTTCCCTGTGGAAGGAAGGCCCTCTTTGGTATTCGAACTGCCTCTTATGGTCCCCGGGGAAACCCCTTTGCGGCCCCCCGCTCCACCTGTCGTGTTCAGGGTGAGGGGGTTGATCGTGCCTGAACGGCTTTTTCGGCGACGGTTTTTGAGATCCGCCGGGCTTTCTGTGCCGGCTGAAACGGTATTCGCCATCTTCCTCGCTGTTGTCGTCGCGCTGGCGCTTTCTCTCCTTATCTTTCCTCTCTTTCCTGCAAAAAAATGATCGATCAGTTTTACGCGTGCCGATGATATTTTCAATATAGTACTCACTTCTCGGGGTGATGCTTCTTTGTTTCCTCTTTCTCCGCATCACTTTCGTGCTTTCTCTTTTGCTCCTTTGTTTCTCGCATTTCGCTTTTGACTTTTTCTCTACTTGTGGAAGCGCCATCCTATCGAAATTCAATGGTTATTTGAAGGGATTCTTCGGGAAATTATTTCAAAAAATACTGTCTAAAATGCGTGCCTATGTTTGTACATGTTACTTCGTAAATAGCATTTCAAGTTTTTATTCGTTCATTTACTAATTTCAAATATCTCTTTAGAGTCCACATAGACGAGAGAAGTTAGTTTCAGACTGAAAGGTACACATACAACTATTTTCAATAATAGAAATGCTAATAATAATTCATTTTCCAGCATATGAAAACTGTATATATTGTTGAAATTTGTACATTTGTAGGCCAGTATAATTTGTCCCTCGAAAAAAATAAGATGATTTCATTTCATAACTGTAGCCACACTAATGAAAATTCTATCACAGCAAATGATCAATACTTCATTTCATTTATACTGCCATTTTATCTTCTTCGGACATTGATTGAACCCTGCTAACTGATAGGTCTGAACTAGCATATAAGTAACCAATTCCTATTTTCAATTATTTCTGTTTATTTTGAAAGTCTCATTGTAATTAATCCTATCAATAAAAGCATTTATTATTATTATTGCATAAGAAAAATCAAAAAAATTTTGAAATATTCCGAGTTGTGAGATGAATTTTCAAGTTCGAAAATCTGTTTTACCCTCCTTCCCAACAAACAATCAATATTATTTATCAACTTACATCTCTCTCCTTCTTCTCCTTCTTTTCACTCTTCTCCGATTTCTCAGACTTTTTACACGCCTTTTTATATAGTTTATACAATTTCTTTGCGTCATACTCCGTAAATTTCGATACAAAATACCACAGGTTGCTGAAAAATAAAAATCATAATTATTACATAAAAAACACACCTACTTATCGAATATTTGATTAGTTCTAACAATCAAGAGCCGAACAGGACTTACGAAATAGGACATAAATTCTAGATGAAACTATTAATGTGGATATTTTTCCAATTAAAAAAATTGCATTATTTCTAGACTGTCAGAATTTTATATATATCAACATTTATAAACTTTCAACCAACCTCCTCCATTCCTTGATTTTCTCCGGATCGCTGTACTGATTGAGACACGTATTGATTTGCTCTCCAATCTGCAGTAAACAGTCTCTGGTGTGCTGCACTTGTTCACTTTCCGAGAGCGACTGATCAGGGTTGTCGAGAGCTTTGAGTGCTTTCTTGACAGGCCTCATCTTCTCCTTGCACTCGTTGAATATCGCAGGCTCCAGATCGCCCAGCACATTCAACGCGATGGGCTCATTCGTCGAGAAGTGCATCGGACCCGAAGTCTTCTTCTCCTTCTTCCTGTCCTTCTTCTTCTCCTTCTTCTCGGATATTTTACTTTCCTCTTCTTTCTCTTCCTTCTCCTTCTTCACCCGCTTCGGTTTTTGGACCGGCGGCGTAGGCGTCACGGCGCTGACGGTCGTGGTGGCGCTGGTCTGCGTCGCAGATTCCTCATTCGAGCTACCGTCGTCCTCTATTATTTCCTTCGTCAAAGGAACGACTTTCGCATCCTTACACCGCACCTTGCGAGTCTTCTTTGGTTTCTGGATGCCGAGACCTTTCTTCAAGTTCAGCTGCTTCTTCAATATCCTGAGGAGGTACTCCGCCCTGGAGAGTAGGTGCTTCGCTTGCGGCTTCTTGTCCTCGTTCAAGAGAATCTTGTCGCCGATGTTCAGATCGGGGTCCAGCTTGATCTGTTCCCAGGACCCGAGTCCGTATATATAAATGCCTTTCAGCAGCTTGGAGTCCTCCTCCGACCCCCACTCCACATCGAAGTGCGCCGACTTAGTCTTGGCATCGAAAGTCCACCTGCTCCTCTCCTCAGGATCTGACGGAATGATTTCATCGAGAGGTTCCAACTCTTCTTCGCACGCCATCATCGTTTTGGCATTGACAGACACTCCTCCCAGTTTGAACGACGGCCCTCGACCTTTTTTGCGCCCTTTCGGTTCGTCCTGGCTGTTGGACTCCGTGTTTTCCTTGGTCTGTTCATTCATGTAGGCCCTGCATCGCTCGTGAAGTAGTTCGCCGAGCCTCTTCAGTTCGGCAAGCGGCTTCTCTTGAAGCTCAGCATCGCACGCGACAGCTTCCAAACGCTTCAGAGGGGCACTGAACCTCTTGTAGCTCTTGATGAAGCGTCTGATCTGTAACAAAGAATAATCTCCAGAAGCGGGGCTTGTGGTTTGGAAATACAGAACCCAGTAAAATAATGAATCACGATCAGATCCCTCGTCGTTCTTCCTGTCCGATAAGACCTGAACCGACAGGAAGGACGAGGGATTGATTAGTCCGATTGCGATATTGATAGAAATGTCTATAAGTTTTTGATAATGACTCCAGCATGAAAGGTCGAACAGTTCAACATTTTGTAATGTTTTACTGAAAATACTCGAACTTGTGACTAGGACGTACCTCAGCATCGGTGAAATTCTTGAACTTCTCCTTGGCCCCTCCAGCAGACTGCCTCCCACGCTTTTTCGGTTTCTCCTCATCCGATTCCTCTCCCTCTACGCTGGACCCAGCAGATTCGTCTCCTTCTTTCTTCTTCTTCTTTTTCCCTTTACCCTCTTCGCCGTCGCTTTCCGACTGATTGATTTGCTGCAGGGTTTTCCTGCTACGAGGCGGAAGATACAGATCTTCCATTTCCTTGTTTTTCTCCTCCTCCTCAACTTTCTTCCTCAGTTTTTCAGGAATGATTTCGTCCCAATCTTTGCTTTCTTCGTCTGCCGCTGCTTGAGGGTTGACTGGTGAGGGTTCGGCATCTTCGTCGAAGGCGGCGAAGCTGGCTACTTTGAAGGCTGAAAGGAGTTCATCTCCCACCATGGTGGGGGCTTCGTCCCTAGTTTCGGCACGGCGTAAAATTTCATCAATATCACACTGCAATAGAAAGGCATCGTTGAAAAACGCGAGTTTTCAGATAAAGTAATCTTAACAATAATTCTCTATCTTATTTTAACATTTTCATCATTATTTTTACAGGTATAGGTGGAATGATGTTGAACTTATTCAATAAAGTTTAAAATTTGCTGAGCTGAATTATACAATTATTGATGTTGTCCCTTCTTTTACATGAATATTGTTTCATAATTGGTTTCAAGTCGTAGCATCATTCCCAAGTGCAGATGAAGACTTCTGAAAATTTGGGGTTTTAAAAATATTTCTAATCTGTTGAAGTTCTTATTGTTTTCATGAAAACCCGAACTGTTGATAAATTTCAAGTTGTTGATATTTCTGAGTTTTCTAAAAATACTGAATCAGAAACCAGCAGCAGACAATATCTATCAAACCCCCTCTCAATGTGATGTGATAGTATAATTATAGAATGAACCAGGATAAGTTGTTTTATAAATCAAAAACACTTGTTTTACAAGATTTAGAATAGAGTAAAATCCTACTTTATTTCCGTCTTGACGAGATCAAGACCCAAATACTACATGAAATGTATTTTTTTTCCTAGGCTGAAACACAAATAATAATCCTCAAATAATTGAAACACTCTAATACGCGAAGGAAATAACAAAGGAAACAGGTTTATCACTACAGTTGCTTATGAGAAAATCCAATGTGTGCCAACAGCTGACGTGTTGGTTTCGATTTGACAGATTCTGGATTGCCTAAATTACAGATGAAGAATATATTTGAAACCCTACTTCACAGATTCCAGTTTGAAAAAGCCCGAATAACATTACAGGTTATTACATAATGAATTTTCAGGACATGTTTGGAGCTAGAGTTTTTTATGTGAACAAAAAAAAAATTCATCCATCATCTTTAAAATATAAATTTCCAATTACGGTTGATCTGATTCATTACTGACGAAAAAACGATGACGTTTGTGACAAGAGAAAAAAAAAACATCTGTTATATGTGTTCTATTGTGGCGATATTTGTTTCAAGTAAGTTTTTGTTGCTTTCAGGGTCTGTACTACTACTGGAGGAGTTAAGCTACTGCCAGGATGGATTTGATAAGCTGTAAATTTGTATATGGGAAAGGCGTTCACCATGTTTTCAATTTTTTTTCCATCTCAATTCACTTCAAAATGTTCGTCAATATTACATTTGAAGATATTGAAATAATTGGGATGCCTTTAAGAACAAGTCGATTCTTGGAAAAAAAGGTGCAAGATAAAAATAAATAATAATAATAATTATTTATCTATACAAGTGTCAGTATTTTTTTAATAAGAAGTTTCACTCACGTTTGGTTCTTCATCTTCATCCTCGTCTTTGAACAACTCTTCGGCGCCAAACTTCAAAATGGCGGAAAGATCCTCGGAATTGAATGGGGTGTTATTGGAAGAGCTCTTTTTATCAAGAACAGTTCTTCCAGTGGTGTCCATTCTCTGGATAACAAGATGGTCCAGCACCATTTTTTGTTTCGCTCTCTCGACGATTTCTTCCTCTACCGACCTGGCGGTTACCAGCCTATGCACAAACAGTTATGTTAAACATGAACTCATTTCACCATATTCAGATCAACATCCAGTCAGCACACATTGTACGATTAACTCGAATCACATTACTGGAAGCTCAAAATTATTGACAAATCTTAGGCGATAGTAAAATTCCGTTACCTACCACCATTTCATAATCTTATACAAATTCGACCATTCACTCATCAAAATTGGGCTCAATAATCGGAGACCAATCTCGATATGATTTGTTAGGCGAGTGACGTTTCTTTGAAATTGCCGGTTTAGAAATATATAACATAACCCCAAAATGTCATGTATAAAATGGTAGAATTCATAATGGATTATCGAGAGCACCGGATTTTGACATATGATTTGTCTTAAATTATTTTATTGGTACTATTAACAACGTTGTGTTGTGAATTTATTTTGGAGGTTAATGCCATAAAATATGGAACAAAATTAGTAGAGATAATCAGAACTTTCAAACAAAAAAATTAATATGTGGAACATTTCCATTAATCGTACAATAAACTCATTTCAAGAAGCCACTTTACATTTACACTAATGTATTCATGCAATGTACCAAAGTTACCTGTAGATGTTGACCTGGTGCTTCTGCCCGATCCGATGGGCCCGCGCCTGAGCCTGAAGATCGTTCTGGGGATTCCAATCGGAATCGAAAATAATCACAGTGTCAGCGGTGGCAAGATTGATGCCCAAACCACCGGCGCGCGTAGACAGCAGGAAGCAAAAGTCCTGCGAACCCTCCGCATTGAAATGATCGAGTGCCTGCCTCCTCAACTCCCCCTTGATGCCGCCGTCCAGGCGTTGGAAGGGAAAATGCCGGAGCTGCAGGTACTCGGCGAGAATGTCCAACATCCTCACCATTTGAGAGAATATCAGCACCCGGTGTCCGGTCTCTCGTAGCCTGATCAACAATTTATCCAGCAGCACGAGCTTCCCAGAACCTCGCAGCAACATCTGCAAGTGATCCTGCTGGGAGTTTTGGTTCTCGTATTCGGTGGGTTTGGTTAGGAAGGCGTGGTTGCAGCACTTCTTCAGCTCGATCACTATGTTCAAGAAGGTGGTTGTCGAACCTTTGACGCCTTTGCGCAAAGCGTTGTAATTTTTTGTCAGGATCCATTTGTAGTATTGCTTCTGAATGGACGTCATTTCGACTCTGAGAATTTGTTCGACTTTCGCCGGCAAAGATTTTTCCACGTCCTTTTTCACCCGTCTCAAAATGAAAGGTTCGAGTTGTCTGTGAAGTTTACCGTATCCCTTGGTAGAAGCATTTTCATGCTCTTTTTCAAAGTCTTCCCAAGAATCAAACCTGCAGGATGATATGACATGTGTTCAACCAAGACAATTCAGATCAAAAATTTAAAACATAGCAGGGTTGGGCTGATTAAAATCACGATTAAAATCATGATTCAAATCGCTTGATTTTTAAAATTAAAATCATGATTTAAATCAATTTTTGTTTTTTTATTCAGACCCAGATAACAACATAATATAAAAGTTATCTCAAAGATCAAAAGGAGTATCTGCATTTAGCAAAAACAACAAAAAAGAAGTACACAATTCCAAATTCTTAAACTAAACGTAACACCTAAATTTTATTATTGTATATTTTCAGTCTATTCATTTTCGTTATACAATTTAAACAAAAACACGAGTTTTCCTCTTTTTCTATGCCTAATCTGTTTCTAATATCCGAGTGTACAACTAGCGAAATGCGTGAAATTGTTGGGCAACGTCAAGTTATAGGTTGAGAAGGAAAACAAGCCTCGACAGGAATATTCTTGCAAAAAGTACAACAAACGCGTTTGTGTTCGTGCCTCACTCGGCACTGTATAGCGAGTGTATAGGACAGACGGAAAACAAATCGCGACAAGAATTTTCTTACAAGAAGCGCGACAAATGCGTTGTCACAAGTTTTTGAGCCGCAAATTGTATTAAAATTTTTAGACTTATACATTAAAATAACTAACAATAATTTCAAAGAATCAAAAAGTTCAAATTTTATATTCAAATTCAAAAATCAAATAAATCTTGATTTAAAAAAAAATCAATGATTTTTGATTTTTTAATAGAAATCAGATTTTGCCCCACCCTGAAACAAAGAAATGCGTTGTTCGAATTTTATTTGAGATTTATTGGTGTCAAGAAAAAAAATTGTTGGGCGCCAAAACAGGGTTGCCAATAAAATTTCTATCATTCGTTCTGTTTGATAATATAAATTTTTACTTTAGCGACCACACTATGCGATTGACAAAGACTGAATATTTAGAAAATTCAACTCACTTGGCCGGCATTATGAAATGCAATAGAGCCCACAACTCCTTCAAGCTGTTTTGCAAAGGGGTACCCGTAATAAGGAGTCTGTGATTCGTATCGAACTCCATAAGAGCTTTGTACAATAAAGAATCATCATTTTTCAACCTGAAATTCAATAAGAATACATGAGAATCACCTAAAACACAGTTTTTCGAATGCTTCAAAACGTTGCAAGTGTAAATCTATTACCTGTGAGCTTCGTCTACTAAAATAGCAGCCCAACTCAGGCTTCCAAGAAAAGCTTTGTCTTTCAGGACAATTTCGTAAGTGGTTAGAATAGCATTGAATTTCAATCTCTTAGATCCCTGGTAACACCACTCATATTGTCGGATCTGTAAATAAAATATGCCAAATAGTCTTGTGTACAATCGGTTACAAAATGCATATTCCTCACTAGCAACCTAGTACACAAAATGCATGGCTGTACTAGTTACACATGGGATGATATTTTTTTAACCTTCACAAAGTTTGCAAGAAAAAATCATCGGTATCCAACAAAAGCTCGTGGGTTGATATAGCGATAATGAACAAAATAGGTCAAACTTCAGTGACAGGTGTCAGATTTGAGATGGTAACAATGGAATTGCTTATTCCCAATTAATTGCTTGTATTTAACAAATCAAGTAGCCTTGCCAGTTATCATAAGGAACACGTTACTATTTTGATTCCTTTGCAGGTAATTACGAGGTTTTATACAAATATAAATCACCATCATGTCATGCCAGTGTCAAGGTTTTAGAAAAGAAAAATATAGTGTCATCATGTGACATTCTATTGCATTTGAACGAGAAAATATTTGAAGCCATCGAAATTTACGTGCCGCATAGCACTCAACCTAACCTAGAATAAAAACTTACCGTTTCTCTGGACCTGACGTCCCCCAGATACGTGACAAAGTTCATCTCCGGCGCCCACTGAGTGAACTCCCTCTGCCACGATGTCATGGTCGACAGGGGCACAACGCACAAGAAGGGCCCGTGCAGCTGATGCGTGTTGAAGAGGTAGTACAAAAAGCATATCGTCTGAACAAAAAATTGTTGCCGTTAGATAAATCTAAAAATTCCACCCTGTATGTACCTTCGACCGCTCATTACCTGAATCGTTTTACCGAGACCCATCTCGTCGGCGAGTATCACAGAATTCTCTTTGGACCACGAGTGAATCATCCAGTTCAAACCGTGGATCTGGTAGTCCCTCAGAACTAGAGTCTGAAATCACAAATAGGTTAGTCAAAGTCAGGCGAAACCCTCCATTCACCTACATTATCTCTCCCTGTCATGTATTCGGGTTGAGTCTTGATTTCGTGGAACTTCGGCCGGTATTTAAGTACTTTGCAGTGCCTGGTGGGCGTCCTAGTAGACTTCTCTCTTTCTTCGAACTCTAGTATCTTGTTGGGCCACTTTTTCTTGATGAGACCGGAGTCTTCCCAAGTGGAATCGGAATAAGGCAGACTCTCCCACTTTATAAAATAGTCAATACCGCCGTCAGGTTTATCATATTTAGCTGCAAAAAATTACTTTATTATTATTATTATTATTCACCATGCGCATACTCAGACATACATATTATTCTTTCGACGTTGTTGTAGCTCTTCAAGAGATCCTGAGACATTTCCAACTGGCATTCGTAGTATTCCACATCTTCCGGTGTAGAATACTTCAGCCATTGCTGAATTTCGACTTCTTTCTTAATGTAATTCTCCAGTTTCTTCAAGCCTTTCACTTTCTGTTCCCTGAGACTCGTATCGGATTCCCAAGTATTATGAATGTGTGCCCAATCTTTCCATTTGATGAAATATTGATCTTCCGTATTTTCCAAATCCTTTTCATCAACCCCTTCATTTGGATCACCGTTTTCCTCAATGTAATAGCAAGTTGTTATGTTTCCAGTTACTGTTGAGCAATGAACAAATCTTATTTTCAATGTGTCTTTGAAAATAAATAATAATTTTTGAATGTAATACTACACTGAAAAATGTAATTTCGTGTTGCATCGATTTCGAACATATTAAGGTGGCCAATTTCGATAAACTTTTTCTTCCATACTGTTTTCGAACACGGCAACTGTGCAATTTCGATAAATCCATTTGACTTATTCGAGTGTATTCTGCTTGGGTAATACCACAAAAATTATTGAATAATTTAGCGGTGACCAATTGCAGAACATTGCTCTGGGCCCCAGTTTGACAATATCAGGTCAAATAAGACACAAACATAGCTTCGATGGGGCCTTGTGAACTATTAAAAAAATCAGTACTTATTCAGATTATTCTTCTTTTTGGACAAGTCAAAAGTGATGGCAATATTTTCATTCCCTGGTTAGAAATCCCTAAAAAATTTTCCTGATAAATTCGAGACTCAAAAAATGATATAACGAACAAGCAATAACTATTTGCAAGGTTAATTTCGAGAAATTCTGTGTACTCAGTAGGGGCTGCAAATAAACAAATAATAGTATAACTACTTCTCTTCGGGCTTGAAGGCCGTCGTTCTTTGGAATTTCTTCCTGACGTTTCGCTAGCGCGAGTGGCCAGCTTCTTCAGAGGCTTATTCATCTTCGATGACACAAAAGACACAAGACAAGATGACACAAGAGTCATCGGAGATGAATAAGCCTCTGAAGAAGCTGGCCACTCGCGCTAGCGAAACGTCAGGAAGAAATTCCAAAGAACGACGGCCTTCAAGCCCGAAGAGAAGTAGTTATAGTAATAACCTCGGCCGCGAAAGTCTTAACCATTCTGTCAAACAAATAATATATCTGAATTAAACCCACAACAAAAAAACTGAACGCCTAGATATTCCGAGGGGTGTTTCTTAAAACACGTAAAATTCGTACATCAAATCAGGATTTCTTGTGGAATCCAGGATTTTTTGTGGATTTCAGGTGTGATTTCTTCAAGGATTTCAGGTGAAGTTTCTGGATTTCAACAAGATTTCTACTGAATTTTGTATACCAGATTTCTGAAGTGAAATACCCTTCGACATATTCTCTGTAGACACTGAGACAGTGGGTAATAGTGTCATGTTGAGCCTATTTTGTGTGAATGAGGGTCAGATGTAGATATTTCAGTGAACTGCGCGTCAAGTTGAATCAGGTCAGCAGCTGAGCATTAGTCAATGAAATCGTTTGTTGCCTGACAACTGAGCTGGGTTCATCTGAACCACAGTTCACGGGAGTATCTACAACTGGTTCTTAGTCGGCGTGGACCCAATCGATGACCTGAATAATTCCTAAATTCCGATATTCAGACTTCTCAGATAAAAGAAGAAGAGATCTCGCGTTCATTTACCTCCTTTCTTTCCTCTCCTCCTGGCTAGAATCTTCTCAATGGTCTCGCACTTCTCCTCGGTTACAGGCTCGACCACCTCGCTATTGTCGACCTCCAACAAGTCCTCCGAGTCGGTCTTCTCCTCGCTGTCCTCCTTGTAACTGAACGTCGTCGCTTTGCGACGCGAACCCGCCTTTCTTCTTCTTTCGTCGTCCGATTCCTCCTCGCTGGTTTCCTCTTCCTCCGAACTGTACTTGTTCCTCGTTTTCCTCGCGGGCTTTTTTCTCACGGCGGTCGCGCGCGATCTGGCGCCCACCTTCTTGCTGGGAGGCGGTCTCTCCCTCTCTTCCTCCTCCGATTCCGACGAACTCGCGTCGTTGTACTTCCACTCTTCGCTCTTGTTGCTGCTCGTCTTGTCGCTGCTCGTCTTGTCGCTGCTAGTTTTCTCGCTGTCTCTGCTCTGCAGTCTTTCCGGTTCTTTTCTCGGCCTGAACGACCGTCGAATTTCCGGGCTTTCCGACATTTTGTCCGACTAAACGAAATAAAAGTGATTGGCTGAAAAGATGGCGTTCGCATGTGGGTCTTGTACTACCACCGCTGATAGTTTAAGGCCTGAAAGATCTATATTCGATAGGGATCAAGGGAGTCGGATTTCCAGTGTCTATATACAGTGCTTTCATTTAATGCCCCCCTTTTATGGGGAAACCTCTGTGACAGATAGTCATCAGTCACGAGTTCTCTCTAGGGACTCAAAGTGCCTAATCCACTTTGCCACAGATTTTTGTATAAGATAGGTATAAATCAGATTTGCAGAGAGAATTAGAGAACAAGTAGCTCAAGTGAAACACATATCTTGAAAGAAAAACTTTAAATATGTCAAACGCTTAGAAATTTTAGGTGGCGACATCTATCCTTCACCACAGTTATTATATTTCACATGATGAAAATTTCAATGATAATTATATTTGCAACCATAATTGGATGCATATGGTCAGTTGTGGTCCCATGTGACTTTGACTTACTGACATCAATGACAAAAATCACGATTGTCAGTTGACAAATATGATGGCCGGCCGCCACTTTGTTCCTGATCGAATATTAGAGAGTTATTGCACATCATCTGGAGTATACGATATGCCTTACAATGACATGAACGCTTGCGCAATAGTCAACAAAATTTGTTAAGTTATAACGTCGTACGTACATTGATAAGGTATAACGTATACGGTATACATTCATGCAAATTCTTTTCCTGAGCGCTACTTGGGAGTTAACCCTCTATATCATCATGCCAGCAAAAGTGGAAGAAAACTATTGAATATGGCAGATGAAATACAACTCGAAAAATAATAATGAAAAAGTAAAGGGTTTTATTCTTCAAACATCAATTATAACAAAGTTGATCCTCTAAAATGACTTCAGGACAACCCCCTTCTTATTTTAAACCTTACCTCTTTTGAAGTATCGAGCTGTTGCTCTGGAGAATTGTGACTGCTGTGATTGGTGTAATTCGTGTACTGGCCGTCTTCATTTTTGGATTCTTCCTCATTGTTAGCAGATCCATTCTGGACGGCCTCACCACCACTCTCAGATCCATCTGAAGAGGATGATCCAGATCCACTGAAAAAAAAGTATTTTCTGGTACCTCACTTTTTATTGGAAAAAATGACTCTATTCTTCACGAAATTAGAAAGACCCCAACTATAAAACAAGCTATATTGCAGCTTCAGCGTCGAACCAAGTTCGGTATTTGATAGCTAGTTCCAGGACCTTTGTTCTAATGAAATATCACATGTTTTACCCTTTGGCAGTTTCATCGCGGTCAACCCGACGACCACAGCCTTCCCACCCTCTCATAGCGAGTGAATATTCCAGAACTTATCTTCAATAAAATTTCGATATTCGAAATCATTCCATAAACAAACTCAAAGCTAGACAGTGTTCCGACCTGTCTTACGTCTCCACAGTGGCACTAGGCAAAGCTTGCAGATAATGCTGAGTTGAACACAAAGACTCAAACTTCAAACCTAATATCTTTCTCATAGCTCGTTTTTCAACTCCAAAAAAATTAAGTGACAAATTCATATCAACACGCGATATTCTCTAAAAATTACAGGGGATTCACTTGTTTTTCGATATGGTGTTCATCAACATTAATAGCATTTCATTTTTATGAGTTTTGAATTTTCAAGATTGATTTGTGGAAAAAAAGCCATAAAAGTTCTTCAAATTTCAATACTTTTAAAAATGATAACAGCTTTTCAAAACGAAGTGTATTCTGTTAGGGTAATACTGTGAAAATTATTCATTAATTAACCAGTGACCAATTACAGAACATTACTCTACACAGATTGACAATGTTAGGATAAATTAATCTAAACATAGCTTCGATGAGGCCTTGACCTTGTAGTAGGTCTAAGAGGAGGTCACTGACTAAACACAACTCACTACAAAAATATCAAATTTACACATCACAATATAAAATATTATTATTTATCATTTCACCTAAAGACCTACTTGGTATTTTTATCCGAATCTGATCAGTTGGATAGTTGTAAAAAAATGTCACGAGGAAGCTTTATTTCAATGCCAATCGAAAAATTGACAGCTGCTAATCATTTCATAAAACAAACTTATAATGATGCATAATTGATTAAACAACTATGAAAGATAATACATAAATATAATACAGCCATTTTTGGTGCACATTCGATTCGCTATAACAAAAGTGTTGAGTGAAAATGACAATTAGTTATAAGATGCACTAGTTCGATCTTCGACCTCAAATTGAATTCCTAAACAAAGTAGAACTCTTCAAATTTCACTTGCAATTATATTATACAGATTTAATCTGTTGACACTCGGTTAAAATAGAAGGTACCAAGACTTCCACCCCACCTCAAAAATCAAAATCACATATTCTAATCTTAGGACAGATGATTTCAAAAAACTTTTAAACATGTCGTTAAGTAGCAGCCCTAAATTCACGTAAGTTTTTTTTCCACCGTACTACTTATTTTTTCGAACATTCATGGTACTTTCATCGAAAACGATTTATGCACCTACGTCCTCAATTTATGTGAACAAGATTATGATTGAATTCGTGGGATTCCCAATTCCTTGAGATGGATTGAGAGTTCCACTTGAATCATCATAGTTAACGGGTACTCCATAATGTTCAATTCCATATTGTGTTCAGTTTCGCAAAAGTTACCAATGTAAACTCTCCAAAGTCCAAATATTGTGATAGGGGCATGCCTTCTTATCGCAAAACTAATTATTCCATTACCTAAGCCCGCCAACCCTCATTAAATAGTCATCAACTAAGAATGGTTGCATAATTTTCCATAAGGGGCCCTACATAACAGCAATAAAAGAATAAATCGCCCCGTTAGAATAACAATGAATGATTTCAAGGATATGTGACGTAAATTGCCTATAGGCCTGTTTTGATTTCGATTGGGGACGGTTCGCCCAAAGCTTTCCAGCTTTAGTTCGAACTTTTCTAGAACTGTTCCCAGCGAAAACAAAAGAAACCTCATATTTCTTTCCAAACTTATGTGCCTACAATTTCAATATATCAGTCGAAAACGAGGTTAAACACTGATTTCTCACATTCCTAATCATTTTTTGTATCAAGATTGCAGCAGTGATTGCCAGCAATTCCGATCATCAGCATTAAAAAAATTGAAGTATAAGGTTGAATTTCAAGAACAATTTGAATAAATATAATGCAGAGTTGTCATAATTTCAACACACAACGGAGACATTTTCGAATTTTCCCATATTCAAACTTTCCGAAGGGTTACCATCTTCAGTAAGTGATTGATTTTGGGGTGCAATATTCATACAGAAATGAATAGTCACTCATCGAGTGGTTTACATTGATTTAACAAAGGAAGCTAGTATTCTTTCATGAATTGTACCACCATTACGATAAATGACGTTTACTATGTGACATAATGTCTAAAAGCCGCTCCATATTCTTCTATTTTTGTCATGCAATGTCACGCAATGTTTGCGCAAGCGCCAATGCAATGAAAGATTATCTCATTGCATTGGCGTTTGCGCATATGTAAATTGCACATAGCCTGACAAGTGGCATTCTTGAAACTGTAAATGGTGACCTTCGAACTACATATCACATTGTACTGAAAACCTTCTCAAAACAATTCCTTTTTGGAATTTTTATGAAGAAATTCACAAAAGGCAATTACATTTCAATGGGTTCCAGCAACTGAAAGCACTCAATCTTCTGGAATTTGCTATTTCTATTAGATGGTTTATATGAAAAAACACACTGGAACCATGCTTCAATAAACAGTGAAAGGGACACAAGCAAGAACCACTGAAAGTCAGCTGCAGTTAACTGAACAATAATTGTTTTTGTGAATGGATTCAGTAATGGTAATGAGAAAACAACATTAAAGAGATAAAAGGAAGTTTGTTTATATAAACTGTAGTAAACAAAGGTTTTGAATTGATATAATTTCCTGAACTTCTTCTCAGGAATAGTCTGAAATACCGGCAAAAGCAAATAGCACAAATGAATGAACTGAGTTGAAGAGAAAACCGAAAATCCAAGTAACTTCTGAATAAAAATTCCAAGTGGATCCATACATATTATACAGATGCGGAAAATAATTATCGGTTCATGCAAAATCAATGCAGCGCAACAATCGCCAAGCTCACAATTAGAGAACTTGGTCGAGACGGACTATCAACTTTTCAACTGAACCACCGCGCCTTTACCCTACTTTATTTCGTGAAAAACTGATAAGTAGGAAGCCGGTAGACGCCTGCGAGCTTGAATTATTGAAAATGAAGTAGTTCAATCGCATAGTTGATAATCCGTCGCGACCGAATCTATATTTTTGAGCTGGTCGACTGTGGGTGCTGGCTATCTCAGCTTGTTCCGGGAACCGATGTTCGTTTTCCCATCTGTATGTGTACCCTTCACACACACACAAGATCTTAAATATACTTTATTATCAAAAAAAATCGTGATGAGTGAACAGGTAGTAAAAAATATATTTGAGATTCACATACATTCATATCGCGTCAAGTTCTTAGAATACAATAATTCTTTGAATATATATTTATTTAGTTTGTTTTTTATCCTTGGTGATCTTGTGTCAATGTTCATTTTTAATTATATTTTCTTAATCTAAGAATAGGTCCCTTTTATCATCATCTATGTTATCATTATAAAAACACATTATTTATTCCTTACTTGAATATCATCTGCACATACATCAAGCTCTAGTCTTTTGATACATGTATATATTATAGTTATCACCTATTATTATTCATATTATATTATCCTTCAACAAATAGTCAGTCCACTCTCAAAATATGCACCATTCAATATTTAAAATTTATGGTTTAGGACTAACCTCTAGCAGTAACTTTCCAAAAAGCAGTTGTAAGCCCGCGCACAGGTTTGCCTTTTGCGGGTGTCTCTTATTCAGAAGTCCTACTAAGAATATGAAATTTGGAATAAACATTATTATTATTATTTATTAGACGAACACAGGACAAGTTTCAATTTCTTCAATGAAAAAGAAAATTACTGAAACGAAAACCAATGCAGATTCAAGCAATAGATAAGTCGTAGATACCTAAACCCAATTTAAAACTTTTTTCTTTTCTGATTTTTTGATTTTAATTTATTTTTTTCTGAATAATTCGAGAAGTCCGAATCAGAACCATCTAATGTAAAATGTCATCAACTGCATTGAAATAAAAATATCACAATGAGATAGTAATAAATTTCGCCTGCATTGCAGAGAACTGATTATTGGACGAAATTAATCTATCCACCAACAAAACAAAATATATCAGTGGCACGTATCATATACAGAGAAATTAGGAGGTAATAACCAATAAAACTCACCGGAGGTTTGGTGATTGAGCATGTTTTGTTGTAAGGTAGGCGATTAAAAAACTACTGAACACAAAAGTTTCAAGTTTCTTTTGTTTAAAACATAGTAAACATAGTTGTCTACCGAAGTATTCCATTAATGGTATTCAAGCATCACCAACTGCGTTTTAGAATTTCCATTTTCCAAAATTCTTCACCGAGTATATAGATTTATTCAATAGTTCCAATATCACTCTCCCAACATGTGTGGTTGTTTTTATTAATTTCATCTAGGTTCAGTTTTTTTTAATCGGTAATGCAAAATTGCAAGGCATCAAATGAAATTTAAAAACGTTTCTGGAAGATGAGTGACATACATCAATAAAACTATTCATAAATGAGATATATTGAGATTGCATAATTTCAGAACCCACAATTAGAAAGAAACTAAATGCCACAAATGATTTATCTTTATACTAGAACAAAACATAATTAATTGCATTGGATAATTTATTGGCAAATATTCATAACATTACCTTTGTTGACATAAACATCAAGATTAGGAGTTCACTACTGAAAATCACCTGCAGTTCATTGACCAGAATTGTATTTGCAATATGATGAACAATTAAGGAAACGATATTAAACACAATAAAAGATTAAATTGTATAAACTATAGTAAACAAAGGTTTAGGAATGAATGAATGATCATGTAGTACTCAATTGATTCAAAACTATTTGAAATATCTGCCCTAATTTGTCCTCATCCTCAAAATATTGAACAATATCTTTCATTATTATTAATCCTTAACAGCCATTGTCATTCACTAAATGCATTTTCAAGTGGGTACATAAAGTATGTCTACTAGTCTGCCACAACGTATACAGAGATGAAGAAGTTACTGTTTCAATAACAGGAAATGATAACCACAGAATCATCATCTAGAGAAAAAAAAGTACGGAAAATTCAATAACGACAGAAAGTTTAATTTGTTTCAGTGAGGACCAAAGATTTTTGTCAAGTTGAGAAACCAGCCTAGCATTACATTGAATTCAAATAGTTTTAAGAATATCACTGATAAAAAAAATACAATGAATGGAAAATTTTCACCACTGCCAGGGTATACCACAGGTATCCGTGTTAGGCCCTATTCCATTCATAATTTACACCATGATATATGAGCATTTTCGAATGCTTCGGAATACAAAAATTGGTGATGATGCAAGCATATTTTTAGAGGAAGAAATACAACAGCAATCAAACAGTTCTGCATAGAAATAATCCTTATAGAAAAAATATAGCAGTTGAATCACGAATCATTCTTCCAAGGAAAAATTACCTACTCAAAGTAAAGCTTTGTATTTATAAAAGGTCTTATATGGGATTGAACATAATGAAATTTGTAGAGAACAATTCAAAGCATTTAAAATTATATACGGAGATTTTTTAAATATGTTCATTGGAATTGGAGTTACAGTAGATTATCATAGGCTATAAAGAATGAGAATCAATCATACCTACTTTTGTATTAATTTTTTATAACACGAATCCTGATTCATTGATCACAATTATTTTTTAATATGATAAATCAACTCCTCACACATTTTTTATCTTTTTTGTTCATCACTCCAACTGATATATAAATCAATAATTTTGATTGATGTGAATCATGTGAAAAGTTACAAATTCACAGCTCAATTTCAAGGAAATACGTTATTACTCTCAACATTCACTGACAAAAAAGATCACTTACTGTAAGAAACAAACGAAAGACTATCCCAAAAGATGATTGGTCATTTAATCATGATCAGATATATATTCATTTAGCAAATGAAATAAATATTTTTTGAAATAGTTGCGAAGTCAAGAATGAAATAAAAGAAACAAAGTTCAAGGAAAAGAAACTCACCTATCTGAGTTATTGGATGATGAATCACTTTTGCTTTCGTTGTCTGACCCTGAGTTTTCTGAGTCAGAAACGTCTCCCATCTGTAAAAGATTAACATAAAACAATAATTTCAAGAGAAAATAATTCACTTTTGCTCACTTTTTCAATGGCTTTCACAATTCAATAACCGCCAAGGAGATGGGTGAAATTTATGGAGGATTTTCTTGAGAATTTGTGTTGACACAGCTCTGATTTTAGACAAAAATTTACAAATTCACATTCAATCAACAACAAACAATAAAATACTCATACTGGTGTAAAAAAAAATTGCTGACAAAATGTTTGCAAGTAAAAATGTCTTTGGTTTTGAGAAAATCTATAAAATAGCAAGAAAAATCTTCGCCAATATCCATAACAAAATGGGTGATTTGTGGTTGAAAAGCACACACTCAATCTGTTCGATATGCTTTACAGCCAACTATGCTTTTTGAGGTTATGAGTGGTGATATTTTTCTTCAAATGTATGGTTCTGAAAGACCCAAATAGACGATGAAACTAGTCAAATGACGATTTTCATCTCTCAGAAAAAATTTTACATTTCATCTTTGGCGATAAAAACGAGAAGGTTTTCAAGGGGTAGTTCTTCAATAAGATTTTTTCAACAAATTTTTAGATTAAACCAACTGGGTTTTCTTCTCACATCTTCTTTCTCTGAAGGTATGAAGTAACTCTTGACAGTCTTCCACCTAAAAACTCAACGTACAGCTGCAACCCTATGTTTTAACAACCCCCCAATTATTGGATATGAAAAAAACTAACCCAGACTATCATCTATGCTTCTCTAAGTATTCTTTCACCAAGAAATAACATCACACAAAGCAAAAAAACACCGAGGATTGTACACAAGTTGGCCTAGAACCTATATGGAAGGTTCTGTTCCAATTGTTTCCCAACTTTAGCTCAAAATTGCTCAAATGGGTCCATCCTGAAAACTGAAAATTTTTTGCTGTGGGGAAGGATAAAGGTATGGAGAATACAAATCTATTGAGAAAAAGTTGGAACACCCCTCGCTTAGGGGTATTATTGATAAAAAAGCACTTGTAAACAAATATATTCTAAGAAAATGTAAAGAATATGTTACAAAAAGAGGGGCCACGCCCTTGGTTTCTTGGGGAGATATAATCCAAAGGACATCCAGGAACACAAAGAAAACAATTTTTTATTCAAAAAACACTACTAATTTGTTGATAATAGGGGGTAACTCACCTCTGGCATTTTCCAGCTGGATTTCAACAATTATTTCCTATTCACGATAAATATTCAGCAACCAAATAATTAACAAACGAAGAAAAGGGCTTTATCAACGTTATCATATCGTTAAAAGGCCCCAATCATAATTGAAAGTTCAATAAAATCAAAGTTTTGCAAAAATGTCCCGAATCAAGAGTAGTCGATCGCCATTTTGTGCTGTACGCAATCAAGGGAAATTTCAAAGCATCAAATATAACTTAAAACGAATAAAACTTATTGTTTTCAAACACTGACCCGAAAATTTCACTCTTTTAGGTTAGAATATCACAATTTACCACTAGATAGGGTTAAGTTAGCTATTTTCTGAGAGAATATCTGTACAGTTAAACACTAGTTGCCGCCATGTTTGATTTATCTCACTGAACCGAGAATCGACGTAGCTGCATGCGCGGAGTTTTGGATATCACGTTATTAGTGGGGAACAGAACACCGATGTGACGTCACACCATAGCCGTACGGTTTCATACAGAAGGATCATTTTCCTTTGCTCTCGTCATCCAATCAGATTTCGACATGGAACCCATATCCGTTTCCGACCGGCATCGACAATATTCAAAAAGATGGAAGGATTTGAATTTATTTTGAAAGATATTTTACAGTACACTCTAGATACAACAAAGTAATCTCAAGCTCACAAATTGAAGACAAAACATATAACATAGAATAACATTCAGGAAAATTTTTGCACGGTGCAATTATACCGGAAACATTAGTGAATATTTTCATAAGTTTTTTGAAAAAATGACTCTCAGGCAGTAAATATCGTCTTCAGAACATCCCTATATACTAAGGATATGTGCTCCGAGTGCAGGTACTTTCAGATTGGTTTTGAGTATATTATGAACAGTGTTAAGAATGTTTCAATTTCACACCGAAAGCTCCAGTGACAACTATGAAAATTGAGTTCACCACGAATATGCCGTTACAGACCACAGGATGTCGATACAAGACTGTTAATCAAATTATCATTCATGAAAATCGAATGCAAAAAATAGTAAAAGATCTCATCAAATATTTGAAATTTCCGCTCTTTTAGTTCAACCTTCAGTGAAGTAAACAATGTAGCCAACATGCGATGTGAAAAATTTGGCGCATTATATATTTTTTCATATAATAGCATTTCGGACATGAATGTCTTGTAGAACTGATTTCATGGATATAAGCTCGCTAAGCAGTCTTCAGGTAAGAAGTTCATCAAATATAGGAGTGAATATTCATTTCTACAGGAAAGTTTGTCGATTGTTTTGAAAGTGAAGGTTGGCAACACTGATACGTATATCATACTACAAAACGATCGGTGTGTTCGGTTATTCAGTTCTCAGAGTCGTATTACGTTCGCTTACATACCCGAACTTCCTAGGATAGAGTTAACGTTTGAACAGAAATCAAATGAGATTGAAGATACAGAAAAAGCTAATTACAAATCGGGTTACAAAATTCACGCAGTCTTTCACAGAAATCAAAAAATCAAACTCTCAAATCTTTTATTTGATTTCGAAAACAATATTACACAATGAGAATGTAATTCTCATTGTTGCCATCAGCTTTTATCGAATGAATTGAAATTTTGGACAAGAAGCGTTTGCAAAACTGAAAACTATGATTTGCTCGAAATATTTGATAATTTGGGGACTGTTCAGTTAGTTAGTAGTTCCAACACACATCTACTGTGGAATAATAATTGTATTTCCCGAATGATGAAGGAGCAGTATTCAGAAGAAAAATAAAAACATTTTTTCAAATGCTATCAAATCTGCGTAGCTACTCTTTAGGCTCTGGTTAACTGAAAGTACCATCAAACACGTTTTCCAGTGTGAACAAATATCTTCCATTGATAAGCCTATAAACTATAAACGAAAGATTGAATCAGTGAACAGTTGGAAATGAACGATTTCGATAGTTATAAATCATGTTGTACGTTAACGATGGACATTACGATCGAGTGATGATAACCAAATAGTAAATAAAAAGAACTGAATCGAATTGAAGAATGGAAATTAGATAGTAAATAAACGATCTATAAAATGAATGCCGTTAAAGTCAATTCTTTTTGGGAGCAATAAACACGAGGCCAAAAAAACTAATAAAAAGGAGAAGACTGTGAGGCACGGAACTATCAATTATACCTTATGTCGCGAGACAAGTTCTGAGCTCGTAAGATTCATTTCCAAAAATCACAAAAAACGAAAAGTGATTTCCGGTGTTTTTCTGTCTTCTTTCAACACTTCGCATAAACGAATCCTGCTGTCAAAATTCACACGAATTCTTCTAAAATAAGTCGTTATTAAAACTCAGTTTTCGCATTTCGCTGAATTCGGGAATCAGGGCCAGTTGAACAAACTCCAGTGAATTGTGGTTCAAGAGACTCAGTTGTCAGGCAACAAATTCGATTGGCTAATGCTTAGAAACTGTGTTTACTTCAACTGAGCATAATCCTAATTCGTACAAGTGGACGTTGAGGTTTGTTCGTGTTGTCAGACGGTTTAGAATCAGTTCAAAGTAGTCGTCCAACCAACCACTGGTAATGGAGTAGGGCCAAACTTACCACAGTTCAACTATTTGACTGCTGTGAACTCTTCTCAGGACCCAATTTTTGAGTCATACGAATTTATTTTCATTCGAATAGGAAGAAAAAGAGCGATATGGAATAAATGTCACATGTCATTGTCAAATGTCAACTGTCAGTACTGACGTGTCAATAACCGCACAGAATTCAATAACCTATATCCTTTGGGTTCAGAATTATGCGTTCTGTGGATGCCTATAAACAAATTCAGAAAATATAGACAATATCGTCGAGGAGTTTTGAATTTCGTTTCTTTCGTTTCTATCGATAATATAGTACACGATTGGCGAATCTCAAGAAAAAACTTGAGATGCGTATTTAATTCAAAACATCAGTGCACACCTCAATGTTATACCAAATCACCCTTATGAAAAAAACAATTAATTCCAATGCTCATGATGTTCTATCAAATGACTGCTACAAAACTACAATGACTTGTTGCGAAATAGAAATAATTTTTTTCAGTTAATAAATTCGTTAAATCTTCATTCAAGTAAAAAAATATATGGCAACTCGATGAATACATTTAAACAATATTACAAGCATTGAAAAAGCAAAAGAAGCGCTGGGAGTTTCGGCTATATTAATGTTTCGACCTAAATGATGTTCAACAAGGAGTAATTTCAAGTGACAAGTTCACTTTTTTATCATTAGCATGTAATTTTTGAGTATTCCTGTTCCGAATGAACAATATCATGGGGTCGAAGTATGACTCTATGGCCGAGTGTAACCAGATTTGAGAGTTGTCTATGATGGCATAAAATAGTATATATTACGTAACTAGGGAGATAAGTGCCAAAACAAAAAATTGTAAGCACGAGGCGTCAGCCAAGTGCGGTTACTCGCGAGTGGACGTAATTGGCCTTATCCCCTAGTCGCGTTCTGTAATTTTTCTACTCATACCATCCTGACAGCTATAAACGTAATGGCTCACTTACTATACACTTGTATTGTGAATTGATAGCGGCCGCTAGTGGGGGTAGAAAAATACATTCAACTAGAATAATACTGTCACCAACATGAAATGTAGATCTTGTCAATCTGAAATTTGTCTGTCTGCGTATGACGCCCTCCTCACACGGACCAACTGTTTTGCAATACAAGTTGCAAACTAGTTGAGACCAAAAACGTTTGGCGACCTTTTCTATGCTCATAAAGTACACATGGATCGACAGAAATGAGCCATAATTATAATACGTGTCAAACTGATGGTCACATACAATAGGTTTCCCTATCGTGAAACAGTGGTAAGGTTTTTGTGCATGTTATGATGTTCCGAAACGAATGATCAGGAAATGAATTCAACATTGCGGGAGAAGTGGAAAACTATTTGGATTTCATAATTACCCAGGGCACTGCAGAAAAGACACCACAGAGAAAGCATAGCAAGAGTTAGCAGCTACTATAACAATGGTTATCATAAAAACCTATTTGAATTGTTTTTTTTTTAATATAAACATTTTCAGTATTCTTATGGTACACGTTCTCATATCTGATGGACAAAAAACCTTGAAATAACTTAATTTCATGGATGTTTCGTAATGATAATGAAATGGTTTGTAAAAATCCAATCTTAGATGAGATGTGAAACAGTTTTTTTTGTCAGGTTACGATTTATGAAATATGGTATTTTCCAATAGAACGCATGCACATTCCAGATTTCGACGTTTCGTTGAGTGCCAACAAACTTGACCATGCCGAAGTCATATTATCATATGCGGTATTTTGTCAGTTTGTCATCAGTCTTGAATAAACGATGATGGAACCTTCGGTCTAAAAGCTGAAACTTTTTGTAGAGATCAACTACCCCTACAGCAAATCGATATCACCAGCAATCGACGATCGTTTTGCTAACAAGGTTAGCATCTTTATGAGAAGAAAATTGATACGATCAATTTGATAATATCAATTTTCTTCTGAAGATGCTAACCTTGTAAGCGAAACGCACGTTGAGTGCAAATAATAACAGTTCGGTTTTAGGGCTATTAACCTCAACAAAAAGTTTTAACCAGTCTTGAAGGTTGAATCATTTAGAAATGACTCCAGTTCTAGGAATCAATTAATTCAATACTTATAAATGGGAAAATATACTTTCTCAAGATAATCTTTATATTTCAAATAGTAATTATTGGAATGACCACATACAGGGATCAATTCCTTTGTTTACTCTCTTTCTTTATTGCTTCGACTTGTTTCATGACATAATTTTGCATTGGTATATGGAGGTATCAGGTATATATCGTAAAAATCGGACAAAAATATCCCAAAAAACCCCACAAGATTATTTCAAGGTGTGCTGTTCATCATTCGTCAAAATAAGCTCGAAAACTTGAGATTCATATATTTTTTGAACAACTCGACACTTTTAATAAAACTCTGGCTACAAACTATTTGTGAACAAAAAACACCGGGGAAAATAACGATCGATCCAGGATCAGTTACGCTATTGCGTAGACAGGTTTCATTTCGGTTTCAAATCGGTTTCACTGTTAAACTGGATTGCAACTCACATTACAAAACAGTTGACCCGTGTGCGAAGAGTCAAAGAAAGAGCGAGGTAAATATTTCCAAACCTTGCTTCTATTTTCGACAAACTACACATTTGAGTAATGCATGACGACTTCATTATTCAAACATGCTGCTATTTGATTATTTATTTTATTACACTGATTGGCTTAAAGACCTAATTTTATTTTGAAACAACGAAAAACTTCCGTTTCTTTCAAGTTGTTTATTCGAGTCGTCAGAGAATATTTGAATTTTCGTGCTCTGCCATTTTATGGAGTGTGCGCAGTTATATTACATGGAGCCCATTTTTGGTATTTGGTTTTTATAAAAATCATTAACTAATAGATTGATGATATTATAGTAATATGATAATGATCAGTCATGTCTCATGTCTATCAACCTATAATAAATGCGAAACTGAGTTGGAAGACTTCCACATTCATCATTTATTTTTGGTTGCTATAGTAAAAAAAATGTCGGCCTTTACTTTCGTAGAAATGAAAGCAAATATGAACCGATATAGGTATTTCTTGGATCATTTTGGAAGTCCGCACTCAGAAAAAAAGTTTTATTTTGAGAAAAACATGGATGAGATGATCGTGCAATTTTGAAGGGTTGGAGAATGAAAAAAATGTATGACTTCATAATATGGAAAAATCAGCTTTTAGTGGTGCCAATATCCATTTATACCAGAAAAAGTATGTTTTTTGAGCTAAACAACGCTCCCTTCCATCAAAAATCATTTTCATCATGACACGTATGGAATTGTGAAAGCCAACACCCATTTATATATATTTTTGATATGGAGATACATCGAATATGAGGTTCATTCACAAACATATAATGAGATTTAGCTAAAATTTACTCACAGATTTCACACTTGAGCCATATCTGCTTCATTTTTGATTTTGAGAAAATTGTGTCAACTCTTTGCTCTTGCAAACGCCATTCGAAGCAAAATGGCGTCTCTCAATCTGTTATTTCCAATATTCTCTCTTCTCCCTCTTTTCATGAACATCGCCAATGGGCTGTTGCTGTTGAACGCAGAACGCACATACAATCACCCAAATATTGTTGGTTCGTAGTTTTGCCTTGTTGCCAACTGTTTCCAAGAATGTCTGAGTTTTTTTCGCTAAAGTAGGCGAAGATAGCTGAATTCTGATATCACTCTTTACAGAATGAGGAATAACGTCTATCATCAGCTGCCAGAACAAAAAAAAATCATCCACGCACTGACTCCCAAAGTGGTCCAGGTGGACCCCCAGGGGTCCACGGATGATTTTATAGGGGTCCACGCTGGCGTGAATTTTTCTTCGAGTTTTGGGAATATGGTAGAAGTATAGTGCAGGAGGTCCACCGGAACCAGCAAAATTTTGAAAGGGGTCTATGAGATAAAAGTTTGAGAACCTCTATCTGATCTACAGGATTCATAAAATTCGTCAAAGAAGTGATTTTTATTCTTTCCAGAAGTATATTTTTGTCTTCTCATCTCATCTTTTAAAAAGTACTGAACAATCAAACAACAGTTAAAAACATACCATGTGCAGAAACCAATCTCAAATCAACAATTTGAACTGTTGGAATTTTTCAATCTGAAATAATCCATGCTTTTCTTATTACTTTAGGATTATTCTGTTTCCATGGTGAAACTTGAAACTACATAATCAGAGCAGATGATAAAATCATTAGTTTTTCTCCAGATTCAATAATACATGAAGATATCACTGCACAACCCGGTGTACCCATTAGAATCGTTGCTGTTGCTGTTCATGGATATCACAGAACTATATATGTACTTCGTGCTCATAGATGTCCAAAAGTCCAAAGGGTTTAATTTAATGACGACTAGTGACTTTAATAATTCAATAATTCCAAGAAAATCTGAAAACAAAATCAACATGGCAACAACTGTGTGACCGTGGTGACATCTCGACTCTGATAGACCAAACTAATGTGATCAATAATGTCCGGAGTCCATTGGCTACAGATTTCTTCAGAAAATGCCATTCCTGTGAACTTTAGGTGTGGTGACCCGTTCATAGATAGCTGCATGGAATGAGAGACTGGTCATAAGGTCAAGTTAATAATTTATCTCAGTGGTCATAGCTCATAGCTTTCATCCCAAGCCATTTATATTGATCAAAGTCAGTTGAAAATAATAGAATATAAGGAGAAAGGAGTTTCGTTGGTGGGTGCAAAACAGAGGAGGTTTTATGACTAGTTTTGGAAGACATTTCGTGTACAAATACCATGCAGTTTGTAAGATTTCTTTACGAAATTGAGTGAGATATACAGGGCCGTCAAAAATCATCGGTCTCGCGGAACCCTCTCTTTCGTCAGTCCTGACGATATATCTTTCTTGATGGAGGAATGTTTTTGAGCCTTTTCAATGCAATACGAGTTCACCTCGATTTTTTTGAGTTTTGAAAAACCAGAGAGAATTCACGAATTTCATTTCAATGATGCCTACCGCATTTTTAGGAATATTAGAGCTCTAGTTGTGATCTTTCCAGGCATTCCAAAATTTATAGAACGTATCCATATTTCATCAGTTTCATAAAAAAATGAAGGCTTCTAAAAGTAACGACGTGAATAGATTAAGTTGAAAAAATTGACTGAATGCATGAATAAACAAACAGGACCAGCTAAACGAAACCGTTTATCAAAAAGCACGAGAGAAAAGTCAAATTATATTTATTTTTGACGTTCTGCAAGGTCTTGCCTATGAAGATGATTTATCAGAAAAAAACATATTTAAGATTGAGAACCCATTTGTGGAATGTTAACAAGAATCACCATTTCAATGTGTGTTTTTTATTATTGTGTCATATGTGTTTTATCAATCTCCAGTTATAGTTTTTACTTTTCTGTTTTTGTTGCTTCACGGATACATACCATTAGACTTCTTGGTCTGTTTCTACTTGGTGAATAAATTAATTACTAATCACTTGAGGAAATGAAAAATGAACAAACAAATGAATTAATTCTCTCTCTTGTTCCATTTTAATACCAAAGGTTCCGATCACACTTTTTTATATACAGATTTACACGAAAAAAAGCCCGGGTGAATCAAGGGACAGAAAATACGAATTAACATTAACTTAGAATTTTTGGAGTTTGTAAGCATCGGAAGAAACCCCCCCCTGGATTAGGAGTTCCAAAGTTCAGCTGTTCTATTGAAAAAAAGTTCCCTGAGCAAGAGAGATTCGACAGTTCTCCAACCTCACAACAAAAGGGTGAAAATTCCGCACTCGTCGGGTCATCCGTGTTGCTACTGCCAAGGGTGGAACGGTTGAAAACAGTTCACCTAACGTGAATATATCTATAGAAGAAAGACAAGTCTCTGACACTTCTTCGATGCTTCAACGAAGTGAGCGAGTCTGTGAGCAAAGAATCGCCAACAAGACGGATTGCCTTTCTCTGAATTGAATCAAGAAGTTTCAATGAATGCCTTGGTGCCGAGCCCCACACATAAGAACTATACTCCAAGGGTGTAAGAAGTGAAGTATTTCTTCGCATGGAGTAGGGATGAGAACTTATTACTGATTGTAATTCCTAGCATCGAGACACTTGACTTTGTAGGAATAGTTACCCCTGACATCTGAATACTAGATAAAGACAGATCGGCTTTCTTTTAGAAGAGACATGCCTGGGTTTTCCCAACATTGGATTCCACCAAAAATAAAAACGCGACTGCTATTTGAAATACATTGTTTATTATTTCATCTCGAATTATTGAAGGAATAATGATAAACGCCGGCAAATAGTCCATGTTTCTGTTGGAAACATATTTTTCTCACCTTAACAATATCTAACAAAAAATATCAGTTTCCTGTACTGTTAAATATGGATTTTCATAGATCAAATCAATTTTAGATTTTTTTTTCGAATAGGTATATGATGAAAATTTTCGATATTGTAGTCGCTTCTATTTGTATGGTAGCAAACCGTAGGCAAATGCTGAAAGTAGGATATTGGCATAACATGCGAGTTATACACTATATACAGTGCGTCTCAAAAGCCCCCTCTCTCCTTCTTATCAAAACCTTGGACAAGTACAAAAACGTTTAATTGGGGAGACTAACAAAAACGTCAGCTTATTTGACAACTATCCAGAGGCGGAGCTTGAATTTGAATGTTAGCATTAACTGTTTCAATTCATCACAGCTTCGCGTTTTTTGAAAGCGAGTTGCCAAAACTGACGTGAACACTAACAAAATTAGTATCATTGAATAGGTGTTTTTGATACATTTTGAAAGGGGTGTCGCTTGTCGTAAGGTTCCATTTAAAACTATTGGTCACAATGGCCTTGTGATGTCATCTTTGCCGATATCGTCATCTATCATCACTAGTAGGGAAGTTGAGTTTACAACCTTTGATGTTCCGTTTTCAAATTTCACTTGTTTATGTATAATCGTTCCAAAGATAAAAGGAGAGAGGGGACTTTTGAAATCCACTGTTACTGTTTCTACGGCTATAACAGATAATAGTGAAATGATTCAACAAATAACATGAACTTGAAATTTCCCTTTAGGTAAAATTAAATGAGTGAATAGAAATGTCATTGATTAAATTTTGACATCCCATGGCAGACATGATTCATTGGTAAAAATCACACCACAACTGTAACACAATGAAATCATTGTTCATCAGGCAAGGAAATGAAATTGAGAACATACAATGTAGCTCATTGATCTATCGAGAACACTTCAGATAAAGCAATTTTATGTTATAGCCGTAGAGAAAAATGTTATATATATATATATATATATATATACCCAGGTGAGATCTTTCGGCGCTTCGTGCGTCAGAATATAAAAATGCTTGCTATATCATATAGCTTATTACTCACCCTAGGTATATAATAAACTTTTATTATACTCTGATACTTCTCCTTATATGAGTACATTTCAACAATACTTTATACAGGGTGTAACTGAATAAGTGTAGTAAAACATTCAAGGAGGTGATTCCTCATCGAAAAAAAGATAGGATCTTTCATATAAAGATACTTCATTGGAGCATCCCTTGTTGAGATACAGCCCCTGAAAGGGGGTACATAAAATTTGTATAACAATTTTTTTCACAAGCACTGAAAAAGTTACAATATTGAAATCAACCTGACGTTTTGTACTACCAAAAAGACACTCAGCCATCTATTTGGTTTACCCCATGGTTGTAAGGGGTGGAAAACGCAACCCCTAGAATTTATTTCCAATGTAACTTTTTTCTTATTATTTGTTTACCATTTGAAAATTCATTTCCGATAGCCTGTTTCATTCTAAACAAAAAATGTCTTCTGGGTTTTTTGCCCAAAATAAACCAGTTCGCAGCAAAAAATTATTTCACGAACAACTACAGAGATACATCGTCATAAATGCGGAAATGCGAAACTAATCTATCTAGTAGGTCGCTATTAGCGATAGTGACAATTAAATTGGTATGACGCTGTCAGTTTGTGAATTTTCGAAATTGAATTGATATTAATTATGTGTTGTTGTTCTGTTCTTAATTTGTTACTTTAAATTTTATCTACCCCCTTTAAGGGGCTGTATCTTAACAAGGGATGCTCCTATGAAGTTTACATGAAGAAATCACCTCCTTGAATGTTTTACACTTATTCAGTTACACCCTGTATAAGCAGGCATTCTCTTGGATTTTCTCGAAGTATTACTCTTTCTTATCCCTATACACCTATACAAAATTTCAATCCATTCGATGAATTTTCTTGTCAAACCTCGAATACCAGATGAAACCCAATCGCATCTGTAGTGTACAAAAAAATGTTTGCCGTTGAGTTGCCGTTGAGATCATTTGTGAATCTAAGTATAAAATATTGGGGTTAATTTTCCGTATTGATGAGTTGGCAGCAGCTGGCACGCTTTCAATTTTACCCCGTTTACTTAAAAATTATCTTTATTTCGTTTGTTAGTTTGTGACGCTGTCCCCCTATACAGTCGCTCGTGCCAAACAGAATTCAATTTCTATTGTTGCGACTTTGAGAAAGTTAACAAAAGACTGAGCTTTCGGTGCAAGGACTTATAGGTATGCAGTGGCGTATCGTTAATCGGTCCAATTGATCAAATGTGACAATTTTTTACGGAAAATGGTTTTTATTCGAAACTAGAAAAGCACATAATGAGAGTGTAAAAATTTTGAATTCATCCTCACAAATCTTGTAGAAACCACTTTATAATTTCAAAATCTTCTTGAACGCTATGTCAAAGGTGCGAAGAAAGTCACTGAGATTTATTCAAGAGATCAGATAAAGGCCTAGAAGTTCGAGTATAAAATAAATGACTCTCAGAACAATCTCTCGAATCTCAGATCTTTGACAGATTTTCAATAACGAATATTGAAGAAAAAGAAATTGTGAATGAATTTTGAAAACGGGAACGAATTTGTTTTTTACAATTTCAACAACATAAGTATTTCCATGAATAATAGTTCTTATTTTCTTTATGGTTGACAAATTTGAGTTATACGAGAAGTTACTGGCTGAATTGACGTGCTCTATCCAAAAGGATCTGTTTTTGAATGGACTTCTCGTGATAGATCAGAAGTCTACCCTTCCACACTCGTATAAACTACAATATTAATTTCAAAACTCAAAAAACTACGAAGAAAGTCTATAAATAATAAACATATAAACAGACCATGTTTGTAATTTTTTGATGTTATTTCTTTAGTATAAGTTTCGCATTTGATTAGTTTCGAGTAATTTACGTATAGGTTGATATTTGAAATAAACTAACTTCAAGCTATCATGAAATTCCATGGAAGTGAATCATTGAAGCTGAGGAATATTTTATACTTGCCCTTGGCAACGTTTCGGAAACTACTCTGCTTCCTTTTTCAAGCCTTTTGCAAACATTCTTTTAGAAATACTAGTTTTGTGTAGGTATTGTATCAAAATGTGACTCTGTCGTGAGTGACTCATCAATAATTCTACCTATTGAATCTTCCCAGATCAACTTCCCTCTTCAGATGAGGCGTCCAACATTAATATATATTCAATGGGCCAGTAGTAATATCCACATTTCCGTTCAATAATATACGAATAGCCCCTTCCAATTTCCTTGTTGAGTCGAAACAAACCTTTGAACACAATACATAATTCAGAAAATTGTGTTTATAGTATTCAATGTGTATGTGGTAGTGTTTATACTGGCGAAACATCAAGACCATCAAGAATAAGAAAAGTTGAACACAAAAACAACTTGAGAAGACGAGAAATAGATAAGTCTAAATTAGCTGTACATATAAATGGTACACATGGTGGAATGGAATGATGTTGATTTACTCATGGCGGAATGAAATGAAAAGGGAACCCAAAGAATCTAGAGCAATGTTGGACGCCTTTTCCCAAGAGGGAAGTTGAACTGGGAAGATTTAGGTTGGAGTAGGTTGTGTCAAAATCAACACCTGGTAAAACTATTGATGAATTAATCATGCCAGAGTCATATTTTGATACACACAAAAGTACAATCTCTGAAAGAATGTTAGCAAAAGGCTTGAATCGGGAACGGTAAGACCTAGGAGGCCATTTGAATTGGACAAAAGTTTCTAATTTTGGAAAATTAGAATTTATCTCTTTCAGAATCGAAAATATCAGTGGTTGGTTTTGAAACATTCTACACAAACTAGAATTGTCAAATTTTTTGCTTCAATACTGTTAAAATAAATGAGATTTCATCATCAACTTAATTTTCTAATTTTTCTCATCGTTTTTTGTTGCCACTGTAATAACAAATTTTGCTATATATACATATATATATATATATATATATATATATATATATATATATATATATATCGATAGAATTGTTTGATGGTTAGGAGTTTTTGATCTCTGAAAGAATGTTAACAAAAGGCTTGAAAAAAGAAGCAGAGTACTGTTTGAACGTCACTATAATAAGAAGCAGAGTAGTTTCCCACTCCCAAAATATTCTTCACCTTTCTTTCTGAAATTCAATCTCTAAATTCGCAAAGAATCCGATATGTAACTGATAAAATGACAGTCAATTTTGATTTTTCGTGATATTGCACTTACGTATCGGGGCATATATACCAACTTGCCTTAAAAACAGCCAGGGTGGGGCAAAATCTGATTTTCATTAAAAATATCAAAAATCATTGATTTAAAAAAAAAATCAGGATTTATTTGATTTTTTTGATTTGAAATTTAAATTTGAACATTTTGATTCTTTGAAATTATTGTTAATTATTTTAATGTATGAGTCTAAAAATTTTAATACAATTTGAGGCTCAAAAACTTGTGACAACGCATTTATCGCGCTTCTTGCAAGAAATTTCTTGTCGCGATTCGTTTTCCTTCTGTCCTATACACTCGCTATACAGTGCCAAGTGAGGCACGAACACGAAAGTGTTTGTTGTGCTCTTTGCAACAATATTCCTGTCGAGGCTTGTTTTCCTTCTCAACCTATAAATTGACATTTCCCAACAATTTCACGCATTTCGCTAGTTGTACACTCGGATATTAGAAACAGATTAGGCATAGAAAAAGGAGGAAAACTCCTGTTTTTGTTTAAATTGTATAGCGAATAGACTGAAAATATACAGTAATAAAATTTAGGTGTTACGTTTAGTTTAAAAATTTGGAATTATGTACTTCTTTTTTGTTGTTTTTGCTAAAAGCAGATACTCCTTTTGATCTTCGAGAAAACTTTTATATTATGTTGTTATCTGGTTCTGAATAAAAAAAACAAAAATTGATTCAAATCATGATTTGAATTTTGAAAATCAAGCGAATTAAATCATGATTTTAATCACTTGATTTAAATCAGCCCAACCCTGAAAACAGCTAATCCGGTCTATTCTGGTGAATCTTGAATAACTTTCCATATTGAATTATGGTTATTGAAAATAATCGACAACTGTTATAGAAGAATATTATGATGCAACATCGAGATTTCTGATATATCTTGTAGCTACTGGTTTTACGATATGATATAATATTGAAATTCCGAAAAAGTTTGGAAAAATATTGATTGTTGAAAATTCTTGTTGTGCACCATAATTGCATTTGGTCCCATTCTTGAATATTTCTGAATAATCTAGTGATATTCAAGAATCAATATGCCACCAGAATGGACCTTATTATACGAATATGAAGAATTTTCATTTTCCAGGAGAGATAAACCCAAAAAATGGATTCCAATACTAATCTACCTCCTGGAATAAGATTCGAACAATATCAACATGAGAGGTGAATTTCAGATCAGAATCGGAATTATCGGTAGTCACTAGTAACTTCGACGAGTCACCTCTGATTGTTGATCAACAGAAAATTATAAAGCTGCGCGGCACAAAAGCCTACCCGCACGTGTCGCTTTTACACAAATGTGGAAAAAGATCGGAACTATCGAAAACTGACCTGTTCTATTGAAGGGATGTTTGTCATCGGAGCACCCTTTTCTGTTAAATTTTACCCTTTTACGTAAAATTAATCCCCTATTTTACAATAATTACGTATTTTGATGCATTTCACACAGCTGGCAGCTTTTCGCACAATACAACGAAAGGGAAGATTAAAGACAAACATTTTACATAATAAAATCAAGGAGGGGCCCTTTCCGAATTTTTGGAATGACGTGACGGCTGAAATCGGGGAAATCTATCGAAAAACGAAATTCAATGGATTAACGAATCCGATGATTAACAGCCACGCTGATTTTTATTGCGTTCATTATCAAACGAGAAGGGTGACTGAATGTTTTTCCTTTCCTGTGTAATGGCGGTGAGATTGTTTGATAATCGCGTTATAAGTGAAAATTCCATTCAACACATCAATTAAAATTTTATCTTTTTTTTTTCTACAACCATCTGTGAAGCAACGACTTTAATAATGATATTTTCCCTGAAACACAAAACATAGTTGTTATCGAAGATAATCTAATACATTTGTAAGAAAACGTATACAGTGTGGTCCACTAAGTCTGCAACAAATGGGAAACTTTTTTATTATCGATTTCTCAGAAAATTTTATTCTTGACAAAAGTTGGTGCATGTTCCAAAACTATACCAAGTGTACCTGAAATGGCTTTATGACAATCACCATACGGGATAGGCCAAAAAATATAAATTTCGTTCAAGAGTACCCTCATTTCAGAAAATATAGAAATATGTTGAGGAGAAAAGTTGCTTAGAATTAAAAGTTATGTTCAGATACGAAGTCATGGCCTGCTATTCGAATTTTTTTTCTTTTGGAAAATTTTGAATTACCCCCGTATGATACATATTTTTACTATTTTGATTCAATATGTATTTGAAGTAGCTACAATCAAATCGGTTTGGAGTATTTCTTATCAAATCAAAGTGAATTTGTATAATTTACATGGATTTGTATTTTTTTAGGTGACCGTCAACTTCTTGTTTGTTGCAACGATATTTAACAGAACTCTGAAATAACACTAATACTTTTTTTAACGAGGCAAATACTTTACTAACTACATAAAAATATTTGTGTTATTTTAGAGTTCTGTTAAATATCGTTGCAACAAACAAGAAGTTGACGGTCACCTAAAAAAATACAAATCCATGTAAATTATACAAATTCACTTTAATTTGATAAGAAATACTCCAAACCGATTTGATTGTAGCTACTTCAAATACATATTGAATCAAAATAGTAAAAATATGTATCATACGGGGGTAATTCAAAATTTTCCAAAAGAAAAAAAAATTCGAATAGCAGGCCATGACGTCGTATCTGAACATAACTTTTAATTCTAAGCAACTTTTCTCCTCAACATATTTCTATATTTTCTGAAATAAGGGTACTTTACTCTTGAACGAAATTTATATTTTTTGGCCTATCCTGTATGGTGATTGTCATAAAGCCATTTCAGGTACACTTGGTATAGTTTTGGAACATGCACCAACTTTTGTCAAGAATAAAATTTTCTGAGAAATCGATAATAAAAAAGTTTCCCATTTGTTGCAGACTTAGTGGACCACACTGTATAAACGTAATTGGCTTTTGTGATAAAAGGGTTTTGATATCTCTTCATTATCTTCGAATAACGTATTTTGCCAATGAAGTTTTGCATCTTCAGGAGAAGAATTTAATATCTTCTTCAATGCGTTCAATGAATGTTGTTCAGACAGTTTTTAAGCTGATCCCACTATTGCTGTATCAGAAACAGTAAGACCCACAATGTCGTTAAATTGTGAAAAAAGTTCTGATTTTGAGGGACTAGAATTTATCTCTTTCCAAACCGAGAATATCAGTGATTGCACTCTTCGAATGTCATAATTTGGTGCATGGATTCTTCCCTCTAGTTTTTTCTGGGTTCTTAACCTACCACAATCTGAAAAAATAAAAAATTTATATGGACCGCGGGAATGTGACGTCACAAGACAACTTTCAATCAGTCTGCTGGACAAACAAACCGACTTCCATAAGCAACAATGGTAATTTAATGAAATTATGATCGTTATTATGAGGAAATTACGGGTTTACACTAATTATGGGTATACCCTTAGTGTACCTGACAAATATAAATGTCTATATATTACAATCTATATTCATTATTCTTCCTGCTTACAAGAAAACTGTATGTGAGATGGATGTCCAGAAGAGATATTTAGAGAAGCTGAACGGAAGTAATGGATGTGATCCTTATCTATTGAAATTTGGGGTTTGTAGTAATGCTGTGGAATACTTTCCTAAAGTTTCATGACATGTTGTATGACATTATAAACTATTTTGTATATGAGAGTGCATGCACAGGAGAATACTTCAAAGGCTATATAAGTTTGGATTCATACAATATCTTCATATCTAAATGGATTAGAAGGATTGGATTGAAGCTCGTGAAAAAAATACTGAAAATGTACTTTAATAAATAATAATTTTGAAAAAACAGATTTAGGGTATGTTATATAAGGCTCTACAAAATTATAAACCACAACCATCTTTTCATATGGTAATACAAGGTAATACTGTATAAAAAAGGCATTTAGATGGATTATGCTTCAAACTTTCCCATGTGAATGAATAAGTCTAGAGTTTCCCGGAGATGATAGATTTCACGATAACAATTCTGCAATTCGAAATCAATATCTGGACATAGGTGTTCACCAGAGTTTTGTGCATGTTCCACTTCTTCAACTGGTTAATTTATATCATTCAGAGTTTGATTTTGCTCATCAATAATATTCAAGTTTTGAACAGCTGGATTATTGACACGAAAAAATATTTTGCCTATGTTTCCTTGATACTTTGAAAATATCTCATACAAAATGTTTTGAACACACCGTTGCCCATTTCAACTTATCAGTAGTTAAATCTGCTCTTCTAGTTGCCTGAATCCACAATTCACGTTTCTTTTCAGCAAGAGGATTAATCTTTTTTTCTTTTGTTGAAAATAGAAGGAAATCGATGGAATGAAACATTATCTCTGCCGCTTTTGCTTTCACATTGCACAATCGCACAGAATTGAGGCTTTATTGAGAAAAAAAATTTAAAATATGACATAAACACACACTTAGCATAGGTAAATCCGGTTTGTTTGTCCAGCAGGCTGGATTGACAACTGTCATTTACTGTCGTCTGTCAGATATGCCCGCGGTCTATTGGAATCTCTACAAGTGTAGAAAGGCAGATTTTCAATGTACCGAGATAAGTTGCTGCGATAATTCAAAAATAGTTCTTTCTGAATGGAAAATGTTCGATTCGTCACCAACTTTTCGTATATCTCAAAACTCAAATTTCCAACATTTAGAAAAACCAAACATAAAAACGAAACTAGAAGAGAATATTTGTGAGAGTATTGAAGACGAAGGCGGATTTTGTTTCCGAATCGTTAACGATAAGTATTTTGATAAATATTAGTTCTTGTATTTTTTTTGATATTCAGAGTTGAGATGTACAAAAAGTTGCTGACTAATTGAACATATTCCATTCAGAACAAGCTATTTTTGGATTATCGCAGAAAATTATGGGGGTAGATTGAAAATTTGCCCTCCTACACTTGTATATATTCCAATATCAGTTCTTATTTTTTCCGATTGTTGTAGGTTAAAGACCCAAAGAAACAAAATGGAAAAATCAGTAGTTGATTTTGAAATAACGAGCTATTTTTGGATAATCGCAGAAAATTATCGGGGTAGATTGAAAATTTGCCCTCCTACACTTGTATAGATTCCGATATCAGTTTTTATTTTTTCCGATTGTGGTAGGTTAAAGACCCGAAAAAACAAAATGAAAAAATCAGTAGTTGATTTCGAAATAACGAGCTATTTTTGGATTACCGCAGAAAATTATCGGGGTAGATTGAAAATTTCCCCTCCTACTCTTGTATAGATTCCAATATCAGTTCTTATTTTTTCCAATTGTGGCAGGTTAAAGACCCAAAAACACAAAAAGCAAAAATCAGTCGATGATTTTGAAATATTCACCAAAAACGAGTTGTCAAATGTTTGTTTCATGGCTCAATACTGTCACTATACATTAGATTTCATCGTCAACTTTATGTTCTAATTTTTTTCATCATTCTTTGTTGCCACTGTGATAACAAATTTCACTATATTTTTCAATAGATGTGTTTAATGACAATTTGTTCGATATTTGTTCGATATTCTGATATTCGACGAAAAATACAGAAATCCGTATTTGATACAATAAAGTTGATGATGAAAATCTAATGAACGAAACGTCGCCTCGAATATTTGTTTATATCAGATTATAACAAAAATAAAACATACTTTTTTTATATCATGTGAAATGAAGGCGGTGGGGACAACGAAATTCGACAATTCTATTTTTTGGCGAATAATTAAAAAAAAAACACTAATATTCTCAATGTGAGAAGAGATAATTCTAGTTCCCAAAAATAGAAAACTTTGGTCCAATTTAACTGTAGGTCTTACCGTTTTCGAAATAACAATAGTGGGATCAGTTAAAAAAAGATCCTCTATATCGGATAAATGTAAAAGTTGAGTCAGAAAAAGATACTTGCATATATTTTTTCCCTTATTGAAAATAATATAACCGCGCAATTTTTAACTAATAATTCAAAAATTTCATGGACCTGTCAACCACTTATATTAATTGTGGTGTAAGATGGTATGAACGTTTTAGTGACTGTGATGACATAGTGATCATTTTTCTTCGTAAAAACGGTTATTTACGGAATTTAGTGGAAATGAAGAATCAGACTGAAACGAATTTCATAAAAAAATCTCTCGTTTTGTATAGGAATCTCTTATAAATGTTATCTTCTAGAACTGATTATTAATACTTTGATTATATTAGAGAAATCAATCAGACTAATTAGTAGGTAACCGACGAAGTCCATATCGGACCAAAAAACTTTATAGGTATTTTATGCACTCCCTTAGACTGCGAAGTATATAAAAAGCTCCCCCTTGTATTCAGATTCAGTTTCAATTTCACACCAAAGATTCCAATCCCATCGTTCAATCATTTCCTGTGTAAATCATTCATAGAAATTGAAGTCATTCTCGAAAGGGAAGAAAGAATCCATCTAAAACATCTACTTCCCTGCCTATACGGCGCGACGGGCGCTGAATCACATAATAGTCACTTTTTCTTGTACAATTTGTATATCAAGCACTCGAACTTGGCTCAAACAGATACCAAAAGAGTGATTGGTATACATATCGTATCAGAAAAAGGGAATTCAGCGCCTGCGCCAAAAGTTTCAGAAAGAGTTGACTAAAAATTTGATGTCACTCCTTTTGAAGGTGTTTTGAATTTTTTGCATTGACATGGAGGACAAAAAACAAAAAAAAATTCTTGCTCAGAAAAATAATTATTTTTCTATAAATGGTGTTTGTTTGAATGTGGTTGAGAATATTTTTCAGTTGTATCAGTTCGAAACTGTTCAATAAACTTTTTAGGTCATAAGAAATAAAATGGAATCCAAGCAAATGAATTGTGAATGCAAAAAATAGAAAATAAATAGAGGTACTGAAATAAGAAACTCGAAAATAAACGTCAATAAAAGAGAAATGAAGACATTTAATTAACCGAAAAAATGAGCAGAAATTTAACGAAAACAATACTGAATTAAATATATGAAATAAAAGTAATAGAAACCGAGAAATCGAATGAAATCACATTCATATTTATTTATTTGACGAGTGGCCAAATAGCCCGAAACCGGTCTGCAAGTGTGTCCGTCCCTATAATTGAAAATCAATTCCTTCATTTGTATCGACGAAAGCAAATGCAGGATTTACTTCTGTGAAGAAACCTGCACTGGCACCTGGTCGGATATAATTCAATGCCCTTCGTGGTATTAGCCAGGGAAGTAGTTGTTTTCTGACAGGTGCTAGCCGAAACCTACTGTGTAGGTAATTTGAGACTGGCCTGAACAGATTGTTCGAAAGATGATTTCATATTTTATATTCAATTCAGTATTATATTCATTTCATCTGCATTTTTTCATTTCTTCCCTTTAATATTCTGTTCGAGATTCATTTCGATAATCTTGCTTGGATTTCACTACTTATTTTCTCATTTGTAGTTTTCTTCTCATTATTGCTTTTCTTTTAATTCCTGACTATTTGAAGTCATTGTATAATAAGTGATGTTTAGTATCTATTGCTTTTGTGGGAGTTTTGGCAACTATATGCCCATTTGGGAGTTAAGATGCCAATAGAGTTTTTCAAACCCGAAACTCATCACAGGAAACATTTTTCCTCAAATAATCAAAGTCAACCATTTTCGAAAAACAATTGAACAGTCACGCCTATCAACAAATAAGGCAAAAACCTATATAAATGCTGAAGTGGAGCTTCGACATGATTTTTCAAACGAAAGGAACAGATTTGAATGGAAGTCAATAAAAGCAGGTTCAGAACCAAAATTTCAATATAAACAAAGTTTTTTTTTTTCGAAAATGGCTGATAAACTCCTTCAAAACCTTGAACTATTCACAGCAAGCCTAAATTTTTTCCTAAAATAACACGTAAGCCCACGTTTTCGAAAAAGGTTTTTTTCAGTAATGTCTATCAATAAATGAGGCAAAAACCTGTCAATCACATCAAAATTGGTAAACTCAAGAAGTAACGAATGATGAAGTGACTCTATATCGAAGAAGCTTTGACATGATTTTTCAAACGAAGGGAACATTTGATTGCAATTCATTAAAAATCCAGGTCCAGAACCAAAATTCAATATAAACAAAGACTTTTCTGTGCGTAAATGGCTAATAAACTGCTTCAAAGCCTCAAACCCTTTTTTTTTCTGAAAATGAAGTAACTCCACCATTTTTCCAACAAAAATTTCGATCAGTCACGGCTATCAATAAATAAACTTGTCAGCCGTATCAATATCATCGGCTCCGAAAACCGCACACACGCATTTATTCAACAAATACCGGCTTTTGTCATCTAAATTTGACGTAGCTCCGCGCCGACGTCGAAATTCGACGCTGTCCCTTAAATTATCAGTAGGTACGACGCGCTAGTATCGTATAGGTGCCCGCAATGACAATTTTCTAAAATTCGGCTGTTGGTCTTTGGTGAGTCCTTTGTCATTCAATTTACACCGTAGCTGCAACTATCGTCGAAGACGACAACATCTAGTCGCTTGTGTTCTGTTGTCGGGCTTCTTTTGTTTTGTTCGCGACGTACAGGTTAATCGGAAGGTGCTGCATGAATAGGTATATGCACGATATCAACCATAACGTTGGCTGTGGCGCCCAGTCAATTGTTAATTCTTTGAAACAACTCACGAATCGATAGGAACAACACGTTTTCGGTGACAGTAAAAGTGAGTTTCGTTGTTTGCATCTAGAAGGGCATGTCCGATCCGAAATTATACTACTCTCCCTCTTTTGCATAGCACGTGTTACTGTTACATAAACAACGCGACCAGTAACATCAGCCGGATTTTCGAATGGACCTAACGCCACCACTCTCAACAAAAGCATATTTTTCGGCAGTGAAACAGTTTGTTTTCGAAGGACGTTGATCGGTGGACCATATGAATCCACAAAACGAAATACTCGAAACATTATTGATACATTTCAACTGAAAAGGATATTGCGTGAAATCAAATATCATTTTCGAAATCCCACCCAGCTTTGAGAACGTGACAGCTCCGAATAACAAAAAATTTTTTTTTGCTAGGCGTGTCTGTCACTTATAGCTGAAAATGAAAGTTGCGCGACTGGGCATTTTCTGTTTTCTGACCAGTGGTCTAGAGAGTGTGGGAGCATTATTGATCGAGTTGGCCATGCTTTATACACGCATCTAACACAACGCACATAACATACACATACTCATCAGTTCACCCCACGTTCTCATTTGTGCTGTCCGTTATGTTTTCCATTCATCATTACGGTTTCTGATAGCTGCGTTGCCTTTATCTTTTGATCAATATTTCCAGATCTTCGTCGAATTTGCACTGTACTTGGTTTACTTTGGAATATATCACTGGAATTCATCATTTATTCGTTGTGCCACATCGATCTTCTTGGACGTCTCGATGAACGACTGTCTGATGGAAAGCTTCGTCTTTTCAACAAAGTTTTGCATCAGCACATACAGATTTGAGAGTATATTTATAATAAAATTACTGTCTGCTATTATTTTAATGAGGATACTTCATTAAGATTTTTGCACTCAATAACATATGTTCTGAATAGTTCTATTTGAATGCTGTACATAAAGAGAAGGGTAATCTTCTTGTGTAACACTGATAGTCGAGATAGTCGAAACTTACTCTTTCTCATAAGTAAAACAGTGACACTCGAAAACTTTTTATAGAGGGACTGAAGAAACCTGTTATGAATTCATTTCACAATCATTTGAAAATGTTCAGGTTGAAAAATGACAAATTGTCCACTCGGAATAAGACGAGGTCGGCAAAACACTTTTCGAACTTCTTGGCACTTTTCCGAAGCCGCCTTCTTCTTTTATTGGAAATGTCATTCTGTCTATCGGAATTTATAGAATGTTTAAAACCCCACACAAGCACCGTTACAAAAAACGAGATATTACCAGCATGATATTACAGTTGCTACATCAGTATATCAGTACCAAAAGGTCAGAAAAGATATAGGTAATCGGTATCCCCTTAAAAACTACTCACCTCTTCCATAACTAACACACCAGTTTCCGAAAATGCCACGTTACCGTTTTATTAGCCATTTCCTCAAGTACAGGATTCAGCGTTCTCGTCACTAAATGCCAGTCCATTTTTAGTGTCGAAAATACCGTGAATATTACAGTAAGTAATCTGAATGTTACCATTTGCAACAATCCGCGTGAAATATAACGGGAATTCATGAGATATGATTGGCATGTCCAACGCATATTGAAGCTGAAGAAGCTCAATTGTGAACCATTTTATCACCATGTAGGCAAATGACATTCACAAAAAATGACAATATTGACATTTGTGAAAACGTCATGAAATTTGTTTGTGTACAGTGCCTATTTGAAACACGAATTATATCGAAATTAATCTTGCAAATATTAATATCTTCATCACATAATGATATTATTCCGGATTATTGTGAATTAAAAGGTACACAAACCTTGGCAAAAGATGAAATTTCTCCCTCAAGAAATGGTTCACCTTGGCTTTGAGCTTCGGTAAGCTATATTTTTCTCAAGGTGATGACAGCCACGAAAAATGATGCCGTTACCCTTCCTCACAGTCTTCATGATAAAAGAAAACATCAAAGTGCTAAAACACCTTCAGTACCGGTTCCACATACTGCTTGAACTCAACTCCACGGAAAAAAAACAATGCATATTTTGGTGCCAATTACCACACATAGAAATAGTATTTAGCCACCAGAAGTCGATGGAATGTAAAATGTCTCTTGGCACGAAACAGATGAAATGGATACTTGGTGAAGGTCCATGAAGAACTAATCAGATATCACTTTGTTGTGTTATTCTCACTAGACAGTTTACAAAACAGATACACGTGTTCACCAAATAATAGATCATTCAAGTCTGTTATGGTACTACCAAGTACAAAACCGCTAAACGTGTTTCACTACCCACTAGTTTCTTCAGGAGTGTTATAATACTATAACAATTTCTGTCTATAAAGACGAAAAACAATGGGCCCAATGAGGCCTGAATGCTGTGTGCTATACACACCATCATTTCCAGATCCAGAGAGCTTGTTTAGCTCCGTAGCTGGCTAAAAATACCGATTTGTAAGAATTATGGAAATTCCGGGGTACTTAGTTATGGGACTATTCAAATGATGAGATTATTTCTATGTTAGATCCCGAGGAAAACGTGTTGTTTTAACTATTCTAGACCAATAGCAGAAACGTCTGCTTGTGAGAGTTAGTCATACACGGCCTGTTGGGAAACATTAGATTTGCCTAATCTTTCATATCGGATGTGTTCGCAATGTTCCTTGAAACGAGTGTAATAGCTGGAGGACTTTGACCAATCTTTTTTTGCTGATTTGTACTTCATACTTTTTGTTTCCAACCTACCTTTCCCACCATATTCGGCATCTTTCGAAAACATGAACGGAAAACCTCAGTTACTTCTGCTGTTAGGTAGAAACAAGGGTTCTACGTCATTAAAATAACAGATTTATCATTGTCATATCGATATATTCCACAATTAAGGTTTTTCCGGATGAAAACGGTTAATTACTAAAGCTATCTATAAAAATACTCACGCATATGAATTCAAGTGATCGAAATCGAACAGGTTTCGGGTTTCAGGGGAAAATTTCAGTTGAAAACAATACGTATATCTCTTATCTGTTCCCCGTTTTATTGATTTGATAATTTTATCAGTAATCAGGAGGAATAATTTAATATTTAAATAAATTTCAACGGGGTAAGCAGTAAATAAGATAATGGTAATCGAAATGGAAAGCGGCGCACATTATTGATTTTACTTTAGTAATATTTAATAAGGGAGATAAAAATAATTTGTAATGAAACCACCTGTATTTACTCTTGGAGAAAATTGGGGTGAAGTGAGCAGGTAGAAATTTTGATTATAGCTTGCTCCTATGCCCTAGTTGATATATGCCACACGCCATAACCACACGTTGATACGAGGTGAATCAAAAAGGTCAGTTGAATACCTCATGGCTCCCCTTACTTTTTATGTTATACTTTCAAACAGGGTGATCTATATTTTAGAGAAAAAATATATTCCAGATTATATATAGTGGAATATCACACAAGACACATTATTATTATTTTTATGAACTTTGACAGAAACACAGTTTCTTGTTCAATTTGTATACCGGCGCATATGGAAATTCTTACACGAAACGAAAGTGATTTGCAAAATAAATCAATAAACAAAATAAATCCTTATTAACACAGACAGGCTTGTTTTGCTGAGAAAAATATATTCTTCGAAATTATCAGTGAGCATATATTTGAACTTGAATAAATACATAACAGGAGAATGTTCAAAAAATCCCTTTCTTCCTTTTTGTTAATGAATCAAACGTCACTTACAACGAACGGCGTTGGCTAATTATTTGATGTTACTTTTTTCATAGAATTTTTTCATCTCTTTAATTGACTAGGAGAAAAAAATTGATATTACTTCTCAAAAAATCAGAGTCCTTTGTTATTGAGCTTTTTCATGCAGGAGTGATCTCCTGCTCTATCACTTCCTTCAGTTTGGACCATGATATATAAGACATTCTGTATACTTTGTGTTCTTTTTTCGTACATTCAGACGTGTCGATGTCTTTTCTATGTATTGTCGAACGCAAGAATGTCGAATTTTATGTATGTATTCCCAGTTTTGCCCGGATATCAGCATTAAATACGAAACATTTGTACGAAAAAGAAATCCCGTGATGTTCGCGGAACATCGAGTTACCAAAATCAACTAAAACAGTAGCCTTTGACCAATTTCATCGTAGTAATTGTCATCTGACAGTGTAAGAGAACAAGTTTTCGGGCAATTTACGAGAAATAAAGATGTGTCTGCTTAGGGGTAGGTAGTCCAGGGTTTTGGGTGGGGATGAATGTCAATGGCGAGAGTCTCGTGCCGTTCATGGTGGAATTCGTGTTATTTTCATTCACGTTGCTACCGGGTGAACTCACGGTCGTGCGGCAGGCATGTTGTTGTGTGGTGGTGAAATTTTCCGTGCGTAACTGGCCCCGAGTTTTTCAAAAAGGTAATAAAAACCTCCAATTTTTTTTTGGGTATCAATAGATCTGAGCATTTGTCCCCTCCACAAATTACTTTGAAGTATACGGATTTTTTCGTAAGTGCTGCCATTAGATTCAAGGGGTGATTTCTTGTGATATTACTCGAAGAAAAATTCCTGCTTGAAACTCCTTGAAAATTTTTAACGATACCTCGAAAACAACTGGAAATAGAATTTCATATCTTGGCCGAAGTTCTTAACATGTAATATCATTGATTGCAAGTACAATATCATTGATAGCAATATGAATACGACTTTAAAGGTGTAAATATAGAAATTAGGGATAAATATTTCAATGAGAGATCGAATTCTTCGATGACATTTGGAATTCTTGAATTAACTTATCCTTTTACATGCAAAAAAGTGCTCTTATTGAATCTGAATAATTTGGGAAAGAATTGTATAACCCAATAACTATCACTGTTGTCAATATTTCATTCAGCACTATTATATTCGAGTGAAAAGTTTCAGATGAAAATTGGATGAAAATATTTTTTTCAAATTTTCATCACCACGTATCTTCGAAAATACTTACGTTTGACATGTGCTCAGAGAAAATTTTTTCTAGCCGAAATTTTTGACAGTCTTTCAGAAACACCCTGTATTTCCTCTGCTCTGACAATAAACGGAAGTGTCAAATTTCCAGGATCCCAAAAATATCGATTATTTGAGAATCAGTCGATTTGAGAGTCCTCAGTATACGCATATTTTCGTCAGATCTGGGAGAGACGTTATTAGAGGAGTTCAAATATATCGATTTTTGAAGAATAACTCAAAAACGGGAAATATAGAATGTTCCCGTTGGTTCACACGGTTTTCGAATGAGAAACTACAGTGGAAAAAGTCAATTTGAGAGTACTCAGTATACGCATATTCTTGTCAGATCTAGGAGACAGACAGATTTACAGCATTCCAAAAATATAGATAATTCAAGAGTAACTCAAAAACAGAGAAATATAAAATGTTCTCGATGTTTCTCATGGTTTCCCCATGGAAAATTACACTGAAGAAAGTCAATTTGAGAGTCCTCAGTATGTACATATTGTTGTCAGACCTGGAAGCGTCGTTTTTTCAGGATCTTAAAAATATGGATTATTCAATAATAACTTTTAAACGGAAAAATATGGAATATTTTCATTGTCATTGGTTCGTAAGGTTTTTGAACGAAAATTCACACCGAATAAAGATCATTTGAGATTTATCAGTAGACGCATATTTTTGTCAGATCTGAGAGAGACGTTTTTCCAGGATCCTTAAAATATGGATTATTCAAGAATAGCTCAAAAACGGAAAAATATAGAATATTCTTGTTGAATCCCACGATTTTTGAATAGGATATAACACTGGAGAATGTCAAGTTGAGAGTCCTCAGTACACGCATATTCTGGTCAGATCTGGGAGAGACTTTTTCCCAGGATCCCAAAAATATGGATTATTCAAGAATAAGTCAAAAACGGAAAACTATTGAATGCTCCCGTTGGTTTTGACGGTTTTCTCATCAAAAATTACACTTGAAAAAGTTGAATTTAGAGTCATCAGTTTACGCATATTTTTGTCAGACCTAGGAGAGGCGTTTTTCCGGTATACCATACATATCGATTATTCAAGAATAACTCGAAAACGGAATAATATAGAATGTTTTTGTTGGTTCCCACGATTTTTGAATAAAAAATAACACTGAAGGAAGTCAATTTGAGAGTCCTCAATATACGCAAATTTTTGTTAGACCTGGGAGAGACGTTTATCCAGTATCCCAAACATATCGATTTTTCAAGGATAACTCAAAAACAGAAGAATATTGAATGTCCTCGTTGGTTCCCACAGTTTAAGCATGAGGAATTACACTGAATGAAGTCAATTTGAGAGTCCTCGGTATACGCATATTTTCGTCAGGTCTGGGAGAGACGTTATTACAGGATCCCAAAAATATCGATTATTCAAGAATAACTCAAAAACAGAAGAATATGGAATATTTTTGTTGGTTCTAATAGTTTTTGAACTAGAATTCACACCAAATAAAGATCATTCGAGATTCATCAGTATACGCATATTCTTGTCAGACCTGGGAGACACGTTTTTCCAGGATCCCAAAAATATGGATTATTCAAGAATAACTCAAAAATGGAAAAATATAGAATATTCGCGTTGGTATCCACGGTTTTTGAATAGGAAATAACACCGAAGGAATTCAATTTAAGGGTCCTTAGAAGACGCATATTCTTGTCAGACCTGGGAGAGACGTTATTACAGGATCTCAAACATATCGATTTTTCAAGAATAACTCAAAAACGAAAAAATATGGAATGCTCTCGTTGGTTCTCACGGTTTTATAATCGAAAATTACACTTGAAAAATTTGAATTCGGAGTCATCAGTTCACGCATATTTTTGTCAGATCTTGGAGAGACGTTTTTCCAGTATCCCAAACGGAAAAATATAGAATGTTCTCGTTGGTTCTGACGGTTTCCGAATGAGAAATTCCACTGAAAAAAGTCAATTTGAGAGTCCTCAGTATACGCATATTTTCGTCAAATCTAGGAGAGACGTTATTACAGGATCTCAAATATATCGATTATGAAACAATATCTCAAAAAGGAAAAATATAGAACGTTCTCGTTGGTTTTCACGGTTTTCCGAACAAAAAAAAAACACTAAAGACATTCGATTTGAGAGTCCTCACTATACGCATATTCTTGTCAGACCTTAGACCTTAGAGAAACGTTTTTCCAGGATCCCAAAAGTATGGATTATTCAAGAATAACTCAAAAACGGTAAAATATAGAATGTTCTCGATGTTTCTCACGGTTTACCCATGAAAAATACGGAAGAAAGTCAATTTGAGAGCCCTCAGTATGTTCATATTCTTGTCGAACCTGAGAGAGACGTTTTGCAAGGATCCCAAACGTATGGATTTTTCAAGAATAACTCAAAAACGGAAGAATATAGAATGTTTTTGTTGATTCTGACAGTTTTTGAACGAGAATTCTCACCGAATAAAATTATTTGAGATTCCTCAGTATACGCATATTTTCGTCAGATCTGGGAGAGACGTTATTACTGGATCTCAAATATATCGATTATTCAAGAATATCTCAAAAACGGAAATAGATAGAACGTTCTCGTTGGTTTTCACGGTTTTCCGAACAAAAACAAAACACTAAAGACATTCGATTTGAGAGTCCTCACTATACGCATATTCTTGTCAGACCTGAGAGAAACGTTTTTCCAGGATCCCAAAAGTATGGATTATTCAAGAATAACTCAAAAACGGTAAAATATAGAATGTTCTCGATGTTTCTCACGGTTTACCCATGAAAAATACGGAAGAAAGTCAATTTGAGAGTCCTCAGTATGTTCATATTCTTGTCGAACCTGAGAGAGACGTTTTGCAAGGATCCCAAACGTATGGATTTTATAAAAGAATAACTCAAAAACGGAAAAATATGGAATGCTCCCGTTGGTTCTTATGGTTTTCCATTCAAAAATTACACTTGAAAAAGTTCAATTAACAGTCATCACTTCACGCATATTTTCGTCAGACCTGGGAGAGACGTCTTTCCAGGATTCCGAAATTACGAAGGCGTATTAGGAAAACTGCAAAAATGAAAAATATCTCCATTGACAGATTAAAAATCTATCAATGACAGATTAAAATCTGTCAATGCCAGATTATAATCTGTCAATGGCGTATCAACAGATTAAAATCTGTCAATGGCCTATTGACAGATTGAAATCTGTCATTGACAGATCAATCGATGACAAATTGACAGATTTTAATCTGTCATCGACAGATTATAATCTGTCATTGACAGATTTTATTCTATCTAATACGCCGTCGTACAAAATATCGATTATACAAGAATAACTTGTAAATTGACAAATATAGACTGGTCTTGTTGATTCTTCTGAATCTATGAGTTGAAACAGAGTCATTAATTTGTAGTGGTTACAATTTTTCTTGTGTTTTTTTGGGTTATCAACCCTCCACAATCAGAATATATTAGGATTTAATATTGGAATCTATACAAGTGTAGAAGGACAGATCGCTTATCCACCCCGAAAAGTTGCTACGTTAATTTAAAAAAGGTCCTTCTCAATGATACATGTTCAAATAGTCAGCAACTTCTCGTATACATCAATTTTGCCTAGGAACAAATTCAAGAACTGATACTTATGAAATTACTAACCTTTTCAACGTTTCGGAAACTCATTCACAAACAATTTTCTTTCATGTCTTTCAACAGGAGGTGCGATTGATTTCAAATGAACTGAGATATTTTTCAAATGAAATACACGTTTTTCATGCATAGATCCCCTCAATGAATTAATTGAACGTCTTTCCTTCTATCCAAAGGGTTGTGTCTCCCTATAAGTAATTGCACCAATATCATTAACGAATCCTATCGATTTTTCAAAAACCCAATAAAAATTGTAATAATGCGGGTTGTACTGAAGGTTGTTCTCCCCTCGAGTGGACTTTCTGCTATTTCTCCTGAAACTGGCGAATTGAGAAGGGCGATTTCAAAATGAGGGAAACTGTATGATTCATACTTCTTTACGACATTCACTGGGAGTGTGCTGTAGCGCAAATATTTCATGAACAGTTCGCTGAGTTTCAGCCTGACAATGTTTCTAGGTGAAGGATATTTGCATATGGCCCTTGACCAACTTTGAAACGAACAGAAATTTCGGAAAATGTTCATGTTTATTCGCTCGAGAGATTCATGATTTTCCAAATAATGAGTGTTTGTGTTCGAAATTGCGGAAATCGTCATAAATTGCTGCTGCGAGCATTTACTTCTATGTAGAAGGCAATTCACGATAATATAATGAACTACAAACAATATGTAGTTGATGAAGGATGATCGAAAGGTACGAAAAATAAACTGAAAGGAAATGTTCTGTTCTGTTGATAGCATGGGATTACTTCGATATTATTCTCATTCATTCATCTTTCGATAGCAGTTTTTTTCAAATCAAGAGTGTATAGACGCACAAATTTTAATTTCGATATATAACGTTCATTTTAATAATAGCAGACAGTAGTTATTACTTTTGAGGAACTGATTCTTGGCTCTTTCGTCTCCAAATCATTGTGAAAATATGTAAGATTTGTATTAAGGAAGCGAAATAAAAAAAAGCAAACACACTCTGTTGATATGTGAGATATAAGGCATTTGTTGCGCCTTATAGGCAGGAAATTATTTGTTTCAGATATACTCCCTTTGTTGATCAAATCAAACGTATATTAATGATATGCACATATCAACAGAACACTATGATGCTACTTTTTTTATAGAAGTTTTGTATTCTCCTTATGATAGCATGGAAAGGAAAAAGACAAAAATTCGTTTTTCAGAATTACCTTCCCTACATAAATAATCATATTCTCAAGTGAGGTTTGGTGCGTTCACTCATGCCTGTAGAATTTTGGGATAGTCTTGGCCAAAAATTATTTTCATTCACAATAACTAGAGCCTCACTCAATTTCGAAAAATAATATGTAACCTTTCCATCAGCTTTTTCCCCAAGTACAAGATCTTTCGTACTGTCGCCCATTTTCATTGTTTAAAATTTTTTGTGAACTCCATGAAGTTCGTCTATTTGCAATGCCTTCTTGAAAGATGCAATGTATTGAAATGAATCTTGCAAATATTCATTTCTTGTTCATTTTATGAAATTATTTCGAATGGTGAATGATTATGATGAATGAAATACAAACCTTGGCAAAAGATAAAATTTGTCTTTCGAGAAATAGCCTACCTTTAGCCTCGGAGAACAATAATTTTGTCTCGAGATAAATAATTAATTTCTGAGATAAAGAATACTTTTGTTTGAATGTTGTTGCCAATGCGTCCATGCTGAGTGGTATTAGTTCAGACTTCCATTGTCTATATCATTGAACCTGCTGCAAGATATTTCAGTCAAATAAGGCAATAGAATCCAACCGAAATAATTGGATATTTTGGTCAAAGAATAAAATCGCATGTTTCATTGAACAAATAAGATAATATTGTAACAAAAAAAATTGAGATAAGTATTTCATATTCAATATCTCAATTTTTTTTTTCACAATATCATTTTATTTAACCAATCAAATTTTTATGAGTTTTCTCTTTGCAACAGGTTTCAGCAGAGTTAATAATATAGACAATGAAAGTCCGAACCAATACCATGAAGAATATTTGCCAGTGTAAATTGAGATTGTAAACTTTTTGATATAAAGCTGAATTTCCACTAGTCAGATATGCGCAAGTTGATTTTTCGATACGTTCATTCATTGACAAGTAGAGATGGAAAAGTTTTTGAATTTATTGAAAAATTTGGCCAGTGAATGACCAATAGATTAACCCCTGGGGATTATTCAGTTGAATCACTGATGGACGACAATTCCTTTGTTTTTATCATTGTCAATTAGTTAATTTTCAAGCCTGATAGGATAATTTTTAATTCGAAACGTGTTTTCGATCGACAATTTTTGCAGTTGAGTGGGTGCATTAGGTTATTGGATTGTCAATACACAATAATATGCTCACGAATCCATTTCTGTGATCAATACACTCATAAATTTCTTCGAATCCTCACGATAAAAATCCCATGTTGTCCGGACAACCTTGTTCGTGCCAAACTGCGCACATTAGAACAACATTATAGGTCAAACTTGTAATTTATCAATCATTAGGTTCTTGTGAGACTTGAAGTTTTTTCGACATGAAATAAAGAAGCAAACTTTTCGAAGCAACTTCTGAGTTGACTCAAAATTTTTGCTCCGCATAATTGAAAATGAATCGGATGAATCATCTAACGGATAGTCAGTGAGCACAATTGAATACTGGCTAAAATCAAATCATCTGAAGGAACAATTTGTTGTATTGCCAAAAGCATATGCAGGTGTTTCTTCTGTGAAGAATCCTACACTGAATTCAATTCAACGCCATTCGTGGTATTAGTCAAGGCAGTAGTTGTTTTTTGGCCCCAAACAATTGATCTTCAAGATGATTTGAGAAATCCTCACTGACTACTGTCTGATTTTTTTTTGGGGATGTGGACTGATCTCATAACCCATAACTTAGATATATTCAATTAACTCAATGTATGAATTGAATCACTCGAATCAATTCGAATGGTATAGGAAGAGATCCAACCGATTCTACAGAGAGAATGAACATCCTCTAGAAAGACGGGTTTGGGATTGATTGTTGACAATGTTCAGACTTCATAACAACCGTCCTCAGTATCTGTTTTTTTAATATTTGGCTCGAAGACAATAAAACTGAGAACAATTGACAGATTCAGATTTGTCTCAAATTAACGAAAACGCCAATTCTTCGAATAACTTTCGAAAAATTAGCATAACAGATAGTTTGCGTGAGAAGACTCCTCAAATAGTACCTATTAAGTACTGTTTGAACGTCATTATTTTGTGGTGGATCAATATTTGTTCTGTAGTTTTCTGGGTTCGTAACCTACCACAATCTGAAGAAATAAGAATTAATATTGGAATCTATACAAGTGTAGAAGGGCAGATTTTTAATATACTACGAAAAGTTGCTCAAAATTGACATGTGTCAAATTATTTCAAATTTGAAATAATTTGACACATGTAAATTTCGAAAATCGTCTACACGAGATATAGCCTAGAAGTTTTGAAAACGGAAAAAGATTTAGATTCCGAAACGTTAACAAAATTATTTTCATATAAATATAGATATATATATATATATATATATATATATATATATATATATATATATATATATATATATATATATATATATATATATATATATATATATATATATATATATATATATATATATATATATATATATATATGTAAAAATAATAAATCTTGGAGTTGCAGTCTTGTACTGGTCTTAAAGTAAACTCTTTGTCATTTTGTCAAGCTTTCGGAAAATATTTATTTCCTTCCTCAGGACAAATAACTTGAGTAAATAGTGGAGATTAGCACCAAAAAAGGAATATAAAATAATGTAGAAATGTTGGACAGGCAATGTTATTTGTCCTGAGGAAGGAAATAAATATTTTCCGAAAGCTTGACAAAATGACCAGTACAAGACTGCAACTCCAAGATTTATTATTTTTACATATAATATTGTCAGTCAAGAATCACCCAATTTTTCATATATATATATATATATATATATATATATATATATATATATATATATATATATATATATATATATATATATATATATATATAAGTCTTATATATATATATTAGTTCTTATAATTTTTTTGATAGGCAAAATTTGAGTTATACGAGAAGTTGCTGAGTAATTGGACTTGTTCTATCCAGAAAGAACTGTTTTTCAATAGACGCAGCAACTTTTCGGGGTAGATTGAAAATCTGCCCTTTTACACTCGTATCGATTCCAATATAAATTCTTATTTTCTCAGATTGTAGTAGGTTACAAACCCAGAAAACTACGGAACAAGTACCTATTAGTGGTAGTAGTAGTTGTCTCACGAAAATGAATGCCACGATCGTAAATTATTCCGCTCGCTCCCCACTCCAAACTTACTCAAGCCGTTTTCTGTTATCCAGGGGCCTATACGACTATTGCATGAAGCCTACAAGGAAGCATGATGACATCCGTCACGTTACCTTCAAGTTCTGGCACTTTGAATGGAGGATACGCTACGTCGGTGACGGACGAAATATCGAGCGGCAGGGGCGATTTTGATAGCCCGCGCACCATCAAACGTTCTCTGAGCATAACATCGAGCGAGTCGTGCAAAAAACGCAGGAAGCAGTCCACGCCCATCAGGATATCGACCACCGAACCGGAAAGTCCATCTTCGAATTCTCTTGAAGGTAAGCCCGTCGTGCCTTCCCCCGAGCCAAATCTCCGCTGTCCAATCTGCCAACTTCCATTCCAACACCCCGACGAACTACAGAACCACATAGTCTGCGAGCACGCTCCGGTGGAGTGCAAGAAGGAGCCAGAAGAACCGGTACCGGCTCCTTACATCGAGCACTCGGAAACGTCGATGGGTCTGTCCATGATGCGGTCGGAGATGAAATGGGTGAACGACATCCAGAGCAAGGAGTGGATCAACTCGAACCTAACCAGCCTGCCTTTCAGCCCTGCGAACCCCATGTTCATGGCACTGCCGCAGTTCTCGCAACCTGAGAACATCCCCTTGAAGCCCATTCGGATATTCAACCCCGACGCGTACTGCGACCTCTGCAACAAGGAGTTCTGCAACAAGTACTTCCTGAAGACTCACAAAGCGAACAAGCACGGCATCTACTTGGACAATTCTTCGTCCGAGCCCTTGCAACTGTCGATGTCTGGTCCTTCCCTTGCCAGCAGTGTGAAGTTACCCGTGCCAAGCGTAGACCCGAAGACCGAACCGAAAACCCCCATAAACCTGATCAACCCGTTCAACAGTCTATTCAACCCCTTTCCCGCTCAGGTGTCGGCGTCAGAAGGAGAGATTAACGACAACGTCGCAATGTCGAACGGACTTTCATCGTCGAGCGAAAGCGACAAACTATTCCCAGAAGACCAACCTGCCGAAGAAAATGCTAGTCCTAGTAACACGCAAACCGAATCTACCTCAATAAAAAACGAACCGGACGCAATGTTCCACGACTCGTCGAGCAAACTGTCATCGGATCAACCGAATCGCGAATTAGATCTACCATATCGTTTAAGGAAAATCGGCGTCATGAACCCGAAAGCTTTCTGTGAGATATGCTGCAAGGAGTACTGTAACAAGTACTTCCTGAGGACGCACAAGTTGAAGCGACACGGGATTTACATTCCGGACGAGAAGGAAAGGGAAGCCAAGACGGACAGCTTCGCCTCCCACAACGTCCAAACTAGCCCGTTGAACCTCATAATGACTGAACAGAGCTCCGACAGCAAGACTACTTCACCGAGCAACATAACTTGTGACATTTGCGGCATTAAGTTTCAAAACTCCAGCTTGGCCCAACTGCACAATGTCAGCGTCCACGGCAAGTTGTACTCCAAAGAACCGGAGGAGTTCGAAAAATCTGGACAGGACGCGAGAAAACTGCCGGAAATGTTCAAGGCCACAGACAAATCCCTGAACGCCGAGGCGATCAGCGAGGATCTGCAGAAGCTTCAAACGATGATTCTGCAGCTGAACGACATAGACACCAATAAAGTGTCCGTGGCGTGTACCATCTGCAGCAAAGACTTCGAGAACCGTTTTTTCCTGCACGCGCACATGTTGTCTGAGCACGGGATGCTGCTAGATGACGTGGACGCTGAGAAAACCGCTGAACCAGAAAGCATTTCCAACAACAACACGATGTGCGACATATGCGGCAAGGAGTTCCAAAACGCCGACGAGATGTCCAGACACATCAGCGAGTTCCACTCGAATACCCAAGCTGTTACCGATCCAAAAGACGACTACAACGGCTACAGCAGCGGGGAGAAAATGTCCAACAGGATATCGGCATCCGGTCACATTCCGGAGAGGAGGATTTCCATGAACGTCACACCAACCAGCAGCTACTGCGAGATTTGCAACAAGGAGCTGTGCAACAAATACTTCATGAAAACGCACATGCAAAGAATGCACGGCATCGAGATTGAAAACGGCGCACAAATAGGCGGTGTCGTCTGCGACATCTGCAACAAAGAGCTCTGCAGCAAATACTTTCTGCGCGTCCACAAACACAACACCCACGGGATCATAGAGTATGGAGCTAACTTGCTACCTCCCCGTAAGTCTGAGGGGGAGCAACCAGTGCTGCCAACCTCTTCTGCGTCGCAGGAGTCGGACAACGCGCTGAAACCAGGAGACCTGGCCGATTTAAGCCACAGATACTTCACGCACTTCACGGAGGTGTGTTCCATTTGCAGCAGAAGATTCCGGAGCACGAAGTGGTTGAAGGCTCACTTGGTGACGGACCACGGACAGGTGGGTGCTGATAAGTGGGCCGAAATCGAGCACCAGCTTCAACAGAACAGAGGCGCTTCGAAATCCTCCACTTCCTTACACCTAGAGAGAACCAGCCCGAACTTGAAGATACCCAACGGCAGCCAAGAACAGCAACAACCCAAAGCGGGAATACAGAACTTCATCTCTAGCCTTTTCGGAATCGACGAGAGCAACTCTAAGATGTATCAGTGCTCGTACTGCCCATTCACTTCGCCTCTGCTGCCTCTACTGTTCGTCCATGAAAGGTCGCATTCTCTGACCATGGACGGTATTCCCATCAAATGCCCCATGTGTCCGATGACCTTTTCGGAGAGGGAACTCTTACAGAGGCACATACTGTCCCAGCACCCTTTCCTCTTGCCAGCTGCGATTAAAGAAGAAGACACTGGCAGCGTGAAGGAGTCTTGCAGAGAGGGATTGGAGGACGACAACGACCAGGTTGTCAAGCAGGAAATGAGAGACGCGAAGAACAAGAAGCCAACAGAGATACACCAAGTGGAATTGTCTTCGGAGATGGGACAATCATTGAGGGATGTGGCCAAGCGGATGCAGTGGCCAGCTACTTACGCAATACCGCAAGGACAGAACTCCCAGCTGGAACGAGACCAGGAAGAATCGACGTTCACCTCGAGGCCCGGGTATGTAATGCAAGCTTTTCTTTTGGAAGAATCATCTTCAGAACGCCGGGTCATGCCCTCGGTTGTTTTTTTACCCATGCTGCAGAAACAGCCTGCCCCGATAACTGTTACTTTCACACTTACCCCGGCCTAACAGAACCTCACACGTAGTTTGCATATATGTGTTATATTTTTTTAAGAAACAATCGATGGCGATTCCACGACACCTGTGATTTTTTTAATTTAATTATAATTATTGTATAATCCTAAGTATATAGATATATAAGCGATTCCTATATTTGCAAGATACCTCATATATTATGAGAAGGAACATATGAGCACATATTTTTATGCAAATACGGAAAGACTGAGTGAAATTTTTATATAGTCTGTTGATTTTCACTTAATATATCGAGATACTGATGTTTTGTACGATAAAGCTTTAGGTGATGTTTAAAGAAGTTCCTATTTTATATCTCGATATAATAATATAGTTCACAAGTATGTACGTATTCAGTTGTTAGATGTAGCTTGCTCAACAGTCAGTTAAAAAAAAATGTTCCGCGTGTCCATGCAACTCAGGGTTAGCTGAAAAAAGTACAATCAGCCACATGCGTTTCTGGAAAGGCAGGGCGCTTTCCTTTCTCGAGTTCCTGACTAGTAGCATAGGATATCAATATATCATAACATTCACCTGTCCTTCCCAAGGATCTGGGCAGGATGCCGCTCCCACGCACGTTGATCAGAATCTGTTTCAGTTGCAGAACACAGGCAAAGTTTCAAGTTTTTGTATCAATTTTCAGTCAGATTTTATTTCATATGATATAAAGCACGTGAAAAAGGTTTTTGTTCAACTAATTTCATTTCATATAAAGAAATAATCCATATTTTCATTCCAATATTAAATTACTGGGCAGAAGAATTTATTTGGAATGAAATCATTGTATTATATTTCCTCTAATTCAAACTTGCATTTGCTGAAGTATTTTATTCTATCGAAGCATATGAAAGATAAAAGGTTCGAAATAAAATGTAAAAGCTTGACAAAACTATGATGATATCAGATCAATGAATAGAAAGGAAGAAAAAATAAAGAATTCTATCAAAGTCCAGAAAAATTCGGAAAAAATCGAAAAAGTTCCACAACAATCAAATGAAGCCAAATCAATTGTGACAAAAACGGAAATGGTTGTTACTTTTTGCTATTTTCGTTTTTTTCAAATGACCATTCTTTCAAAGTCATATACAGCTACACCTTATCGTTCCAATGATTTCTGGCGATATTAAATTCATTTCAATCTCTTTGAATGTTGAAGATAAATCTAAATCTCTCAAGTGAGTCCTTAGATTTTTATTTTTTTTGAGTCATTTCAATCTTGCTAAAAACAAAGCCAACTGAATCAATTTTTCAATTGTATCAAAACAGGTATATTTGTCTTCTCCTGACTTTATTTTATTTTGGAATTTTGCAAACATCCAAATATGTTTATCGTTTGTTAAATGACTATGCCTAAAAGCCCGAAGAACAATAAGAACTAAATATTTTATATAATCACTCAATTTTTAATTCACTTCTCAGAGGTACCCAGAAAGATTTTTTATGAAGTACTCAAAGTATATTTCATTTTCGTTGGAAAAGGGAGAAATCACAATCTAATTGTCTTTGAATTGAATTGACTGATTCTTGATTAAAATCATATTTAACAAAAAATATGAATTACCTCTGCGAATCCCGCTAACAATGGAATTGCAAAGCGGTTTTGTAAACCCATTTTTAGTCTGAATCTTGTATGATATTTTAACCTATTCGTCTTTGTTTGAGGGTATAATTTTCATTCTGGGAACCAAATATGACTGAATACAGCATTCACTATGGACGTTTTGAAATATAGTCACCAATAGTATCGACTCAAAATGGTTTTTCATTTTAATATTTCGTCTATTACCAGCACACTAATCATTAATATATCCAGTCACTTTTTGGACAGAAACTTTGCACTGTGTTCTACAGAATGTGGTGGGAGTAGAGTTCTTCTTGCCTGGCCTTTATCACACTTGCAACTTTCCATTAAGATGGACACGGAAAGATGGCAGTAAGCCCGAACCAAATTCAAAAACATCGTCGCCTCGTTTTTTGCGAGACCAAACATATTTTCTATTTTTGAAATACCGCGTCGCACTCGGCTCATGATCATTGTAATCAAAAAACTCGTCACGATTTTTTTTTCGAGACACAGATGGATGATATGGAACAAGCACTCATCTGCAGAGAAACGATTCTGGAGTCCACTCCATTGTAGATTTTTTCTAGTTCTGGTCAGCCTGATCACAAATGATATTTTTGATGGTAAAAATAATTTCTGGTACGTATTCACAGGTTCTACTTCACAGTTTGCATTCAAGGGCTAATAAAATGAGTTCCCCCACCGAAATACATTCGAGAACATAGAGGTCAGCATGTAGTTTTAGTCTGAGACTTCGTCACGAAAAAATGTGAAAGATCACGCTCTCTGAATATTTCTCCCTTTATTTTTGTCACTCTCTCTCTTCCCTCCTTTCCTTCTCTTTCGTTCTCTGCCTTCTTTCTTTTCCTCTTTCTATTGTAAATCTAGTTTAGTGCCTGTTTTCAATTATTACAACACTTGTAGGAGTAATTGAGGTTTTCAAATTGTGAAAATATTGAAATCGTCGATCAAGAAACCAATATCGGACCTCCATTGTCTCTATAATCATTTCTATTGAAATCGGTTGCGAAAAACTTATAAGATGCAACCAAATAATCTCATTTCAGTGACCTATTCACCAAATTTGCATTCGGGTACTTATTCAAAGTCGAATATCAATAATTGAACATACAATTGTTCACACACCTCAACAGTTGAAGTTATTGATATAGTTGCAGAGGTAACTATATCTTTCGAATGATGTATCTAAAAAATCATCATTACGCTCAAACAGATGACTTGACGAATAAAACAAAAATCCTTCATGAGTTTTTCTGAACTCAATGAGAGCCAAAATAATAGAGTATTCCTTTCATTTGTCTTGTACTCCAAACATAACCCATATCTATATCTATCTATATATATATATATATATATATATATATTTATATATATATATATATATATATATATATATATATATATATATATATATATATATATATATATATATATATATATAGTTCTTTTTTTATATCAGGGCTTCGGACTGATGAAAAACTCTTTTTAGCTACCCGAGCTTTCGCTAATTTTTATTAGCTTTTTCGAGGGCTACAATTTAAAATGGACATAAAAAAATATAAATATAAAATATAAGGTACATACATGTGCTATTTGAGGTTTTTCTTGATAAATAGAATATAAAGATGAAACATGAGAATTGTAAATTTTGACATTGAAAGGTGAAGTTATTGATTTGGAAATTCATACTGTTTTTTTCACTGACGACTGTTATATATACAAGATGTATTTATTTGTTCAATAGAAACGAAAAAATTTTACCGAGGTTCTCAATATCTGATTTTTTGTTCATGTTGTTTTTCCTCAGTCATTTCCAAACAGAGACGTTTGTTCAAATTTTTTTCAATTTGAAGAATTTTTGTGTTATTTTGTACGAAATTCCTTGCAATTTTGTACGAAATTCCTTGCAATGATTGTGACAAAAAATATATTGGTCAAACAAAAAATAATTTGAAAACACGAATAGCTTTACACAAAAGTGACTGTAGAAATATGAGACAAAATTCATGTGCATTAACCAAGCATTCTATTGAAAATGATCATACAATTGATTATAATAACATAAAAATTCTTCATATTGAAAAAAATTTGAACAAAAAATCAGATATTGAGAACATCAGTAAAATTTATTCGTTTCTATTGAACAAATAAATACATCTTGTGTATATAACAGTCGTCAGTGAAAAAAACAGTATGAATTTCCAAATCAATAACTTCACCTTTCAATTTCAAAATTTACAATTCTCATGTTTCATCTTTATATTCTACTTATCAAGAAAAACCTCAAATAGCACATGTATGTACCTTATATTTTATTTTTATACTTTTTTATGTCCATTTTATATTGTAGCCCTCGAAAAAGCTAATAAAAATTAGCGAAAGCTCGGGTAGCTAAAAAGAGTTATCATTTTCATCAGACCGAAGCCCTGATATAAAAAAAGAACTTTGTGTACAAATAGACGGTCGAGAATACTTATCATCTATATATATATATATATATATATATATATATATGGGTGAGCTCTACCAGTTTTTTGTTACTATTTCCTTCACGTATTAATGATCTTCAATCTCAAGTGTTTTCACAGCAATGTCTGTGTAAAAATATACATACCAAAAATTCGAATGAATGGATTTTCAAGTTGAAAGCTATTTCAATAGAGATTTGAGATCAGACTGGACCTGAGAATTCGGAAACCCGACCAAAATTCTGTTCACTATCAAATGAGTAAATCTGCTAATGATACCAGAATTTTGGTCTGCACCTAAAAATCGAATCATATCGATTGTAATGTACGTAGAGTATTCGGTAATGAATATTCAATGTTGCTAAAATGCCCGAATCGATAGGAATTCATCAAATGTTCAGCGGAAAGCGTTTTTGTTTCCTCTGCTTCAGCAATCTGAAAGTCATGCTGGAAACCGAATTTGATAGTACCTAAACGAATGAATTTACCGTACCGTTATCTAGTCATCAGCTCTAGTCTACAAGAAAATTCTTGAAAAATTGCCAGATTGTATTCATCAGTCGTGATTCGAATTGGGGGTGGAAATATCCCTCGAACCTGTGACTATGTTGTTTGTAGCTGTCTGTTTTGTTGAAAAGGTCAAGAGGATATTTCCACGCCTCATCAGTTCCACCTGTGCAATGAAAATAATATTTGGTGTTTATGACATTGTTAATCGTACTATTCATCTGTGTTTTATTCCCAACAGAAAACTGCAGTGTACCTGTGGAATGTGATAGAAATTTATTTCAATTACATATTTGATGAACTGTACATCGCTCTCAAATATTTCGAAGAAAACCAAATCAAAGAACTCCGGTTCATTATTTTTCTGAGTTGAACAGCTCTACACTGCTCAATTTTTGTCAATTTCTGATAGTATCAACTAATAATCAGACACAGAAACACTCACTATTTGGAGAAACAATTAGGAGCATTGAATTCTTGGTAATTTCGAATAGTATACTTCCAATTTGTTCTATACAAAAACCATTCCAAGTTATGAACTAATGACTTTGAACTACTACTCCGACGTTTAATGAAAAAAAACTCCATTACTTTCAACCGGAATCATGAAGGGAAGCCATTATAGTAATATGTTCCAGGCATGAAAAATAAATAAAATAAAAATAAACTGATTGAACAAGGAATAAAGACGACGTCAAATGTCGACTACGAAATAAATAATTCAAATGCTGAAATATGCTACTAATGAGGTCCATATTGAATTTCCAGTCAAATTTACTTAGATGGAATAATTTACTCAAAAATACAGGGTTTCAGAATTGATGATTTCGTTGTTCATATTTTATTGGTACTAGTATCAACTTAATGAGGACTATTTCGAGTGAAGTATCGCTTTGGAAAAAAGTTGATTAACTGTTTTGTTATCGAAGTCAATACAACATGAAAGATAATGCAAACCACTAAAATCAAAACGACAGATAAAAAAGTTCAATCACATATAATTTTGACAGTCGTTTTTCGAATTTATTGTAATCAATATATTTCAACATTGAATTATATTATCATAAAAATACCAACATTTTCGTGGAATTTGCACAAATCAGGTTTACAAAACCGCTACACATTTACACTAGCTTCCCCAGGGAAACTATAATGAAAAGAGACTTGAAATATTGAGTCCTATCGTATTTGAAAATAATATTATCCCTCTTCATACGAATACCGGAACCGTCTAATCAGAAATCAATTACCAGAAAATCAAATTGAAAACACGAAGCTTTCTTCTAGATACCAATAGATATTCGTATTTGCGTTCTGTAAACTACTGTGTCTTGCATGCGTGTTTCGAATGTTCCTCCAATCTTGCCCATGTAAAACTTAGGGCATATGCAGATTTTACTCTCGGAATTACCTATAATCTTTGACTCAAGAAATATTCAGCTGAGATTTGCCTAAACGTATAAAAATTATGTTACTATAGTGAATTCTATATCTATAGAACTTTGACGTATTTAAACCAAACATTCTGAAGATTCCAAGTTTTCTGAATAACATTTAAATATTTCATTTGGATATCTCCAAGGGGAATATGAGTTGAATACTGGCTGACCGATCTGCTATTTGTGAATTGTCATGTTGATTATGACTCACGTTTCACATAGGTCAAACTGGAAGAACATTCAAACAACACATCAAAGACCATAAAAATAGTTCATAGAGAATGATTCAGCAAACTTTAAAGCAACACACCTCAAAGATCTTGATGAGATGATAGGAATCATGTGAACCTGAAGATTTTTCAGTTCTTTAACTCGTGTAATTTGAAGGTGTATTTGGAATGGTTTGAAAAATGTGTTCATGAGAGTTTTTGGCTGGAGGTGATACAATATTGAACATCCTACAGATATTCCAGAGGTACATTCAGTTTGTCGTCATTTAGAGAAACAATTGCCATAGATAGTTGTTACCGGTCAAATACATATTGTTTAATCGTTGTATAGTACAAAACTGACTACCTTTGCTAATTACTAGTTATAATATACTAAGCTGTGTGCCTTCAGTAATTGCAAATGACCTGCTATTTCATATTGTAAGAGCCTGGGTGCTATGAAAATATATCTGTTTTACATTATATAGTACAAAATGCAGATGTTTCACTGCACATACGGTTTGCAATCAAACGGCTGTAACGCGCATTGTAACACAATTGATCCAAATCTACGGAATCGTATAAATTTCCATTCGTCGTGATCATGCAAATCACTTTTGATTTCTTTACAATTTTTATAATAATGGGGTCCCCGTTTCCTGGATTCCGTAAACAGCTGCCTTTCACATGCCACTTCCCTGAATGCCGTACCCTACTGACCAGCGGAAACCCCCTCAAATCGCACTTTTTTAAACGTATGCATCTGTTTAGTTCACTTTTATGGATGTCGAGCTCTATTATGCATGTTGAAATATTAAAATGCGTTGGAAACAGGAATAATCGAATTTCGTGGCAACGAAATCATTGATTTTCCCATAATGGAAGGTTCGCCTCCAGTTTCGGAGGGTGGACACAAGTCGAGATCTTTATACAGTGAGGTCCATTATGAGTGCAACAAATAGGAGTTTTTTATTAGCTGCAGAAATGAAGTTTGAATACCAATAAGTTGGCGCATTTTCGATAACCATATCAGAAGCACTTCAATCCGTATAGTATAGAGGGCATTTCCGAAATCGAGGCGTTATTTCAGTTGAAAATTCATTTTACATATACTTTACTAATAATGACGTGTCTATGAAATAAAGTATTTCATCCCTATCGCGATCAGCCATAAAAAGAAATGAGCGTTCAGAGAACCTACAGCTGCGAAAAATATTTTCGAAATTTTATAATTCTGTTGAACAATGAAAAATATAGAAACTCATGTGAATTTTGCTAATACACTTCAATTTTGGAAAAGTTATGTCAGACTGTGGAAAACGATAATAATTCGATTATAAGGCCATGACTCTGGAGTTGAGTATAAATCTCAATTCTCAAAAACTTTCTCATATAAAATTATGTTGAATATTTTGAAATGAATGTAGGTTCCTGACTCTCGAATTTTTTTTTTCGTATATTTTTTTAGCAGCCCTGTATGCTGACTTGAAGCCATACTTACATGTTACATAGTAGTCATCGAACATGCAGTAACTTTAAGCGGTGTTCAACCATGATTTGTGCGACCAATAGAAAAAAATTCCCATTTATTATAAACTTACTAGAGACACTACACTGCATACGAGACGTCGCAGAAATATCACATAATGATGAAACTTGTGTATTTGAATCCTTGGAAAGATCTCTGCTGAATGATAGGTGATAAGTGACACATTACCTGATCTATATTTGAAATAATACAGTGTGAGCCGTATGGTTTATTTCCTGGAGTTTAGTTGTTGATCATAGATTTCTAACAAATTTGTATAGTCCAATGCTACCGATTTTAATAGATATTCTCGTAAACTGTTTGGAACAAAATGTGGGTAACCAATTAGGACAGAAATTGCAAATTGTATTTTTCACAGAAAAAATTCGAATAATTCCTGTAGTCAAAATTTTCCAATATCAGAAAATTTTTACATGTTTGAAATGCAAACATGATGTTTTCCCTCATAGTTGATAATAATAATCACTTATGCCATTATGTAAAAATCAATAATCCTACCATAAAACTGATATTGTGTGCACTCGACGCGCGTTTCGCTCACAAGGTTAGAATCTTCAGGAAAACATAACTCACAACCTGCAACGGCTTTTCTCGGTACTATATCGACTTTTTCTGTTAATTATTAATAATTCTTATTGATATAACTACTTCTCTTCGGGCTTGAAGGCCGTCGTTCTTCGGAATTTCTTCCTGACGTTTCGCTAGCGCGAGTGGCCAGCTTCTTCAGAGGCTTATTCATCTCCGATGACTTAACAGTTCTATTTCTCAAGGCGTATTTATATTGATGCAGGTAGTCTGGAGTGTTAATTACTTCTGTCGGGTTCGGGGAATAATCATCATTATTAGTTGCCGCACTACCTTCTTCAGAAGAAAACAAGAATAACTAATGAAATCACAGCAGGTAGTGCGGCAACTAATAATGATGATTATTCCCCGAACCCGACAGAAGTAATTAACACTCCAGACTACCTGCATCAATATAAATACGCCTTGAGAAATAGAACTGTTTAGTCATCGGAGATGAATAAGCCCCTGAAGAAGCTGGCCACTCGCGCTAGCGAAACGTCAGGAAGAAATTCCGAAGAACGACGGCCTTCAAGCCCGAAGAGAAGTAGTTATACTAATAACCTCGGCCGCGAAAGCCTTAACCATTTTGTCAATTCTTATTGATTTGTCAACAATGAACTGAATATCGGACTGAAAGATATTCTCTTTGTCGCTACTCATCCTTGATTAGTTACACTAACTATAGACATTTTCTAGAGTATATTGGGCAACACTGGACTTTTCTACCTTTCCGTAAAACTATACACATGAAATGTGGAAGAGTAGAGAAGTCTTATGTCTGCCAGCATGCTTTGGACAATGATCATAAAATTAGTGAAAGCTATCTGTGACTGCTTGAGGATAATACAGGGCTGCCCGATGCATTCGAGTCTAGAAATATCAGAATGTAAAAATAGCATGAGTAGTGACAAAGGGCCTACCGCTTTCAGACCTTTATTGTTGAGAAATTAATTAGAATGATTGGTAACCAACAGACGAAGTCCATGTCGTACCAAGAAAAACCTGCACTACTCAGATTGTATAAAATATAAGTACTATCTCTAGTCTTCAGGTTTGGTTTCGATTTCTTTCTCCTGAAGTTGCCAACCTTGTTAGCGAAACGCACGTTGAGTGCGAATATTATCAGTTTTTTTCAGGTAAAGGTTCCAATATCACCGCCTACTCAATTATTATGATCAATAATTTCAAAAGTAGCTTTCTTACGAACTTTCTCCTCCCAAAAAACCCATGATTATTTACTCCAATTCGGGGATCGATATGAATTTTTTATAGCCAACTTCCTCGGTTCGTTCGATTCTAAGATAAACTGGATTCAATGTTACACGCGTTACGTAAGTCGATGAAAATTTGAATGCAACCTCGTGTGTCGATAACAGTCAAGCTATACTTGTGTATGAAAACGTGCATAATAAGTAATGCATGTAGGACCCCATGTAATATGAACCTTTGAAAAAGAACAACTGCTAAAAAAAATCGCCTACTTTGATTTGCCGAAACTATTTTCGTCGGGGTACTGAAAAAGGTCTATGTAATGAAATAACTCACAATATACAGGGTGCTATATAATATTTTACTATATTGAGATATTTCATTATATGCTGTGTACGATAGTTGAATTGGAAATTTTGGCAATTACAGTTTTATTGCATGAATGAATTTTTCTTTTGGTGATAGTTTCGATCGACACACATGATGTAAAACGTTTTGATTGTATTCAGATAACCCAAAAACATTCTAATTGCAAAATATTTTCAATTATTCTGAAAAAAAGTGATACAAACATCTAATTTCCGTTTATTCATGTTATGCCATGAAGCTCCAAGGGAAAGTATTGTTTTCAACTGTATCGAGTTGGTAAAGTACTAAGAGACGAAAAAACACCAGTACAAACTTGGGACTTGAAGTCAACAAACCAGATGAAATAATATTATGAAATGGAATGTCACTGTTTTCAGCACTGAAATTCAGATTTATTGAGAAATCGAAGTCATTTATTGAACATATCATTCCAATGTTTCCAATGAATGGTAATGTCCTCAATGTTATCAATCCCGTTAGACTTGACAAAAATTATTAGGAAATCTTGAATGATTGTTATATACACTGATTATTTTTGTTATCTAAGCGATCAAAATGTATGAAAGTTTTGTCATTAGAAGTTTACAGGGTGGTCCAAGAAAAACAACAACCCAAATAAATCCGAAGCAAACGAAAATACCAAATATTCCCAATACCACGTGTGAGACCTTGTAAGGTTTCGTCAAGTAAAATATATTGTTGAAATTTCTAATTTGGTATTTCCATCCGTTTCATATGTACTAAAGGTGGTTTACTTTCGTTGGGACACCCAGTATAGTTCGTGCAAATCAAAGTATGTCGTTTTGAAGCCAACACAAAGGGCCCATGTTACTGTATGAGGTGTGTATTATAAATGAGCAAAAAATCAAAAAATCATGGATCGTATCTTGCGAATGTTCAAAATGTTAATTATAAGTTGTTCTTAGGATGTTCCAGAACTCTCAGGGTACGATACGTGGACCAGTTTCGTTGAAAATATTAATACGGGTTCTATATATATATACATTCATATATATATTATATAAAAATATATATTTATTGAGTTAAGCTAGACTATATTCTTATGTGTTATTTACATTACAGTACGAGACGCGTTAGAATTTCAACAATTATGTATATGCCCATCTATTCCAAGAAAACGTCGCTGGTATTCTGAAACTCGCCACAAAGATCAACCCCCCGTTGTGCCCATATGTTGAACCATACCTATTGTCCCTCTAGGTGGTCCCAGAAACTACATATAAGGGTAGATACTGCGTTTATTGTCACTGTTTGAATAGATTGTGTTGCTTTCGATCTTATAATTGCCACTGTTTGAATTACAAATCGATTGAGGCGAATTTCAATTTCCATTTTAATAGATCGATTCAATTCATAGGATTGTGTTCATTCGTCGGTTTAATTTGAATTCTATTAACAACTTTTTTGATGTTGATGGAGTGTTAGAGATGTGAAAACTATTTAAGAATTAGACACCTCCAATCATCAAATTTAATTCAACTGTTGAAGTTAAAAATATAAAGAAGAACCTTCAACCAAAAAAAATTACCCTTACGTATTAAACATCGACGCCAAACATTTCCGAAGGTTCATTTCGTTTTTTTCAGATATTATTATCTTCTATTCAAACTTGAAACAATTTGAGAAATAATTACATTGCATTTAATTGTTCACAGGATTCTCCGGCAAAGTTACACTATTGTGCCAAACTCACACCATACATCAATTTTTTCTGAATATAATATACAAGGTGGATTGCTCGAGATTAAAATATTACAGTAAAATGTTCAAATACTATTCAAGAATAGCAGATTCACTGAATTGTTCATTTTGGAACCACCTTTCATACACAAGACGAAATATTTTATTATTGCTACTGAAAAACTAACGGACTGAAATACGCAATTGAAAAAAACATTTCGCTGTTCAATATTGCATTTTCCATTTGAGGCACACATAAGGAAGGTTCAACATTCACCACAATATCTTTGCAGAAGCTACCTCTAAAATCTGATCTCAGATATATGGGAAGTATTCAACTTTCTACCTCTAGTCAAGCATCTTATGCTGCATTTAATCTCTCCAAGTCAGTATTCCTGGTGATGAAATACCAGCGATGATGAAGTCATTATAAGTTTATAGCACAGTGTCCAAAACTTGTTATATCTACGTAGATCTAAGTTTCATTTTGAATTGTGTGTATTTGTAGACTTTCTAATTAGAAACTTTTTAAAAGCTAGTCAATGTATTTATTATTTCTTGTGCATTTCATTTTAGTTAACATTCTAGTCAGAAATACATGTTTATTTTTATTGAATTTTGCTTAATTTATATATTTTTATTGAATAAATTATTATATTTTGATAGTGACTTTTTTTCGAGGTTCAGTGAGAGTCCGACAAATGATGATTTGGTAAGTTCAACAGTTCTCAGTACAAATTAGATAACACTGATGTTAAACTGATATTGAATTTGCCTACCTGCGAATTTGATGAAAACAGTGTTGCTACTAAAGCGAAAATTGAAATAGAATTAAAAACTGGTTAGAAACTCGAGGAGTTATTGGACCTGAGTCTGTCAATATCTTCAAATTATTGAACACATTTCAAAACTGATTTCACTGTCGTATTTCAAATAATCATGTTTTGAAAGAAATTAACCTGTCGTTATCCGTTTGGATGGGTGGGTGCAGTAGATGGTTGCATACATTTAATTTTATATATTTCATGTTTTCTATATTTAATGTATAAAATAAATTTACAATTGTCTCTCGTTTTTCACTGCAGTTTATTTCATAACTTTCTCATTTAAAATTTCAGGATTTTTTTAATTATCAAATTTTTTCAACTGTTTTCGTTGATTTTTTTCTCCTTTTACTCACTGGCCTGATTTCATAAACTCTTTCAACAATATTTTTCCTTTTTTTTACTGATAATGCACAGTGGAACAATCAAATTTATAATTACTCACAAACTTAGAAAATGAAATCGAAAAATAATAATTATTGAGAATGAAACTAGTCATATAATCAACTCAATCAACCTAATCAATTGAAACATTCAAATCCAATAAGGAAATTGAAATGGATTCAGTTCAAATAAAATTTGTAGAAAATTTGGAAGATCAAAAAACTCATATTGAGATAGAATGAAACGTCAAATGTTGGTAGTAAAATCATAAAAAAATAAAGAAATTTTCAAAAATATGAAAAATGATTGAAACCAATTAGTTTCTAGTTGGCCACTTTTCGATTGTTGGATTCCGTACTAATCACCTGAAGACGATTCTGAATTTTTTGGAATCCAAACATGATAAACGAAATATTTTATAAAAATGTCAAAAATCTAAACTTTTTTTTGTTTTTTATGATAGAAAAGGCTAGGACAGATAATGCTTCACAAGCCATTTGTAAGTATCTTTTTCCACGCTTTGTATAATAACTTTATTCGTGAGTCAGGAATAAGAGCATCTTCCCCTTACAAAATACAGTCAAGCTGCCACTGTCTAGGGGAATCGCGTTCACGCTTAGTCAAAATGGCGTACAAAACAAACCGCGAATATTGTAGTTATATCTTATATCTTATCCTGCCATCCATAATGAAAATAGTTCAACTTCATTTCCTTCCTTTCAAGTCAGCCTCTCGAAGGATAAAAGACCTCTGAGCCTGAGGTCAGCTTTAGCTGCCATTAGTGTTTCATATGATAAACTTCGCCGTAACTCTCAGCAAATCAATTGATGAACCTGTTTTTATATATATATTCAGAATTGTAAACAAAAACGAAGAACCGTAGTAATCATTATCAAGAATTATGATATATTTTGTTATCCCGAATAAAAATCCAGCTTTCAATGTAGCGACAGAGAGTGCCATCTAGTGCCTAGTTTTATGATCACATGCATCTTGACTAAAAGGTTCAAAACAACGCTTCAACTAAAAAATATCAGCCATATTTTTCTAATAGCATATTCCTCAAACTAGTTTTGCAGTTGGAATTTTTTTCGTCATTTCTCTTGCTCATTATACTAAGAGTAATCTACGAACTTTAGAGAAAATCAAATAAAGATGCAAAAGTACCTGTATCCCATTTTTTATGTTCATTTCTCGAGCAGCTACTAGGTACCTAATCTTTGCTAATACTCTTTGATACTGTGAAATACAAGATTGGGAATCATGTGTGGGGTAATGTTTACACCGGTAAATTTCAAATTATCTCCAAAATTCGAGTGATAATATACATTTTTATCGCGAAAATTCAAGTCTATTTCTCAAATTTCTAAAAATTCACTCCCTCCAATAGTGTAGTGAAAAGTATCGGAAACAGAAATTCATATTCGATTGATTAAACGATATGTGGCGACATCTGGTGGCAAGAAGTCGAAGTTTTATGTCAACAAGAGTAAGACCATGAACGTCATTATTTACCCTCTTGGTTATACATCGTGGAATCTGTTTATAAACACTCTAGATGGGCCTGTTCATTGATGGACTCCAGTTTCAATCAAGTCACATGAAATTTCTTCTCGTGTTGTGACGAATTTTGACACTTATTGTATAAGGTCTAAAAATGTCGAATTACGTCATTTTGAATACAAAATTCGAGTTATTAAAAAAAACATCGAATTTTCAACAACTTTGTGTTTTCTGACAATCACAATTATACATTCATGTTTCAATATGATTTGATCACATCAGACATTCCTAAAAATTATTTGTATAAATAAACACATTTTACAACATTCAGTGACATCCACATTCTATTTGGCTTTTCCTTGGGCAGCAACAGCTTCCATAGCCTTCTTCACAGTCTCGGGGTCACCCAAGAACTCCAAACTTTTAATTGGTTTCAGATTCTCATCCAAAGTATAAACAAATGGAATGCCAGTTGGCAGATTGAGTTTCATGATCGCATCTTCAGACATGTCTGTAATAAAGTCATATTAGACATACTAGTACTAAGTAATTTGTCAAATATCTTATTGACAATTTATTCAACAAATCTCAGGTTGAAATAATCGCATTCCTGAAAGTAATAAAGTTGTGCTAGTACTCACTATCTAAATGTTTCACAATACCACGAAGACTGTTTCCATGAGCAGCAATCAATATCTGCTTTCCAGCCTTGATCTGTGGAACGATGGTGTCATTCCAGAAAGGCAGTGTACGCTCAATTGTCAATTTGAGAGATTCAAATTTGGGAAATTGGTCTGGGGTAGGTCCCTCTGCGTATCTGTGATCCTTAACAATATTGTCATAGTAAGGGTGATCAGTCTCCATTGGTGGTGGTGGTGTGTCAAAGCTACGGCGCCATATAGCTACTTGTTCTTCACCATATTTAGCTGCGGTCTCAGCTTTGTTGAGGCCAGTCAGACCACCGTAATGTCTTTCGTTCAATCTCCAGGTTTTTACGGTAGGCAAGTCAGTTTGATCAATTTCTTTCAAGATGGCTTGCAGGGTGTTTTGGGCCCTGGTGAGAACTGATGTATAAGCAATGTCGAACTTAATGCCAGCATCTTTCAGAGCTTTTCCAGCGTTTAGAGCTTCCTGTTTTCCTTAAAAAACAATCATTTGAGAAAACAGCCTCGAGGTGGAGGGTTAACTGAAAAAACAGCTGCAGAAATCAATGACTTTTATGTATGAACAAAAACAGCATTATCAACACATAATCATCTGGCAATAACCACAAATCAACACAGAGGTTATGAATTAAGGTCATACAAGGTTAAACGTTGATTCTTACCTTTTTCGCTCAAATTTGCATCGTACCACCCACAAAATAAATTCTTCTCATTCCACTCTGATTCACCGTGGCGTACCATAACAATTTTATAAGGTGCCATAATGGATATTCGAAATTTGGATGTCAGGACGAAATAAATCTACCCTCAAACCGACTCAAACGCGACAAGCAACCAACACCGAATAGAATACCGAAAAGTCACAAAACGCAGCGGCAAATTTGAATTCGATTTAGTGGGAAATCAGAACTCAATGTTGCCAACATTTAATTGATCCGGAACCCTAAAGGGATTTCAGGTGTTACGGCTACGATTACTGGACACAGTCAACCGAAATTTCAAAACAACAGTTTTTCTACCAATAAATTTGTCACTGATATTCGAGAACTTGAGAGTTATATTTCTGAAAGAGTCTGTATCAGCAATGGCGCTAACAGTTCAGGTTGACATTTTTCAAACACACCCCAGCATTGCTTCATTTAAGATTCCTGGATACTTATTCCTTTGAATGACAAGGTCGGTCGCAAGTGAAAAAGTTCAATAATAAGTAAGATTTGTATCTAATTTTTACACTTTCAACAAAACGCTAGAATGACAGTTAAATTTTGAAATTTCCACTGAGAAAGAGAATCAACAGTGGCAAAAGAGGTACCTTCCTTTTCCGAAATACAAATTGAAGAATCAATTGTAGAATGCTTTTTATCTGAAAGAATTATTTTGACTCGAGACATTCGAGAATAATATTGCCCAAGATTTTTTCAGATATCTGATGAAGTGATGTAAATACCTGTACCCAGTTTTCTAGGAAAGGCCTATCAGTTGTAGTTGTTCGAACGTAAAAAATGCATGTAAACTCTCTTGTTCATCTCTCATATGTGTGACAGCTTCGTTCAATTGGAAGACAATATATTTTTAAGTATTTTCCAATGCGCATTTATAAAACAGAAATATATATCTACATACCTTTCGAACACTTCTTTTTCCAACGGATTCTTAGCATTCACTTTACACGATAAACATAACATAATTTAAAAAAAGTATTTTGAAACAAGTTCAACTTTGAAACAAGGAATGTATAAATTCAATCTGAATCTGACACCCTCTGACAGCCATTCAATATTTCATTGTCAACATTGGCATGATCACAGCCAGCTTAAATTATTGAAGTTTGCTGTGGCACAACTTTTCTTCATGGGCACTTGGATCATAAGTGTTTAAGAGTTTCAACAAGATTAAGGGGTAGTATATATTAAACTGTGGTCGAAAAAACGCGTAAAGCGTGTCAAGTTAATTCATATATGCGATCCAACAGAATAGATGATAATATGTTGAACAGATATGACCAGCATCTCTCGTCTGTAATATGTTTGCTTGAAACAGGTGAACATCGTCAAGAGTATGAAGGAATGTCACTCCCCCCATTCGATGAGTAAATTATACATTAAGGGCCGGTATTATAAAACAAAGTTAACTTTAACTGATACCCATCCCTACCAACAAAGTTAACTCATGCCTTTTGAAGTACTGTAACATGTGACGTCACTCCACAAGTTAACTTCTAGTTATCTGTCAAAATAGTTTCATAATACCGGCCCTTAATTGATAATTCAAATGCTTGATAACTGGTAACCTGATCATTCATTTCAGGCTTTAAACAGTTTAAACCACCATTCATAAATATTTATTTAAAATTCGTCTTTTCTATCTGTGAATTTATTTTTCTTTTAGCGCCAGCGGTTTTCGAAAGATTTGACTGATCTGAAAATTAAGTGCTTTGTGCTATGTGATCGTGATCTATGACTTCTATGACAGACGGACACGCGGGATACGCCCAAGGACAGTAAACTATTGGCAATTCAAGATTAGATGCCAGCGCCAAAGTGGCAAAAATTCGAACCACTCTCGAGTACATTGTTATCATTGTTGTCTTTGGGTTTTTACGGTTTATCTTTGAATATTTTCATTTTGTTTTAGTTTTCAGTTTTTTCATGCACTATTTTTCATTTCAAGACTCAAGTGAAGTGATTTCTCCAGGTCGTACAACAGCATCATTTGTTAATACTCTTTTTGAAGGAATCTTGTATGTATTAATCACCTTGCAAAAAACATTTATTTTGTGGGCTGGAATGATACACAATAATCACAATTCTTATCTTTCATTTCCAGGAACACTAAATTTGTCATTCTCTTGGATCACTAGCTAATAACCTACTACTTTTTCATATTGGATTTGATGTGAGTCAAAAGTGATGAAAAATGCCTTAATTGATAATATATGTTTCAAATTATTTCTTTGTAAGAAATAATGCCTGGAATGTGGTTGAGTATGCTAGAATACATGGATTACGTGAATGGCAAATAGTCTTCCTTGGTAAAATGACAAGAACAAACTTTCATGAAGTTAGACACCCGGTTTTCCTATTTCCAGGAGATATATCCAGGCCCGCCGTCTGTCTATAGACTCTCTTAATTCTAGACTAGTCTGCACTATAACGTTTCTTTCATTTTCCCGAGGAAAAAGATGAAAACTTATTCCAGTACTACTTTGCCGTTTTGCCCAAGAGTCACATTGAGGTACACAACAATAATGGTTTGAACTTGAAGCACTCATTTTACATCTGAAAACTAGTAACAGTCAACAGAAACAGAATATCCTGAATATCCACCATATACATGTACAAGATTTTTATTACGTTTCATATAATAATAATCACAAAAATATACAAAAACAACGACCAGAATGCACAGAATCATAGGAATTTAAACGTAAACAACGATTTCAATGTACTTATAAATAGTTTCAAAATTTGACACCAGAGGGAGTACTCCTTATGTTGAATTCCCAATTATAGAGGATGGCCAGTTCCCTATACTGCAATGTTATCCTGTCAACTGACGTCACCACGATTCCTTCCGTAGTTTATATGTACATTTCGTGGTGCAGTGGAACTAATATGATGACGTTTGGGCTACTCTAACGAAGCGACTGTTGTCATTGCCATCAATGCTTGCCATCTTTTAGTTTCATTTACTTGAAATAATTGTCTATGCTTGAAACTTTTTTGGTAGATATTCGAACTTGTGAAAAGTGTACTTAATATATATTATTATGTATATAATATATCTGTATTGAAGGGGCAGTTGGTTTTCAGGGAAAAATCTCTTCTTTTCCATGAAGAATGCTTCCTTCACAGTGTAATCCCAATATAGGTATAATGAGTATTTTCATTTCATACTAGTTAATGACATGAATTCATAACAATTGAAATGACTATCAATAATAAAACAAAACATTAGTATTGTGAATCTGTTTTTGGTTATGTTTACGGAATCGCGATGACGTCAATGACAGCATAATGAAATTGGCGAATCGGGCCATCCTCTGTAAAAATAGTTTACTATCCTTGAGATACGCCATCTCAAATGAGACGGAAGACAGAGATAGGCAGATTATTCGACTATCGAAGTGATTGAAATTTGTAAATATGTAATCGTGGTCTCGTTCGAATCAATGACGAAATGCAAAACCAAATGAAGTCAAAATGTATGCTTTTCGTCAGTGTGGTATGCATGTACGAAAAAATATTGAATTGGATAGCAATTCGTACAATTGTATAGCCAGGAGCAGCCCTGTCTGGAAATGAAGCACCTGTAGCACAACATACACAAAATGTGTTTTGTGACGGCATATACTATTCTGTGCCTGCTAATGAATATTATCAAGGTTAAATTATGGAAATGGTTACGAAATGCCGCCATTCTCGACACTTTGTGACGTCACTGGCGAGAAACCGTCAAATTTAGGCCGTGTTCCGTTTCCCTGCCCGGTTATATAACCAGACTGGTAACTCAAGATGGTAGTCACTGTGTTAATCAGTACAACGGAATGGCTGATGGAAAAGATATTTGGAAATGGAACGCGGATTTGGATGAACATGGAAAAAGTTCGATTTATGGAAAAGTTTCTGATGGACTGCCATAACCAAGGGAAACGAAAAACGTTTGTGATGATGATTCAATGGGATGAGGTGGACTCCCGAATAAGATTGTATCCATGGGTTTACCCTAAAAACTTCATTTTCGGCACAAAAAAAGGACTCATTCACAGCCAAAATGTTCTGATATAATGCAACACCATACAGACTATTTCCGCACCAGTTTGCGTAGTGAAGGAGCTTTTCCTGCATCTACGCCAACCTTCATATGCACAGCTATGCTGACCAAACGACAGAAAACTATTGACGTCACGGAAAAACAATCGACTCGAACTCTGCGAAGGGGGGCATGGCCCAGCTCTTCAGGTTGACTGACAGTCATTCGATATCTGAAGTTAAGCAACGCCGAGTGCCGTTAGTACGTGGATGGGTGACCATGCAGGGAAATACCGTGTCGAAAGCCCGTACAGCTGCAGCGAAATAGCATATCATAGCTCGCAGACAATATATCAATGAGCTCAAGATATATTGGGGATACGTCGTCCTTCGGAGGGGACGTACAGCCGTCGGTCCCGAGTCCATGGATGTTGGGCTCGTTAAAAATCCCTACCTCTGCTTGGAATACCAGAGTGTTCGGCAAAATTTCCGGTTGGGGGAAGTGTGCTCACCGGCGTCGGTGATTGGCCTTGGTAGCGGAAATAGGTCGACGTTAAATAAAGAAATAGAAGAAGAACTCTGCGAAGAAATTTGATGCAGTACATGTTCATATTTACGGAAGTTATCCAAGAAATAATAATAATATCATCCGTTTCAATCAGGGGAAAAGGAGAAATAATAAACACTATTATGTTTCTATGTTTTATTGAGAAACAATAGCGAACAGGACATTTTTATTCTAACATAAATAAACAAGTGGTAAAAACAGTCAGTACATATTATTATTGATTAGACATTAGCATAAACTCTTAACTTACAAACAATAAAATATCTTCCACGAACATTCTCAATTAAACTGGAATGTTGCTCACCTGAGTTTAGATATTTTCTTTCAGTTTTACTGAATCCTATACATATAGTGAACGGAAAAAACGATGAAACCCGAACATAAATCACAACATAAACTAAAAAAAATACAATTTTCAACGATAAAATTAGGAACAATAATCAAAATTCCCGATATTCAACATTAACAGCATTCAACATTGAATTTAATTTAGAGCCGAATCTTATGAGGGGCCATTTTGAGTAGAGACTTGAGAGATATAAAACATGGTTGAAATTTGTGAACCTCAAATTATTTCACGATTTTGTCGAAAAACTTCGAATTTCTTCAGACAGACAGAGCAACATTATTCTAGGACAGTTTTCATTTTGAATATAATGACTTTGTTGTGAGTATTATGTGACTATAGACAAACTCGAAAATGACAGTTGAAAGAAAAGTAGGTAAGTTTTAATCAGAATTTGGAAATGAAAGAGCTTTTTTGACCGGATTTTGTAGCAAATAGAGATCTTTCGCTTTTAGAAAACCACACAGTAAAAATATTTTCAGTATTTCAACAGAAATTAACTAAGGAGATATCTACTGAATCCGATTTTCATAAGAGCTTTGATGATTTCCAAATTCGTGAAAGAATGGAAGACTTGCAATCCAAAATGCACCGTGTAAATTGAGCAATGCATTTTCAATACAACATGGATGGAGATTCCACATAAGACTGAACCTCCAAATTCTGAAAATTGAACAACTGTGGCAGATTCTCTTGTATGTGAGTAAATATATTTTTAATGTTGTGATGAAGGTGTAATTTCGATTTTCGATGAGCCTTGGGTAATATTCGAGCCCTGTAGCTTTATTGGAACAAATTAGAAATTATATGATCTAGAATAGTTTTGAACGAAAACTTCTAGAAAAGGAATAAGATATTTGTTTGAACGTTTCACCAGAAATTTTGCGAAGAACATTCTCCGAAAATCTTAGCAGCCAAAAATTTCACAGCCCATGTTAAACATTAATTCACATGAAACAAGCATATTAACTTACATGTTATCGCTCCCACGTTCGAAATTTCAATTTCCAAAGACGGTTTCAGTTAAAATTTAATACTGCCAGAGCAAACCATTTTCGGAAAACTAAATGCGAAAACTTGGCGATTCATTATAAAACGGGGAAAAACGTAAGAAACAATGATTCGACAAAACGAACATCGTAAGGCACTACAATACTTTTTTGCACTTCTCTATGAGGAAGTTCATTTTCTGGGTGTATTCCAGCAGCATATCCTTTTCTTCATCGGTGCAAGAAAAAGCGGCGATTTTTTTATTCACCTTCAACAGTTGCCATTTATTTTTATGCGCTTTCAAAACGTTCTGGATGGTTTCCACTGTATCAGCGTCGAAGCTGTTTTCAAATCTAGGGACAGGTATCGGTTCGCCGTTCAAAGCCTTAAGGCACATCGTCATACCCAAAGCAGTGGTGTCGAGGTGATAACCCCCCTCCAGAGCCACAAGGATCCTTCCGGAAGCCAAGGGCTTCAGCGTCTGGATGAAGTGCCCGTATATCTCAGGCGATAGGTTGTATCCTTTGCCGAGGGGATCACAATAACCCGCATCGAATCCCGCCGATACTATGACGAAGTCCGGCTTGTAGGAAAATGCCACTGGCAGGACAAGTTTGAGCCAAACATCCCAATAGTCCGAGTCATTTTTGACATTCTGAAATTAGTTGAAATTGTAGTTGGCGCTTCAGAAAAGTGATCAAGATGTATCAAAGCCCTAGTGCGTGACACATTATTCTGTTGTCCAGCCGAAACATCCCGATAGGAGAAAATCGGTAAGGTTAAATTTTTTAACGGTAGGTGGTGATGCAAAGATTTCTAAAGATGCGGTATCAACGATATTATTGCTTAACCTCCAACAGGATGTTTGTTTATGACTACCTGAAGGTTCTTCCTTATGTTTCTAAATTCTGCATTTTTTCTGAGGAATTCTGTCAAAGTTGCCAATTTTTTATTGCAAATGTACGAAAAATGCGAAATTGGGATGCATGAGAATACGTCCACCTTTATGATAATCGGACTAACCCAACAAATTTGACAGTTCGATTAGAATGATTTGAATGGGTTTCGAAGTGCTAGAATATCAATATAAATTTCATCAATTTGAAGGCGAAATATAAGAGTTCAACAAAGTGACAAAGTTTTGATAATTGATGAGAGAAGCTTTGCAAGGTCAAACCTATTCATAAAACGGGGCCAAAAAATCAGATGGGAAACTACAGACCGGTGACTGTGGTAAGTGTACTATAGAAGGTGGTGGAAACTGTAGTGAAAAATAGAATACTTGGCTTCACTGAGAAAAAAATGAAATGGATCAGTACCAGTATGGATTCATAAAAAAAAAGCAGCACACAATGTGCAACAATTAATGGACTTTATAGATCACATTTCACAAAAACTTAACAGCAAAACAACATGTCATTGCAGTTTTTATTGACCTTAGGAAAGCTTTTGATGTAGTGGATCATCAGATTATACTACGAAAATTATACTTGGTTGGAATACGGGGTAGAATGTACGATTTAGTTGAATCATTCTTATCAAACCGCCAACAGATTGTGAAAATCAATGACACACATAGTGAGAAGTTGAGCATAAGTTGTGGAATACCTCAGGGATCAGTTTCAGGTCCCCTTCTTTATTCATTGCACGTTCTAAGCCTGAAAAAATGCCATCTACAAGCAAGATATTTCACATTCGCGAACGATACGGCGCTGGTCTATGGTGGTCCATCATTAATATTATTAGAGGAAGAAATAAACGCTGATCTGAAATTATATAGAAAATTGGTTCTGAAGTTTAATTTCAAAATCAATGAAAATAAAACAGTTTATGTCCGATTCCAACAGCAAAATATGGAAATAAGTAACATCCAGATCAAACTTGGAAATCACCTATTGACAGGAGTAAATGATATAAAATACCTGGGACTAATCATTGATAATAAGTTGAATTGGACAAAGCATTTTGATAAAATTAAAGATAAATTAGTACGAATGATGGGAGCACTTTATAAAATTAGAGGTTTTATAAGTCAAAGTATGAAATACTATGTCTACAATGGTAACTTCCTCAGTGTGTTCAGATATCTCATAACTATTTGGGAAAATTGTTAAGAAATCCATTTAAAAAAATGAAAATATTGCAAAACAGAATACTAAAAATCCTACTAAATTTGGATAGACTGACACCAACCGAGAACCTATATAGAGACAGCAAACTAATAAAACTCGATAAAATTTTGGAAATTGAACAACTCAAGTATGCCTTCGAAGTACTAAATAATCAGCAAAAAACAAATGCACAAATACAACTCAGAAGTCAAATACACACCCATAATACAAGGCACTGTAATGATATAGCACTAGCTAATGCTAGAACAACTATTGAATTGAATAATCAAATAAATCAAGCACTGCAAAAGTTCAATAGGGTCCCTGTCGATATAAAACACATTGTTAGCTACCAAAAGTTCAAAAAAACTTTAAAAGAATTGTACTCATAAAGGGGTATCATTAAGTATAATCAAGTCCTGGTTGTGAGACCACGTTGAACGTTGCAATTGCAAAATAGACGTGTTAACGATATTGTGATATTTTTGTACTTGTTATATACATGTTGTGTTCTATTATACATATTAAATGTCAAAATAATTGTTATAGGTACTATATGTTGTGATCTATTGTGTATGTATGTTATTGTTGTTAGAATACTCTATTCACCGTTCGAATAAATTTAGCATCCCGAATCAGCTAATGCTGATTCGGGATGTATCTGTGATACATATAGTATAATACATTAAAATTGTCCTAAGTTTAAGTAATGTAGAATTTGTATGATTTATTTTGAAATGAAGATTATTTTTCAAAAAAAAGAAATTATTACATGATCACAAATTCAATATCATGAACCCAACCTCATTAAAAATGTGTCTCCACGTGTGGGTTGGGCTACCTATCAGGCGCGTCCCCAGGTGGCGGATAGGGGAACGGCCAGGAGAATGGGGGCCCTGTCCGGGAAGCCAATATGGCCTCACGGATGTGGTCGCTGGACTCTTGGTCAGTGGCAGAATCAAGTAGGGTGAGGGGAATTAAACCTCCCCAAAAGCCTTTGCGAAATATGCCACCGTGGACCAGCCTACCCAAGCTAAGGTGTAAGGTATCGTGCCGATAGCTGAGTGGCCGCAGGGTGATATGCGGTTGCGAACGATCCCCTTGAGGAACAGGGCGAAACCTCATTGTAACTAGCCTTCCTCTGGTAATGCGGGGCTCTGCCAGAGGTGACCAACCCCTTCCCCTGCTACTCGTGGGAACACACATGGACAAGGAAAGAAGAAACATAAATAATCCTGAGGATGGACAGAAATGCTCACCTCAATCTATGGCGGTGACTGGGGATGGACAGAAATGCCCACCCCAGCACACTGCTCGGAACGAGGCTGGACATCGAAGATCACCTCAGGGCGAAATTCAAAGGCCAAGGCGAAAACGCATCTGCGGCGCCGAGGCCAAAAGGAGGAAAAGGGCAAAGGAGGCAGAGAAGGCTGCAACCACAAATGCACCTTCCCCCACCTCCACCCCACCTCCAAAGACAAGGGCACCTCCTGCGGAGGGAGCCAAAGGTTCCGCCTTGTATAAAGGCAAAAAACCGGCGGCTACCTCTTCAGGGAAGCGCCCCCACCTGAGTACCTCCACGGAGGGGACACCAAGAAGGTCGAAGAAGCCGCGCAGCGACGGAAATGTCGCTGCACCTTCCAAAACCTTTGCGGAAGCCGCCTTGAGACACCTCAAGGTGGCCATCATAGACGAGACTAACCCGTACGGTAAAATTACCGCAGAACGGGAGAGCCTCGTCAAAACTCAGCTGCTGGAGGAGTTGGACAAGTTTATCTTCTCCGCCTCCAGCAGCAACACCAAAGCGCCCACGTTTAAATCGTGGACATACTCCGGTGAAATCATCAGAGTGGTCTGCGATGACGACGCGACGCTACAGTGGCTGAAAAAAGCCACAAAAGACCTCAAGCCGTGGGAGGAAGCATCGCTGGCGGTCGTCGGTGTGGATGAGCTCCCAAAGCTTACCAAAGCCTCGCTCTGGATCCCGGAGGACGTCCACAAGACGACATCCGGTGAGAAGGAGAGGGTGCTGGGTAGGCTGAAGGCGCAGAATCCAGACCTGAGGATAGCGAGGTGGTGCACTTTCCACCATGAGGTGAAAGTGAACCCTCAAGGACACCTCTTCGTCTTCGGAATCGGAGACGAGGATATGGCTGTCCTGAAGAAAAAGTCAATGAGGATAAGCTACGCGTTTACCTCATTGGCAATAAGGGTAACTAAAAAGGAAGGTACCTCTGAAGACCCGAGGTCCTTGGAAGTCGAGCCACCTAGAGTGGATATTGGCACCGAGGTCACCAAGGGTCCCGAAAAGGACGTCGAAACATCTGCAAAGATGACAGACGACGACCTGACGGAAGAGGCACCTGACAAAAAAGAGGCCGTCGCTCCCCTACCGGGGGAGCAAATGGACCTAGAATAGAGTCTTAACCCGAACGACCTCTTCAAGGACGTCGGAAAAAAGATAAAATTAATACAATGCAACCTCCAACACAGCAGGGCGGCTACGGCAACACTATGTCGCCGCCTTGATGTGTTGGAGGATGCAATAGCTTTGATCCAGGAACCCTGGATAATTAAGACCAGAATTACTGGTTTCGGTAACTTGACTGGCCAAATTTTTAGCTCACCAAGCAATCAACAACCCAGGACAGCCGTTTACGCTCCCAGGAAATACAGAGCCTCTCTGATGGCACAATTCTGCACCTCAGACCTAACTGCGGTTAAAGTGGAATGTCCAGACGGAAAGGGCAAATATACGGCGTTGATACTCGCATCGGTGTACCTCCCCTCAGATGCAGCCACTCTACCACCCACAAGAGAGATGGAAGTGCTAGTGGACCACTGCCTAAACCAGAGAATGGAGTTGATTTTGGGCTGCGACTCAAACTCTCACCACCTGGGCTGGGGCAGCAAGGATATCAACGCCCGAGGTAAGTCTCTTTACGAATACATAATTAAGAAAGACCTAGCAATCTTGAATAGAGGCACGGAGCCGACATTCATTAACGCCCGTAGCCAAACATTAATAGATCTTACGCCGGCGACAGCCATGATATCAAATAAAATTCAAGACTGGCAAGTGTCTGATCATATTTCTATGTCAGACCATCGCTGGTTGACTTTTACGGTAAACCAGGATCTCAGGACCACTGTGAAATCCCGCGATCCGAAGAGGACGGATGTAGCTCTATACAATCGACTCTTAAAAGGAGCTCTGCGGGAGACAGAGGCCCTGACTCCTGGCAATAGTGAAGAATTGGAAAGGTACACGTTATCTATCCAAAACAAAATAGACATTGCCTATAAGGAATCCTGTCCGATGAGGATGGTACAGACAGAAGGCACAACCAATAAATGGTGGTGCCCTGAACTGGAACACCTCAGAAAGACAGCGAGAACGTCCTTTAACAAAGCAAAACAATCAAAACTCGAAGAGGACTGGGGAATATATAAAGCCAACCTCAGAGAGTTCAAAAAAGTCTGCAGACAAAAGCAAAGAGAAGCCTGGAGAGCCTATTGTGAGGCAATCGAAGATTTCCCGCAAGTCTCGAGGCTACAGAAGGCACTCTCAAGCGACCACCATAAGAGTATCGGCATCCTGACGAGGGAAAATGGCGACAAGGCCGCCAACCTCCGAGAAAGCGCCGAGATTCTTATGGAAACTCACTTCCCAGGTTCTGTCTTCCCAGGAACGACGAACCGGACGGAAGTACCAATAACACCCTCACAATACGACTGGCAATTTGCTAGCACTATAATTGATGAGGACAAGATAAGGTGGGCCATATCGGGCTTTTCCCCCTTCAAAGCACCAGGACCTGACGGTATAAGACCAGCCCTACTACAATGGGGACTGGATATTCTCATGCCGCACCTGGTCGGAATATTCAGAGCCTCATTAGCTCTGAGGTATGTTCCCAGTAAGTGGAGAGAAGTACGAGTGGTGTTTATACCCAAACCAGGAAGGATGGACTACACCTTACCAAAAGCATTCCGACCAATTAGTCTCACATCGTTCTTTTTGAAAACAATGGAGAGGCTGTGCGAGCGGTTTATAAGAGATGAAGTCTTAGTTCACAATCCACTTCATCCATATCAGCATGCATATACTCCGGGAAGGTCCACTGATTCGGCCCTTCACCAAGTGGTTGGCAGAATCGAGAGATCATTGGATAATAAAGAATCCACCCTGGGTATATTCATAGATATCGAAGGAGCGTTCGATAAAACGACCTTCCCAACAATCACCCAGCAACTTAACTCCAGGAATATACCCCTGGTAGTAGGAGAGTGGATACTCAAGATGCTCTCTAGTAGAGCAATAAGTATAAATGTAGAAGACATTACTGTGAGAGGACTGGTCATGAGGGGATGTCCGCAGGGAGGTGTCTTATCACCCCTTCTTTGGAACATAGTCCTGGATACCCTGATAAATCGCCTCAACAGTAATGGTTTCTACACAATTGCATATGCAGATGACATAGTTATTCTGCAGACCGGCAAATTTGTGAACACACTGTGCGATAGAGCGCAGGATGGTCTCAAATTAATAGAAACATGGTGTAAAGAACACTCACTGTCGATCAATCCCAAGAAGACGGAGATGGTCCTTTTCACTAGGAAAAGAAGCTTATCGGGCTTGAAACCCCCCGAAATCTTCAAAAGCAAACTAAACTTCTCTGAAGAGGTGAAATACCTCGGTATTACCCTCGACAGGAAGTTAACATGGAACTCGCACATTCAGAGCAGAGCAAAAAGAGCATATGTGGCCTATGAGCAGTGTCGGAGGACAGTGGGACGCACATGGGGCCTCTCGCCCCGTGTAGTCATCTACACTGCAATAATAAGACCTATGCTAACGTACGGAGCCATTGCATGGGGACCAAAAACTCTACAAGCAACGGCCATCCAAAAACTATACCAAATACAGCGAATGGCTTGTCTGGACATCACAGGAGCCATGAGAACAACACCAACCGCAGCAATGGAATTAGTTACTGGTCTGACACCTCTGGACCTGCACGTCAAGGAGGTTGCGCTAATGGCCATGCTACGATTGCGCACGGCTGGTGTAAACCCCGAGGTAGGAATGGGTCAACTGAGGCGGGGCCTGTGGAGGGAGGCACTCACTGCGGTGCCTCTGCTACAGGCAGCCAGTGACGCAATTGAACCCAGGTTTGTGTTTAATAAACCCTACAAAATACAAATAAAACAGAACACTGAGGCGGATGCTGCAAATGCAATACGCATATACACAGACGGCTCAAAAACCAAAGAAGGATCAGGATGTGGAGTTTACTCTAGATCACTTAGCCTAAGGATTAAGTGGGGAATGGGCAAAAATACCAGCGTGGTTCAAACAGAACTGGCTGGTATCTCAATCGCCACAAAAGAGCTAATCAGAAAAGGAATTTCTGGCAAAGACATAATAATCTACACCGACAGTAGACAAGCCCTACTAACCTTGAATAGACAACGTATTATCTCAGGGTTAGCACTAGAGTGCCATCAAGATTTAGCTAACGCCTCGGTAGATAATAATATCGTACTAAGGTGGGTGAAGGGGCACGACAGGAGCAAAGGTAACCGCATTGCTGACTCTTTGGCCAGGATGGCGGCTGGAATGAACATTTTGGGACCAGGTGACACCCATGGCTTGACGACTTCGACAATTGCGGAACTAGCCAAACGTTACACCCATACTCAAACCCTCAAAAGATGGGATGAAACCAAAGGATGCAGTTTTGCCAGGATCACCCTGGGCGACTTTGAGAAGCTGGATCCAAATAAATATTTGGCGATGACCAGGAAGAACCTACGTTTAACAGTGGGATTTCTGACTGGACACTGTCAACTAAGGAAACACCTCCATATTATGGGGCTAGTGGACACACCTCTATGCAGGATGTGTGAACAGGAAGATGAAACTGTCAGGCATGTCTTATGCGAATGTCTGGAGCTATCGTCGATAAGAGAGTGTGTGTTCGGTGAGTCTTGGCCTACACCTGCCGATATTAAGGAGATGTCCTCTGGTGACCTGTCCTCCTTCCTGGATAAGGCAGGATGGACAATGTCCTAGGAGGGCGACTCCTTGGGAGGATGTACAATGGGCCATATTGTGGCCTAAGTGCTGTGGGTCTATACTCACCCTCCCTACTCTACAGATACAGAAATGTGTCTCCAAATCGCGGGTAGGCAACCTAGTGAAACACACCATAGTCGAGTTAAATATCAAGATCTGGCTGAAAAATTTTCTTCTAGGAGTTTAACCCACCAATATTTTCATGCATCTCGGTGGGTTTTCACCGAGAGTGTTTCCGAAAATGATAGCCAAATAAAAACTGAAAGTTTTTTCTCAGAAGTGCCATTTCTTTTAAATGCATCGTTATCCATATATAGGGTTCAAAAACGAAGATAGAAAACATTCTCAGAATTTTTGAAATATTAATTTTTTTTGAAGGTTTCATATAATTGCATGTTTTATAATCATTGCATACCTATTTCATTACAAAATTCAAGCCTTCCATCATTACTGTACTGTTTCAAAAATAAATAAGTTTCCACTCTCGAATTCTGTCTTTCACTCATCACAAATCTTTGATGATAACCTTTGAAAGTGAAAAAAGCTATAGTTCTCAAACAAATCGCACATAACCAACACAATGTTTTGGTCGTTGCTAATATTTGGCTCGAGTTGATGAGTAATAGCCGACTGCACCGACTTTTTGTTAAGAGACCATTAACAAAGGGACTCTCTAAGTTGGGGATTGTGTATTAATGGGTGTTTAATAATATCTTAAACTATGGTGCAATCGCAATATGACAAACACCCACCAATCAACCTGCACAAGCTTGTGCAGGGGACAAGGTTGTTGGAATGGGTGTCATGAAGTATAGGAAAACAAAGCGCAATGAGCCCTAGAGGCTGAAGTGTTTTCCGGAGGCCTGGCGGTGAAGGACAGATCAGATGGCTTCCACGAAGAAAAAAAAACAATTCTTTTGAGAGCGTGTCATGCGCATCGCCCACTCCACCAAGCAAACAAAAAAATGTTAACCTCGGCCCTGAACGCGAACCAACTTAGCTTGTATGGCTGAAAAACCAATCGAATTTCTAACCAATGTCGAATCGATAATTACACGGGAGCTTTCTAGAGAGCATAATTTTGGCAAAACTCACCTTGTTGAATGGGATGTTCACGTTGTAGTGTAATCCTTGGTTGACACCTATGCAGTCGTAATCAGCCAGCGAGTCAGACGGGAAATATTTTCCATCATCATACCTATGTATTGAAATGTACATGATGTCATCTCTGTGGTAAGTAAGGTTCTGAGTTCCATTTCCGTGATGTATGTCGAAATCCACTATCAAAATTCTATGAACACAGAAAAAATAATACAGGGTGTTACAAAGTGGTGAATGGATAAAAGGTACATTGGTCAAAGTTGGCGAGCTATACAAACTCGCTTGAAGAAGCATTATGCTCACATCCGAAATGGGGGGATAGATCAGATTCAGTATTATTTTGCTTCTCCTGAAGATGCTAACCTCATCAGCGAAACGAGCGTCGAGGGGCGGGAGATGAATTTGGTTTAGTCTCTATAAAAAGTTTTGAATTTTCTATAAAGTGACAGGGGGGTTTATTCCATTCGGTCTACTTCAGAGTGTAATATTGGAATATGATGAAAATCCCAGGAAGTGATTGAAAAAACCAGAAAACAAAATAGACATAACAGTATATAATTTTTCAGAAGGGTTTTATTGACTAAATTTTGGTGCGAGGTTATAAAGTTTGCGTTAACTTCATATACTCCTAACTGACAAATGTCAATTTTTACCCGGCAAAACTAGGGTTGCTATTCTTGAAAAATAGTAGCAACTCTTGTAGTGGCAAGTATTCTGGAAAGCTCACAGTAGATGACGCTAGTTAGTTTGGAAATCATGCCAGCTGGCACCCGTTTAATTTTCGTTGTTTTGATACATAAATGGTTATTTTTGTATTTCTTAACGTTTTGACGTTTGAATCAACATTTTTGTGAATCTTTTCTCTTCAGAATATAACGAAATCATGAGTTTTTTATCATCAAATAAAATATATATAAAAATATCATCAGTTTTTTTGTCTGTTACGTTTGTGTTACCCTCAGAACTGAAGGATCTCGCACACTGTTCTGTGGTTTGACCCCTCATTATACTAGCGCTATCTGGCGGAAGAAAAATCTCGTTGGATGGAATAACAAGATTTGTATCATTCGTCCACAGTCCGAGATTGACAGGAAGCTTCCAAGTTTGGGTCTCATGACGTGCTTTTTTTCATGTCGTTTCCCTGTCAATGATAGTATATTACATACCAAGACGAAAAGTTTATCATTTCTCTGCAGATAAATTTTATTCATTACCGAGATACTATTTCATTCACAATTATTCCTAACGATTTCATAAAATGAACAAATGAAAGTTTTCAAAATTAATTTTGATGCATTCTGTGTTTCAAATAGGCATTGTAAATAAACAACTTCATGATGCTCCCAACGAATGTCACTGTTGGCCATTTTCCAACATATAGGTTGAAAGTAAAATAATGTAGGTACATGTATGTATAGTAAAAGGTATAGGGAAGCAAAGTTTCGAAAGAGGCCGGGCAAAGTTATTTTTATCCGGTCTCCTTCTGAATGAACAATCAATTCTTCATTTTCGAATGATTGTAAATAATGTTATCACTTTGATCAAAATGGGGGTGCACATCATCCTCCTTACCCGAATCACGTGTCTCACCTGCTATACTTGCACTCGTCGATGAGATAGTTGGCAGCGATGACGGCGTTGTTGAGGAAACAGAAGCCCGATCCGTGATTGAAGGCTGCGTGATGTCCGGGCGGCCGTATCACGGCCACCCCCGATCTGAGGTGGCCCTTGTGGATGTTGTACGCGAGCGTCAGCATCGCCGAGATGCACTTGATCAAACAATCGGCCGTGTGTTCGTTGTGGAACCAGTCCGCCCTCTCTTCCATGCTGTGGTTGATCAGAGTTTCGATGTAATCTTTGTCGTGCGTTTTTTCGACCCACAGTTGTTCGTCGAAACGGTCTATCTGGAAATGGCAATATGGGACAGAATAAAAACAAAGAGGGTAATACAAGAAACCAATTTTTGTTCTCCCCACCGCTCCCGCGCTCTCTTTCTCACATCTTCTCCTTCCTCCCTCTTTCCCCTTTCTACCCTCCTCCCCTCTCTCACATCTTCCCCCATCACCTTACTCCCTTTCTCACATCTTCCCCTTTCCATCTTTCCCCTTTTCACCCTCCAACCCTGTTCTTTCCCTCTTTTCCACTCCCTATGCTCTATCACCTTCTCTCTTTTCACCTCACTTCTTTGGTAATCACTCTCCATATAATTTTCAACCACACCGAAAGTCCAAAAATAGTCAGAAATTCAATATCAAAAGACCAGCAACACGATGATACTCGTATGGCGAATGATAGTTTGTGTGGCAACAATCGCCATTTTTGTCAAGCGATTTGATTTGAAACTAAAAAATACGTTAATTTCAGGTAATTGAACCCTTTCAAGTGTTGGAGGGATATTTAACAAACGATGTTTTCAGTGTACTTTAAGAATCAAGTGGTAGACATTTTTCTGTATAATGAAATAAAATATTCATGATGACATAACAATAATCGCCATAACCTGCAAACTAATTTGTAGCTAACGAAATATGTTGATTTTGGGTAGTGTTTAATGAATGTCTGCCAAACGATTTTTTTTAAACAGTCAAGGCGGCTTTGAACGCATAAGAACTATGATTTAGCCTATATTATCCATACCTTCAATGTACAATTCATAAGTCAATAAATGTGCTGGTTTACTCATTTTGTATTGCATGACTCATGATCATGATGAATATTTCATAATTGATAACCTTGATTTTCAATTTTTCTTATAAAATGCGCTTGCGCAGCCTCGGAAATTTTTGTCACAGACGGTGACCAATGACGATTGCACCATTTCATGAATTTTGCATTGGGCGTTATACTTCAAAAGCTGTTTTGTATACTTGATCTACAACCGAAACTGTATAATGGTCAAACTGGGAGATCTCTCACCGAAAGAAAGATGGAGCATAGGAGTAGTTTCTGGAATGAAAAGAGAAATTCAACAATTGCACATCATCTTATGCCTCAATCATGAGTGTGATGAATTGCATTAGGAGGAGAGAGTTTATTGATAGTAAAACCAATGAACTTTATGTTCAAAACTGTATAATGGTCAAACTGGGAGATCTCTCACCAAAAGAATGATGGAGCATAGGAGTAGTTTTTGGAATGAAAAGAGAAATTCAACAATTGCACATCATCTTATGCCTCAATCATGAGTGTGATGTATTGCATTAGGAGGAGAGAGTTTATTGATATCAAAACCAATAAACTTTATGTCCAAAACTGTATATTGGTCAAACTGGGAGATCTCTCACCAAAAGAATGATGGAGCATAGGAGTAGTTTTTGGAATGAAAAGAGAAATTCAACAATTGCTTATCATCTCAGGCCTGAAAGACATGTTCAATCATGAATGTGATGTTATTGCATAGGGGGAAAAAGTCCGAAACTCAATCTGTTGGAATCCTTAGAAATAGAGCCAAGAAGTCAAACCATTTTTTTAATGACCAAATAGATTTGAATAGTTCACAATTAATGAAACTGCATCCTTATGAATACATATGAGTAATTAAGATCAGTGTAGTGCTTTTTAATTAGGTTATCTTGGATTTTCAAGTATCGACTTCAGGAAACTCTTTATTTTTTGTAAACGAATGAAACATTTTATCAACCGTTCTTGCCAATCCATGATGTTGCTCCTATAATGGATGTTAATATTCTTATTCCATGTACATTAAAAATCATATGGTGGCATATTTCTATATAACGAAATAAAACACATTCATGATAAAATATCAATAATCTCCATAACTTTTTCCATTACCTGCAAACTTATTTCTATGTAATAAAATATGTTGATTTCGGGTAAATGAAACCTCTTCAAGTGTTCGATAAATGTTTGCCAAACGATTTTTTTAAAATTGTCAAGGCGGTTTTAGTGAACGAATAAAACAAATTAGAGGATAATCCATACCTTCAGTACACAAATCATAAAAGTCAATCAATCTGCTGGTTCACCCATTTAATAGTGCATGAATCATGATGGATTTTTCATTTTGAATTCTTAATTTTTCTTATGAATTATATATAAAAGGCTCATGCGCAGCGTCGGAAATATTTGTCACAGACGGTAACCACTGACGATTTCTGATCACTATTTTAAATTCTTTAAGTTTTACCGGTGTAACAGATCTTATATGTTCGAAGAAGAATTTTTATATTTACATAAGTGTTATAAGTACATGTGATTTTATATGTTCAACTTCAATACTGATCTGAATGTTTTTTATATTATATTTACTGGTGTATGCTGTTCATGTTGAAATCTGGTAGTGTTATATGTTACTATTTATTCATAACCATGCTTTGCCAATAAGAATTTTTTCTTGGACAATAAAATATATTTTGAATTGAATTCATGAAGAGTCAGAATATTTATTAATTATGAATTATGCATTATGCGTTCATTAAACCACATTTCTCTTATGCATTGTATATTAAAAATATCCACTAAATTATGAATTGTGCGGTATCCAATTGTGCTTATGCGTTCACTGAATCCACCTTGATAATCATATTTTCCATACAACGAAATGAAACATATTCTTGCTATAATTTCCCCATACCTACAAACTGATTCGTGACTAACCTCGACTTCTGTGCACCTCTCTAACATTCCAAACTGTTCGAAATATTCCATGATTTTCGTTAGTCTCTCAGGTCTTTCTGGAGCCGGTCTTGCTGTTTCCACAGTTTGGACGTGATTCAATAATTCATTATCATATATGTAGCCGACGTATTCTCTACAATCACGACCAGCAGCGTACTCTATAAAAAAAAAACATTGATACAGACTGGAACTATATTACTCCAGTAATAGGCACAACACAGTATAAACAAATCGATCTGTGCACAGATGGCGTCAGCCTTATTGGAATTGTGAATCTAGGAAATCCACAGAACCCCTTAAGATACAGAACCCATTGTTTGACATTCCTGCTGGAAGCAAAGATCCTGGAATCTGCTTTTAGGTTTTCTCTCCCTTGGAAATAAAAAAAAAAGCTTTTGATTGTTATATCTGTTTTTTGCATATTTGCACCAAAACCTAACTGTTATAAAGAAGCAAAATTGTCTGATTACCTATTTTGTTATAGCAAATACCAATGTTCAGCAATAACATGAAAATGTGCATCCCTAGCTAAGGTTTATCGGAAAAATCAAAAATTAGGGTGAAATATTTGATGTAAGAACAATATTCAAAACCGAAAACACGATTAGATCTCCACTGAATCAAAACAAACTTTCAAATGCGGAACAGATATAGACAACTTGTTTTTATAATATCTCATGTGTGTGTGCCAGTGTTTATACTGGTGAAATATTAAGGCCATTAGGAATGAGAACAGCTCATTTTCAACAAATGATACAGACATGGTTGAATGGAATAATATTAATTTACTTATGACAGGACAGAATCGAACAAAAAAGAACTCGGAGGCTATTTGCATTTTGTTAAACGGAAATGGAGAGACTGTTACTAGTTAATTGAGTATAGATCAATGTTGGATTCCTATTCTGGGAAGAGAAGTTGAACTGGGGAGATTCAGTTGAGAAGGTTGTGTCAAAACCAACACTTGGTACGGCTATTGATGAATTAGTAAGATAATTATCTTGATAATTATACCTTGATCATTACGAAAATCCAGTTGTACTTTGTTTTATTAGCGTTTTCCACTGGACTGTCCTTTCGCACTCCGGTGCACTTGAGCGTAAGTTCGGAACGCACCCTCGTATCCGACCGAATTCACCGAACACAAATAACCTCAAAATTTGTGTCAAAACAAACGTGTGATATATAAAGACTGATTTTAAAATAATAAATAATTTCCTTAACATGGTTAGAAAGTGATACTATTATTTATTTTGTTTTTTGTTTAAGAAGTTTGGAATATTATTTTGTTTAACATATTATTATTTTAATTTTATACTACTAAGAAAAAGAAATTTTGAATTTATTTATTTTTTTTATTTCATATCTAGTTTTATTCATTCATTTTTATTTTTGTAGTTTTAAATAATAAAAAAGTTGATATAAATGCCTTTCTTATTTTTATACACAACATATTTGAAATGAAAAAATAATTAGTAAGTAAAAATATAAAGAAAATAAGTTGTCTGTCAGTATGGTTAATTATCTGATAATTATCCGATAATTATCTAATAATTATCAAAAAAAAAATCTTGATAATTACGAACCCTGCTTCAAATGCTGTTTCGTATGCTTGGAGTACAAATTGAGCATAAAAAATGTAAATGAAAACCACTTTCGTGTGTTATTTTCATTAGACTAGATTACAAGACGGCAACACGTATTTCAATATACAATAGCTTCTTTAGGCGTATCACTGGTACTACGACAAACCGATACTGTGCTCCTATATAAATACATATCTTCATAAGTATTAACAAACTTTCTGTCCCAAACTGTTTGTTGGTCAAACGGATAGAGCGTTCATCAAAAGATTAAAGGAGCATAGAAGTAGTTTTTCGAATGAAAGAGATATTCAACATTTGCACATCATCTTATGCCTCAATCATGAGTGTGATGTATTGCCATAGGAGAAGAGAGTCTAAAACTCAATTTGTTGGAATCCTCAGAAATCAAGAGGCAAAACATTCGCTTTATGACCACATAGATTTGAATAATTCTCTAATGTTTTTCAATGACATAATCATGGATTTTTATCAAGTTTCAACCAAAGAGAACCCTTTCTGTTTTTTATAAACGAATGAAACTTCTATGAATGGTATAAATCTATCTACAGTTTTTGCCAATTCATGCTGTTACTTCCTTCATAGATGTAAATATTCTTATTTCATTGACTCGGAGAAGAAAAAACAGAAAACTATTTCTCTGAAACTTCATTAACCACGTTTCCAGTATAAATTACCTGCTTTCAAGTTCTTCAGGATGTCCAAGAACCTCTCGTAGCTCTCCTTGCTGTGGATGGGGTAAAACCCGGTCGTCTCGTAGGGCACCACCTCTTTGGGCGGGATGAACTTGTACGACAGACAGGTGAGGTGCTCCTCCTCGTTGTCGATCTCCAGAGAATCCTCGACCTTGCCCGGCTTCGGATATTCGAACATGACGTCAGTCTTAAAGCAGTCCCAATAGTCGCGCAAGAAGAACTTTACGTTGTTGATGACCTCTACGACGGCCGGGTGCACCCCAGTGTCCGGCGGGATGTTGACCGGGTAGCAGACGTCGCCGAGAAGGGCTCGAAGGGTGGCCGCCACCCCTTCCGCGAGAGATTCCGGGAAGTAGCCCCCCTCCAGGCAGGCCACGACTCTGCCGTTGGCCAGCCCGGAGAGCAGGGTTACCAGGGTTCCGTAGAAGTGGGGGGTAACCAACATTTCACCCTGAAAAACACTTTCGTTAGGGGGGTTATTGTGCTCAAAAGCTACAAGAGTAGCTGTAAGTGTTGTTGTCAATAGCTGAATCCCGATATCAATAGTCCAAATAAGGTGATTATGTTTTCTTCGTATTGTTTTTGGGTTGTTGGCCTAAGACCAAACATTCTGTGACAAGCATTATAACTTATGTCCCTCGACTGCCTGAAAAGATGAACTGGTTCGGCAACAGAAATAATGTTAGAGCAACAAACAATAATTTACCTTCAATACCGACACATAACAAATAAACTAACATAACAGAAAACACAAGAGTATTTATCAACTTCCTTGTTCGTGCGGTCAAAAATATATCGGTGGAACGTCAAGACATTCGGAAGTGTGAAAGAATGAACACAAGATGTACATCAAGAGATGGTATTTCGATGTTATATGTCAACTGTAATGATAATATAATTGTTGTGATCCCTAGATTTGATTAATTCGCTTGCTTGCTATTTTATGTAAGTAATGTAGTGTGGAATGTTTTACTTTAGTACGAAGTATACAGTGCCTACTTACATTCAATTCTTGGAAACTAATTTGACAAATAGGTTATTCTTGTTCAATATATTTTTTCGACGGAATACAAACTTTCAGTAAGGTTTCTTTTCTCTAGAGATAACTCATGACTTATTGTTTAATGAACTATATTCTGCATGAAAAAGGTATATCCAATACAGGCTAACCATTATTTTACTCTTTACTGTTGGTACTGATCGGTAGTAACTAATATCTGGGGAATTTTTGCTTCTATAGATATATGAAACAATGCCAAATTTAAGAAACATGATTAGCTCTGAACTGACTTTTTCGATAACGTTTAGTGTATCTAGTGAGAAAGTTATATAATGTATCTATGTGCCCACTCGTGAGCTCAAGGGATAGTTTTCTCTGAGCAAAACAAGCTTGGCTGACTTTGACAATGAAATGTTAAAAACGATTTTTTTTGCGAACTACTCTCTATTTGCGTAGAAATAACCTGTGATAGATATCTCTTCAATTCAAGTTTCTAGTGATTTTTATGAAAATGGAGCAAGAAAAGGAGATTTTTATGATATCCAGCGCCAAATAGGCAGGGGCGTATATGTATTGGATGGACTATTTCTTCCTTTATCTGGATGATTCAAGCGTGTATTTCATGTTTAGCAGATATTAATAATATAATAATAATAATACAGTTATTACCCATCAAAAAAACAGAAGAATATACAATGGTGGTGTTATTGAATAATATTCTGATGAATAAATGGCTGAACATATATTGGTTCAGATAACAGTTGAAAACCGTTTCTGTTCTTCCACCAATGCCAAGAGGGATATTATATTTTTTACAGATAGCAAAAACAATAAAATAACTTAATGAATGAGTAGGATTGAATAGAGAAGGAGAAAAGGGAAAAAAAAGAAGATGAGGTTGAGAGGAAGAGAGCAGAGCAATTTTTGACATAAAGATTTGTTCAAAACTTCACTGAATACTAAGAAGGTAGTTTTTTAACTTGGATTTAAATAACAACGGCGATACTTGTAGGTATGATTCATCCAGTTTATGCAAATTATTTATGCAGACTGCCATATTGGAGGAGAAAGACCGTTTGTATATTTCTTTACAGTGTGATGGTATGGTGAGAATGGTTTTACGAATATTCAAATTGTAGATGTCAGTTCTATAAGGGAGTTTTTCATGTAGATAAGGTGGAGTTTTGGATTTGAATACATTATGAAAGACCATTTTCAGACATTGGTATAGTTGTAACCTCTGGTGAAATTATTTTCACGAAGTTTTCGATATGTATTTCATAAACTATTGATAAAACTCAAGAGGAAAAATTATAATCGGTGTATGAAGTCAAACAGAAAGCAACAGAAAATTGCTATATGGTATTTTATTGGTGCTGAAAATGAACACGAAGAATATCTTAGGGACAACTATTCAGATATTCATGATCAACAATCTGGACATCCATATGACATCTACAGTGCGCAAATCTGGATGTACATAAGATATCCTTTGTAGTTTTGTGCATAGGTTAATCCAAGCATGATCGCGATGAAAAGTTATAGGTTTTTTAGGCTAGTGAGTTAAGGAACCACACCAAAGGATGAACATGTTGAAAATTCTCCATTTTGAAGCTCAATTTCACATGTATAGACTGAGTGTCTTTTGAAATAATATACATCAAATTTTTAAACAGAAGTTCAGAAATATTCAATACAATTATCATTGTGCGATTTTTTCTGGATGAATTTCAAAACTGCTTCACGTGTTTCACTATACAAAATCTTCACCAGGCATTTATAGTACAATTACACGCCTGAAGAAGTTATTGTATCGTAAACAGTTTAGAAAAAATCACACAATAGTATATTGGAGAAAAGAATGAGTCATTTTCCATGAGTATGAGGTTTTCAGCATGAGCTGTAACACAATGGTGTCATTGTTTTATCAGATGAGGAAATGAAATTGAATACATACAATGTACCTCTATGATCAATATATAGCAGTTTAGTGTTTTTTAATAACGTTTTCTTGAATTTTCTATCAGTTTTCGATATAATGACGAGTAACCAATTAAAAAAAAATATTCTGTTCTCTCATAGTCCATATTTAATTTACAGTAAAAAAAGGGAATTATTTCATGAAAACGAGACTGTTTCAAACGGTATCATCTTGAAAAACATAATGAGGTTCTTTTTCATGATCCACCTCAACATAACAACATCGTTGAGCTTCAAAAAAAGAAATGTAAAGAATATTAGCAACATTATTTCCTGGCAATAATGTTACCTCACCTTTTCATCACCCACGCATGAGTCATAACCAGCAGACACAAGCACAAGATCGGGGTTGAACTAGAAAAGAAAAAAAAGTTTATAGTTACCTCAGGACACCCTATAGCCGCATCATATCCCGCAGATAATATGACTATGTCAGGATTAAACTAAAATACAACAAAAAAACATATCAGCACGTTTTGTTAAGGAACAGAATGATTGTCAAGTAACAAAAATTTAGTATTATCCTCATAACCAGTTTGAGATGGTTATTTTAAATCAGGGTTGGGCTGATTAAAATCAAGTGATTAAAATCACGATTGAAATCATGATTTAAATCAATTTTTGTTTTTTTTATTCAGAACCAGATAACAACATAATATAAAAGTTTTTTCGAAGATCAAAAGGAGTATCTGCTTTTAGCAAAAACAACAAAAAAGAAGTACATAAAACCAAATTCTTAAACTAAACGTAAGATCTAAATTTTATTTCTGTATATTTTCAGTCTATTCATTTTCGTTATACAATTCAAACAACAACACGAGTTTTCCACTTTTTTCTATGCCTAATCTGTTTCTAATATCCTAGTGTACAACTAGCGAAATGCGTGAAATTGTTGAGCAACGTCAATTTATAGGTTGAGAAGGAAAACAAGCCTCGACAGGAATATTCTTGCAAAAAGCACAACAACGTTCCAGTTCGTGCCTCACTCGGCACTGTAAAGCGAGTGTATAGGACAGAAGGAAAACAAATCGCGACAAGAATCTTCTTACAAGAAGCGCGACAAATGCGTTGTCACAAGTTTTTGAGCCGCAAATTGTATTAACATTTTTAGACTTGAAATAATCAACAATAATTTCAAAGAATCAAAATGTTCAATTTTTATATTCAAATTTAAAAATTCTTAAAAATCAAATAAATCGTGATTTTTTAAAAAATATCAATGATTTTTGATTTTATTAATGAAAATCAGATTTTGCCCCACCCTGTTTTAAATTATTTTAAATTGGTCTGATACCAAATGCAATGATGTGCAGATTTGTGATTCGACGGGATTGTTACAGACAATACCCGAAAAAGATAAAGGTAGTGGCCTGGTTTCATTTTTATCTATTGGCATTCGTGATTTTAATATCATCAAGGTCAATATTCGTTGAGGTTGGTAGAAGATTCATTTTTTCGTGGTTGTTTACTTTGTGAATATGTCATGAGAGTTTCTTTACACATCAAGTGTCATGTGCACTCAACACAGAACTCAGAATTATTGTCTTGTAAGAAATATGAGCGATTTATGTAACGACAGATGACATGTGACGTGAAAACCGACATTAAAGACAATTTCATAGAGTAGCCAACTAAGAAGAAATGAATATCCTACAAAAACAGCAATTGAAAACGGCAATACACAAATAAAAAATATTCAAAAGGCATCGAGTATTCTCTGTTATCTTGATTAAATATGAAAACCAGACGATCTAGAGAAAATATCAGTTGTATTACCCTGTAGGCGATTGGAAGCAGCAGATTTAGTGTGATAGCAAGATACTCCGCATCACCCATCCCAACTACATTCAGAGGAACGTTCACATTGTATCCTTTTCCTCGCCCCTCTCCTATGTAATCCGAATCACTTTCTCTTAAGTTCGGCCAGAATAGGCCATGTTCATATCGATGGATGGAAAAATAGAGCACACTAAAAAAAAAAGAAATGGGTTGATTTTTTCACTGCAGGCGAAATCAGTGAATGGCTGAGAAAAACTTTATTGATAGACGCAATTTTGTAAAATGCATAAATGCTAAATATATTGTATCTAACGTGGAAGTTTGGTCAGTTTATAATCCATAACTCACGATGAATATTTCATAGTTCGTAACTACAATGTTCCCAACATTCAAATTCGAATTGAAATGCAACATCGAAAATACGCATGCGTGGACTACGAAGTTCAGAATTATGCATGTTATGATAAATGATTTGAGATTTCTGAAGAATTTCATGAGGATTATTGACTTGTTTGTACGCCTGGTGTTCACGCCCAATGTAAATAATGAAGTGGGATTTAAAAAATTCTAATATTTTTAGTCGAAAATAAAACTGCTGACTGTCACTTGTCATCGTTAGGAACGCTACAAGCATGATTATGGCTGCCAAGAATAAAGCATATTTAGCATGTAAAACGGATTGGGTGTTGTTACCACAACTTTTGGATGTGTCATAATTCAAAGTAAAATCCTCTATATGATGATACTTATGTTGCTCATCATCATCAAAAATAAACAATATTAATCCACTCTATTCGTTTTACTGATCATCATAATGTACAACAGCAAGAGAGTTTCCGAACGCTTTGATGAACAAAACATTTTATACTAATGGATATTTCCGTAAATATAATGACATAAAGCTCACTTAATCTTGATTGAATTGTTGAATATGATAAATTATGTAACATATTATAGAAGTACTATTATGATGATTGAACTAGTTCAGGGGTCGGCAACCTTTTAAATCCGAAGAGTCAAAAATAACAATTTCCAAAATTTCAAAGTTTTCAAAGAGCCACCCACATTTTTTTGCCAGCAACAGTACTTAATACCTACTTGCATAAGTGAACTTTGAATTAAGAAAAAAAAACATTTATTTTTTATCTTTTTAATATAAAAAATATGAAGTGGTTTTTCAGCACAAATAGATAAATATAAAATATAGTATTAATAGATAAATATTTGTTATAAGTCTAACGATTAGACTCTAACCATTTTAACTTTAATATACAATATAACTTGTACTTAAAATATAAAATAAAAACATTGCATGGTTTCAGAAAGTTTGGACAAATTTGGCTCATAACTTGTAGTTTTAAGTTTCAAACAGGATTCTTAATTTTCATTAGTTAGTTGGCTCCTTACTTCACTTTTAACTAAATTCATGCAAGAAAACGCTTGTTCGCACGAATATGTTGATCCGAAGATAGTCAGCACTCCAAACGCTAAGTGTCAAATATAAGTGACTCAACTCTCGGCATTTCTTTTAACGCTGTCCACTTTTGTTGTGTTACGTGCATACATTTATGTACCTCCACGGGGGTGGGGTGCGGGTGAAAATCGAGTAGATAGAAATGGCTTGGAGATAAGAATAGCCTCGATCGGCTACCTAAAGAGCCGCAGCTTCACACCCAAAGAGCCGCAGCTTCACACCAAAAGAGCCGCAGGTTGCCGACCCCTGAACTAGCTTCATAATTGTATATTTTGCGTATTCGCAACTTACTCATTTCTGTGATAGAACATGCGTTGTGTCCCTTGACCGTGATGAACGTCAAAGTCGACTATAAGTACTTTCTGGGCCAGCCTTGCATCGATAGTAGCCTGGGCAGCAAGAGCGGCATTATTGAAATAGCAATAGCCGCAGAACTCGTTGGTCATAGCGTGATGTCCTGGCGGTCGAATTAATGCTAAGCCATTTTTCAATTCTCCCGATGCAACTTTCATCACGACGGTCACAGCCGATTGAGCTGCTGACATTGCGCAGGTGAACACATCCTACAAAGTGAAAATTAAAAGGGGGGTTTAGTGAACGAATAAGCACAATTTAGTGGATAATCCATAATTTCAATGCACAATTTATAAAAGTTGAATACATTGTGTTGAATGTGCTGGATTACTCATTTCGTAGTGCATAACACATGATATTTCTTAATTGATTACTTTGAACTTTTCTTATGTAACTATTCCTACAAACCAGCTGTTACAAAAAAAGGCACGCCCATCTCCGACTCGAGAGCAGATTTAAAGCGGACCAAAACGTGAACAAAGTAGTATGTGCTGTGAGAATAGACTTTGATAATGCCTATCACAGCTGTAGGCGAAAAGTCAGGAATAAAAACCTGTGTACAACGGCAAACAAACCCATAGAGTCAGTATTCTTACAGAGTCGAGTATCTCGATGCTAGGAATTACGATCAGTGATAATCTCTCATGGGAAAACCATGTGATACCGATCGCTGAAGGTGCTTTCAGGAGATATTTCTATTTCATGCGAGGAATACGGCTATTGGAATATAGTTCTGATATTTGGGTTATGCTCTAAAACGATCATTGAAACTTCTCGATAATTCTATTCAGATATAGGCAATCTGTCTTGTTGGTGATTATTTGCTTGAGGACTCGCATACTTTGTTGGAACATCATAGAAGGGTCAGAGACTTGTCTCTCTTCTGTGGATATTTTTAAGGTCAAGGCCCTTCTGAATTTTCGTCAATCGTTCTCCCCTTGGCAGTATCAACACCGATGATCCGACGAGTGCGGAATTCCCACCCCTTCGTTGAAGAGATAAGGGCTATTAGTTTTTATACCAAAAAAATCTGTTACATTCCTGAAAACTACTACCTTACATCACTTTCCAGAAATAAAACGTTACCGGTTTATCACCATTTTATCAGCCCCAGCATCTTACTCTCGGTTGGTCTCCCTCGCTCGGGGCCAGTCCATTTCAATCGTCGAAAATGTTTTATATTTCATCAAGTAACTCTTAAATTGGTTATCTGCAGCAATCTTTGTGGAATACAAGTGAGATTCATGAGATATGCTTCTCAAGAAATAATACTTTTCTCTCGAAATTCGAATCCTATATTGAAAATAGGATACAAGTCACAAAAGTCAATGATGAAGTTTCTAATAATATTTTGACAACATTTCACAAGGCTCTGTTCTGGGGCAACTACTGTTCATTATATATATAAGTAAGACTTCACCCCCAAGCATCGCAAAATTTCAAAGCATATGCTTTCATTAAATATTATTGAATATTTAATTATTGAATAAGGTGGAACGAGTGAGGAGAAATTGATCAATAAAAAAGTGTTGAATATGCCCTTTCCCTACCTGTGAAGGACCAAACATCCAAATGGAGATCATCGCGTTTTTTCAGATTCGTGTACATTTTTCAAAATGATATAGATTGGAGATTAGACTTCTACCAATTATTTTTGGTGCTTTGCATTTGCAATATATTTTTTTGATGATTGTTTTGAAAATCCACCTCTTTTGTTCACGATTTTCCGGCGAAAAAATTGATAGTTTTCACTATAATGATTCAACACAATTCAACCAAAAATTACAATCAAAACTGACGCTTTATGGTCTCAGAGGATAAGAATTAATATGTTTTCTGTTGAAAGGCCATAACTGACTTGAGCAACTCGATTTGTTGTGAATATCATTTGAGAAAAATGAAACTTATGCATTTGTATTAATTACAACTACATTATTGTCTGTGTAGAAAATGCAGTTGGTACAATGTTGAAAAATTACCATTTTCTGATTGATAATTCTTTACCCATTTTAAAAATATTATGCCTAATTAAGAATAGTGTATGAAATAAGGGCATATTTTTTTAGTAAATGAGCTGATACCACATTTGCCTAAAAAACAGCAGAAGGCTATAAGAGCGAGTATTCTATTTGATAAATCTCTAGTGAAAATATTATTTAATATTCACACAAATGTGGATATTTACTTTTGATTGTACAATCTTTTTGACAATGGATGGCTATTATTAGCATAATCTTCATCAAATAAGTTACAGTAGCATGAAGATCATTTGGTGTTTTTAAAAGATATACTACTTCATGCAAAGTATATAGATATACATTGTACAAATAACAAAATTTACCGAAAATGGTCAATTTCCAAATAAACAAAAAACTTTCATACTTGAGAAGTAAATGGTTCATACTCGATTCATTTTGCTATTAATGATATTATTGAATTGCATGCTGACAAGATGCAACCTACTACTATTTCTTCAAACTTTTTGTTCTAACAGATTCAGTACTGCTTGCCATTCACTTTCAGGAATAAGAGCAGTAGAATCTTTCAACAAATCTCTTTACCGCTATAGTTTATCCAACATTCAAAGTTGGTGGTATGTCAATCTAATTTTATGGAGAATATATACTTTTATGTTATGATGCAGAACTAAATAGAAATTTCAGCCAAGCAAGACTTGGACCACACTCCACGGTCATACTGAAAATATACTGACACACATATACTTATCTTGCATTTTGGTTATATCTGTTGGGAAAATCTTACTCACCTTTGAGAAAAAAATTGAATCATACTTGGAAGATTCTTGTTCCAGGTCTCTCTTTGGTACTTCAGAGATACTTTTCAATTTATCGAAAAGATTAACATCGTGCAACCTCAGGATCATTTTATCCGGGAATACTATTTGGTCGAGTTTCTCACACCTGTCTAGCAACTTCAAGAGTTCTAACCTACAAAAACCCACAAATTCAGAAAAGGTGTTCATCAACCTATTTGCATTTCCTAATTATCCATATATCATTGTCCTTTGGTGGTGTACTCGACATGAGTTTCAGGACCTATATTTGGACTACTCTAAACAAAAGTGTAAACATTATGAAAGTTATATTTTTTTTGTATGGGCTTATGATACTTTGTAGATAACATTCATTTAGATTTGTTGACTATAATCGATTTGAATCAAATGGCACATCACCTTCTTTTCGTGTATTTTACCCTGTCAGGATTTTCTGGATACCGCAGGTCCCAATGGCAAAAATGTTGAGGACTCGCTTCCTCAATATAACCAGTCTTTAGTTCTTGGAAGTTCCTATAATTACTCACAGCCGCATAAGGGTCCATCATTGCAGTATAATCAGTATTTTTCCTCTTTTTGCTCTGGCGTTTTTCTGCTATTACATCTCGTAACTATGGAAAAAAAATCTCATTAAGATTTGAGCTCTGTTTAATATTTCTGTTCATTCAATCACTTTGATATCAAAAAAGTAATTTGGCAAAACCCACCGCCTTCTTTGGAGATTGTGATGCTGTGGGTTCCAACTCCAAGCTAAAAACACAACTATTTCAATATAGGATTTATCTGTGTTGGGCATACTTACTCGTCTTCCATTTTTTCAAAATTGCTTACAGTAAGGATGTTTAAAAATAATATTTTACATATCACAGAGTAATGATCTGATGATTCTGATTCAACAAGTCTCTTCCAAAACGCAAATTTTTTCGCCTCTGGCCTTCCAGTTTCTTATCATAAACAGTGTTGCCAAGATATCCGCACTACCCACACATTTCCAAACAGTCATATTTTACTGCTTTTTATGCTTAAGAATTTCAGCATTTCATTTTCGAAATAAAAACGGTCTCGTTTTTTCAATAATCTGATAATGCATGGGTGTATCATATCAAAGTTTTGAATTTAAATAATTTCTAAGTTGGCTATAATGGAGTGTTCCGCCCAAGCGATCCGCCATATTGGAGCGAAAAATGCAGTCAATCCAACATTCAGAAATGTAATTCTTGGTTTTTGAAAAATAAATGTATTATTTTTTTTGGTCTTGGGCTCTTAGGGCTAGTTGTACATAGTTCAGTTAACTGTAGTTCAAGTGAACAGAGTTCAGGTGTCGAGCAACAAACGATTCTATTAGCTAATGATTAGCAACTGAACTCGGTTCACTTGAACCACGAACCACACTTCTTCAGTGGAGTATGTACAATTGGCTATACTGATTCAAAAATGCAAAGCTAATATAATTTACCGAATCGCGAAAATCGAAAATGATAAACAGCACCAGAGGCCAGAGAGTGGTTTGTGGTAAAGAGAAAAGGTCCCGGAAAAGAGAAAATATTTTGCAATATCAATGTTTATTTGCAGTTGGCTACCATGTCTTCGCATTGATAAAATCTATAAATATGGTGTGGGATGGGATGAATTCAAATTAACAGGATAATTGATATAATTTGGTAATATTGTAAATGTCAACTGGTGGCCTTTGAATTATTTTTGAAAGTATTGCTGGTCCTCTATCACATGAAATTACACCAAGATTTGATGCAATCAATCCGAAACGAAATAGCTACAGGTAACTACTTAAAATGGTTCTGTATGCATCACAGAGATGGCGAAACGGTAATAAGGAAAAGCGACAGCTTGTAACGCCACCTCCTGTTGGAGGTTCCATCAATAAAATGCGGGAATTTATCTAATAGTCCGGGAGGTACCGTCAAATTTTCATGGGTGATTTGGGTATGAATAATTTTGATTTTAGAAGGTTTTTTTCTCAAAACAAATGATTACAGTAGGTGTCAGCTGGCACGACTACGTGGAGTGCAGGCGTGGGAGGTTGCGAAAGTCGTTGAAAAAATTAACTTCTCGTATCATTTGAAAAGAGCTATACATTTGTGAAATCTTTGATTACAACATATACATTTAAAAAAAATATGTCAGCTGCATGCGATAAGTGGATAACGTCGTCAGCTGCCCGTATCAAGATGTATAAAAAATGCAGAAGATCGGATCATTTGAGTATGGCACAAAATTTAATACGTGTTAGTTTTATATCTGAAAATTGTTCAAATTCATGTCAGCTGGCGATACAATGTGGATAAACGTGTTAGCTGAGCTTTCAAAGTGTACTGTAGCATTTAGGCGCGCGGCGCGATGATGATAAGGCTAACGTATTTTGCCACATCTTATTGTCAGCTAACAATTAATTATTTATTTTATTCAATATAAGTGTGCAAAAGAAAATTTTTCAATTTTGGAGGAATTTGTCTGCCGAGTTTATGGTTTCAACCAAATCAATAATATTAATTTGGTAAGAGTTGAAACTTTCCTGGTGGCCTATAAAGTCAGTGACAAAGAAGATATTCTGAAAATCAATCACAATTTGGAAGGTTCTATGTTACCTCCTTGCAAGTCGGAACTACGACAGCACTTTTTGCGAACTTCGTATATATCGCAATGATGGAGTCATGCCTATCTTCGTACGCCAACTATGTCGAAACCAACAGATTTCGGATGGAACGAACGAGATGGGAAATATATTTTCAAGTGGTTCGAAGGCGAACAGTTACCAAAACTAGATAGCATCACCAACGATGGCGAAGAAATTACAGGTATTCTATTCTCATATTTTATTCATTGAAATCAATTTAATCAACTCCTATGATCATCATACTTACAGATATTTTGGAACATATGCAACAAAATAATGCTGAAGAAGTTGAAGAGGAATCAGAACCTGACATTGATGATCATTCTGACAGCTGCTCTGACTCTGACTCTGATTAATTGTTTCATACTAAAAGCTACGCCATATAGTTCAATGGAATGAGTTTTAAATTATTGAATATACTTTTTTGATGAACTTCTGAAATTTATTCTTCAAGTAGTACCTGAAATAATTTTCTTCCTAACATTTATATTATAAAATAAAAGAAATGATTGTCAGCTGTCAATAAGATGTGGCAAAATATGTTAGCCGTATCATCATCGCGCCGCGCGACTAAATGCTACAGTACACTTTGAAAGCTCAGCTAACACGTTTATTCAGATTGTATCGCCAGCTGTCATGAATTTGAACAATTTTCAGATATAAAACTAACACGTATTAAATTTTGAGCCATACTCAAATGATCCGATCTTCTGCATTTTTTATACATCTTGATACGGTCAGCTGACGATGTTATACACTGATCACATGCAGCTGACATATTTTTTTTTAAATGTATATGTTGTATTCAAAGATTTCACAAATGTATAGCTCTTTTCAAATGATACGGGAAGTTAATTTTTTCAACGACTTTCGCAACCTCCCACGCTTGCACTCCACGCGGTTAGACCAGCTGACAGTGGTTTTTGTAATATTCGCTGAACCTAATGTCTATATAAAAAAAATTAACCGTTTTCAAATGCTCCGGTAAAATTTGACGGCAGCTCCCGGGCTATAACTGCTACCTACCTTCCTTTCTTGTGGATGATTTTAAAGTGTATGAATACACGTATCAACATATAGCATAGTGTTCGTTGTATATTCGATGTTACTTCTGTTATAGAAGTTTCTTACCCTTTTGCATTGACTTGAAGAAAAGGCAAAAATCGTTTCCTCAAATCTGTGTAGTATTCAGTAGAAACTATTGACCTAAATTTGTTTTATGATAGCGAAAGGATTTGAATCGATATTTCAGAAATTGGATCGATTTTTGTTCATAACGCCCTCTGGGACTAATTGGGCCAAATGTACCAGGGTCAATTAATTGATCCATGTAGTCATCACATGAACACAGCACAGGAAATCTATTTCGATAGAAATATCATGTCTTCAAGTCAGAGCAGTACGAAATATAATCACAAATAGCGCCTTTTCTCATTGGAAATCGAGTAAGACGCGTTTATGGAGCTATAGAGCGGCGTCGTATCGCCTCCTCTTTCTATAGAAAAAGTCCTGCCACCCGCGGCCCCACCCGCCCAAATGCGTATGTGCATACGTAGGCACCCTCGCTCGACATGAATGAACTAGTTTTTTGTATAAAAATAAACGGTTGAGTATCTAATGACAACACAACAGGTGTATTCATTCAGTAATTGAATAAACAAGAAAATATAATCCCTAAAATAGTTAATATTATTGTTGATTTTTGATGTTAATCGTTGAAAATATAGTGGCGTCTGGTTTTTGAGAACGTGGTACAAGTTTAAATTTTGTATGTCTTTGATTATATTTTGAAGACCATCTAGACTGCCCTAAAGGTAAGGTAGGTAGATAGATAAATCATGTATTGTATTATATAATGATGTTAAAAGAAACATTGGATCAATAATATAAATATTAAAATATTGTTGAATATTAAGACCGAGGACAGTTTTAATATTTTGACTCTCCTCAGTTTAGAAAGTGTTGTTTTTGGAGAAACAGACTTCAACAATATTATTGATTCATTTATCAATGTGAAAATATGACGAAAAATAATTCAGCTTGCAGGTATCTATAATTTTAAATAAACGTTATGTTAGCCAACTTATTCAGTTGCTCTCTTCTTCAACTTGACCTTTCAACAGTTAACTACAAACGATTTGAGGGCCTCCACCACATGCTGCTCTGCCTATGGGCCGCCAAAGTCTAAATCCGGCGCTGCCTTAGAGCATTGAGATATATGTTCTAAATATTTATAGGTAATTATATTTTTTGAGAAGTAGCCCTTTTTTAACCTAGGTTAATAATGATGAAGAAAACTTACCTGGGAAAATAATGAAAAACTGGCAATAGGGTATTCGCTTTGGAGTATTGGCTATTGATTTATTATTTAATTAATCTCATTTTGAATTTCAATACAGCGTCTGATTTCTGACAGCTAAGAATTTCGTTTCTGGACCCCAAGGCTACTTGATGTATCGAAATTTCACACTCTCCACTTCCACGATGCAAGTTGTTGCTACAATTTCTGGCGGCAACTTGTCGCTGCGAGAAATGTCATCAATCTGTCAATTTTCATTGCAAATATTGAAAAATAGCAATTAATGTTACCAAGGTAAACGTCTTTATTATCACAACATATATGATTCAATTTATTTTTAATTTTTGTGATTGTAATAAATTCACCTTACTACTTTTCCTGGTTTCTTTACTTTTTAAAATTGATTGAAATATTCAAAGTTATCATTTTTCACAATGATACCACCACCTATTTGTGGTGTGCGGCAACAAATTTACCATATAATTAACTTAGTCGCTGCAACTTATCGAACCAAAAAGATTTATGTAAACTTGAAAAACTTGCATGAATATGTTCAACTTCTTTCAGTTGCAGCGACAAATTGCATCGTCGAAACAGGGTGTTAGTAATATACCTGATAAAAATCTGGATGAAAAAACTGTTGATATTTCAGTATCAGTACTGGAAAAAATATTATATATACGATATTATTTGATTGCTATCATATCATAGCTCACTCGATCCTCAGCCTAGGTACACTGCATGATATACCATTTTGTTATGATACAACTTTCTCATCTGAAGAAAACATGCAGCCATATTTCTTATAATTTCCCTGTAATAATATGATTTGAAATTTCGATGAAATAATACTGATACCTAAAACAAAATCAATATTCAAAAAGTACCCTTTTCAGACAACTCTGTATACATAATATCTTTTCCACAAAAAGTGACGAGTCGACTCTGGGTCATATAAATAGACCAATCAAAACTCAAACTCGTCGACGATTACCAGGATTAATTGAACAATGAACTCCTATATACCGATATTCAATATTCATTTTCCCCTTGGAAACAGGGATTATCATTACCCTGACCACGCTTCAGTGCTGAAGTAATAGCCCTAAAAGGGAATGAGCATCGAATCCGCTTGCTTGAATCGATATCATACCTACAACTTTTAGTGGAGTAACTGGAGCATTAAACCCCGAAATCTGGGGCGACACAAAAATACCGCCGGACAGCTGTAGATCTGTGGACTGGAAAGTGCGAGAAGCCTGGAAAGTTTCAAACTATTCGGCAGGAAAATTTTGCTTGGGCCTGATTGTGTTTGAATGAATATGAAACTTTTTTCAAGAGAATTTATCAACCCCAACGCCGAACTCGCACTTGGGCACGTTTCGACAACTTACTTGGCAACTTCAGGGAAGAAATTGACTTTCTACCCAATGTCTAGAGTGGTATTCGTTTAAACTCCCATTATCTATATAATTTATTCTATGAATTGTATGAAAACTCATTAGGTTGAAACACTGAAGTAAAATGGGAACAATAAAATATGAACAAGACATTTAATTGGAATTGTATTTTTCTTCGGAATAACAAATAGACAAAACCCCAATCCTCCGTAATAACTAAAGCCTCACTATGTTTTCAGAAATGAAAACTTACCTACCACTTCATCAGTCATTTTCCGTAAACAGCATCTGATGCATTGTCGCTTATCAGGGCCAGTCCATTCTTATTACTCAAAATGCCGTCCATATTTCGGTGAGTAATCCAAAGATTGCCTATTTGCAGAACTCCTCGTGACACAACCCGGTTTCGTGAAATATTATTGTTAAGCCAAAGGCATCTATTGAAACGAAACCAGAATGTTCATGTGAAGTTTGGTGAATTATTTTTTGGCTTTTTTCTTCTCCCAAGCAAAGAATAGATATAACAACTTCTATGAATGAAGTAAAATCAGAAGAAAAAAAATCACAAACTCTGTTGTTTGATTCCCTGTCTGCATAGCACGACAAGCACTGAGTTACATAGGAATAACTTTTTCTTGCTCATTTTGTATACCGAGCATATGGAAAGTGAATTAAATAGATACCATGCATAGGAAATATCTACACAATAATGCAAAAGTAGAGAGCTACTTGTAGAAAAAATCTCACCCACCAGGGGCCTGTTTCATAAAAGTACAAGTCTTGTAGCTACAAGAGGAACACAATGTAGGTACAGGTAAAAAATGAGTAAAAAACAATTATATTATCGTGTTACGTTGTGTTTCTCTTGTAGCTACAAAACTTGTACTTTTATGAAACATGCCCCAGGATGATACTTCATTCAAGCCCAGTTATCTGTAAATTCCCAATAAATGTGAAAGAGTCAACTTGCTTTCCCAATATGTGATAAATGAGCATCTTGCTCTAATGTGCTATGAATTCAGTTCAAATGCACATTCATGATTTTCAAAAGTTTGCCTGGAAAATGACTTAAGTGGATGATTATTTGATGCAATCCCGAGACCGCAGGTCAAGGGATTTTATCTTCAATTATTATACACGAAAGCTTTTGCTCAGAAGCAAAATTTGAAAATTAGGGAAATGCACGCATTTTGGTGAATTGTGCTTGGGATATATGTTCAAGATTATTTCCATATAAAATATAAACTCGGAAAACTTCGGAATCGAACCAGTATAGTACAAGAAAAGTGAGCAAAATCATAGTTCACTTTGAACAGTTCAATCAGTTGAAAGATCTAGTGCAATAAATCGCTGTGAAACTCTATAAAAGCAGTCTAATCTTCAACGTTTTTATTGGTTATCCGCGTTCAGGGAAAAAACCAAACCAGAAGCTGACAAAAGTATGGGAAGACTACTGCCTTCTCACGAATGGAAACTACGCATTACCTTTGCACACCGCCCGCTCTGTCCGAAACAAAACAAAAACAGAGTCCCTGCGATGTTCAATAACAGAAACCGATTAACACGGCGTACGTTGCCGAAAGCTTCTACTTGTCACTCAAGAGATGAAATTGTTCTATCAATCATTCAGGAGTGGGATAAGACGCTCGTGAAATTTGGCATTGGCTTTCAACTCTAACGCGAATTTAACCGGTTTTTCATTCTCACTAATGGCGGAGGAGCGAGGCAGTGTGTGCTCGATGTGTTAGCCGAAAGTTTCGCACGACGATGGCGCATTATATCATCCGATACATTAATTAGGCAGGGCGTCATCAGTACTTCGATTTACTTGGCTTCATGTAGCTTTGTATAGCAGACAAGATTAATGGATTGTTACCTCTGGAGTAGTGAGAATATGAAAATTATTATTCTGAACTGGGAGTTTATGACGGGCCATTCATGGGCTCTCAAGGGCGGTTTCAAGGGAGCAATTAGCCCCACTAAAATTTTATACCCAAGTAACACAAAGACATCCATCGGATATACAATTCTCTATTGGTTGGACAGATACCCTTTCGACAGTTATCTATTAGATATACATGGGATATTTTTTTAAATATGCAGATTCATACGAAAGGGAAGCCCTGTAATGTTCAAAGAACACTGCATGAATCAAGGGACAGGAAATACATTTACTTTGAATTTTCGAAGTTTGTAAGCCTCAGGAAAAACCTCTTTAGGCGAGGAGTTCCAAAGCTCAGCTGTTCTATTGAAAAAATATCCTTGAGCATGAGAGGTTCGACAGGTCTCCAAATTCACAACAAAGAGGTAGGAATTCTGTATTCGTCGAGTCATCCGTGTAGATATTGCCAAAAGTGGAACGATTGATAACAATTCAGAAGAGCACCGACCGTGAAAATATCTGTAGAAGAGAGACAAGTTTCCGACCTTTCTACGATGCTCCAACGACCTTTTGTCGATATGTCTTGAACAAAATTACTTTCAATTTGACAATAAAGTATACTCTTCATCTGACGGTTTGATTATGGGAAATCCGCTGAGTCCTCTACTGGCAGAAATTTTCATGGACAATCTGGAGAATATAATTCATAAGCATCCACTCTCGCAACAGTTTTTGTATTGGTACAGATATGTAGATGACGTTATAGTTTGTTTTAAAGGCACCAACAGGCAATTAGATACATTGCATAAATATATTAACACTATTCATCCAAATATTCAATTCACAATAGAGATGGAAGTAGGAAATTAATTAATTTTTTAGACTTGACAATAGGTAAAGCCAACAGCAAACACCACTTTGCTATTTTTCATATGTCTTCCCACACTAATATCACTATTCATAATAATTCGGTACATCCATATAAACATAAAATATCAGCATACCATAGTATGATACACAGATTAGTAAACATTCCTCTTCTGTAGACAATTTTAACAAAGAATTGAATATCATAAAACAAATGGCAGTTAACAATGGATATCAGGTCAAATTAATAGAAAAAATTCTTGCTAAAAAACTACATAGAAAAGCTATCCAAGAAGTGTACCCCACTTTGAGGAACCATGACAATAATTATAGAATTTTAACTTATTCAGGACCTGCTACGGAAAAAATAGCTTCATTTTTGCATAAACAAAATTTAAGAGTAGCATATAGAACAGATAACACGTTGGGAAGGTTTATCAAAAATAACAAAGATAAAACAATAGAAGAAGAAAAATCGGGAGTTTATAAATTGAATTGTGGACCTTATTGCTCCAAAGTATATATTGGACAGACAGGTAGACCATTCAAAAGCCGCATACGTGAACATCGTATGAATTATGAAAAGAAAACAACTCATTCATCATATGCCAATCACATTTTGGAGGAAGGCCATGACTTCGATAGAAATTTCGAAATTCTGCAGGTTGAAAATAAGGGCATTAGACTTAATTATTTAGAATTTTTGGAAATCAATAAACTGAAAAATTCAAAATGTTTGCTAAATGATCAATTGGATCTCAATAGTTCCCCTTTGTTGAACTTATTCAATTAATAAGTAGTAACTATGTTCAGATATCATAATCATTATCAGTGTTAATTCTAGGAATCAGTATCAGTGTATAATTTCAGGAATCAGCATCAGTTCATAAGTTTAGGAATCATCATCAGTATCAGTTGTATTATTCTAGGAATCAGGGATAATTAGAGTAGGCCCTGATGTATTTAAGGAGCTTTTAACAAAGAATAATTTAGTGTTTAAATACATTCGCTTGATAAAGATACAGTGTATCGAAACATGTCGCGAAGACAATAAATTTTGTGGAAATTTAATCGTGTTCTACCTTATAGCGTACCAACGAAGTGAGCGAATCTGTGAGCGAAGAATCACCAACAAGACGGATTGCTTTTCTCTGAATAGATTCGAGAAACCTCAATGAATGTTTTGGTGCCGAACTCCGCACACGAGAACCATATTCCAAGACAGGTCGTTTCTGAACCTTGTAGATCATTAGAAGCTGACGAGAAGTGAAGTATTTCTTCCCATGAAATAGAAAACCAAGGGTCTGGGAGGCATCTTTAGCGATCAATCTCACATGGTTTTCCCATGAGAGATTATCACTGATCTTGATTCCTAGCATCGAGATAGTTGACTTTATAGGAATAGTTACTCATGACATCTGAATACAAGATGATGATAGATCGGCTTTTCTTGAGAAGAGACATGCCTGGGTTTTCCTAGCATTAAATTCCACCAAGTTTATGTTACCCCATTCTATTATTTTTACCAAGTCATCGTTAATTCTATTGACGTGAATGTTTCTTTGAATTTTTGTTTCTCGAGCTGGTATGAGGACTCTGGAAGAGAAATTAGTATGATATAATAATAATACATGACCCTTATTCTACTAGGAGAAGTTCAGCATAGCGATTTTTCCCCTCAACCAAGAACAATACAAAGGTGTTCAATAGCGATTAAAATCCTGAATATAAGAACTGAGGGTACAATAATTACATGGAAAAAATAAAAATTGAATATCATTAATTTACTTCATTGTTTGCATGAATTATTTTTTTTGTGAGTTTGAAGTAACAAACAGATTAAGATTTCATACAATCGACATAATTATTTATTTATATTTATTTATTTATTTATCATTCCATATAGGATAACAACAGGCATGACCCAGAACGTTATCCACAATTACAATTTGGTGTACAGATCTAAAACTAACATTCACTTGAGCGTTAAGAAACATTTATCAAGTTACAAGTTTGATACATAATATTAACTAAACAGTGTAGATTTGATTTTAGATTTGAATACATTGAAAGAACAATTCCATATATCTATGTGTTCGAACTTATCATTATATTGCCTAACTATTCTGTTGAGAGGTGAATTTTTTCCAAGGTTTGTTCGACTAAAGTTCACAAAAAACATGTTATTGCTCCTGAGTTGTCGCAGTGGTACGTTAAATTTAATATTTCCCAATATTTCAGGCGAATCAATCAGATCATTCAAGATTTTGTACAGAAATGTCATATCAGACTGTTCTCGGCGAGCCTCCAGAGTGATGAAATTGAATTTGTGTCTGAGGATGGACGTACTTATTGTGTTATCATATATTCCGCTATTTTTGTATTCTAGGAACCTGAGAAAATTATTTTGAACAATTTCCAATCTATTCTTGTACTCGTTATATTGTGGGCACCAGATAATAGTTGCGAAATTCAATCTGCTGTAGACATATGAGTAGAATAGTGTTTTCATTGCAGGGATTGACGTGAATAATTTGCATTGCCTAAGGATAAATCCCAGAGTTTTATTGCATTTGGATGCAATATGGGCAATATGAGATGAGAAGGTTAGTTTTTTGTCAAATATGACTCCTAAATCCTTAATTTCTTCAACATTTTTTAAACGATAATTATTCAAGTGGTAATCATAGGAAAATGCGTTGTGGTTTCGTGTGAAAGTGATGAAGCAGCACTTATCTAAATTCAAAAAAAGTTTGTTGAGTTGACAGTATTCGTTGAGTTTATTCAAATCGTTTTGAATCAGAAAACAGTCCGCAACCCCTCTTACCTCTGAAAATATTTTCAGATCGTCTGCGTACAACAGAAATTTACAAAAACTGAAACAGGACCCTATATCATTAATATAAATAATGAACAGAAGAGGCCCCAAATGTGAGCCCTGTGGTACACCTGATGTAGCAACAAAGGGATTTGATTGGTGTCCGTTTATCGTTACGATTTGGTGCCTGTTATGAATGTATGAAGATAGCCAACGGAGCAGATTCCCGTGTATACCGACAGCAGCAAGCTTCGAAATCAATAAATTGTGATTTATTTTATCAAAAGCCTTACTGAAATCGGTATACACGGAGTCTACCTGGGTTTGACAGTCCATTGCTTTCGATATGTACTCAGTGTACAAGAGCAGGTTGGTTTCAACAGATCTTTTAGGAAAAAACCCATGTTGTTCCCAGATAATATCTCTTTTCAAAGATTCAATTAATATATTGTGTACAACACATTCGAAGATTTTACTGAAACTATTCAGTATACAAATTGGGCGATAGTTGGCTACGGAGTTCTTATTTCCGTTTTTGTAAATGGGGACAACATTGGCTTCCTTCCATCTATAAGGAAAAATACTTTCTGTAAAAGACCTATTCATTATGATATATAATGGCACACTTATGCTTGCTGCACAATTCTTAATAAATAGCGGTGGTATTCCGTCCGGACCGCTACCTTTGTTTTCATCTATAGAGGAAAGAATACTCTGTAATTTCTGTTCACTGATGGTGATTTTATCTACCGAGTTATTGAAGGTGGTGAAGTAGCTATGTGGATTTTGAGAATATGGCTGATATACGCTTTTGAAAAACTTTGCGAAGAGTTCACAGACGTCTGCCCCCTCTGCAGTTTCGTTGTTCAAATACATCGAATTCGGTATGCCACTACTTTTATTCTGCTTTGAAACAAAGGACCAGAATTTTTTTGAGTTCTTGGGAATATCATTTTGGATGGAATTAATATAATTCATGTAGTCGGTTCGAATCATTTGTTTAGATCTTCGGCGTAATGCACAAAAGAGCTGGTAATGAAGCTGTGAATGGGATTTTTTCCATGATTTATGTGCTCTCGATTTTTTATGTATTATTTCTATTGTTTTTTTGCTGAAATAAATAGGAAAACTATTGTGAACTTTTCTTTTAGGTACGTACCTATCTATCAACTGATATATCTTATTGTAGAACATATCCAAACAGTCATTCACGTCTTCACACGTTTCCAAAACGCCAACCCAATCAGTGTTTTGTATTTCATAATTGATGTTACCATAATCAGCATTTTTGAAGTTACTTGAGAACTTGAAGTTATTATCAATAGTTTTGAAAGTAGGGGAATGAAAAACGAATTCCACACTTTTATGATGTGAATCTTCCGGCACTAGAGGCTCGCCGATGACCAGATCTTTGATGTTTACTTTATTGCAAAAAATTAGATCGAGAATTTTGTCGTTTGTGTTTTTGATGTAATTGAATTGCATTAGACCATAAAAGTCAAAAATATCAATCAAATTGGTGAACTTCGTTTCAACTGAGATAGGTGTTAAGAAAGAACAATTTTGGTCGAAATTCCAGGAGGTATTTGACATATTGAAATCTCCACAGATTAAAATAGGATCGCTTGAAATTTCATTGAAAAGTCTATAGAGATTGGTGGAGAAATATCCTAGTGCGTCGTCATCTCCGGGTGGTAAATATATGCAACATAGATGGATTTTACCTCGTTTAGGTGTGTGAAGTGTTAACCATAGGTCTTCCGCGTCACTCTGCCACTCCGGTTGTTCAACTATCTGTAATCCTTGTCGAACAGCGATTAAGACTCCGCCGCCCTCATTTTTGACACTTTTGGAACTTTGACGATCCCTGCGATAGACTTGAAACTCGTCTCCAAAAATTTCACAATCCTGAACACTCTGATTTAGCCATGTCTCAGTGAGGAATATCACGTCGTAGTCACAAACGTGGGCATTCATCTTGAATTCGATGGTTTTAGAACGTAACCCTCTTACGTTCTGAACAAAGCAATTGAAACCCGCGAAAAGCCTTCCCTTGAAGTTTATAAGTAAATATTGGACGTTTGAGGTTATTCAAGTTTCAAATCATCTTCGCATTCAATCAGTTTGACTCTGGAACTTTCATCTTTGCGAAGCAGAATTTTTCCATTTTTCACCCAGACAAACTTGAATTTCTTAGATTTAGCGAAATCTCTAGTTTTCTTGTATAGTAGGTTGCTTTCGGGAGAGAGGTGTTCAGAAATATATAAGGGGTCATTGGAGATCGTTTCGATTTGCAGCATTCGGTTTGGCGATGATAATCTCTTGGTTTTTGCAGCAGCCAGGAGTTCGTCTCTCACTTTTCGAGAATTATACACAACGACGATTTTTTTTGGGTTGTTGGAATTGAAGGATTTTACTCTGTGCACAGACTCTATTAGGTTGGGTGTGTAGTTCACACCCAGATTTTGATGTATCTCCATAATAATTTTAGGTATATCTTCGTTCTTTTTTTCGGGTATTCCTTGTATTTCAACATTATTCATACGAGCTGATTGCTCGAGATCATTAATTCGCTTGGCAAGTTTGTTAATGTTTATCTTCAAGTTTTGGTTCTCGATGTTGATCTTTTCTATAGTTTTGATATGACCGTTAATTATCTTTATAGATGCTTCGAAATCGGTGATTTTGTCACAACAGAATGTTATGGTTCTGACAAGTTCATCCTGTTTATTATGAAATATTTTCATCTCTTCTTTGATATCTCGCATGAAACTCAAGATTATATCATTTGGATTTGGTTCACCCGCGTTATTAGCTTCATTATCATTTTTCTCTTGTTTGCAGTCACCACATATCCAAATAGTATTTGGGCAATCCTTTATTATTGTTATTTGTTCTGCGGTTAGTCCAGCACACTTGCCATGATAAAAACGAGCGCAAGAACTCTGGCATTGAATACCTGGAGATTTTTTGTTTATTGGTGCCGTACACGAAGCACACACACTAGACATTGTTCACTATCAAATAATCAGTTATCTAAGCAATGTATCACTTTTTGGTTTCACTGAACTGTTTATTAACTTATAAGTAATAGCTTGTCCGAAAATTATAATTTTCAATTGTCGTTTACTATTGAAAACAAGTAGTTGAACAAGGAGCTCGGGAATACGATCTGCACACGCTCGATGCCGTATATTGAATGAGATTGCTCAAAAAGAACGTTTATTTTTTCTTTGTAGTTTTTTGAATTGTCAACTTACCACAATCTGAAATGCTCGAAATGAAAACAGTTGAAGAGAGTTCGGGGTAGATTATGAGTCATTCCTTCTACATTTGTTTTGATTTCTAGAATGATTCTTGATTTTCAGCAAACTCTACGAAGGAAAAATGTATCCACTACAATATAATGACTTTCAAACAGTTCTTCCAATATTTATGAATTGAGACGAAGATTTCTAACATGAATTTGATATCTTTGTACCAGTTTGTTGATGAGGTGTTGAGAAGTTTCATTGCCCAACAGTCCATGAATAATATTCTTCCCTGTAGTACATTTCCAGCGATCCAATCTCATATATTGTGTGAGCTTTGTAGCTCGATCCAAATCAGTGTTATACAAGAGTTTTGCATCTTTCGAATTCGGTTGGAAGTTATGAAAATGATACAATTAATTCATATCACATTAATTGAAACTAGACAATAACTTATAAATTCCTAGGAATCTAAACTTGAACAATAAAGTACGAATAACAGAATTGAGTTAGTTGAACAATCAAAACATTAAATTCGAAAATGAATTGGCAGGAATTAATCAGAAGTGGCTTTCGTAGATTTGTTATGAAAAATCACAAGTGACTGTGATTGACAATTTCCGATACTGTCAAGCCTGAGGAAAAACAAGATTAATTGGGTCAATTTACTATCATAACCCCTCTCATGAATCGGTTTTAAATAATTCTTTTTTTTCCTAATGAATCACGCGATGCTTTCTGAACATTACACCGGTTTGCTTTTCATGTGAATCCGAAGATATAAACTGATACACATATTGGTAATGGTTCGAGCTTCCAATGTCTATTTTATTAAATCAATATTATTTAATTTAGTTCTTCATTTGAATTTTTTTTCTACTAATATTCCATATTCGATATCTCGAATATTTTGTAACAAATTATTTTCTTTTATCAATCAATCCTTGATTTCATTATTGACCAAAAAATGTTAACCTCGCGTTTGGGATTTGATTTTCTCACTTGATTTGTATTTTTATCCTCTCGTTCTCAGCAACAGGTTTCAATAGAGTTATAGACAATGGAAGTCCGAACTATAACCATTCAGCAAATAACATTGTCAACCACATTCTAGCAAATGATACACATAAAATTTATTGTTTTGAAACCTTTTTCAGCAAAAGAAATTTAGACTCAAGAGATAAGTTGTCGCCTGTCAATACTGACATCTGAACATTGACATAAAGCAATAAAAAGGCTCATTTCGAATCACATTTCACAATGCGCTACTTAATGTTTTCGATAAATCTTTTCCTATACAAAACATTAAGATTAAGCAAAAAAAACCTTGAATTACATTAGGCTTGAAAATTTCCTCAAAAAACTTACGTTCATTGCATACCATACGGAAGTTCACCGATAATCAAAGCTTCCATGTCTACTTTAATACCTACCGCAGAATATATAGATCTACCATCAAGAGAGCAAAGGAAAGCCACTATGCCAAAAAAATTGATAAATCAAGCAATAACATGAAAGAAACTTGGTCTAGTATTGGTGATTTTACGGGAAAATCTAGGATGAAAAAGGCTGTGATAGCACTCAATCCCAATAAAATCAATGATTATTATTGCTCTATTGCACAAAAACTGAGTGAGAAAATAACTATTCCTTACGATCCTTTGTTGAATCTAGTAGGTATCATTATTGAGGAGAACCTAATTCTATATGACACAAATATTGATGAATTAGTCGAAATTTTGAGGTATATAAAAAATAAAAACGCAATTGGTTATGATGGAATCTCAATTAATATTATCCAAAATCTTCCAATAAATGCACTCAATACACTTGTATCTATCATCAATAACTCCTTTCACGAAGGACTTTTTCCTGATTGCCTGAAAACTTCAGTTGTCATCCCACTATACAAAGGTGGAGATTCAGATGATCCCTCGAACCTTCGCCCGATCGCCCTCGTTCCAACTTTGGCCAAACTCATTGAGAAACTGGTGAAAATACGTTTAACCGCTTTCCTAAAACGCCACATTATTTTAAGTGAAAATCAGTTTGGTTTCCAAAATAATAAAAATACGCATGATGCCATTTTTTCATTTCTATATGACACTTACTCAAAGTTGAATGCCGGTAATGTAGCTGCTGCAGTCTTTTGCGATCTATCTAAGGCATTCTACTGTGTTGACCATAAAATTTCATTGAGAAAACTTCACTTGTATGGCTGCAGAGGAACCACGTATAAATGGTTTGAATCATACCTATCAGGAAGGAACCAAATGGTGTTAACAGCGGAACTTTCTGGAAGAAAGGCAATTATGTCTGGAGTGCCTCAAGGATCGGTTCTTGGTCCCATTCTGTTTTTATTATACATTAATGACCTGACCAACTTGAACATATCTGGGAGATTCACCCTATTTGCGGATGACACCATGATATTATGGACCAGCAAGACCTCTAACACCTTACCCAACTTAATATCTACCGATATGAAAAAAATTAAGGAATGGTGTGATGCAAATTTGTTATCTTTCAATACAGCAAAAACAAACATCATATCATTCAGATGTTCTCTTGACGACCTTACATTCAGTAAAAATGTACTGATTGAGAACAAGCCTCTAACAAAATTTTTTGGCATCCATATTGATAGTAAGCTCAAATTTGATGGACACATCAAGCATCTCAAATGTAAGATTTCTGCTGGATGTTACGCAGTGAGAGTATCTTCATCGTATTTGGCATCTAAAACCGCGAAAACTGTGTATTACGCCCTGATAGAGTTCCATCTACGGTATGGAATACCTTTCTGGGGAGTCAGCAATTCTTCGGCACTTCAATCAGTCTTCGTACTGCAGAAACGGGCTATAAGGTATATGCGTAAACTAAATCCCCGTGATTCATGCAGAAACATTTTTGTTGAAGAAAAAATATTAACAGTAATTGCGTTATTCATTCTAGAATCAGTTTGCCTCATATACACCCGTTCTAATATGTTGAAATTGCCAATCCCCTCAACAAATTTGATCAGAGATTCGATTTATTATGTGCGTTTATAGGAATATATATGTATATGCATGTTGTGTATAAATGAGTGTTTGTGTAAGTTGTATATTTTTAACGACACAGAGGATATTTTAACTGCGTTTTTGTGACTCTGAACGGTGTCGTTCCTATTACTTTATATGTTCATCTCTTATTTCAGATAGTTTTATATATTTTATCAGCATTGTATATTTTCTATCTACATTCTTACTGCTATTTACAAGCTTTGTCCACAAGATTTACTCTCAATGACATTAAAGTATATTTATTATTATTATTATTATTATTATTAATCTTCAATTTCGTCGTTTTTTCATAAGAGAATAGATACCATGAATATACTTGAATAGCTAATGAATCCCATGGTTTGAAAATATTTTATAGCGTAACCTCTCAATTCTCATCAACGTTTGAAAACAAATTACATGCGTACATTTTTCGCGCACATCCTATTTTATTTATCAAACGAAATGTTGAGCCATAAGTGTTTTCATAACAGTTTCTATATGATTCCTATGTTCCATCTGTCTTGAGTGATAAGTCTTGAATGATAAGTTATATTTTTTAGGTATTTTTTTTTATAAATCCACCCTGACTCTTCGAAAAGCACATTGGCATTTTGTAATATGGCGAATGAGAACGAATTCTCCACACCTATTTCTCCCGGCTGTTACACTTGCTTTAAATCACTATCAAAATCGCGAGAGTTATCACCTACTTCCCTTAATGGGCAACGTTACCGAAAAGTTTCTCAAAAATTTCGCAGATGCTCCATGCAGGGCCGAAATGAAAATGAGGGATGCGATCTAGTATTCAGATTTCAGGCACGTTTTCGAACAAGAGGGATCATTAATGTACGTCCAGGAAGTTGGTCGAGGGAACTGTTCAGTTGGGAACTCGTTTGCTCTTGCCTGTCTCTCTGAGGATGATCCGAATATTTTAGGAAACAGTTGTGGAAACGAAACTTCAAAGGAACCGAAATTCGGGACCACTAATAGCGGACTGTGATGTGAGGTCGTTGAATAACACCCACTTATCTAACTCGTTATCAGGCTATTTTCGGAGTGCTAGGGATCGCACGTTAAAAAGTAAGACCTCGGTAATCCTCCGGAAAAACCCTTCATTCGAAACTGAGTGGAGTTGGATACAGCTGATCGATGAGGGTTAAAAAATCTCATTCCAGAAGCAGAGAATATTGAATAAAGCTTTCCGAAACAACTTTTGAATTTTGCAGAAAGACACATTTCTCTCCACAATCAGAATCAGAGAATACAGTATATGCGGAGATGCATTTGAATGGGTCTAATAATTCACTTCTGATCAGGAAACATGCGTTAGTATTCCGTCAAGAATAAGTTTATGTTTGCTTCAAAAAAGTCTTTACATTCTTGATTAATATAGAAGTGCCTCGAGGATCCGTGTTAGAGCCCATATTTTTGATTTGGATGATATTGTAGACTACTATGATTATAGATGAAATATGAACCTTCATATTCCTTCTTTCAAGTTGGATATTTGTGTGAAGTCCGGGAAAGATTAATTTGAGGCTGAACAAGCTCCATTTGAAAATGTTTTCAACTTGAGCTGAATTTCAAAATAGGTCAGGGAGTTCAGAATATCATTATCATTACGTTTGTTGCCAAATTCAGCTATTGAATCGGGAATATGCATAAAATATCAATTTTTCTCAACTATTACTTTCTTGGATATTTATTATCGTCACACTATTGAGGTATTTTTTCATTCAGTTATAATTTGAACTCATAGAATATTGTATAAAAATCACAGAATGAGGGGGACTTACAAAACGGGTCACCATTGTCAAAACGAAACATGACATCAAGAGACACAACAGTGGATTTATTGCTATCGATATTAATATTGTGTTGGTGGTGAAATATTTGAAACTGCTATTCCTTTGGCGATTTGTAGTGAATCCAGATTTGAAGTGGATCGAGAACGATGACTGAAAGTGGTGTTATCCAATTACAGTCGAACAATTCGCCAAAAATGAATATATTTATGATGACAGCATATTTTTCATAAATTCTCGATTTTATGTACGCAAAGATCAAAGGAGTGAAAGCTGCGAGGTGAACATTATGTTGTATGATGTATTTGAGTCCGTAACATAGATTGGTATTCATAAATGCCCACAGTACAGATGTATATTACGAATCCATATTCCGAACTAGGTTAGGTTAGTGTAAAACCAAATATTCCACTTCTGACTAATTCATACTGAGCTGTAAATAAATATAGCACATTCGGGTCAAAATGATCTTTATAACAATAAAAACACGATTCCGGAGATACATACCAACCTACAATAAAACATTCAGTTAATATCATCGTAGAAGATACTCCTATGATCATTTCAGATGAAGCAAAGAGTCTCGGTGTTATTATTGACAGTAAGCTCAGATTTGAGAGATACGTTAACGAACTCGTCCAGAGGTAGTAATAGACATTTGTTATCAGTGAAACTGAAAATCAAAATATGTGATAGCTTGGCTTTATCCCTTTTCAACTATGCTGATTGTCTATATGGACCAAATTTAACCAGTCATTTCAAACGAAAAATATAGAACAGAACTCTTGCCTGCGCCTCACACACGCTACAAGAAAACGAGAAAGAATATCTCATAAACTCGAAGAAACTGGCTGGCTGGATATGGAAAATAGAAGAACCCTTAAAGGTCAAAAATAGCCTTAAACTTAAGATAAGTGAAAACCAGACCTGAACAATTTTTAAAAAATCTTTCCCTATGGAGATTAGAAAGGAATAAAGGAATTTTATTTAGTGAGTTTACTCCAATCTGATATTTGGGACTTTAAAAGGTTGAGTGGAAGAACAAGTCAGTAGCAGGTTTTACCTACTGCTTGAGTTGAACTTCTTCTTTTATTTTCAGTTATGTGATATCTATAGTTATAAAAATATATATCAATATTGTATAGTACCGGAAAAAATAAAATATTATTATTATTATTAATTCGAATCGGCTCGCATGGGTTAGAGAAAGTTTCATCTATGGTGAAAACATTGAACATGGGAAAATGAGGACTGATGTTGGTACTGAAATTGGTTTCATCACTGGATTACAGTCACTTGTTTCTTGCATGAGTTTTGTTATCTTCACCACTTGTATCGCGCAATTCATAGCAGATGTTTTCCCTTTCAACTTGTTGTTGAATGGTTTGATAGTGACACTCTATGAGCTGAGAGTCCCTTAACCCTTCGGCAGCATCAGCTTGAAAAGTAAGTTTGTAGAGAATATGGGTCAATTTCAAATGAAGACGACATTAACCGAGTTGTGCCACTGATTATGAGTCAACGACTCAGCGCTTGCGACATAACGAGATTCACAATGATCCAGTAGTGCACAGACTCAGACCAGCCTGGATTTCCGAGGCAATCCACGCACCATTCTCGCTGCTGAAGTCCATGCGGAGGGTTGCATTAGCCGGGTTGCTCCTTTAGCCGCGTCGAACGCCGTTTTGGGCCGAGCCTCACGTTCCTGCACGCCTCTGTAAAAGCAGGAACACCCGGGAGAAGAATAACCCTGTAGCGCGCGCAAGTTGGGTCCTATCGATCCTGAACCGACTCTGGAGAGAGCAAGTCCGAACACAGTTATTCTACTCCCGCAATGTGGCAGGATCGTATCTATCCTGCAATGCTGAGCTAGTAGTCGAAGAAGTCTGATCGTGCCGTTACGTGTCGTGACAACTTTCTGTTAGATCGGTCGTCAACACCTCCTGGGGCATGACTGCCAAGTCTGGGGGTAGCTCAAGTTAGTCATGGTCATTCCTTCGTGCTAGGATGGTTGAGGTAGAACGAATGGTGCCGTCTGTGGTGGTTGCTTTCCTTTTTGTCGCCATGCTGCCAGGTAAACATTTCATTTTCTGCTATGATAACTCAGCTCTGATGCCCTCATTTTCTGATATTTGTTTCCTTAGACCTGTTCCCTTGAGCTCTATCATGAATACTTTGAATATTTTGGCTAGCTCGTGTACTTGTTGATGTTCTATATTACTTTGGTTATTTTATCATCAATGTTTTATTAAGTTTTATTGGCATGACTTGAAAAATATTTTCTGAATCCTCCACACATAGAAGCTAATTGGAAAACAACTTCGAATGAACGTATTGATAAGATAGCAGACTACTGCAGCTACATTGCTCATCCTGAGACAGCAGTATTTTGATTTGATGCAACCATTTTTATGTTTCGACCATATTCAATTGCTTCAAATAAACTGCTATTATTTTCGATTATTCAGTGGTTTTCAACTAGAGCTCTGCTGTTTCCATTTCAATTTTATGGAATACCAGCAACTTGAACCGGTACTAGTGAATTGTTTGAGATTAATGATTTTTACTGGGACTCAAAACAATCGTTCTGTGGGGTATTCGATGTTACTCAGATCAAGGATATTCATCTGTTTATGGAACCTCTGTGGAATGTACGTGAATCCAAAACATTGTTGGTTGTGAATTCAAAAAAATATAATGGTGGGAGAAAAGTTTCTTGAGTCGGACTGAAACTCCTAGAAATTATTATTTGAATTATAAACACTTAGTTTAGATTTTTTAGTAGATTTATTCATGGATCCTGAAAATGTTATTTTATAAACGTGACTTGTTTCAGAAACTGAAACTCCTCCTCCAAAAAATCATTTTTACTAATTAATCGTTATACTTTTTGGCTATCCACACAAAACAAAATGTATAATATTTTTTTTGTGAAATAGTTAGTTCTTTTTGAGTTTTTCACGTAATAATTTAGTGCGAACGCTTCAATAAAATGAAGAAAAAATAATTTACACTTGTTCACGTGTTATATACACCTATGACAATATTTTCACATTCCCATGCTTGGCTATTATTTCGAAATATATTGAAATCCTGATCATTACTTATTGAATGAGAATTGAATAAAATTCACACTTCAAACTCTCACAATATTCACATTCATATTTCATGAGTAGACAACAATTTTTCCATGTTTTTTCGTGGTGAGAGATAATTGACATACTCAATGCGTCCATATTGACGCATTTCATGTATCAATCGACACATTTAATTCTTCTAGGCTTTCCTTTCTCGTGAAATATAATGTCATAAAAAAACACTAAAATGGTTTTCTGGCAGGAAAAGCAACGGATAGTGCAACTATCGAGCTTTTCATTTATATTCATTTTTTATTAGATAGAAAAAAGTTTGTGGTGCCTTATTGTTTGCTCTGTCGAGAGCTTGCGTCTCAAATTATACTCATATCACAATTAATAAGCTGAGTGAACTGGGTTTCCGAGGAAGAAAAATTGTCAGAATTGACAGCCAGAGATCTCCCCCACATGATGTGGAGCCTGGTGTACCTCAAGGATCGATTATTGGTCCGATAATTTTTGTACTGTATGTAAATGATCTTCCCAAATACGTCAGCACTATGAGCCAGTTGACCAGCGCAGCGTCTAATATGCTATTGTTTATTCCCACATTTCTTCTGATATCATTTTTAAGGGTGGTGCCGTATGAGCATCCAAGGTTTTTGTTTCTCAAAAGAGAATACGAATATGTTCAACCTAGACTACAGAGAAACACGTCGCAATCATTTCAAAGAACATGGAATTCTCACATTTGACTCTATTTACATCTACAAATGAATTCCTTATGCGAAGAGTAATTATTACAACTTTTCTCTCCACTCTGATTATCACCACTACCCAACTAAATCCTCGAAACTCATAAGGCGTCCTAAACATGGGAATAGTCTGTATGAGAGAAGTCCAATGTACAAAGGAATTAAATTTCTGAATGATCTGCCTGCATGTATGAGATTGGAGGATAGCCTCAATGTTTTTAAAAATAAGCTCAAAAACTTTCTGTCTGGAGAGTGTTACTGTGTTAATTTATGAGCAAAAAGGTGGGGAGTTATCCTTCTCAGATGCCTAGGTTATTATTATTACCTTCACTAGTTCCAATATTGTCTATTTATTGCATTTTATATATACAATAGGTGTTTTTTTTCTCGTTGACTGTTCCAATATCATGTAAATATGATCTGACTGAAATAAATATTGTTATTATCATTGAATCTATATGTGAAGAAAACCATCTGATAACTTTTTCTATCAATAATCCATAATCTATCAATCATCGCATTCATTTCAATCTGTCAACTCTAATTTTCAGAATTTTGATTGACACGTTTAACTTATGAATCGACATTTAATATATCAAGTGACAGAATGATTCATATAAGTACTAAATAGAGAATGGAATTCTGAGGACCTATTTTTTCACTCCGAATCAATATAAAAAACTACGAAAAGTTATATATTTATTTTTTATATTACTTTTTCATGGATTTTTTGTGCTTTATTGATATGGAGAAGAGCAAGCAAAGGAAAGTCCTGTTGAGATACTATTTTCTTCTAATATCAAATCACTTCGATATACGGAGTTCTTGTTGATCTGTTATAAAGACAGCATTTTTTGAATCGCTTTTCTGTAGAATTCCGCTCAAAATTTTTGTTGTTAATGCTATGAAATATTCAAAGGAAGTAATCAATTTTTGATGATTTACAATATGTTGGTCTAATGAAATATGTAACAAAAAAAGTGCGGAAAAACAGACGAATGTCGATTCAACAAAATTAGTCAGACGAAAGCCAATGAAAAAGTAGCTCACAGATTCATAAGCAACATTTACTAATATAGACTACATTATATAAACCTATATCAAGGAACGAACATTTTCGATTATCATATTTCCCCTCTGAAGAAACTCTCAAACTGTAATATCTCCCTCAAAAGTTTTAAGTTACTTTAATGAAATATTTTCGACGCCTTCATCAAATCCTTCCAAGAAAGCACTTCCATTATTGACGGAGTTTCTTTGATTTGCACATAGCTGAAGGATGGAATATTAGTATTCTGAAGGAGATAGAGGACACACTTTTTTTCGATTTATATTAAAAACTGAGAAAATAATTCAATGGAGGATATCTCATTTCTCTATCTATCAGTCATAGCGTTTTGATGTTGCATCGATATTGAATGTGGCATATGTTCTTTTGCTTGAAAACATTAGTCTAACAAATAAACCGTGTGGTCCAACGGAAAGCATCCACCTAGCTTTTCTCCTTTATTTGGATTTTGAAGCAAAAAGGCTTGGAAACGTGAAGTTTGCTTTCGAAGCAAATGGAAAGTGGGTCCGCGATATATCATGTGAAAGGGTATACACCCATTTTTCTAATGATAACATATTCATAGAAATTTACCCAAACAATCCATGAACAATTGGCATTGAGAACATCTACCTGATAATTTCGGTACTGAGAAAAATACAAATAAGTTTTGGGAAACCAAGATTTCAATGTTGAAATTTTTCATTACAATCAAATTTCCCATTTCGCTTTTTTTCTGTTGGAAAAAACTGCAGATGAGTGTAGGAAGATAATTTAGTTAAACTTCCCCTTCAGCCTTGTCACTGATTCAGTTCAGTTTCTTCGAAAATTACTTCAAATTCACCATAAAATATGGTTAATTCCATTCCAGAACGAGTTAAAATTGTTAACTTTCATTACCTCAAAAATATTTTTGTTCCTTCTCACTTCTATGAGGACATTCATCAGATAAAAAGATTTTTATGTTGCCAAGTTAGTTAGGAAGTTTGATACCTGAAACGTCTGTAATGTGAAACACCAACCGCAGAACCCCATAAGAACAACATGTTGGAAAGGAATTTCAAATCTCTAATATTGTATGGAAGCAAATGGATCACATTTCCAACTCTTGTTGAAGTGACGTTTCAATAAATCTATTCAACAAGTTGTTCACTTTTTTCACAAAGCACCGTTACAAATAACAGACATCGAAACTTACCCCTTATTTTGAATAGTCTGATTTCTAATACGCAAAACTAATTTGTGTTTTTCATCAATAACAAAACAATTGGGTTAATGTTCTTAACGCCGTTTTCGCATTATTTTTTCAGGTAAATTTCTAAAGGTATCATCAGAAAGATGCCTTATCACATGATGTGATACGTGTAAGAGCATTTTTCCTTTCGATCACAAACAAAAGAGAAAAGCTAGGTGCATGCACTCTGTACCAAAGAAATTAGATTAAAAATACTCTCTGTTGATATGTGTAATCTTTCAAAGTCGTTTGATAAATTTACGAAAAGGTGAGAAGAGTCTATCTAAAACAGCTACTCTCCTGTCCAAATGGAGTGACGGATGCTGAATCACATACTAGTCACTTTTTCTTGCTCAATTTGTATACCAAGCCCACGAATATCGAGCGTTTTATAGTCTGAGATTGAGTCCTAACATTTGCTAGGATTTTTCAATATCGGTATACCAATTAAGCAAGAAAAAGTAACTTTGCTGTGATTCAGCGTCCATCGCAACATATAGACAGGGGAATAGTTATTTCAGATAGACTCTTTTCCCCTTCTAGAATAATACTCACGTATCACCAATGAGTAGTTGCGTATTCTTTGATATTACTCCTTTTATCATTTCACCGCTGATTTGGAAAAAAATTGAGGGTTATTTTTTGTCCTTGAAAGAGACTACCTCTATGTGGCTCATTAGATATCTCCATGGTGTTAGTTTAACCCCTGATGGAAATGAAATGAAAATTATGTTTACTTTAACGTTCCATCGACACTGTGTCAATAGCTAAAATTAACTTTCCACCCTTGTTAATTTCCACGGAGTTTATATTTCATCATTAGCTTGACATGTAATTCGGTTGCAACTCGATATCCACCTACACAAACCACCTTTCAAAATATGTTTTCAGTAATGGTGTCCTAGTTGATAAAAGGGACATTACAGAGTTTTGTTCGTGATAGCTGGAACTATATATAGGGTGTCCAAAAAGCATACTTCCGAACAAAAAGCGGTGATCATTTCTAAACGAAGTGAAAAAAAAACGTTCAATAAATAGTTCCGGAAAAAGTGTTTTAGGAAGAACACTCACAAATATCGTCATTAACATTTCAATTCAAACTATCAAATCAGTTTAAAAGAAAGGTGTCATCAAAAGTCATCAGAGCACAAAACATATCATCACACCTAGAGATTTGAGACAAAAGAATAGATACTATGAAAAATAAATTCCTTAATAGAACCATCTAAATGTTTGAAAGGGGTTCGTATAGAGCAAATACCAATAGTCAACAAATTCCTCAGATGATCCAAGGTTCATCCGAAAAAATCAAACTATAATATTTGAAATCATCTTTTCGAACAACAGATTGTTCGAAAAGATGATTTGATTTAACGCCAGTCTTCAAGTATGCCCACTGACTATGTCAAGTGTTTTTATAATATTTGAAACAAAGAACAGGATTAGATCCCTATTGAATCGACAAACCAAAGAGAATTCAAAAAATTGTGTCTATAGCATCCCATGTGTATGTGGCAATGTTTATACTGGTGAAACATCAAGGCCATTAAGAAAGAGAACAGCTGAACATAAACATTAGTTGTGAGACGAGAAATAGGTTGAAATTAGCTGAATACGTATTATCAGCAAATGGTACACACATTGCTGAAGAGAATGGAATAAATAAAAAAATAAGAGAGGCTACTTGTATTTTGTTAATTTCACTCCGTTTCAATATGGCAGTTACATATCTAGGCAAACATACGACTTTTCCCTAAAAATAGACATTATAAGATTTTTTTTTATATTTTCTTATCTATTATTCTCCTATTATCGTTTGTTCAAAAATTATTGGCGTTTTAATGTTTTGAATGAAAATCACTCTTTTTCATTGAATATGTAAGTATTTGTGACATCTGTTCTACCGATTCTGTATCTTGAAGGAAATTTTTTGAACTGTGTTGTATATTTCTATAAGAACAAGAACACCAGCACAAATCCAATACTATTGTTGACTCGATTTTCAGCAAGCATTATCAACTTCAAAGAGCCAAGGAAATGGGTGTTGCCTTTTCCTATTCCCATTCACAGACTGAAAGGTTATCGATTCTCATCTTTTCATTCGCTTTTACGAAAAAGCGAACGTTCGACTTCAATCTTCGTAGGATATTTTCTGATTCCACTTCAGAAGCTACGAATGCACCTTGTGTCAAACTGATAATTTTACAATCATCAGACAATGGAAGTCGATTTAGAATCGATTTTTAATCTTGAATATCAAATCTTTTGAACAATCTCTTCAGGCCAGTCTCGAACTACCTACACAGCAGGTTTTGTGTGGCACCTGTCAGAAAACAGCTATTCCTCTAGCTAATACCACGGTGCCGGTGCAGGTTTCTTCACAGAAGAAAATCTTGCATTTGCTCCTGGTGATACAGATGACGGGATTGATTTTCAATTATTCTGACAGATGCCAGACAAAACCTACTGTATAGGTAGTTCGAAATTGGCCTGAACGAATTGTTCAAAAGATGATTTGATTTATCGCCAGTCTTCAAGTGTGGTCGCTACTATCATCTGTAACTTTTCAGGCAACGGGATGTTTCTATATCAACGCGCAATTATAACTAGAGTTATACCAGAAAAAGTTCGACATTTCGAATTCAATTAGGAGTATTGATAAATGACTGGTTGACAGGAAAATAACGCATTTAGTAAATGGCAGGAAATGAACAAGACATTTTACCACCTGTTTGATAGATGGATGTTTCCAACAGTTATGAAGGCAAGAATGGGGAAACTGTAATTAAAGTTTGTTCAGCTTCTCTGTCTGCTGCTTCCCCAATTAGGAATTTTGATACGTAACCTTGGGAGAAAGAAATGTTTATTTTTTCACGTCCCTTTTCGACACAAGATGATAAAACAGTCTCATTGAATTTTTATGTGCAGATATAATGTCACGTTTGGATCGTTTGGTTCCAAGTGTCCATTTTGGAACTATCTGCCAGGCCATGAAATTATTCGCCAGAGCTAAAGTTTTAGCTTGAAGAGAATCGAAACCGAAACAAATGTGATGGAGTGACTACTGGTTAAGTTTTGATTTTGAAAATAACAATTGGATCTGATATTTTTTCCACTGTTGACATGGATGTTTTCACTGACTGACACTGAATCGGAATACTAGGGTTAGATACTCATATTACAATCTAAGTTAGTGTAAAAACTACCTGCAGGAGTTTTGGTCCTTTATGGACTCCGTCTACTATTTGTTGTGATGAATCTCTCAACAATAAACTGAAAACGGGCTGAGAGGGTTAGGCCCTGTTTCACCATTCATACTATTTTTCATTCTGATATTCCCAGACTCTGAACAGTCACAGAATTGGTGGAAGCAAATGAACTTGAACACGGTAAAAGGCATAGCTCCTTCAGTGAAAATGAAAATCTGAATTGATGAAATATGTTCATATTTCAGTGTTAGTTATCAAGAAAATATTATATTTACCACTGGCGAACATTACATAAAAGTGCTTGCTATAAGAAGCTCACTTGACTCTAGAAGGAGAATATTAATGGATCTTAACTATAACATGGTTCATTATAAGAAATTTTTTAACTCTCATCAATACTTTAAACACGTCTCTATTTATCTAATTATGATTCATTTCCAAAGAAGCTGGTGTATGTTAAAAATGAACTCATTCGATCATGCCTTCAAGTTATCAATTCATTTTATCTCCTTTTCTTCCCCACATTTTCTTGCAATTACAAACTACTATATTTCACGGTATAAAGTAATCTAGCAAATGATTTAATGCTCGAAGCAAATAGAACAAAAATAAATATAAATTCTGAGGTGAGGGCCTTGGAACTTTACAACGTTTAAAAGATAAATTGATCATCGAAAAACATGGCTGGAGAGAAATTTTCCACTATTTCTGAAAAATGAGAGACTAGGCTGGATGGGAAAATCTTGCAAAATATGTCTAGGAATAGATTATTATCATTGTGTTACGGAACTAGAATTTTAGCTCAGGCACGTTTCTGCATAAGTTTTATTTCTACTATCAATCTTTAGGTTCACTTGATAAGAAAATCCTGAGATGCCTATATTGTGCAAAACGGAAGGAGATATATAATTGGGCCGATCCAATGAAAACAATGTTTTTGATACGAAAGAGTGTCAAATCATAGGAAAATAATATGTCATGACCGTGGATATTGGTGATATTGTATCAAATAATACCGATCAATAGCTGAAATCTACCCTTCATAGCACTAACCATTGCAAAGTTCAATGAACCAATCTCTCCCTTCTATATATTTCTTATTTACTTCGAATCACTAGAGACTTCATCGGCCGATATTGATTTTCCCTCAAAAATGCGTTGAATTTTCATCAAAAGTTGAGGCATATTCTCTGAAAGTGGGTCAGCAGTATTGGATTGTTGCGTATCAATGTCCTCTATAGAATCCGTCATACACAGATAAAATTATTTCATCACATGAATTCTGCGGTTTCAATATTCACGTCCCCAAATGAAAATTGTCCCTGGTGGTTATAATTTTCATTCCAGTGAATGAACTATAAATAAACAAACAGCAGTAGACTACCCACAATATGTGGATCATCGTTTTTGACCTAATTCTGGTTGAATATTTGATATAATTATCGGGATTGTCATATTTTATCATAAACCAGTTGACTCTAAGAGTACTGTATTCTGAGCGATTCCTCGATATGAAAGTGTATCTTCTGTCGAGGTTTGTATGGATAAGGCTCTAATAAGTCTATCGACCTTCCATTTCCACCCTTCGAAGATTTATACTGGCTCACACCAATTCGATGAAACAAAGTATAAACTCTGCTGTTTCATCGGTTCAATTCTCTTCATTCGATGAATATGATGACAGTACAATACCCATTATAAAAAATAACAAAAGCATAAACATTGGAGTATAACAATTGTTTGGTGACATCCTTCGAAGGATGTATTAGCCTTGCTAACAAGGTTAGCATCTTCAGTAGAAGAAAATGGGTTTCAAATCTGAAGACTAGTTACATCAATTCTGTTGAAGAATATTTCTGCGAAATTTGAAACAGATTGTAGTAGGTTGTCCCATACAAACCACGTTTTGTCTTCCCCTTGGGGGTGGAATTTCAGAAAGCCTTTCTCATCGGATGCCTACGTCAAACAAAGAACACACCCTTCAAGATTCAGATCTCTACAATCAGTGGTTTAGGCTGTGCTTTGATTGACTCCTGAAATAATTTTCTATCCCTCTTCAACCCCGTGAGGCGATTAATTTCAATAAAATACGAAACATGTTTTCCATCAATTTTGTAAAAAGAATTTTATGCAAAATTTGAAGTAGATTGGACTCACGTTGTTCCATACAAATTTGGGGCCCGTTTTTCACCCGCTCAGAGGTGGAATTTCCGAAAACACGGGATAAAAAGTATCCTATGTCCGCCTCCTGGTTGGTTTCGAGCTACCTCCTCACCAATTTTCAGCCAAATCGTTTATATATATATATATATATATATATATGGGGACTGCATCCCCAAAAACATTCCGTATTTCTCTCTATATATATATATATATATATTTATAGAAGGGTAGTCTCTTGACTGAACTAGTTGAAAAAACCGCTAGACGGTTTTATATATATATATATATATATATATATATATATCGGTTGGATGTGCTGTCTGGAACTCCCGGATGAACCGCGTCAGGAATTGTTCTTCTGCCGACGTTTCGCCTCCCACTTTGGAGCCATTCTAAAAACTTCTTGACTTATTGGCGAGGCCTGAGTCACCTCAACCCCCAGCTCTCATCTTGTCCAAGTGAAGATTGTTGTTTTGTGGATTGAGGGATGGTATTTATAACTGTATGAGAATCCGACGTTGTTGAAACTGTCGGACCATATACAGGTCTGGTTTGAAAAGGATTAATTAATGGATTTGTTCGAAGGGATAATAATGGTTTCCAGGAATTGGGAAGCCTTTGTGAGTCGTTTCGTTTGTTGAGGCATTGAGGGCGTTTTTCAATTTCTATTGCTTCGCGAATGATTCTGGGGTGGAGTGTTTTTGCTGTGGCAATGATCTTCGTGTTGTTGAAGTCAATTTTGTGTCCGGTTTCGTGGTGGTGTTTGAAGAGATTCGAGGTCATGTCCGAATTACGTACTGCTAGTTCGTGCTCGTAGGACCTGTTCGATACTCGTCGGTTCGTCTGTCCTATATATGTTTTCGGGCAGTCGTAGCAAGGAATTCCATATATTCCTTGTGATTCGTTGGGTATTGTATCTTTAGGTGAGCGCTCACCTAACTGACGAGTATCAAACAGGTCCTACGAGCACGAACTAGCAGTACGTAATTCGGACATGACCTCTCTTCAAACACCACCACGAAACCGGACACAAAATTGACTTCAACAACACGAAGACCATTGCCCCAGCAAAAACACACCATTCCAGAATCGTTCGCGAAGCAATAGAGATTGAAAAACGCCCTCAATGCCTCAACAAACGAGACGACTCACAAAGGCTCCCCAATTCCTGGAAACCATTATTATCCCTTCGAACAAATCCATTAATTAATCCCTCTCAAACCAGACCTGTATACAGTCCGACAGTTTCAACAACGTCGGATTCCCATACAGCTAAAAATAACATCCCTCTATCCACAAAACCACAGTCCTCACTTTGTCAAGATGAGTGCTGGGGGTTGAGGAGACACTGGCCTTGCCACCAAGTCAAGAAGTCCTGAGAATGGCTTCAAAGTGGGAGCCGAAACGTCGGCAGAAGAACAATTCCAGACGCGGTTTATCCGGAAGTTCCAGACAGCACATATCCGACCGCGGAAGCCTATCCGATATATATATATATATATATATATATATATATATATATATATATATATATATATATATGCGAAAATGGTATTCTGGGAGTTTATCCGTTGATTTGTCGGTATTGACTTTCGACGTTTCGCCAACATCTCAGTTGGCATTTTCAAGAATATTACTGCTCCTACTTGGTGCTAGCAACTGTTATTTGAAAAACTTCTGCCAGTTTTTAAATGATTTCTTGGTCGTAAATTGTAGCCGATATGATCTGCTCCCTCAGCCGTCGGATTGATTATGGTTGTCGGACCTTTGGCTAATGACTGTTCAGGTAGTAACGGTCGGTCTGGACCGACAGATTCCTGGCAGCCTAGCGTGTGCACTGCATAAGGAAAAACGCTTTTCTTTTGGTGGGGAACTTTCGTGTTTTCCATTTGTTATTTCAGCTTGAAATAATATTCACTTATACGATACAATGAAGCGTGCAAGAAAAAGTCACGGAATTTTTCAAATGTTTGCTTGAATTTAAAAAGTTATGTTCATTCAATTTTTTCACAATTTTTTATGTGGGGCTGTAGCTACATGCAAGCCATTTACGTCAATAACTTGAAATGAAATATATTTATGAAATCCAAAACGGCATGCGAACCAAAACCACGAAAATCCCCCACAAAAAGTAAAGTGTTTTTCCTTATGAAGTGTTTATTTTCCATCTTAGGGTTGATTATCAAGCTTTAAATAGGCATGCAGTTTGAAATGGGAGAGCTTATTGCAGGTTTTTGTCACGAGCTCTTGTAGTATACGATGAAGACTCACCTAAAAGATATTAAATTGTTCCGTTTCATCAACGTTCCAGAAGGACAGCAATTCGGAACACTGCCAGCCAACATTTTTCATGCTAGTTTCCTCACGGGTTAAAAATGCTACAATGCTTCAAATAAGAAAGTTTATTGCATTTGTTGGCCGTTGAGAGGATTGATGTACGTTCTGCCAGAAATGAAAATGAGAGATGGATGGAACCCCGCGGAATTTTAAACACGGCGAAGTTAATATTCCACAATGGAGTTCTTCAATGCGATTGAAATGAGATAAATGAAGGGAGAAAATTGGATCGATGGAAGTTTATTTAGAGATCGTGTGATATTATTAATCAGCTCAGGAACCGTCTTCCATCCATAGGCCATCTATCTGGAGTCTAACGACCCTTCACATCGTCCTCATTTCAGGTTCAGCTTCATTTCGTTCAGCAAGCGGGGAAATCTTCAGATATTGATTGCCAACCAGTTTGCTGGGATTTGGATGACGGAACTATTGCTGGTTACTATTTCTTCCTGTTGGCAGATTATGTATCGCTTTCAGGCAAACGAAAATACAGTGAAAATGAGTGGATTAAGTCGAACTGTTTGAAATGTATTGGACGAATCTACGAATGAATGAAGATATTTCGTTTGGGAAGGCTCTGATATGAATCATGTGAATGATTGTATTATCAAAATATCAAACTATTCAGAGTAGACTAGCTCAAAATTGTTTTTTTTCCGAAAAGTTCTGATGTATGTTGTGAGTGAGAGTTCCGTGGTTCATCCTTATACCCACTGGGTTGAGTTTTCTCTGAGGGGAACAAGCTTGTCTGGGTTTCAGAATGAATTATTATTTCCTAATCATTTGCAAACTATTCTCCATTCGTGAAGAACTATCCTGTAAATGTTATCTGTTTGATTTCCATTGATGAAAAAATGTATTCCAACAGATTGAGTTTTAGGACTTGAACCCGTGTCTTTCAGTCAGAAGATGATTTGACAAAGTTCAATTTGTTTTTTAATTCAAAAAACTACTTTTATTCTCCTTCGTTCTTCTGATGAAAGATCTCTCTGTTTTTTTTTGAATGCAGATTCACACCAAAGGGAAGCCCTATTGTTCAAAGAACACCGCGTGAGTCAAGGGACAGGAGATACGAATTAACATTTACTTTGAATTTCTGAAGTTTGTAAGCCTCAGAAAAAACCTCTTTTGGCAAGGAGTTCCAAAGCTCAGCTGTTCTATTGAAAAAAGATCCCTGAGCAAGTGAGGTTCGACAGGTTTCCAAATTCACAACAAAGGGGTGGAAATTCTGTACAGATTGGGAGAAGAACCACAGGTTAACTTGTTAACTCATGATCTTTCCGTGAATGACATTTCATCCCCATAGTTTCAGATGCATTTCCTAAACTGACTATTTGTTCTGTGGGCTGAATAATTTTTTTTTCTTCAAAAACCCAGAAGTATTGTTGCTGGGTTCGCCTACTTAAGTCAGTGTCTTATCGCGTTCACTATCATTTCTTATGAAAAATATCACATATTCTCATTGATAATGGGTTCAAAAATCTCCAACACGTGTCTATACAGTAGCTTCCTTAAGCAGGATGATATATTTTACTATGGGAAGCCCAGACCCGTGAAACAGACTGAAATGGCAGCACCTGTAATTGGTTATCACTTCAAATTTTTTCTCCAGATTTTTCATGACAATGTCAGCAAGTGAAGGCCTCAGAGAGTTTCCCATTTTTAACACTTCACTGCATGATTTTTTATCATTGAGTTGAAAATAATTTTGGAAGGGAAAAATTGTAATCAAACCTAAATTTTCACAGCTTCCTAGATACAATCTTTCTTCTTCAAATAAAAAGTTTTTTGCAATATGTTGTTCTACTAGAATAAGACATTCGTAAATGAAAATATCTGCAGAATCAAGAAATGCATATACTGGGTTTTCTATTTCAAATTCTGAATTTGGTGTGATTTCTTATGAAAATTAAAATACTACGAATACTAATTGTGAACCCAAATTGTCCCATAGAACCCAACAAAAATTTAAAGATTTAAAAAATTCAAATTCGTATCCTTCAGTTCAGGCGATGTTTGTTTGGGAAGTGATTTTTGACGATTCTTTTCCAATTCAACGCTAAAACTTTGAAACTTCCATCAAATAAGTGATATCAAATAATTAGCGAGCAATCACTGTTTTGTGAATCATTCATAGACGTTTAACATCACAAGAAAGAAGGTAGAGTCTTTCTAAAGCAGTCACTCCCCTGCCTATATGGTGCGACGGGCGCTGAATAATATAGAACAGCACAGCCTAAACCACTGATCGTAGAGATTTAAAAAGTTGGAGGAGGTATTCTTTGTATGACGTATAGGCATTCGATGAAAAAGCGTATTCCGAAATTCCATCTTTGAAAACGGAGTCAAAGTTTGTATGGGAAAACGTACTAGAATCAACTTCAAATTTTGCAGAAATATTCTTCAACAGAGTTGATGGAAGAGTGACAAAATGGTTAAGGCTTTCGCGGCCGAGGTTATTAGTATAATTACTTTTCTTCGCGCTTGAAGGCCGTCGTTCTTTGGAATTTCTTCCTAACGTTTCGCTAGCGCGAGTGGCCAGCTTCTTCATAGGCTTATCCATTTCTGATGACTAAACGTTTCGATTTCTTAAGGAGGCTTACTTATTTCTGATGACTTAACGTTTCGATTTCTTAAGGCGTATTTATATTGATGCAGGTAGTCTGGAGTGTTAATTACTTCTGTCGGGTTTGGGGAATAATCATCATTATTAGTTGCCGCACTACCTGCCGTGGTTTCATTAGTTATTCTTGATTTCCTCAGAATGGGATCCCAAATTCGGTTCAGACCCAACGCTTCCTCCTTTCTGTTGAAATTGTCCGCATGTTTTTGGATTTCTACTGCCTCCCGTACCAGTCGTCTATGGTAACCCTGGTTGAGGGCAATCAGCTTAGCATTTTCAAACAGAATCCTGTGGTCACCCTCACTCAGTGCTTGTTCCGCCACCGCCGATTTGTCGGTTTGCCCCAGCCTGCAGTTTCTCTCATGCTCTTTGAGCCTTGTTCCCATGGATCTTCTCGTGGTACCGATGTAAACCTTCCCACAAGTGCACGGTATGATATAAACCCCTGCTGCTGACAGTGGATCTCTTTTGTCTTTTCTTCTGACCCTGCCTTCGTATATGCACAGACAGAAATTTTTATTTTTGTCATGTGTATTTCTTGATACTGATCGGCCTCTATTCATTTTTGAACGCGCTTCAGTTCTCATCCCGTGAATAGAGCTCAATATTTCAGTTCCATCCGATACGTCGAAGATTTTCGCACGGGTAACGTTCTCCTTTCATACGAAGAAAAATCATTCAACGCTTTCACTAGCACAGAATACACCGCCGTATTCATCGCAGTTGTGCATTGTGAGACGCCTCTAGGGGATAATATGCATCTGTGACGTGGGATATATGTACCGAAACTTATCATTTTTTGTTGAATACAACGAGCTCTTTCACAAAGATCGACTGTTGTGCCAATGAATATCTGTTTTTCGTCAATAGTTCGACATTTAGCAGTTTCATTTCGGTCAACCCGACGAGTACAGTTCTCCCGCCCTTTTTTGTGTGCTCGGAGAACTTCTCGATAAGGATGATAAGCAATATTTTCGTCAAGGGTGCCTCTAGAAAACTTGTTCATCTATTCAAGAATTGACGTTACTGTACATTCTATTAGATCCTACCTGTTCCAGAAAAAAGGTGTTTCCATACTGCGGAGCTGAGCACCAGAACATACATTTCCATTTAAAAAAGAAAATCGGTCTTTTTGATGATCTGTATCTGAGGAGCAGATTTTTTATATGCTTTTCGTCCTAGCAAGGAACATTGTCAATCACATCCAAGCAAAAGTGAAATACACATCATGCCTTCATGCAAAAAATATACCTTCAGATATTTTTCAAATGAATTGAAAAAAATCGGTTCGGGTAAATACGTTTAATTTGTTACTGTGAGGAAAAATAATTCTAAGTAACTCGACAGTGGGAATGTAAATAAATAGGAAATATTTTCGAATTTATTGATTACATATCACTCTTATCATTATTACAATTGCATATGTCATTCATCTACCTCGATATCATACCTACGGCGTTCTCTTGAAATCTTGTACTCGTAGTACAACAAAATTCGGTATATTTCATAAAATTGGGGCCCGCTATAGGTACGTAATTGGTCCTTCTATAGTTGAAATTTAAAAAACAATAGACAAAATGCACTGGAAAGTCTACTTCCCATTTGTAAGCGCAGTTCATAGTTCTTCAAAGCTGTGGCTCCACCGTAATTAGACCTCAGTAGGTACATATTGTGCTTCCCAATGTCTATCTATTTGGCAATGGAAAAAATATTGGGTAATAAACTAGTTATACCAATTGCGGAATTTTTCATGACGGCCATATTTTGTCTGCTTTTTATTAAGGAAAAAACACCTCAGAAAAACAGGAGGTTATTTTGATAATTCTTTCATTTCAACATCACAAGGTTTTTCCTTCGGCATGAACCTGAGTAGCTTTCGTGTTTTCGAAATGGTAGATTAGAATAAAACACGATAGAAGCTTCAAAATATTACTATTGCTGTTCCACCCCTTCTCGATAGAAATTGAGAGGAATTGAAGAATATATACCATCATTTCTACCATGAGAATGAGCAGAGAAAGCCATACCCCCTATAGATTCAAGATTGAAACTTTTGGAATGCTTCGGTTAGGTTAATACATTAACTAATAAATAAATTGGTTTCGAACGTATTCAGCATCAATGAATGATTCAATTTGAAATCATGGTCACTATCATAGATACAATCAACCCTGATGTACTAGGGATTGAATATGAAAAATATTCGATACTGGTATGAATATTTTCTGAGACTTCTTTGGAAATTATATCATATCTGAAAAGTATAGACTTCGCAAATTATCGAAGTGTCTTTTTTATAGGAGTTGTGTTTTCGTATAAGTTCCCCAAAAAAAATCCTATGATATCAGTTATGAAGTTTTTGCTGAACGTTTTTTGAATAACAAGTAAATCCACTCTGTATACGTCTGTGTCATTTTTCATTATCCACCCTGTGATCATAAACCTTTCCAATTATTATTCGATTCCACTCCAATTTGCATTGCATTACTTTCCTAAGTGGACCAAAGTAAATCATTAGAGATGTTCCTGAATTTGCCGTTTTCCAATACTAACGTTGTCATTCGAACAGTAATAGTCTGCAATTTAGGGGGCATTGAAACGTCTTTAACTACGACCAAATCCTATTTGGTTCTACATACAAACATTCTATTGATTACCTAACAATTAGTGATTTATGTGACGTATAAATTCCATCTTACAGTACACTATGATTGGCCCGCTAATATTTGTCTGTTTCCAGAATTGCAAATATACGTAGCCACAAGCTATTAACAATGGAACATATAATTGGTCGAGCTATGTAATGAACACTTTGTAATTGGGATGTAACAGAAACTGTTCCGCTAATTTCTGGTTGCAGGAACCAGTTCGATATACCATTTCCTCTGAATAATGAAACGAGTTTGTAGATTCGTCGGGAGATTATTAAATACCAAGGCTGAAAGCCTAAACAACACTCAATTTTGAAAGCGTTGGTCATAATAATGAAATGAATCACAGTTTCCTGTACGATTCTAACTCGGAATGGATTTTCAAAAACCGCGAGACGTGGTTCGTTATACAATAGCCCATCCACATTCCATTATACAGTATGGTCCACTAAGTCTGCAACAAATGGGAAACTTTTTTATTATCGATTTCTCAGAAAATTTTATTTTTGACAAAAGTTGGTTCCAAAACTATACCAAGTGTGCCTGAAATGGCTTTATGACAATCACCACACAGGATAGGCCAAAAAATATAAATTTCGTTCAAGAGTAAAGTGCCTTTATTTCAGAAAATATAGAAATATGTTGAGGAGAAAAGTTGCTTAGAATTAAAAGTTATGTTCAGATACGAAGTCATGGCCTGCTATTCGAATATTTTTTTCTTTTGGAAAATTTTGAATTACCCCCGTATGATACATATTTTTACTATTTTGATTCAATATGTATTTGAAGTAGCTACAATCAAATCGGTTTGGAGTATTTCTTATCAAATCAAAGTGAATTTGTATAATTTACATGGATTTGTATTTTTTTAGGTGACCGTCAACGTCTTGTTTGTTGCAACGATATTTAACAGAACTCTAAAATAACACAAATACTTTTTTCAACAAGGCAGATACTTTACTAACTACATAAAAATATTTGTGTTATTTTAGAGTTCTGTTAAATATCGTTGCAACAAACAAGAAGTTGACGGTCACCTAAAAAAATACAAATCCATGTTAATTATACAAATTCACTACAATTTTATAAGAAATACTCCAAACCGATTTGATTGTAGCTACTTCAGATACATATTGCATCAAAATAGTAAAAATTTGTATCATACGGGGGTAATTCAAAATTTTCCAAAAGAAAAAAAAATTCGAATAGCAGGCCATGACTTCGTATCTGAACATAACTTTTAATTCTAAGCAACTTTTCTCCTCAACATATTTCTATATTTTCTGAAATAAGGGTACTTTACTCTTGAACGAAATTTATATTTTTTGGCCTATCCTGTATGGTGATTGTCATAAAGCCATTTCAGGTGCACTTGGTATCGTTTTGGAACATGCACCAACTTTTGTCAAGAATAAAATTTTCTGAGAAATCGATAATAAAAAAGTTTCCCATTTGTTGCAGACTTAGTGGACCACACTGTAGATTGAATATTGAAAATGAAAATTGTTATGTCAATAATGATAGATAAAAAACAAAAATAAATCATTGATACTGTCATTTCCATTTTGATCGAATGTCCTTTCTGAACTGGAACATGAATATTGGTAATGTAGTATATATTTCCGCTTGTTATAATAAGTGTATACCGATATCAAACCAAGAATCAATTTAGCATATCGGCATGATGATTCAACATCCATGTGACGAAAACTGAAATATGACATACTGTGCTTGTGAGTACTTAGCGTAAGACCCTCGTAACATCCATTTAGTTTTTCGTCCGAGACCTTGGCCCGTTCATTAATTCCTGATGACAACTGAAACCACCCTCACCTTGTTTGCAAGAGTCAATTAGCACTAGTGGTTGATATGATGCTTGATCCTGCCCTTGTTAACGTCTTATCATCCCCTGACATCAGCTCCTGTCCCATATAACGAAGTTTCCTGATGGCTGCAAAGCTGGCATCTTGGTAATTTGGAATGTTCTACCAACTGTGGTGTCGTGTTGCACCGATGCTCAAGGTTGGAACGAGGATAACTGACGTTGAAAATTATTGAGAATTTCGTGGTGGGAAGAGGATGTGATGATAGAATACAAAACACATACCGAGTTTGTACCGTAGTTTTTTGGGTTTGTAACCTACCATAATCTGAAAAAATAAGAATTAATATTGAAATCTATACAAGTGTAGAAGGGCAGATTTTTGATCTACCCCGAAAAGTTGCTGCGTCTATTGAAAAACAGTTCTTTTTGGATAGAACAAGTCAAACTTCTCGTATAACTCAATTTTTTTTATCAAAAAATTATAAGAACTAATATATATATATATATATATATATATATATATATATATATATATATATATATATATACATATATACATATAGTGTAGTTTTTTTGGGTGAACAGCAGAAGGGTGCGCTGCGTAACACCCACATTTCGTAACACCCACAGTGCATAACACCCAAAGTGCGTAACACCCAAATGTCATAACACCCAAATTTCGTTATGCCCACACTCTCCGAACATACCCGAATGATGCACTGTTGCAAAATTCACCGGATATTCTGCAATTTCCTGTTAACCCAATCTAACTTAACCTAACTAACCTAACCTAAAAGAAGGATGAATTTGGCAACAGCGCATCATTCGGGTATGTTCGGTGAGTGTGGGCATAACGAAATTTGGGTGTTATGACATTTGGGTGTTACGCACTTTGGGTGTTATGCACTGTGGGTGTTACGAAATGTGGGTAGAACGAGATGCTCCCCAGCAGAACGGAAGGTTACTCTTATAACACCAGTTTTTCCAATATTTCGATAATGTTTATTACCGTCTTCAGGGAAAAGCTACAAAATTATTATTTTAAGTTATCACTTCAAATAATCAGTATTTAAAACCTTACTGTATTTGAGGTTAGTCGTATTCAAAAAGTTGGTAAAGTGGTATAACATGTCACAGACGATAAAATATGTTCACAGTCCAATATTAAAATTTTACACCAAGTTAATTGTTTAAAATATTAAAACGATTAAAAAAATATAGTTGCATATTCAACAGGTGAATACACGTAAAAGTCGACAATAACGGTTGAATATGAATTATGAATGACATTGACAATGAAGCTTGAAATGACAGAGTTGACATGAAGTATGGAACATCTAGAAACAGGTGTGTAAAGAGACATCTGCCAGCATGGAACAACGCCAGAGTGAGAAAACACTGCTACCATCTGTTAGGAATTGAATTTATAGTTATCAATATTATTGATATTTGAAATTGAAAGATGTTGACATTAAATCAGAATGGAATTGGTGGTAATTCTATAACCACACATGTTGAATTTGAAGCATGTTAAAATTTCCCTCCATAACATTTTATGTTAAAAATTTTGACGTGCTTTTAGTTCTAACATGAACATACAGAATTACCCCTATTCTGATTTAATGTCAACATCCTTCAATTTCAAATATCAATAATATTGATAGCTAACTATAAATTCAATTCCTAAGAGATGGTAGCAGTGTTTTCTCACTCTGGCGTTGTTCCATGTTCCAACCGTTTCCGTTCTCAAAAGTTATACGCAAATTCCTGTTCAAATGCAAATATCTCTATATATTAGTTCTTATTATTTTTTTGATAGGCAAAATTTGAGATATACGAGAAGTTGCTGACTCATTGGACTTGTTCTATCCAGAAAGAACTATTTTTCAATAGACGCAGCAACTTTTCGGGGTAGATTAAAAATCTGCTCTTCTACCCTTGTATAGATTCCAATATTGATTCTTATTTTTTCAGATTGTGGTAGGTTACAAACCCAAAAAACTACGAAACAAATATTGATCCACCACAAAATAATGACGTTCAAACAGTACATACCGGGTCTTTTGCATGAGGAAGCTATTGTACAGGGAAACACGTATCACGGTTTTGTGAACCTGACTAGAGTGAAAATTTCACAGGAAACTATAGTATTTTAGTGAAGTAAGTTACATCCATTTTCATCTTCAGGTTTCGAAAGGTTATGAAAAAGAAACACAGAAATAAAAATAAAACAGTTTCAGTAGCACGTAGTCAGTGAATGTATAAGAGTTTTGAAAATGGAAGCTATCATTATATATGGTGAGTTTTTCATGAATCAAAACATGAAAAAAAAATCTATTGGTGGTATGTATGTTTATATATAGGGGTTCGTTAAATAAGAATCGAAATCTTTGTATAACAGAAAGAAAGCGGTGAGGTTATGTGGTTCATTAAGTTATTTTAAATATAGCTCAACTTCAAATACCACTCCGAATAAATGGTAACGGTTCAGTGTTCCATTGTTAATATAGTTGACTCTATTGAAACCTGTTGCAAAAAATGTATAAACTGGAAAAAATGTATACCTAACCAATGAACCATAAATGATGAAATAGAAATACCGGTGGAGCAATCAAGGGAACCATTTCGATTATTAAACATTTTATATATTCATATATATTGAAAACATATGGATTATTATGGGTCTTTTATCTGTCAATAGGCGACAAAATAACAAACATCGATATCTGTTCTAACTTATGCATCAGAATAATCAATGTTCTCACATGATAAGCTACTACAATGACAAATTCGAGATCACTCTTTCTGAAAAACTTTTGGAGCAATATTTGCTCAAGAAAGTTGTTATAGAATAGTCATGAAAATCTCTCAAGTTATTTATGATGTCATGACTTTGGTTGGGTGCAATGAGGTCATAAGCAAGTTTAGAGGCTCCATCTGTCTGTACTACATAGACTTGAATACTCTATTTCTCAGTCAGTTATGGGTGGATTTGAAAAAAAAAACATAGATTCATTGTTCTTGATTCATATTCTCCATCTGTAAAATTGACTAAAGTAAAAAAAACATAAAACTTCTCATTGAGAGGCAAAAAAGACCAACCGCTGTCCAGAGAGGTACAATGAAAAGGACCGGAAATATTCAGTGGAACTCATGGAGAAAATTCATGATTCCCTCAACTCGGCAATTCAGATATCCAATTTTTGTGAAATGTCTATTAATATGCAAATTTGAATCTCTCTGCAAATGGCCTTTTGTTAGCAGGACTTCCTGCTGTAATGATATTCACACAGAAATTCCTACGTTAACATCTATTCTCTCTATCCTCAACAAACTTGTCAGGCGCATTCACAAGAGTATATTTGGCGAGCAATATAAATAGTAGAACCAAGACAATTAGTCCCTTGGTTACGGGTCCAATTAAAATGAACCACTGCCATGGATTTGGGAAATTTTTACGCAGAGCAATTGCGGATATCACGGCGTATGTCTTTTACTAATTTTATGCAAATACGGTCACAGTTAGTTAGTTCAAACAAGACGTGGGTACTGGCAGCAAATGGGGCTTTAATGTGTTTGAGCATAATCCGCAATAAGTTTGATTCTCTGATGGGACCGCTCCAGAACTAACGAGCATTTATTTCGAACGGAACGAAGTGGAAGTTGACTTCAGAACAGAGTTATTTCATTGCTTCTGTTGCAATTCGAATTTTGCATGTGCCTGGAACTTTTTGCTTCGCCTTGTTGCGTTTGGTTAATGATCAAAGAACGTGTACCGACCGCAAAGCAATGAAGTCAGGAGTAGTAATATACCGGGTGTCCCACATTTTATGTGACAGGCAATATCTGGTTTGTTGAAGGAGATACACAAAAATGTTTCAAACAAAAGTTTTAGGAGTTCATGAGAGCTATATTTTGATATAATTTTTAAATATACAGGGTGTTTGGTGTAGGTGCTACAGACCAAAATTCCATTTTTTAAAATAGAACGCCTTGTATATCATTACATATTCAGATGCTACGTTAAATTCTGATATCATTTCATGTTTGGTTTTTGAAATTCGGTTACGGCGTTGTTGAGTTATTGCTTAAAATGTAAAGTCATGAGAACGACTATTATTTTTAAAAATATCTCATACAATTATTCTCTCTGCATCAGATCACATGAAAATTAGTCAAAATTTTGGGTGTTCGAAGTAATGGTTTCAATTTTGAGTTGTGGAATTCAGTCAGGAATCATTTTGAATATGAAACAATTGCGAAATTGAAAGAGGTGTATTCGAAAACAAATCTTTAATAACAATGTAAATAATATAACTTGATAAATCATTTCATAAGAATGGTAGGTACCTAGGAATTAGTCATAAAAATTGTTCAAAGTGATGCCCATTAGATATTATACAGGCTTCGAAACGTCACTTCTCTCGTACAAGTCGCTCTTATAATATCAGGCGTAATATCACTGCACGCTAGTCGAATTTTCATTTTCAGATCATCCACATTCAAAGGGGGAGTATTGAAAACAATATCTTTTAAATAACCCCATAGGAAAAAATCAAGCGGTGATAAATCTGGGGAACGAGCCGGCCACCAAATTGGACCCTTATTACCAATTCATCTATTTGGGTACGTTCTATCCAGATATTCAGTAACAACCTGTGAATTGTGAGGAGGAGCACCATCTTGTTGCCACCAAATTCCTTGTCGTTCTGCTATGGGAATATCTTCCATCAACTGGATCAAATCATTTTCTAGAAAATGTAAATATCGCAATCCATTGAGATTTTCATTGAAAAAGTAAGGTCCTATGATGCGGCCATTGAACAATCCACACCATACATTAATACCCCAAGTAGTTTGAAAATTACCTTCGCGGACCCAGTGGGGATTTTCTTGAGACCAATAGTGACTAATATTCAAAAATGAACAATTTGTTCAGGCCAGCCTCAACTCACCTACACTGTAGGTTGACGGACTAACACCTATTAGAGAACAACTACTCCCCTGGCTAATACCACGAAGGGCATTGGATTACATCCAACAGGTGTTAGTGTGGGATTCTTCACAGAAGAAATTCCACATATGCTCTTGGCGATACACCACCAGAATTGATTTTCAATTATTGGGACGGGACACACCTGCAGACCGGTTTCGGGCTATTTGGCCCTCGTCAGTGCAAGGCAGTGCCATCATCAACATAAGTCGATGACTTCCCATAATTAAAAATCACACTCGGGTAGAGTATCTTCCCTAGACCTAGGCTGATACAAACAACAAGCAAAATAGCCGTTGCTGCGCCATCTGCCCGTAGACTAGGTACTAAACAAGAGCATATCCGCATGGTCCCAATTCCTTGTACAAGGAAAATCCGAATGAAACAAATATTCGTGGGTATGCTTGAAGACTGGCTTCAAATCAAATATTCAAAAATGAACAATTTGTTCAGGACAGCCTCAACTCACCTACACCTAATAGTGACTGTTATGTCGATTCACAACTCCATTATTGTGGAATCGCGATCCATCGCTCCACAAAATTTGACTGAATATGTTAGGACTTTCATGTAATATTACCTGAATACAAGCAATGAATTCAAGTCGTTCAAAGTCCGTGGGTTTCAAACCTTGTACCAACTGAATTTTGAATGGGTGGTATTTATTTTCTTTCAGAATTCTCTGTACATTAGATTTACTCACACCGAATTCTTCTGCAAGAGTACGGATAGAAACATGTGAATGAATAATAATATAAGCCAACACATTGATCTCTAAATCTTCAGTTCTAACAGATCTCGTATGATGACGATGCTTTAAAGTAGAAGGAAATGACCCAGTTCGCAATTTTTCTTCAACTCTCGAAAAAGTCATTCGTGACGGAATGGGTCTGTCTGGAAAACGTTCTTGATAAAGACGTTGTGCTTGACGGCAGTTTTTCTGACATTCCCCAATAACATATCAATGCAATCACTTGGATTAAACGCGAAAGGCATACTGGAGTTTTCGCACAAAGAACACAGTTACTGTTTTGCAAAGAATCATTGAATCGAACTGACAAGTAGATACAGTTCAACAACATTTGTTACTATGGCATCAACAAGCATAAGCTACTTGATGAAATTGTGCAATATAAAGCAATTCACCCTCAAGTTAGTCACATTCTCAAGAATTTCAATATTATATTCAACTGATATCGATATCGTATCGTAGAGGTGAGAATAATGGTTTGTATTCAGTAGTATTTAATAAAAGATATAGACTGGATTCGTGTACGAGTAAATACGTTTTTTTGAAACTTTATATTTAAGGAAAAGTGCAATAACTCAACAACGCCGTAACCGAATTTCAAAAACCAAACATGAAATGATATCAGAATTTAACGTAGCATCTGAATATGTAATGATATACAGGGCGTTATATTTAAAAAAATGGAATTTTGGTCTGTAGCACCTACACCAAACACCCTGTATATTCAAAAGTTATATCAAAATGAAGCTCTCATGAACTACTAAAACTTTTGTATGAAACATTTTTGTGTATCTCCTTCAACAAACCAGATATTGCCTGTCACATAAAATGTGGGACACCCGGTATATTATTCGAACGAGTAATGGGCATTTCACGCGAGCAGAATACTTTACTTTCCCTATGACTTTATTCATGGGTATTCTATATGCAGAAAAAGTTTGAAAAATCTTACTTTCTGAACGAAACGACGTAGAAATTGTTTTCAAAAAATGGATAATTAGTTTTTTAAAGTTCTCAAACAGTTCAGATATTGGTATATCCGTAGTTGAGAAGAGAAAAGAAGCGATATTGATAGTATTTGAACCTATGATCAACCGCATTGTAAAGGTTTGTTTATGCTTTGAGTGGTTTCAAGTTGATTTATAGAAAGACATAAAGGTACTTGATTGTCTTCCATTCAATAGTTACTAGAGGAACGAAAACAATTGAAACATAAATGTACAATACAATTTGTACCCGTTGTATACGTTGTATACTGTTGTTGGTTGGTCTTCGACATACTTCTAGTGTCTCATATTGAACAAATGTGAAACACGTCTCTACCAATTCTCATTCAGTTAGTCAGAACTCCTTGCGATTCAACCAGATAAAACACAGCATTTCGTGTTACTGTCTGTCTCCTTATTTTTAGCTGAAATTACTATTACTATCTCGGAAACTGTGAGAGCTACAAGGTTGGTTGACGTACAAAACTTTCCTATTTTGGGGAACTGATTTTTTCAGATCAATAATATCAGAGGTTGTTTCTGAAATCTTCGCCTGAAACTGGAATTTTAATATTTGGTTCTACCACCTTCATTTCGAATGATATGAAAAAAGTCACACAAACTTTCAGTGCATAGTTTTACGAACGACAGTACTCTTTATACTAGTTTCTCTGCCAGAGTCTCCAGAATACCAGCACGAGGTACAAAAATTCAATGAAACATTGATACTCAATTCAATCAATTTTCTTCTCCTGGAGATGCTTACCTTGTTAGCGAAACGCGCGTCGAGTGCAAAAAATATCAGATTGGTGTTAGGGTAATTGATCTCTAAGAAAAGTTTCAACTTTTACACCAAAGGTTCCAATCTCAACGTTTATTAGAATTAAAGATGTCTTGGTAAAAATAGAATGGGGTAATCTCAACTTGGTGGAATTTAATGCTGGAAAAACCCAGACTTGGCAATTCTCAAAGAAAGCCGACATGTCATTATCTAGTATTCCAATTTCAGGACTATTCCTACATATACAAGTATCTCGATGATAGGAATTACGATCAATAATAATCTCTCATAAGAGATCGATCGATAAAGATGCTTCCCATAAGTTTGGATTTCTATGTCGTGCCAAGAAATACTTCAGTTCTCTTCAGCTTCTAATGATCTACAAGGCTTAGATGGGATCTGTCTAGGAATATAGTCCTCATGTATGGAGCTTGGCACCAAAACATTAATTGAAGCTTCTTGATTCCATTCAGATGAAGGCCATTCATCTTGTTGGTGGTTCTTCGCTCACAGATTCGCTCACTTCCTTGGAGCATCGTAGAAGGGTCGGAGACTTGTCTCTCTTCTATAGATATTTTCACGGTCGCGGAATTCCCTCCCCTTTGTTGTGAGCTTGGAGACTTGTCGGACCTCTCTTGCTCAAGGATCATTTTTCAATAGAACATCTGAACTTTGGAAGTCCTTGCCGAGAAAGATTTTTCCTGGAGCTTACAAACTTCATATTCGTTAAAATCTGATATGAACCAATATTCAATGCGACTTCTCCTTCATAATATTTCATCATCAACCCAATTCTTCCAAACCTGGGCGTCTAGTCTTTTTTCGCTTATTGTAGCCACTGTTAATCGATGTAACAAAGTGAAAGAAATTCAATTCTCAGAGTTTCATCAAGAGTTGCAAGTACGATTATCACTGATATAGATGAACTAGATGAAAAATCCTGCTTGAGAAAGCTATTGACACTTTTAGCCACTTCCTTACAAACAACCGACAATCGACTTGAATTGTTCAAGTCACAAGCGGAATTCCGTGCTAAGCTGACATCAAAATTCATGCATGTACGGAATAAATGTTGAAATGCTGTAATTGGAATCATCAAGTCCGCCAAGAATAGCAACCAACGGAACTGAAAACTGCCAATTCTGGGGTTCTAGTAAACGATGCTATTGGATATAATCCGGTCAAGTTATACAATTGAATCAACAAAAATTTCGACAGAGCCAAATTTTGGTGAACACCTAGGGTTCACCAAAAAGAATGAAAATTCAAAAGTCCCAAAAAATCCCATTTGTGCTAAAAAGTTATTCGGGGTCAAATGTCAAATTTTCAGGTTATTTTAATTTTTTTAGAAAACGGTGAGTTGAATCAGAATATACCTCAGACCAACGTTGTAGATCTGGAAATTCTCTGGGAAATTAATCTCAATAAATTTTTCTTTAAGAGGGCGGATTCACAAAATTCCGTAAACATACCTCTATTGCTGAATGAGTTTCTGCCGAACGGTAAGTCCGATAGCAAAAACTATGATATTTTCGTAAAGACGAAAGTTGAATTAAGGTACTAACACCATTTTGGATTTGAAATTCGTTTGTTGAAGAAAGCTGTTGACGATCAAAAAATGTAAACAATGAAATTTTTTTTGTCACAGATTGTGATAATATTTTAAAATGTCCTTCCTACTATATTGGACTATACCCTGCCTGAATATCAACTTTCAAAATGCAACCATTCGGAAGAAACCCGGAAGAATGTGAAAAAATGCATGATTTTACTAAATCTCCTCAGCGTCAGCGATGAATGTATCAAAATCTAGCTTGATATTAGTTCAGCCTTTGGCTCGAAGATGGAGACTCAGTAGGTGGCAATTTGGTTGGTGGCTAGAAGATGACAAGGACAAACTACAGTTGACTGTAATAACTGTTATTGTGACGACTACAAGTCATCTCATGTACACTAAGTGTCAGTGCCGGTTTACGATAATTTCGGGCCCTGTGCGCAGGCGATTTACTGGCCAAAGGGGGTTTTTGGATCCACCACTTGTTTGATAATCTATGGCCATTTATTCTTCCAAAAAATGAATATATAAGTTACATAACATGAACAAAACTTGTATTATTATTTCGCGTAACTTGATATTGGCAAACTGTCGTATGGTTATATCACAATAATCATATGTCTCCACAAGGTCATTTTCTATGTACGGAGTGTTCCAGTATGTATATATATATATATATATATATATATATATATATATATATATATATATATATATATATATATATATATATATATATGTGTGTGTTCGGATAGGTTTCCGCGGTCAGTTGTATGTTGTTGTTGTTGAGTTCGGGTTGAACCGCGTCTGGAGTTTTGTTCTCGACGTTTCGGCTCCGATTTTGGAGCCATTTTCAAGAGTAAATGTGACTTCACGCTGAGGTCTCAATCTGCCTACTCCTCAGGTGTTGTCACAGGGGGCAAGGGTTTGTGACTTGACGCCGGGGTCTCAATCTGCCTACTCCCCAGGTCTCGTCACGAGTTCTTTCTAAGGTCTCAATCTGCCTACTCCTTAGATCGATCTAAAAATTAAAGGAAATTTTAAGAAATCCTAATAAAGGTCAATTTCTTCACAACAATAACCTATCTATATTATCGAGCGAGTTCAAGAAAATTCATAGAATTCCAAATATTGTTTGTAGAGAGGAGAAGCCACAAGCCATAGGAGCCGAGATGAGAGCTCTTCTGAAATCAAAATCGAAATTTCCGAAATGATCACAAACCCTGTTTATCAACTTGATGTCTTTTCAAATAGTGATAATAAACATAAATGTTGACACATTTTGGTGATCAGGGTGTTGCTTCTAAAACATTTTTGAAGTGTAGGAATTCGAATTAGGTAGGTATTTGAAATAGTTATGTCCAAAAAGATTCCATGTGCACCTAATTATCAAGTTCCGCTGAACAGAATTCCTATACAAGGGGAAGCCCGTGCTATATATTTACCGTAATCAGAACTTGACGAAATTGACAGGCGTTGGCAATGGCAATCTATTTCAGTTCGAAAAAGCTGAACTATTTGTACTTATACCTCATTTGTATCTTTCTTACCGTCTGAATTCTTCCCACTGAAGCTTCGTTGCTCTGGACTGTTTATTCCGTTTCCTAGTTTTCCCTGAGATTCTTGGCATGTTCACTTCCTAAGTATTTAGTCTATCGTAGGAATTATATGCAAACTTACGTAAATAATAAATGCACTTTATTATCCACTATAATTTATACACAATCGGTATAAACCGAAAACACAAAGATTTCGTGGTCACACAAGTGCTCCAAGTTCCAACAGACAACAAGTGAAAAGTACAATTACCAAATGAATAACAGAAAAAGAGGAAAAACTTTTGAGAACATAAAATTACCCGCGCCGTCCTAGCGATATTGATGTTGCCAGATGCACTCCTTGATCCCAATATCATGATCAAGGTAAAACTGTTGCATATTGTTAATCTCTTATTTTTTTATTTTTTTTTCGTATAAAACCAATTGAAAATATTTCCATAAATTAGCGTTGTAGGAAAGAATTACCATTTTGGGCCTAAGAAAAAAACCTAGTGACAAATTATTTTTTTGCAACCCACAAATGAAGTCAGCATTTATGATAGATAGGTATAGGTATTTCAGCAATTCGAAGTCCTTGAAATGGAAGTGTCGTTCAATAGGAACTCTAGTTCATTTTTTTGCAGTGAGTGAAATGCAAAATATAATCCATTTTCAAAGTGTCCACCATGTCCTCCGTGGCTTAGTTCACATTCCAACCTACCTTCATATTATATACTCACTTTATTTATGCCCAGCAAACATATCTGATATGTCGCTTCTATGTCTCAGCTTTGACCATCAGGGATATATCGCCATCATATTGCCGTTACCTCACATAAACTCAGTTTTTTCACAGTCACACTCAACTTTTTTGGCGATGTCTATGCGATGTACATCTGAGAATCTGCTTGCGAAATATTTATGCGATAACACAAAATAAAATTTGTTGCAAGTGAAATAAAAAAATACTGAATACGGAAAAGTAAGGTTCGGAGAAACTTTGTATCATATGAGAAAAAGTAAAAAAACACGTTATTACAATGCATCATCTGTTTCGATGCAATCTAGGTTCAATTTTATTATAAAATACTATAAATTCAATCAAATACTGTATTGACTAGATAGAATAAAAATTATAAATAAATTATATATGAAATCACAGTAAGTACCTATGTAAAAAAGCAGCTTTGGCAACGATGCGCAAATGCTTAGTGAGGTTTCGGTGTTTTCGACATCAAAGCCGGCCCACGACCCTTTGGCCCGGAGTTGCAATTTCTATAGCGCATGCTCTTTTTTGAATACACCTTTATAAAGTCTCTTTTAAATTTTGATACGTCAGATGAAAATAAATACATTCAGTCCAAAGAAATAAAGATAAAGAATATACAAGGAGGAAATCTGAAGAACACAAATTTGAAAATAAAAGTTTCTTTCCTATCCTGAAAACCCCCTGGGCATGGCAAGTTCGTCTGTTATAAATTAAATAAGATATCGATTTAATTTAGATATACGGTGACTATTGCAGTGGAACTCCATTGCGAAACTCAGTTTGTAATAACACGAAAAAAAATTCAATATTTGCGATTTCAACAATTCTTCCCTGCATGTTTTGTCTACCTTGCTTACTCTTCGTAGAGAAATCAAATTACATATTTAAATTGAATGAAGAAATTGAAATGTTTTATCAGGCTCTATTCAGTAATTGATAATCACAAAAATCATAAAACAATGTGTTTTAAATTAAATAATCAATAGAATTGATAACAAAAAATCAAAATTTCTCGTAACAAAATTCAATGCGAAGCTCCAAAACATATTCAGTTTTCATATTCAGTTTTCCCTATGCAGACATTTCGGGACACAATCCGCACCCAGGCCGACCCTGTACTTTATACTAATATGCATTTTACGAACATAGTGGAAGAAATATCGCGTTATGGAATAATCTAGATTTGTCTTCTTTCGAGCGACACCTGTTGAAACATGATGTGACTAGCGAATAGCGAGAACTACTGGCTAGGTTGACTTCTACGATGTCTTTTCGATCTCTGAATTTTTATTACGATAAGTTCACAGTATGGACATCTATCGGAAAATTCAGCAGCACTGCTGAATCCGCGCTCTTAAGTATCATCGTTCCTGAGATATCGCAATTGTAAGCGGACGTTCTACATAATATGCACACGTTTCCACACCACCTGTGAGGTAGTGTACGCCCGTTTTCCTCAAAGTAACTTGTAATTAATTTTTCAGAATGTGGAAGCTTGAAAACACGAAAAACTACGATGGAAATTTATATGTAAATCCAGATTTCTTTTTTCACTACTTCAACTTACTGTTGTCTCTCTTCTACACATATTTTCACGGTTGGTGCTCTTCTGAATTGTTATCAGTTGTTCCACCCTTGGCAATATCTACACGGATGAGTCGACGAGTACAGAATTCCCACCCCTTTATTATGACTCTGGAGACCTGTCGAACTTCTCTTGCTCAGGGATCTTTTTAATTATTAACACGCTTTTATTAGCTTGGGTTGTAACTATGTATGTAACGGAATCTTTGAACATAATTTTCACCAATTTCCAGAAGTCTGATTAATTTGAAACTTTGCATACGTATCAAGGACCGATGACAATGCAATAATTTGATCATAGTTTTCAATTATAATAATAATAATAATAATCTTTATTTTCCAGTTGAAAATTACACACAATATACAATAACTGAAAATGACGTCGGAATACAAAAAGAAAATAAGAAAAAAACAAAAAACATTGTTTTAATTTTAAACACTATAAAAAACTAGCTACAATGAAATAAAAATAACAAATTTGCTCGTATTGGTTTCAAGAAATACATACTCGATATATTCACTAAAAGAGCTTTGTCTGATTATCCTTATAAGGACCACCAGGATTAATAAATTCTTTTATAGATCCTCTGTAGTGGAGTAAAAAAGATAGAGCTAGCGCGCGTTCTGCGCATGCCTGCAGTTTCGGACTTACTCTTTCGTTCTTTCGTTCGGGCACTCGGCACAGCACAACGGAGGCAGAAACGTTTTCAGGGTAGTTGCGTTCTCACAATGTTCATTCCTTATCTTACATGCGTAGGTGTACATGAGTCTGATACATGCAAATTACTGTATATGATATTTATGTAACATATAATATAGTTCCCAGCGAAATACAGCCACGGAACTGCTGAAAGACGAATGTTGCCAATAATCCTGAGTTGGGCTTCGACCGTTCACAAGATGCAAGGTTGTACAGTTGATCATGCAGTAATTTATCTAGGCTCGCGATTTTTTGCTGCTGGACAAGCCTATGTAGCACTTAGTCGTGTAAGATCTTTAGACGATATTCGGATTGATGAACTTGATTGCTCTAAGTTAACAGGAAGTACCCCATGCAATAGTGAAGCTTTAAATGAAATGATGAGATTGCGGAATGATTCGTAAGAAATATCACATTTCCACTAGAAACTTATTGATAAATTGAACTAAAAAATGAAAAATAAATAATAGTTTAAAAAACTAAAAAAACACGCTTTTATAGCTAACCGAACTAAAAAATAGAAAATAATTTTTAATTACAAAGAGTTTATATTACGGTAGTAGAAGGCTAAACAATCATTCATAGTCAGTCAGCTCAAAATAAAATTATAATAAAATTTAAGTAATTAACAGAATAAAGTAATTCAGAGTAAAAAGCGTGGGGTGCATTTTACTACATTTCATAAGTCTCCTCTCAAAGATAATTACCGATAGAATGATTGTAATATATAATATATCAAGCACCCCACGATTTTACTCTGAATTACTTTATTCTGTTAATTACTTAAATTTTATTATAATTTTATTTTGAGCTGATTGACTATGAATGATTGTTTAGCCTTCTACTACCGTAATATAAACTATTTGTAATTGAAAATTATTTTCTATTTTTTAGTTCGGTTAGCTATAAAAGCGTGTTTTTTTAGTTTTTTAAACTATTATTTATTCAATAGAATACCTAGGCTTTGGAACTCCTTGCCGAAAGAGGTTTCTTCCTGAAGCTTACAAACTTCAAAAATTCAAAGTGAATGTTAGTTCGTATCTCCTGTCCCTTGATTCACGCGGTGTTCTTTGAACATAACAGGGCTTTCCTTTCGTGTGATTCTGCATATAAAAAAATTTACAGGTAAACCGAGGTATTCCTCAAAATCTAATGGACGATTTGTTTCTACTGAAATTTACTGATTTGAGTCGAAAAGCTACCAAAAAAGTAGATTTCTACTAAATACGGCCACGCTGAGGTACGCGAACGACATTAGAAGGGCAATAACTAGCCAGATTTTATTCAAGGCCATGCGGGTAAAGGGGATACTCGAAGGGACCGACTATATATCTTTCAAATATATATTTTCTCAATATAGTATGTAGACGAAGGAAATAGTCCATGCTCGAAATGGAGTGGTTGATTTCAAAAAAAGGAATAGCCCAAGGTCGCCACCACACATATGAATTTGAGTTATTCTATTTTTTAAAAGTGTATAGTTTGTTCATAAAGAGACAAAAATATGACATTTACAATTGCGATATTTTAGAAAAGGTGATACTCAGAGGAAAAAATGTTGATACCAGTTTTGTAGAAAATTTTGGGATCTACAACTTTGGTCTGAAGTAGTCTTTTGACAAAACCCACCGTTTTCGAGAAAAACTCAAAAAACCTTTCGCCATTCGACCCCGAATAACTCTTTTAGCACACATGGGATTTTTGGTGACTTTTGAATTTTCATTCTTCATGGTAAACCCAAGGTTTTCAGCAAAATTTGGGTCTGTCTGAATTTTTGTTATTTGATCACTGTTCTTATGTCTAACTTGACCTGGTTAATATACATATCCAGAATTTTGGAATAGTCGTGTTGCAATCGCAGCTAGATCAAAGCTGCAGCTCAGCTCTTTGATACGTACCCCTTTTATGACTGTCATTCATGTGGGATATGGCATTCCTGACTTCCGATGTGGATATTATGGATTCAATTTATTCAACTGTGGACCGAACTGATTAACAAACTAAAGCTGAATCGCATTCATATGAATTCAATGAGCAGCTAATTTGTTTGATGCAGTTATTTTATGGGATGAAAAGGATTAATTTGGGTGGTTTCAGCTGACCAAAGAGAATCTATGAATGAAACTTTCATAGCTGAACAACATGTGAATATATGACTATAAATCAAAACAAGCCATCTTCACAGACAATACCGAACATTCCTATGATTATTGAAATAAACTCCAATTTTAACGTATACAGTAGCTAATAATAAGAATGCATTAGTTTTATTGCCTAGAGAGAAGATATTCAAAAAAGACAGTTTTCTGTATGATTCTCATTTATAATGGTATTCAGACAACTGTGAGGAAAGTTTTGTATAGCGAAACACATGTTTTGTAAACCCATTGTTACTGGATATCGTGCTATAACCTTAATGCAACAGTAACATTACACTATTATATGTTACATTATCGTAATATGTAACTTAAACATGTATGTTATGAAGATGTTATTGTGAAATATCCGGGTAGTAGTCCTGTCTCCAACACGTATTGGAGACAGGACATTACATCAATTTCGAAAACACAAAAACATTAGCGAGCGATGAAAACTTCTACTTTCGAACAATCAGAGAGGCTATCGAAATAAATAAATAAATAAGATTACCAAGAATGTGGAAATCCATCCTATCACAAAACAAAAACAAGCCGATCTCACCAGAGGAACAAGGTCAGACCTTACCACGTAATTACCCAGACATAATGACAAATGCAGTCGGACCAACGAAGAAAGCGGGAGGGGCCCAGGTCAAATCAAAAATTTCAGCTGATATCTGATCATAGGGAAAAACCATCAGTGGATCATTTCAGTGGTTCCACAAATCATAGTATACTCAACTGTTTATTGCACTGAGCTCTTGTTTCTTTTTCTCGTTCATCACTTTCGACTGTCTGTTATCAAAGCTTGTCTGCAACGGAAGAAATAAATACAGTTTACGATGAAGTCAAGTAAATAAATCTTATTTATCTAAAACTCCATGTTCTGATTTACATCTAAAAATTCATTGGGAAAGTAACAAGACACCTGTTCATGACCTCTTTCCCCACACATATAATTCCTTTCCGTTTTTTGCCTGACAGCAAATCTTCATTGTATAAGTTAGCCCAAGTAGTAGTTGCCATGTTGAGTTTTGTGCATTTCGTAGTTTGTTTCTATTTCATATACTTCAAATATGAATATTCTCCTTCTTCTCGTGGCTGTGCTGAATGTGGAAACGTTGACTAATTGAAATCGTGGAACTATAGAGTGCTCATTAAAATTGAAACCGAACATGATTTTTACAACGACTTATGTATGTTGCATTTATCATAGAGGAATGCCCGAGTATGCAGAGATTTTTACTTCGTCAAGACAACTTCAGCTCCAATGAAAAATATATACAGTGCGTCTCAAAAGTCCCCTCCACCCCTCTTCAAAACCTTGGACAAGTTAAAATACGTCAAATTAGGAAGACCAACAAAAACGTCAGCATATTTGACAACTATCCAGAGGCGGAGCTTGAATTGTGAATGTTAGTATTAACTGTTTTGATTCATCACAGCTTTTCGTTTTTCAAAAGCTAGTTGCCAAAACTGACATAAACACAAACTAAATTAGTATCATTGAATAGGTTTTTTCGATAACTTTTTAAAGAGTTATCGCTTGCCGTAGGGTTCCATTTGAAATTTTCGGTCACAATGGCCTTGTAACGTCATCTTTGCCGATTTCGCCATCTATCATCTCTATTAGGGAAGTTTACCACCTTTAATATTCTGTTTTCCAATTTCACTTGTCTATCTATAATCTGTCCAAAGATAAGTAGGGGGGAAGGGACTTTTGAGAAGCACGGTATGTGGTTAGTCTAATACTAACTGCCTTCATACAAACTTACATTCAAGCAAAAACGTTCTTCCTCTGTTGGTTTTGATATTGAAAAAGAAAACCAACTTTGATATCCCGCAGCTTGTCCTTCATTGACATTCTCCTTGATATATTCGAATATTGAGCGAAATATTTTATTTTTTTGTATATTTTGTCATGCTGTTAACATTTAACTGTTAACACTTGCCCAAATCACTCAGTTTCTCATTTGTTATAAATGACATATCTATTACATATTCATTTGTAATATTGTATGTGGAACAGTGGTTTTGAGAATATTGAACGGTTCCAAATAGCCGACGAATAAACCTTTTCATTCATTGCTGCTCACTAAAACCCATTCGGGGGCTGGTCAACTTTAAATCAATGAAAAGCCCCCAATCAATCACAATAACATCTACAGATAAGCCTTTGTGAATATTCCACCAGCCATTTTTAAAATCCATGCTGGCGGATGTATTCCAATTGGAAATCATTGTTTTTGTTGCATCTACACAAAACACGATTGATGTACATGATAATATGTTTCGCTAGCTGCATTTATGATTCAAATATAAAACACAGATAATGGATAGGATCCTCTATTACGCCATTCATTAGTTATCGAATGAAAGTGTCTATACAAATGCCTTCTATCCTTTATATGTGTCGTTTATAGTTCTACAACTCTGACAGTTGACTTTCTGAATATACGTAGTGTATCAATTTTTTAAATCAAGATATGTAAGTAATATCAGAACTGGCATATTTATATTACGAAATTATGCTAATATGCTACTTTATTTGATAATACAATATTAAAAAATGGAATCTTACATATAAACAACGGCAATATGTAATACAAATTCGACCACCAGAAGGTGCATCCCTCTTGGGAATAGTAAAGATGATTAATCTGCCAAGGCATGTTTTCAATGCTCGTTCTAGGATTGTAACAGCATTATCCCTGAAAACCGCAATTATCTGATAACAATAGAAACCCGTATTGCTCGTGGCAAAATCCATAATGTTCTCAACACTCCTGCACAGAAACGATATCGTAGCTTGAATTTAAATCACTTATCGGTGGATGTAATAGATTACACAGTATCGAAGTACTACTTTATTAATTAACAATACAATAACTCCTCCACGAACATAACACAAAGGGCTAGCGTTTCGTAGTACAAAACAGGGTAGAGGGTTTCTCCAATGGATTTCATATATTTATAGGTGATTGAAGGTGAACCTCGGTTTCCTAGGTTACTGTGGTGATTCACGAATATTAATTGGAACATTCGTTGGGATAGAACGTGTTCGAACATCGTGATACAGTCTGCAGGATTAAGGGTCGAGATGGAAGGGTAGCAGGAATCTATCGGGTGAAATGAAGTTCAGTCTGGGTAACTTGATATGCATATCTCACTTTCGATACTTACCAGCCAAACCGCATTTGATATTGATGAAGGTATCGGGCGCTAACATAAGTCTGCCATGGCCATCTCGAAATGTACCTACATAACATAGGGATGAAATCAATATAACTCGAAGAATAAATCATGTTTTTCCATGACAACACGTGAGAAGCAATAGTAGAATGTCGTTGGTTGAATTTCATCGACAAATCTTGTAGCCTACTCATCAAATTTCACCAACGACTTTAATATCGATTTTGGAGGAAACTGATTTCGGAAAAAAATTCTTCAGAAAAAAACAAAATCGTGCATTGAGAATAATCACCAATTGGGATAGATATACTCCTATTGAACAAATGATGGAAAAAACTCAAATTTTTAGTGTTGAACAAACTATAATAATGAATGCAATGATAATAATTTATAAAATTCCCAATAACTTTATCCAACTCATTTTTCAAACAGGGACCGTTCATAAAATACGTTCGCATACAAGGGAAGGGGAGGGGTCTGGCTGAGTGTGACAAGATGTGACGGGGGGTATACGGCAACGTGACGTTTGCCGTTTATTTATTTTTTGATATGAGCGCTAGCCAGCGTGACTCTTGGTAGAAATCTACTTTTTCAGTAGATTTCTGACGAAAATTGAAAAATTTTTCTTATGAAAGGAATCTTCAGTAGATTTTGGTAGAAATCTACATGTGCGACATCTTCTAACAAATTCCTAAAGTCGTCAGATTTTCTAATCAAATCTATAGTGACTACACCTTTGCGAATGAATTTTCAATTGAGAATGCGAATTAATCTTGTTACAGTACACTGTATTTCACTATACAAATGAAACAAAATAAAGCGATTTTTCACTGTTTCATTGTGTTATTGAGAATTGAATCTTATGATTATGTAAAATATGAATATTATTTGTGGCCATCCGATTATAAATATTTCGGCCCATTTAGAAAATCCTTGGACTTCTGAATAATAGAAATATTATTTATTATTCATATGTTCGTTATGAAAGATATCTATTAATTTATTTAAATTTTATCATAATAACCAGATAAATATTTTTAATTTTCAGAATTTGTGTACTATCATTTAGAATTTATCATACTCAGCAGGGGGGGTCTTAGTTTTTGCGACAAAATATTTCTAGGGGGGTCACAAAAAGTGTGATACAGCGTGACAATGGGGGGAGGGGTCAAAAAAGCTGATTTTAGTGTGACGTATTTTATGAACGGCCCCCCATTATTACTTTTGAAACTTTTCCTAGAGATCAATTACCCTAACACCAAATTGATATTATTGATAATCACACCCATTCGTCTAGAAGTTGTGAAAACATTTATATCAAAACAGTTAGGACGGATATTCAACAAAATAGTGTTTTCCACCAGTCTCGCAATATATAATAATCTTTCAAGAGAAATGAAACGCAGTAAAAATAATAAATATTTTCAGAAGATATTATTACTATTATGTTCTCAAGCATATTTCTATTTCAAAAATGGTATGTATTTTTTGAGGTGAAATTCAGGATATTTTGTGATAGTAAAAATGAAACGATGAAACCCCTTCGACGATAATCGAGATCAAATACTTATGTTAATTTTAACGTAGATTACGTAAACTTGGAATATATTACTTTTGAAGAAACCCAGCCTAAGCGTCAATGTCTATCCAATATTCCTTGTGTTTTTTCAGGATCGAAACAAGGTCCGCACGAGAAGCTGCTGCTCAACAATCTTCTAGCTTCGTACAATGTGTTGGAGAGACCGGTAGCCAACGAAACTGAACCGCTGGAAGTGAAATTTGGCCTAACACTCCAGCAAATCATTGATGTGGTCAGTATTGCCTATTATTACCTACTTGCCAGATATCCTGAAGTGATATTGATGGTGAAAATTACACTACAGCACAATTATAGTCGACACTGCTCGAGAATGGTAACAGAAAGTTTGGTTAGAATTCACCCATTCTTGACATTGACAAACGGTTGTGATATTTGATGGATAGGAGATAAACGACAAATTCATCAACTACATTTCATTGACTGAGGACCAATTTATACATCTCTGTTTCAAATTTAATGCTTATTTCATTTGAAAACAGGGATGATTTTAGACGTCTATGTAGGAGTATTCGAAGTCTTCCCTTCAATCTTAAACAAGTTAGTCAGTATAAGATCAATAACCTTATTTCTTGAAATATAGTTTCAAACTAACTGCCATTCGAGGATCTAGGACTAGAACAGAGATGTATAAATTGGCCCTAATACTCAAAAAAGGCTATCTGAAACCCCTGATTATGCCTTTAACTAAAAATGTCCTTACCTGCTTCAAATCACGTAAATTTCATTTGCCTATTTCTATTTGTACATCACCCTATTGATTTTATAATATTATAGTGACTTGAGCATTCATAATAAACATTTGGGGTTTGTCTTTTTTGTCAACTGAATGATTCATAACTGAGGGTTTCTTTTGGTATTTTTGTATAAATATTAGGTAAATGAATAAATTAATATTTCAAAGATTGCGAAGAACTACAGCTTTTGTCGAGGTTCATATTCATAAGTCACTCACAATCATTCAAATGATATATGAAAAATGAGCAGGAAGAAAGGTATTAATATTAGTTTCATTTTTTTTTGTTTCAAGAAGAAAAGGGAAATAGACGAAAAATCTACATCAAGCTGCTAACTTCATTTCATTCTTTATAAATGCGATCGACATGCCAAGCATATATGAGCAGTGAAAGATGTGGTTAACGGAATATTCTTTTTACGGGGTATTCTATACTTCAGGAGAAGAAACTGATAATGATAATGTGTATTTTGTTTGTCAAATAATCTGAAGGAAAAATTCGTTCAGGGCACTTACCTAAACAGTAGGTTAATAGACTAACACCTGCCAGAAAACAACTACTCCCCTGGATAATACCACGGGGGAAGTTGAATTATATCAGACAGGTGTCAGTACAGGATTCTTCACGGAAATAATTAGAACATATGCTTTCGGCGATACAACTGCTGGATTTAATTTTTCAGGGGGTTCGGAAATTACTTTTCGAACTTCCTCTTCTTCTTGCTTAGCAATTAGTCATTTTATCACCTGAGCAAGGTGAGAAATAAAAATATTTTTGAATCAATTCAGAAAAAACACATATTTTTCTCCGATATTACCGAAACTGGCGCAGAGGTGAAGTCTGAAGCTACGCCACTGGATCCGTTCGCTCAGGGCGCCGCATTTTCCCGGGCCGGCACTGCATCCAGCTTCCCAACAACAATCACGACCCCCCTTATTTGTGGACCTGTGAATCTGAGCCGAACTTTCACACTCGCTACGGTATTGATTCGTCTTGGGGCCTACAGCGCCTGCAAACAAAAGCGACAACCAACATTTTGTTGGATGAATTCATTGAATCGGCTCCGGAAAAATGTTGCTAGATAGTGGGCACATCAAAGCGAATGGTATGTTAATTATTCAGCAGAAAACTGCCGTTTGATGTCTGTGGGGTCATGAATTCTAATTTGCAAATTTCATCATCCCCAATAGCGAGTTTCATCAGTTTGGATTAAACATTTTTCGGGTGGCTTTTGAGGGAAGGGGGTGGGGACAAAATTATTTGGATACGCCAACCCAGCTATATGGATATATGGAGTGGCTTCTCTTTTTTCGGTTATGTCAGGCTAAACGTGACATTTTCATCCACAATCATCAAAAATGTGCTCAATTCTAACATTCTCTCAGGTTGGAAAGTGGCCAATTGTGCACTCAGAGGAAGACGAGGTAGAAAACAACTTTTCCGACCTTTTTTGAAAATTTCCCACCCCTTTGTCTTCTATTCAAAACGCCATTCTACTGATTGGAGTTCACCACGTGTTCATGTCCTAGCTAACGTGCAAACACTAACGTAGTTATACAAAAAAGCCAACCCTTACACAATATTGTGGCTACCACACACTATCTCAGTATCGAAAGTACCTACATAAAAGATGAAGGTACTCACTTTCACCCTGAAAACCCTAATCTTCTTCAATAACTAAAGCCCAAGTACAGCATTGAATCCCATTCTTTGTTTTTTTTTTCTACCCTGGAAATGAAAAAGCTCATAATTCTCAAATATAGGGATAATTGGTGCAATATTACGAAAAAGAAAAGTGACTATTTCGTCAAATACGTCAAAAAGTTTGAAGGAGCAAACACCATCAACAAATTTCTCCCACATAAAGTTTTTAATATGAAAAAAATATTCATTCCATTCTATTTGAGTCGAAACAAACCTTTGAATACAGAACTGTTCCATATGTGTGCGGTAGTGTTTATACTAACGAAACATCAAGACTTTCAAGAATGAGAACAGCATAACATGAGAATAACTTGAGAAGACAAGATATATATATATATATATATATATATATATCTGGAGCTTCATGAAGTAGTTCGTAGTGGTCTCGGTAGTGTAGTGGTTAGCATATCTGCCTGTCAAGCGGAAGGCCGGGGTTCGAATCCTCGCCGGGCCACCGTGCTGGGTAATCGCACGTTAAAAGGTAAGGCCTCGTTGATCCATTGCTCGCACAAGTTTCGACTTCTGAGGGTTGACGTTCGTCAGCTGGTTAACGGAAACGAACAATTTTAGAACAATTTTTTTATTCGCAATACCTACATACCTACTAGAAACACAAAGTGTATTGAAATCAATCTTGCCAATATTCATTTCTTGTTCATTTTATGAGCTCCTCTCGAATGATTGTGAATGAAAATATAACATAAAACCTTGTCAAAAAATATAAGAAAAATTCTATGTATTTTTTTTTCCTGAAAATGCTATTTCCCAGCGATAAAATACATTTTCTATTTAGTACCTAAGTTGGTGAATCTCTCGAGCAGTGAAAAATCAAATATCATTTCAGGATATCTCTCTTTATAATCTTTCAGTCTGAAAATTGGCTGTAGGAAACAAGCTATCGTTTTTATTCCCAGAACGGTGAGTTATGCGCAAAATCGGCAACTTGACTGCGTCGGGTTTATGGGGTTGTGCTTCCAGTAGTTCTTCGTACCAGTGATGATATTTTCATGGAAACACCCAACATATATTTTTCTCTATATGGATCTCAAATATTTTGAGAATCTGTAAAGCCCTCTGCACATTGGTCGACTTCATTGCAACTCCAGTTGCAAACCAGTTCACCACGAAACCAAGTTAAACACGGTTGACAGAAATGGCGTGTTCAAATCTTCTTCCTGTAGAGGAAAAAGGAAGCAAATAGGTTTCGTTGGTAATACTGGTTGTAATTCTATGAACATCGATTCGAACAGAATAATAGTTAGATAGCCAATATCACGTCTTCAACATTGACAAGTATTAGTGACATTCCGCAGGATTTGCTAACACGAAACATTTCCACCACCACCATGCCCCCCCCGGGGTTGAGCGCCCAGGATGACGTGATGCCATATCCAGTTGCCTGGATACGAGACCTCGCCATCCTCCATTTTCCTTTCCACCCCCGCCCTCTCAGGAGCGGTCCTCAACCTGCTGCTGGGCACTTCAGCAAGATTGATATCTAACCCGCTTCGGTTGGAAATCAGCCTTTAGGTGCTATTGCTTCCTCTCTATCTCTTACTTTGGTTTCTACCTGACTCTGCTGCGTTGCAGTTTTTGCATGGTGGTCCCCCCGACCTCTCCGGGACAGTTCTCGCCTGTCGCGGATCGGTTTATGTGTTCGCGCGCGATGTCTGTGTGTGTAGTGTGAAGTGTACTTACCCGAGTCGCTGATGCGACTCTTATACTCACCTAAGCCGCCTGCGGGCGACTCTTGGATGTGGTCTCAGGTTTTGCTTGTAAGGCCTCGGGTGTTTGTCCCTCTCGCGGAATCTGGGATCGTCCATGTTCAGTGCGTTGTGGAGGTCACGCAGCGCTGGGTTTGGATTGCTCCTGATACGCTCGAAGATGCTTTCGGCGTGGTCTCGCAGGTATTCGTCGACGTGCCAAATACTTAGGTTCAGGTCCCGGTAGATGTATCGGTTGGGGCAGTAATGAGGAGCGTTTACGGCCGCCCGCAAGCAGACGTTCATAAACGTTTGGAACATTGATCTGTATGACTGCGCGCAATGGCCCCATGCCGCCGAGGCATACAGTGCAATGGGGAGCAGGATCGTTTTGATAAGAAGCAGTTTCACCTGGAGATCCATGTTACTTCTGCGACCTATTATGGGATTGAGGTTGCGCCGTGCGGCTTTCGCCAGGTTCAACCTCTGTCGGGTGTGGGCACGAAACATTTCGAACTGTCTGCTCCTTAGGAAGCACAAAACTGAATCTAGTGCAGATGGTGTAATCCTCGAATGCATGACGCCATCTACTGGATGACCAAAGACTCAAACTCTTCGAACACCAAGTGAAGGGATCCATAACATCAGGCACATGGTCTTCCGCTTTTGAGGTTTATTTTATATCCACAACAGATCAAGTATAGTTGAGTCAATCTTTGAACAATATGATGATGTCTCTGGGAGTCAAACAAAAATTCAATTTGCTGATATAGATCGTCATGACCATCTCAAATTCAATGTCGAATGAAATGTTATAATGCTACTACCATGTAAGATAAATCATGGGAAGAATATACTGGGCATCAAAAAAGGTATATATTGCCTTCTTGGTGATCGGATTGGAGATTGAGAATTCTAATCATCAGATGAGAATTGTAAATCGACATCAACCACATCAAAATCACGTCGTGAATAAAAGAGAATGCAAGCCGTACTTTCTTTGTTATATCTTCGATGCTAGGAATTACGATCAGCAATATTCCCATGGAAAACCATGAAAGATCGATTGCTGAGAGCCTTCCGAAGAATTTGGTTTTCTGTTTTGTGTCAAGGAATATTATATATTATAATCCTGATGATTGATCATACAAAAATTCGGCCTGTTCTAGAATACTGTTCCCTTCTATAGGGTTCGACACTGAAAGGTATGTTCAAGGCCAAGGATCACATCCGAAAGGAAGTACTTCGTATTTTTGTTGATGCTTCGCTCACGAATTCTCTCACTCATCTTCTATTCATTTTTTCACGATCGTTGCTCGATTTATCGTTATGAAACTGTCAGTTTCTTCACGGTTGATCCGACGAGGGCGGTATTCCCACTTTTTTGCTGTGAATCTGGAGATAAACAACGTTCACAATTTCAAAGTAAATACGAATTTGTATGTCCTCTACCTTGAGGAGGAGGAGGTCCCCTTACCGCGTGAACCTAAAGATGAAAACAGACACAATTTTCCTTTGGAATTCGTTCTTTTGTCCGTGAATGACCCTGTATACCGTGAGATGAATTAAATTCAGAATTACAGAATCGGTAAACAAATCGGTGTTGAAAGTTTCCAGAACTGAATGCGTGTATATAATTGAATTTTTTCAGCGATGCTGAATTTTTGAGCGCTTTTCCATTTGGAAATCCATTATGTTCAGTCTGGATGAAATGTTTCTGGTGAAATTGAAATTAAAATGAAGGATTATGGTTTCAGAATGGCGGCCCATTATCCCACATGTATTGATAGTCTATATAACAATTGCCTTCAGGGTTGTGAACTTTGCGCTTTGAATGAATAGTGGAAATGGAAGCGCGAATGGAAATGGAATATATTTTTCGACGGTGACAATGCATTAGTGGTAATATGAATAATTCGATTCTCATTTTTATTCAGTTGTTTGATGTTCGTATTCATTAACATGCTATAAATTATTCACTGTTTGAAGGTCATTATTTTGTAGTGGGGGGATGTTTTTTTGTCATTGACCCCCTGTATATGAAAATACTCACCTTTGTTGAAGTTTCGGAAAAGCAACTTTGTTTCCGTTTTCAACACACAAATACTTCTCCTCCATGAAGGATTTTGAAATCTGTCAAAGATCTGAGATTTGACATTGACATAAATAGATTATTCATTTCGAAAAACAAATAATTCAGCATGTCAAATTTGGATTCGTTCGTGATTTTGTTGGTTGCGACTTTGTGCAGAAGTGAGTTGAATACGGCCATACATCTGTGGAACAAGTTTCTATCAGAGCTAGATGGCTAGTTTTTTGAATTTTCTTCATTCACCAATTGAATCCTCATTTACAACATCACCACCAATGCGGCAGTTTAGGCAGGTATTTGCAGCGAAACAACTACTACCCTTGCCAAATGCCGCGGAGGTCATTGAATAACATCCAAGCGAAAAATCTGATAGCAATCGCTCTATATGATTTCCACTAAGGACATTGTGTCGAAAAAATGGATTCCTGACCCAAGAATAAACAGCTTCTCAATTATTTTCAATAGAATTCGGTGTTGTCATTAGGACTGAAACAATGAAATATATCTGTAATCATATAGTCAAAGATAAACATTTGAGCCCAAACTAATTGCAGAGCAACAATAATTTTTATTTTTCAAACCATATGGCATTGAAAGTAAGTTAAAATTGATAAATTGAAAAGGAAGTCCAAACTCAGTCTGACGTCAGAGCTCTTATCGATGACACTTCGTTCACATTTGAAGCGTGATTTTTGTGAGAACTGGACTTTTTCGATTTCGTTGAGAATTAGTGTCTTCATTTGTGTTTTGCAATCATGAAATGCCTTCAGACGGGTTTGTGAAGATAACATCAAACAATCCACCATTCATTGATATTTCCATGTTGATGGAATTCATAATGAAGAACGACGATCGTTTCAATGCAGTGGAATTCCGAAATTCAATTAGAGAAGTGTTCTCTGAATGAATTGAACTTCGCCCTTTATTTTCACTAAACATGTTTTGTACCCTTCCTGTCATTTCTATCATCGGAAAATAATAAAGTACATTATTATTATTATTAAATATAAACGCAACAGCGTAGGTACTCAAACAATTCAGTTTCTATCTTAAAATAACTCCATATATTTCTTCAAAATCAAGTCGATGTCCGATAGTTGTTATATCAGTCAAAGAACAGTTTTTATACTCTCCTCCAGATGTTATGTTGTTGTTGGGGTAGAATCACAATAATTTGAAAAATAATATTCACATAGCTCTTATCTGGAATGGATATTTTCTACAGGGATACTGGTGTGGAACACAGAGATATTTTTTTTTCAAAGATATTTATTCAAGACATCAAATCAGTTACAGTAACTGGCACCGAGGCCTTATAGATAAATATTCAACAGATAACAGGAAATAAATAATTCAAAAAATAACAGTTATAAGTCATCCTCATATTTTCAGTCTCTGCTTCTCAGAAAGTTTTTGAGATTATGGTACACTGCAGTTTCTTTTCCAACAAATACAGTTTCTGGTATCTTATTATATGATTGTACACTTCGATAAATAGGAGAGTCTTGTGATTTTTTGTTCTAGAAAAGTTGTTTCTTAGTTCATTTGTTCCTAGGTTATAATTGAGAAAGTCTTTATTTTGTTTAAGTGTAACGTTAGTCTTTATTAGATTATTTTTTATTCTGTAGATAAGTTTAGCCTGTTCGAGCATTCTCCCCTGGGGAGTAGTTGTTTTCTAATAGGTGTTAGTCCGTCAACCTACAGTGTAGGTGAGTTGAGGCTGGCCTGAACAAATTGTTCATTTTTTGAATATTTGATTTAAAGCCAGTCTTCAAGCATTCCCAAGAATATTTATTTTATTCGGATTTTCCTTGTACAAGGAATTGGGACCATGCGGATATGCTCTTGGTTAGTACCTAGTCTACGGGCAGATGGCGCAGCAACGGCTATTTAGCTTGTTGTTTGTATCAGCCTAGGTCTAGGGAAGATACTCTACTCGAGTATGATTTTTAATTATGGGAAGTCATCAACTTATGTTGATGATGGCACTGCCTTGCACTGACGAGAGGCCAAATAGCCCGAAACCGGTCTGCAAGTGTGTCCCGTCCCAATAATTGTGAATCAATTCTGGTGGTGTATCGCCAAGAGCATATGTGGAATTTCTTCTGTGAAGAATCCCACACTAACACCTGTTGGATGTAATCCAATGCCCTTCGTGGTATTAGCCAGGGGAGTAGTTGTTTTCTGATAGGTGTTTGTCCGTCAACCTACAGTGTAGGTTAGTTGAGGCTGGCCTGAACAAATTGTTCATTTTTTGAATATTAGATCACTTATATTCGCATTACCATAACAGGGTAATAAGTATCTAATGTGATTTTCAATATAACTGTTATATTGTACTTTAAATTGCACCTAACATTGGCGCCATTTTTCCAATAACTCTAACGACTCTAGCGGCGTTGCGATCCGTCACAACGGGTTTCTTTGTTTTTCCAATACTCGAGACAGTAACGTTTCCACGTACCCTGCGCTCTCGATTCAATAACTGACTTCTGAATAATAAAAATATTATTTATTATTTATATGTTCGTTATAAAAAATATTTATTAATTTATTTAAATTTTATTATGATAACTAAATAAATATTTTTAATTTTCAGAATTTGTTTACTATCATTTAGAATTTATGATACTCAGCAGGGGGAGGGCTTAGTTTTTGTGACGAAATATTTCTAGGGGGGTCACAAAAAGTGTGACACAACGTGACAATGGGGGGAGGGGGTCAAAATAAGCTGATTTTAGTGTGACGTATTTTATGAACGGCCCCAAGGGGTTATTATCATTTTCGAATTCTATCAAACAATCTTTTGAGTGCGCCCAGAAGGTAGAGCCTTGTGATAAACCTGAATAAACTTGTAGATACCAAGAACTACACAATATAATTGCACCACAAACATAATTATAGCCCAACGAAGTGAGCACAGGTCAGCTAGTATTAAGTATATAATGATATATTTCAATTGTTCTACCTCAAATATAACATCTTCAATTAATACAAAATTGATATCGAAATTATTCTTCACCGAGAAAACCATTTTATTCGATAAAGTGAAAACAGACAACCAATTGTGATGAATATTATCAATTGAGCACAGTTTTAATTACAGCTTCAATTACACTTTCAGCGATCGTGTAGTGTTATGGGCAATCCAGATTATATTATCACTCCCATAAAATACTATTAACTTACCCTAAAATTGATTACAGTGATGAAATCATTACGCAGTGTGAAAGCAATAGCATTTAGGGGAATGAATCTAGAAGAAAATCGATTTTGAGATACTTACCAGTTACCACTGCAATTCCTGGAAAACAGATAATCCACTTTCCTGTTTTCGAATGTTATTCTCTTCGTTCTTGATATCAACCGGAAATAATATCTGAATCGTTCACGGAGTTTCAGATATTATTTGAAATTGCTTGGGTTGAATATTAAATATTTCAGTTGCATGCGAGATATACATCTGAACCTGATTCTTGGAATCCATTTCCAAATTGAACCACCATTTTCCAAATTTCCCCGTATCTCGCAATCTACATCAAAACGCTTTGCCCTCAGACTGATCAGATACTTCGGAGAATTCCCGCAACAGGATATTTAAGAGGATTCCCCATCCTGGAGCAGGTTTCTGTAAGCTTAAAAATAAGTGATAGCAATTCGCTTAGATTGTGACTGCGTAAAGCCGTCATGAGAGAGGGAAACAGTCGGTTTCTCTTGGGAGTTTGTGAGTGTGATTCACACAAAAGGAGAGCCCTGTAATGTGCGTGAATTGACAGACAGGAGATACGACTTAACATAAAATTTAACTTTTTGAAGCTTCAGAAAAACTTTCATCGGTGCCGAACTCCATATATGAGAACTATATCCCAAGACAGGTCGTATATGAGCCTTGTCGATCATTAGAAGCTGACGAGAAGTGAAGTATTTCTTCGCAGGAAATAGAAATCCAAGTTTCTGGGAAGCACCTTCAGCGATCTATCTCACATGGTTTTCCCATTAGAGATTATTATTATTATTGATCGTAGTTCCTAGCATCGAGATAGTTGTACTCCTGACATCTGAATAAAAGATAAAGATAGATAGGCTTTCTTTGAGAAGAGACATGCCTGGGTTTCGCCAGCATTAAATTTCACCAAGTAGGTGTAACCCCATTCTACCATTTTCGCACAGTCATTGTTAATACTATTGAAGCTGATAATTGTGAAGGAAAACAAACTAAACCTCAAATTATATGAATCTCAAGAAAGATTCAGATAATTCAGTCTCAGATTATTCTATGATCAAATTTTTCAATCCATTCCAAAAACATCTCGTAAGTGCCATTTTAATGAGTCACCTCCATAAACATATTGATTGAATGAATTTTATTCATCTGTTTCTGTGATATTCATAATATCTGAAGTTTGACGTCATTGATATAACAGCAAAATACTGTCAATCATATTTGTTACAGAATAAACCTTTATAGAATAGAGCGACGAGTGCTTTGTTGTATAAGCTAATACATTCGTTCGTTTTTATTCAGATATAATGAAGAGAGCATGATGAAATCAATCAATTATATAGTGCTCCATTCTGACATTCTCATATTCGAAATACCCACGTGCCGGGGATTATTGAGTATCAAATTGTTTGATTATTCCACCTGTTAGATTGGGTATACGTCAACAGAGACCCTTTTTACTAAATGTGGGACATACGCCAATAAGTTACTGGTTGATCTTTCACGGCGAAAGCCGTTTTGTCGATCATCAATTATTCCTGATTCCTTTAGATATTAGATAAGCTTCATATTGAATGCTTCTTCTCTGACTTTGGGAATGATAGAAAGCAATGTAAACAAGGTGAAGTTTTCTTACTTTTTTTTAGAAGCTGGCTAAACTCTGGCTGTTTTCCAGGACTCAGGAAAAAAAACCAAGTTATACGAAAGAGAACAGAAATAATAAAAATCTTTCAGTCATTCGAATGTTCGATTTGCATCAATTAATGGAATGTAAATCACCATTTTGAATTATGTCCCAGGATACAGCGATGGGATCGTGCAGTTCGGGAACGAAGTTTTTCAACAAAAGCTGTATGCTCCAATTCCGTTCTATATATCATCGCAGCAATTCAATTGAAAACGATTTGTTTTCCCCACGATGGTTGTTATCTCGTCTAGCCTCGCCTGGAAGGTTTTGTCTTAAATTGAAAGGGTACAAAGAACGATGATATTGCGAGATACAAAATTATTCATTTTGCTAGACACCATCTTCAAGTGAACTCAGGAATACAGAAACAATATAGCGGGATCCTCTTCAATGGAATCGCAGTCTGTAATCCCGTGAGAGTTAATTTGATGAAGAGTCATGAACGAATGGTGCTTTCCCTAGGAAATCCGAAGAACGTGTTGACATCAAATTGATGAATATATCAACTGATCTTACAGTTCAGTAACTGAAGATCCGAAAATAGGGAAAGCTGTGAACAAGTCTATGCGTTCTTCACTTGTGGCTCAATTTGTAGGTCGTCACAGATGTTTTCAAAGGACCCAAAACTTAACACGATTGCGTTCATGGCAATGGCCGAAAATGGCCCCCCAAACCCAGAAAAATGGGTTTCCCGCCAATATCTGGCTAAATATACGAATTGGAGAATTTTCGTTCATACAAAAATTAAAGATCGTCTCATTATCTACAAAAATGACTCTCATCATTTTTTCCGAAAACTCAACAGTTTTCGAGATAAAGGGACCCAAAACTCTCCTCATTTCAGCTGCCGCTTTGTCTATAGGAATTCTATTGTCTATGCATTCGTTTGGAGGCGGGCGGACGAATTGTTTCATAACTCAGGCAAAAACTGACATTTTTCAATGATTCAAAGTTCAAGATAATGAGGAAACCCGTAGCTATCATTCCATGTATTTCGAAGTTCTTTCTTATTTGGCAAAATATTTAATAAGCTGTGAAATTTTTTTTCCGCGCCATTTCCACACTGTCATTAATTTGTTTACATTTTTTCAAAAATAGTGTTTTATCGGAAATTTTTCTTTATAATGGGTCCTTGGAGAGTCTTGAATGATCTCTGATTTTTTTTTGTACTTTCCCTGCGTTCTAATAAATGATCCATTTGTTTATTTACATTTTTCATGCGATTTCGGAGTTATGTAGAATCTGCGGAACAACCGCGAATTAAAAAATTAATATCCATAAAAAATATATATGTATTCAGAAACTAGAGCATCTTGGCTTCAAAACGATGTACATGGCAAGTCGATAAAATGGCTAATAATTTTTTAATTCGCGGTTGTCCCGCAGATTCTACATAACTCCGAAATCCGAAAAATGTAAATAAACAAATGGATCATTTATTAGAACGCCGGGAAAGTACAAAAAAAAATTCAGAGATCATTCAAGACCCCCCTAGGACCCATTATAAAGAAATATTTCCGATAAAAGAAAAAAATGAAAACAAATTGATGAAACAGTGTCGAAATGGTGGGAAAAAAAATTTCACAGCTTATTGAATCTTTTTGCCAAATAAGAAAGAACTTCGAAATACATGGAATGATAGCTACGGGTTTCCTCATTATCTTGAACTTTGAATCATTCAAAAATGTCAGTTTTTGCCTGAGTTATGAAACAATTCGTCCGCCCGCCTCCAAGCGAATGCATAGACAACAGAATTGAGGAAGAGTTTTGGGTCCCTTTATCTCGAAAACTGTTGAGTTTTCGGAAAAAATGATGGGGATTATGTGAGGATTATATCCCTAACTGCACGGATCTGCTCGGGTCTTGGACGCGCATGACACGCCAACGTCGAACCAAGCAGTACTGAGCAGTTGGAAGTAAGACGGCTTGGAAGTTAGAAATTGAATTGTATTAATAAGGCTTTGACTGATGAACCATTATACATTTGTGTGTAGTTGTGTGACTATAAGTTAACCCCTACGTCCACCTAACAATGATTTTTGTAGACAATGAGACGATCTTTAATTTTTGTACAAACAAACATTCTCTAATTCGTATATTTAGCCAGATATTGGCGGAAAACCCATTTTTCTGAGTTTGGGGGCCATTTTCGGCCATCTGTGACGACCTACCAATCGAGCCACAAGTGAAGAACTCATAGACTTATTCACAGGTTCGTTCCTTCATTTACTGGACTATTAGTAGTTTTCTGGGTTTCTAACCTATCACAATCTGAAATAATAATTATCAATATTGGAATCTATACAAGTGTAGAAGGGTAATCGTAGACTTCTATCTACCCCGACAAGCTGCTGCGTTAATTGAAAAACAGTTCTCGATAAAACAAGTCCAATAAGTCAGAAACTTCTTGTATGTCTAAGTTTTGCCTATCAAAAAAATTACAAATCAAGAACTAATATATAAAATACTTACCTTTGATGTTTCGGAAAACAAAACTTATGAGAAAATTCCTTTTTCAAATTGAAGATTTCTTATTGACAATTTTCGTCATTGAAATTCGTCGAAGAATTTGAACTCTGACATAACATTTTGTCCTTCAGGAGGGGCAGCCAGCCGCGATCCATATAAGGGAAATTCATCTTTCCCAGACAGCATGATGAAAGCAGATTCCTTGATATGGATCGCGACTGGCTGCCCCTCCTGAAAGACAAAATATTGTGTCAGATCTTGAATTCTTTGACAAATGTCAATGACGAAAATTGTCAATAAGGTATATTCGATTTGAAAAGGAATTGGCATAAAATTCACTTATACAAGAACTGCAACCCCTGCATTCTTCTTCAAATCACGGTTCTGATTATAATTGAAAGTTTTCGTTGACAATTTATCGATATTAATCCTGAATATCGAACAATTAATAAAAATGACAAATCCGAACGCAACAGGTTTGATCGTTTGTTCTAAGTAATACGAGTCTACAAAATCTGTATTTTGAAAGACGTCATGAAACAGGGTTATCCAACTTGAAAATAGAATAAAGTATAATTTGAAAAGCAAATTTTGTCCCGTACAATGTTGATTCTCAAAAAGATCACAGTATCCTGAATATTTCTCATTGACAATGGGTTTACAAAACCGCGACACGTGTTAGGTGCCTCTACCCTAAAGATCAACGAGGTCTAACCTTTCAACGTGCGATTTTTAGCACGAGTAGCTTGATCTAAAGAAACGAATTAATTAGTGATTTCCATTATGGCTGTAACGCTGGATGACAAGCAGGATAAATCCTGAAATATCATTCCCTGCCATAATTATTTGCAGTCGGATTTGCTTCATTATCGGTGAATCAACCTCGCATTTCATGCATCCTGGATTCTTGATATTCACTTTGAAATTCATTTAGGTGGAAATAACATTTAATTTTATTACCATTCCCACGGGGTATATTCTAGGTATTTCATAGCACATTTTCACTCTGGTGCAAAATCACCGGATTATTATTTACACCAGTCGCGATTCATATCGAGTAATATATTTCATCACCTTCATTGCTTACAAGCGGTGATGTCAATAAAGGTTTATTGGTATTTCCGAGAAGCATCTGACACAGTAGTAAACATATAAATCCATTTGGTGCCGTCCATTCATATTTACTCAATCGCAGAATGAAATTTCAATTGGGATTTCAAGATAAGCGATATGCCCTCTGGCAAAAAGTTTCAAACAATGTCCAATTACTGAGACTGAATAACGAACCTCACAAAAATGTTTGAAAAAGTAATTAAAAACAGGGTATAGTAGTTTTCACAATAAATGGTATTGACTGAAGGATTATAATAAAACCAATTAGACCCTTGAGTTGTAAAATCCGAGATGCACATCATGAATGTAAAAGGACAGGATTCAGGTAATTTTGTTTCTCAGAGAGGGATTGTAGAGGATTACAGCTTACACTTCTTGTTCATTTTAGTCTTTGTATTTCATTGGAAGTGTTCACTTGTGTTACGGCGTGCAATAATTTTATAACATTTATTTGTTATTACAGACATTAATAGCAAAGATTTTATACCCCAACGTACAGAATAGGCAGTATGTGGCGTCCGTGGATAAAGAGTAATAGTGCTTCTTCCAGTGGTTCGTTAAAGAAGAATCACTTATCTTGTGACGCGAAAATCATTGTAAAAAATGTGTATAGTTCCTTACTTCAGCAAGGATATAACGCGGGTGCTGCAGCAAAAGTAACCAGTAATTTGACGAAGGTGCCTCTTACTTTAGTTAGACGAATTGTTGAAAATTCCATGGAATCAAGAAAAAAGCGTAAAGATTCCGGTGTCACAAAAAGTCTAGACGACTGGGAAAAAGATTTGATAAGGCGAAAAATCTACACTATGTACGATGAGCAGCGTGTCCCTACAATCAAAAGTCTGAAACAGCGGCTCATCAATGACGAAACTCACATCAACTGTGGCCTCACTACTCTCTGGCGAGCTCTGTCTGCAATGGGCTTTAAATATCGCAAAATTGTCAAGAGACAAGTAATAATAGAATCCACACGTTTAATGAACTGGCGTTCTGAATATATAACGTCAATAAGAAAATACCGGTCTGAAAATCGGCCAATACTCTACCTCGACGAGACGTGATTTGACACGCATGACAGCCCTTTCAAAGGATGGTCTGATTCCTCTGATAAGTGTAAAACAAAAGCACTATCAAATAAAGGGAAGAGAATCACAATATTACACGCAGGATCAGAAAATGGTTGGATCCCAAACGCTATGTGGCTTTCTCCCAAAAATATTAAGGACTCTTGTGTTGATTATCACGAGGATACGACAGCAGAGCTTTTTGAAGATTGGTTTAAAAATTGTCTGTCACCCAACATTCCGTCAAACAGCGCTATAGTAATGGACAACGCAAGCTATCATAGTCGACAATTGCGAAAAATTCCTGGCTCAAAGAATACGAAATTGGAGATTCAAAACTTCATGGCTGCAAATGACATATATTTTGAGGAAAATTATACAAAAAAATAACTTTTACAAGTGCTGCAGTCATTTTCTTAAAAAAAAACGTATGTTTGTGATACAATTGCAGAAGAATTGGGAAATACAGTGATACGACTACCTCCCTACTACTGCGTATTCAATCCCATAGAGCTTATGTGGCACCAACTTAAATCGAGCGTGCGCGGAAAAAATACTTCTCCGACTTTAAGTGGTAGTGTGGTAGAATTAATTAGGAACTGTATGAATGACATTCCCACCGAGAGTTGGAAAAGTTCTGTTAGTCATGTTATAAATGTTGAAAACTCGTACCTTTCTGTAAAATCAATTGCGCCAATTATAATTAATTTAGATTAGGATAGCGATAGCGACACTGAACTAAATATAGGATAGAATTGTAACATTTAAATAAATTACTTGTATATCTCCTACATTATGCAAAATTCAAATTTCTTAAGTTCGACCCTGTAGCACATTTGCATCTTTTACCAGATGATTTTCTACACAATGGGATTAATTCGGGTAGTTTATTGCAGTTAATAAGACAATACCATTCACTGTGAAAAATACTATAATAGCATATCTCAAACGATTCCAAATTCTCTCAGACAGGCAGTTCGGATTCAAAGAAAAGGTATCCACTGAGGATGCTATTCTTTGTTTGACTGATGAAGTTTACTGTGCTCTGGATGAAAGTATGCCATGCTTGTGTGTGTTTATAGATCTAGCCAAAGCATTTGACACTGTAAGCAACCCCTTTCTCTTGGAATCTTTAGAAGAAATTGTAATAAGAGAAAACTGCCTCAAACTGTTTGAAAATTACCTATCACGTAGAAACCAATGTGTCAAAGTTGGAAACGCCTATAGTGACAATAAGCCAATTGAATACGGAGTACCACAAGGCACTATTCTGGGCCCAATTCTTTTTCCATTTATATTAATAATTCATATGGACTGAGAAGTAGTGAAAGGATAATTGGCTTTGCAGACGATACAGCAATATTCTACAAAGCAGATAACTGGAATGAGTTAAGGACAATAGTTCAAAATGATATGGCCCTTATAAAGCAATGGTTCGACCAAAAATTATTAACAATTAACCGGGAAAAAACTCATTATCTCCCTTTCACCTGCAACAAAGCAACTTCACCCAATTTCAACTCATTAGAAATAGATGTTGGGGGGTCATCTCATTTTATTCATCCGAAACAAAATATCAAATATCTAGGAATTTTTATTGATGAACATTTGAAGTGGGATGCTCATATTCAGTACATTATCAAGAAGCTGCAATTCATAATTCATTGTTTGAGTGAGTTGATACCTGAAAAACAGCTAAAAGTTGTATATTTTGGACTAGTTGAAAGTCATCTGAAATACGGTATCTTTGCAGCACTTAAAACACATATAACTCCACTAAATATTCTGCATAGGACATTTCTCAAACTTATGCTTCATAAGAAAAAAGGTTCTCCAACAGAACATATTTATTCAGCCGCACAAGTACTTGACATTAGACAGGAATACTTCAAGAAATGTGCTATAAAGTATCATAAAACCAAACGCTCTATAACAGATCACGGACAAAATACAAGAGAGAGAGAAATTTATAATCTATACCATTCATGACAAAATCAGTTGGCCAGAGATCTTATGTATTTCTATCTCCAAAAATATATAACGCCATTCTCGATGAAATGAAAAACTTAAAGAATGCACTGTTTGGAAAAAAATTGAAATTTTTTTTACTCAGCACTCCCAGAATCGCTATCCACAACATAATAGACACATCAAAATCTCACTGAACCAATAACTGAATACATTGCCTGATTTTCAACTTTTTTTTGTTCGTATATACAATTCGCTATTTTTTTATTGTTTTTTCCACAAATTGTATCTCGACTGTACAAAAAAATACCTATCAACTTTTAATCATCGACCCACTTCCCTGCAGCATTGCATATGTTTTTATAATTTGTAACGTTTATGTTATTTTATTATGGAACTATACTCAGATTGTAATCATTATTCAGGATGTATGATGTGCTTTTTAATCTCGTAACAAGTGTTAACTCACTTACCGAGTATTTTATTCACATGCAATTGTACTTCTTTCAATGTTATTCAATTTTTTTTATTGTGTGAATAAATTTATTATTATTATATTATTATTATTATATTATTACTGTCAAAGTGGTGGATTAGTTGAAGTCTTGGTTGAAAAGGCGCTGCGATATTATTTTGAAACATTGGAATATGATTCAAATTATTATTAATGTTCACCAAGCACAATTTAAAGTTAACGTTCTTGTGGAAAGTAAAAAAAAATCAAAACTGTAATAGTCTCTTCAAAATTTTACGGTCTGGGATTTTCAACGTCAAAGTACTAACCTTGAATAGCAATAGTTTTCAAAGTGGTGCTTATTAGTTGAAGTTTTCTTGAATTTGGCGTTGCGATCTCGATTTGATATTCAAGTAGCTTTTCCTTCACAACGTGTTTCTACGTAATAATAATAATGAATCAAAAGCCAGTTGTGAATCTCTACACTTCAAAAAAAAAGCATACCGGGCAATAATTAGAAGGGCCCCCTTCAATGTGATGTGATACAAAAACATAGAATGAACCTAGATAAGTCGTCTCATTTATTTAATATCTGTGTCTAACAACATTAGGAACAGCTTCAGCTGAAATACGAATAATAATCTACCTTCATTCTAAACACACAAATACGCATAGGAAATAAAAAAACAGATTTATCATTTTGGTGGCTTATGAAAAAATCGAAACAGCCACCACATTGGTTTTGACTTGATAGTTCTCTGTTGATGTTTTAGGGGTAACTGTTCAAACCCTTATGAATATAGAAAGGCACTCGCAGTACCATTTTCTCATTTGGTCAGTACTGTTACTCCCGGAAATATGGGATTTCGAACCTGAGTTTGTTCTTTTCTAGGGTGCCTCTCAGATGTAATTTTCAATCAGAGAATTTGGGGAGGGGTGTGCTATTTCTCAAATTGTGCGCCGTACTTCAAAAGTTACAATTTTGAAAAACGAATATTCATGGTTATGCTTGAAGACTGGCTTTAAACCAATGCTCTTCGTGGTATTAGCCAGGGGAGTAGTTGTTTTCTGATAGGTGTGAGTCCGTCAATCTACAGTGTGGGTGAGTTGAGGATGGCCTGAACAAATTGTTCATTTTGAATATTTAATTTTGAAAGAGTCTGACTAATTTGGCATTTTGACACATTCAACCGAGCCTTCGGTATTTATGCGGTTGAAAATCCAGGAGATATTTCTTCAAAACAGTATTTCCTCCAGAAAAAAAGTCATGCTTTCAAATTTAATCTAGAAACCTGGGATATTCGATAAAAGAGATAAATCAGTATGGAAGGCTCAGAGTAGTAATGTAAATGTGTCATCGAAATGCCAAAATTATCTATTTCCTCACCGAGATAGTGTTTTCTGATATCAATACCTTTACTATTTATAGTCGGATATATCCATTATCATGGAGATTAGAGAAAAAATATTAAGAATTCTCAAGCACGTGCATTTAGGTGATACTTCTTGAGCAATTTCTCCATTCAATACTATTGCACGTGTGTTATGAAATACTGGAAAAAACATCCCTCCATTTTTTTCATAAATAGTAATTCATATATCCTCATATACCATTTCAGTGGGGAACAAGCATTGAAGCCACAAAAACCACGACAAAAGACACTCGTAAAGCATTTACTGCTGAATCAAACAAAAGCACAGAAATCAATTCTCCGTCAAAGACAGGAATAATGAACAACATAAAAGCATCAAGATTACAGAAAATATGGCAAGTGATAAATGAGAGCAAAGACAATGGTGACAACTTGAATGAGATTGAAAGGTGTGGCAATGTGGAGGAGAATGGAAAAATTAATTATAACTGACAGAACAGATTAGAATCCTGATATTTAATCAAGAGACAATAAACTTTGATATTTCTGGGAAAACACCACAGTCGTTGTGCCCACGCGTGAAAATGTTTTTTCCTTTTTTAAACGCACATAAATCCCATGTACTTGTTTCGTTTTCTCAATATTCGATGGTTGAAACTGACAATACTTACATATGAATTTTTCCCAACAGTAATACTCTCTTTACTCATTTGCTTTTCAAAAATTTTCAATACTACCGTAGGATCCATCAGTAGGCAATAAAAACTATTAACGGGGAACAGTTCAAAATTTGCATATTCAGAGAGAGTTTTCTGCAATTTAATCTTCATGCAATAAGAAACATACAAAATATTTTGATGTTCTTCAGAGATGCCAACACAAGCCTATGTTATCAGTACTCAGTTAATAGTAAATTCTCTCCTTTCATCAACAAACACTTTCACGATTGATAATATTCTGAAGAATCAAACATAACCAGTGTCAACGCTATCATATATATTCATTGATATCCTGTCTTTACCAAGCTTGCTGTTTTGAATATTCTTAAAGAAGGTATAGGATTCATAAGGACTTTCTGAAACTTGTAGTTTTCCAATATAACACTGATACAGATGATGGATCATCATATTCTGAGAAAAAGGTTTGAAACACGTCGCAGCACACCCTTTGCTTTGCGTTTTTCGTAGAATACAGCAGTTTATCATGATACCAATAAAACGATCCAATACATAGAGAGCTATCAGAATCAGGACAAGTATCAGGGTACAAAAAATCATCTGCTCAATACCAATTAGGCGAGAGCTATCATTAGTGCGGAATCTGACCATTTCATTTTCATCTTCACTTTCACTATCACTTCCGATGTTGAAAAATTCAGCATGGGGGATATATTTCCCCAAGCGGGAGACACTGCGATTGACTGGACATGGGATTTCTCTTACTCTGAGCTCGTCCACGTTGGTTATCCAGACTTTTTGATCCAACTCGTTCAGAACAATTCTCAATAGTTGCAGCATGAAGGTGCCGCTGTTATCCCTAATAACTAGCAGCCTCACCATAGGCTCTTGCCCCAAAATCCATTGATCGCCTTCACCTGTTGCGACGATGTCTGGAGAATTTGTATTCATCCAAAACGCAGTACCGCCCTGTATGTCGCAGAAGCTGGTGGAAAACTGACACACGTCGGTATCCAAAGTGACGATATCGTGTTCTAGATTCACCGGTCTCACACCACTTTCACAAATAACGAATTTATGTTCGTGTTCACCCACTGTAACATCGTAGACCTTTGTTAGGGGATCGTAGTCTATTTTGGCATTGCCATATCTCTTGAAGAGTCCAACAAGGTGGATTTTTTCAGCGGTGACTGGTTTGCAGTCACCTGGGGCCTGCTTGATGTGGTAAACCATGGTTTCGTTGAGAATTTTGGTGACTTCGAAGTAGAACTGTTGCTGTTGCCCAACACCAATAATATTTTCAATGCCTATTGCCGTGGAAAAGATTCCGAACAAAACCAATATTCCGATTTTCATATCTGCAAAAAAATGTTGCTTACAATATTCATCAACAAACTAGGGACAGTTACAGCTTGTCCATTCCATCTTGGCACAGAACGTATATGCCCAGCAATCTCTGTGAAGTATACTAAGATAAAAAAACCTATTATAAGTGTTCACTGTATTGAAATATATTCCTAGAAGGTGTTTTTTCTTTCGTCATGGTCTACACTACCAGTGGGCAACTGCGTTTGTGCCAAGACGGATTGGACGAGCTGTATGTTTTATCTTGCTTCTTCAAGTGGACCTCTATTAGAATCTTTGAGATCCTCTAAATCAAGAGAAACTCATTCATTGCTCGATTGAATGGTGTGATGAAATGAAAAAGAGCTCAAAGAGTTTTCACGATATTTGAAAAAAAAAAACAAAATTGTCGACTAATATTTCAAGATTCAGTTTTTTGTATTTCTCAAAATAACAGAAGCGTTAGGAGGGAATTCGTAATGTGTTTCATATCAAGAACAAACATAGTGGTGATTCTGAATTATCAACTTATTGGGGTAGATTGAAAATCTGCCCTTTCCCACTTGTATAGATTCCAATATTAATTCTTATTTTTTCAGATTGTGGTAGCTTGAGAACCCAAGGAAACTAAAAAAATGAGACAATTTCAAATAGCAGAGTATCTGTTTAATGGCTTGAACAATTGAAATCAGGATGTACCTGAACAAGAAAAATTGCCATGAGGCGTATGGTTTTAGCTAGGAATATGACAGAGTTGATAAGCGTTTTAGAACGTCTTGGACATTTTGTAGCTGATAGTTCAGCTATTGATTACTGCATGAATATCATACTTTGCTTGAATCGTATAAAGAATGCAATACTCAGATAGCCACTAAAAGATACCAATTGACAATTTATGTGATGCTACTAGAATGATGGAATTCTCCCGTCAATCAGGACAACGATACAGTAAGCTGGGTTGATATAATAAATAATTAAATGCTGATATGCATCACTCAAGGAAACGGAAATACGAGAAATAATTATATCAAAAGGAAGCTGACAAATGTACGAAACCTTCTGATTATTAATCTCGTTCGACACTTTCATTCATATAAACATCACGAAATACCTTAATAGTGGGTGATGGGAAAGAAGTTAGCACTTTTTCCTGTTACAAGAGGTGAATTCTTGAAAAAAAATCTACTCACTTGTTTGTTATACAGTAACCTGAACTTTCACTCACTGAAACGCAATAGCAATTAAATGCATTTGAGTTATCGAACGTGAGAAGTGGTTAAACCACAGAAGGAGACGGGGACTTATCGTAATCTAATCGTGCTGGAAAGCCACCGAACACGCTGAAAGGATGAAGATTTGGCTATATAGCCAGCAGTCGACGAAAACACCACAACCGCAAAAAATCCAATTGAATTTTGCCTGCCAGATAAGTTACTTCCTATACTATATATAACTGCTACTGCCTATCCTCTGATATAAAGTAAAAATACTCGAGCATACATTGAAAGGGGTCTGGGAAGTACTTCTTTCTTCTGGATCAGAAATCATTTTTTCGATGAACACAAATTCTGAGAAGTTCTCCCTGAAGGAGTCCATACATTATTATTTATAGGGTGTTCCATTTAAAAAACCTTGTAAAGTTTTGCTATTCGTTTCATTCCTGCTTATTGTTATTTTTAAAATAGTATATATCAATTTTTTGATCAACTATGCATTTGAAGTATTTTTTTTTATTTTTTTTTCATTTCACCTTAGTTTTTTTATAGCTTCAATATTGCAAAATATATAGACGATGGACGTTCGAACTTGAAAAAATTCTCATTCACATCTAGGTCTTTGTTAGTATTCTTGGGGTACAATGTGGATTTCCTAAATTTCACAAAAACATTCCAGAAATGGTTCTGCCGTCCAGTCAGTTTGCCGCTATGGACTACCACTCAAATTTTCGGCTCATAACGATAATGAGATATTCAATTAAATTGTCGGAGCGAGTTCCTTTGTGAATTTCTCTTCCTTCAAGCACAAAGAAAACGGGAAACTTTTCTCTTTCTGGAGTCCCTCATAAAATGGATGAGCATAAAAAGGAAATTTCATCTTGTATCCTCCAACTTGACTTGTTTAGGATAATGACGTTACATTAGCTCTTCATATCCATTTTTATTATTTTTTATATACCTTCAGTCGCGTGAACCTCGGGGTTTATTAGCAGCAATACTTTCTAATTCATTCACAATCATTCCAGACCTCTTTTGAAAGTTTGCCACCTCTTCGTCTTTCGTTTAATACGTCATTCTAGTAATTGGAGTTTGTGGAGTATTTTGATCCCTGCTAGCATGTATACACCAATGTTGTTACACAAAACAAGCATACCCAGACACGATATTGTAGCTACCATACTCTATATCAGTGCCGAAAGGACCAAAAATATATAGATACTCACTTCATCAAAAACGTTACCTTTTCATCAGTCATTACGGCGTCTATTGCACTATCGCTTATCAGGGCCAGTCCATTGTTAGTGTTCGAAATACCGCCAACATTTCACTAGTCCAACTGTTGGCTATATGCAGCAATCCTCGTGACACAACTGATATTTGAGGAATATTATTGGTATGTAAAATACCTTTATTAGAACGAAGCCAAACTGTAGCACAAGCACATCTTTCCGATCTCTACCTAGGTAAACAACTTTCACCAATAATGACAATAGTGGCGTGTGTTGGGAGCTTTATGAAATAATCCGTCTATCTGCAATACCTACTAGGGCGAAATGATTCATTTCCCGCCTCGGTATGTAATATACTTTCAGAGATTACACAATAGTGATTCGTATGAAACACTGTTATTTTTGGGTAGCTGCGCCACCTGCAGTTGAACCTTCGAATGATGAAGAAAATCTAATATATAAAATTTTCATGTCACAATGTTAGTTACCGTACTCCTCCGAAACGGCTTTACCGATTTTTACCAAATTTTTATATGCGTATTCAGTAGGTTTGGGAATCGGCTACTATCTATCTAAGTGATGAAGGTTGTCCACCCTCAACTTTTTTTTTATTTTTTGACGGAATCTTTTGTTTTTATTCTTTTATAATGTGGCATTAAAAAATACATACAACCCTAAATTTTAACTTTTTTATCACCATCCCCTATTTTTTTTTGCCATTTTAGTAATTTAATCATTTTTCATCCCGCTCGATAACTGATCAATTATAGTGTCTTTCACTGTACTTCGATTAAAAATCTAAAAATTTTTTTAAGAAAATAAATATTTATTTTTCTCATTAAAGTTCAATCCTGATATATGCTTAGTGTTACCAATCTTAGATTCTTAAAATTTGCCGCGCCTTTACTGGTGAACAACAACGTGATTCCTTGGTCTAATCTACTTCAAATTTCACATTGAAATACTTTCACAGAATTGATGGAAGACATGTTTCGTATTTTATTGAAATTCATCATCTAACGGAGTTGAAAAGGAGTAGAAAATTATTTTAGGGGTTAATCAAGGCACAGCCTAAACCACTAATTGTATAGTTCTGAAACTTGGAGGGTGTCTTCTTTGTGTGACGTAGGTATCCGATAAGAAATATTTTCCAGGAATTCCACTTCTAAGAGGGTAAAATACGGGTTCAAAGTTTATATGGGACAACGTGTTTCATAGGTCCAATCTATTTCAAATTTTGCATAAAAATTCTTCAACAGAAAAGATGGAAGTCGTGTTCTTTCGTACTGTCGAGTGCGCCTAAAACTCAGAGCTGTTATGAACCCAATAAAACTAAGTACTAAGAACTACACAATATAATAGCATCACAAAAATGATTAACCCCCAACGAAGTGGGTACGGGTTAGCTTGTGATTATAGAAAATCTGCTCCTGATGTAGTGTTGAATAGCTTTTCCTCACTGAACATGTGTTTCCCAATCGTTTCCAAGGTTAATTATGTTATTGTCACAAATTGGTTGAGCTACCATTGCTGAGACCAACAAATGAAAAGCATTTCACCTTAACCATTTCATCAATATGAAGTGCCGGCACCTCAAAGTAAATCATTATATTCCCACCCGGGAATATCCATTGTAAACAGGAACACGTGTGGCGCTTTTCCGACCCCTATCAAAGAGAAATGTCGCAAGAAACGGTATTCAGCATTTCAGCTATCGACAATTTGTAGTCGGAAGTGCATCATTAGGAGACTGAGGAAAGAGGGAAAATCATAGAATATATTTTATGATATTGTGGAAACTCAAATATCAAAGAAATAAAAATGTTTATTACCAAGTTGCTGACTATTTTTTATGTTTCACATGTATCTTCAATCCAGCAATTTATCGGGCAGACTAGAAGTCCGCCTTTCTACACTTCAATTTTCAAATTGTGGTATGTCATTATATCGGAAAAACTACAGAAAGAAGCAGTCATTGATATCCTCTCGGTCTGTGAACTGGTAAAATGAAGTCCATTCAGGGGTTTTGTCTCCATTACACCCTCTCAAGTGGGACGAAATGTGTGCTGAATCACAATATTTTGAGAATTTTCTTGGCAATAGATGATACTGAGTAATGAGAAATTGTAACTTTAAACATTAATTTTCATTATTTTTCAAAATTTTATCAGAAATTGAGACCAGAATAAATTGAACGATAATATTGTGAGCCCGAAGGACTGAGGTATTTTTTGTTCATCTTCAATGAACACTTCATACTGTCTACTAGGTATAATCGACAACTTCAAACAGTCAACATTAGATAATCGTCAGATAAAACTGTCAATTATCTATAATCGACAATTCAAACTGTCGACTAGAGCTATAATCGACAGTTGAAACTGTCGATTATCTATAATGAATACTTCAAACTGTCTATTAGCCAAAATCGACAGCTTCAAATTGTCAATATTAGATAATTGTCAGATAAAACTGTCAATTATCTATAATCGACAATTCAAACTGTCGACTAGAGCTATAATCGATAGTTGAAACTGTCGATTATCTATAATGAATACTTCAAACTGTCTATTGGCCAAAATCGACAGCTTCAAACTGTCAATATTAGATAATTGTCAGATATAAAACGATCGATTATCTTTTATCGACAAGTCAAACTGTCAACTAGAGCTGTAATCGACAGTTCAGACTGTCGGTTATATTCAATCAATAACTTCAAACTGTCAGTAATAGATAATCGCCAGATCAACCTGTCGATTATCTATAATCGACAGTTTGAACAATCGATAATGGGTAATGGATAAATTTATATAAAAAATAATTGTGGCCCCTCAGTGCTTTCGTACATAGACACTTAAGTGAACTCGGTTGAATTGCTAAGCATTAGCCAATAGAATAATTTGTTGCTTGACAGCTGAACTTGACCACAGTTCACTGGAGTTTCTACAACTGGCCCTTACTTCTGGAAACATATTTCAATTGGAAGATCATGATATTGACTTTGAAAGAACGCAAGTACTCGATGAAACTATGTATTACCCACGTCTCTATAGGAAGGTCAACAGAAATTGTATGAAAACAACTTCAATCGCAAAGGAGAAAGTCTCAAATTCCATATAACATGGTTCAAAACACACGGACCCAAACAATGATCGAGAAGAGGGTTCCAAAAAGTGATTTGGGTGTGATTATTATTCATTCAATAAATATCAGATAACTATCAGATGATCACATTCAATCGAAGCCTCGCAGCAGAGAATGACACTTCAAACAATATCGTATCTCCTTTGAAAATGTCTGGTGCGAATGCAGCCGAAACGTCAGACTCACAAACCTGCAGATCACGGCTCAGAAACCCGAAAACATTAACAATTCCGACCGCGAAAGATGACAATCTTTCTTGCACAACCAATATATTGACTAATATCAATAGTTGCAGAATATTATTGACCGTGTAAGGTAGGCCGAAATGACAAGAGAAGCCGATCTATCATCATCAAATATTCAGATGTCAGGAGTAACTATTCCTATAAAATCAAGTATCTCGATGCTAGGAATTACGATCAGTAATAATCTCTCATGGGAAAACCATAAGAGATCGATCGCAAAAAGTGCTTCCCAGAAACTTGGATTTCTATTTCGTGCGAAAAAATACTTTACTTTTCGTCAGCTTCTAATGATCTACAAGGCTCAGATACGACCTGTCATGGAATACAGTTCTCATGTGTGGAGTTCGACACCAAAACATTCATTGAGGCTTCTCGATTCTATTAAGAGAAAGGCAATTTCTTGTTGGTGATTCTTCGCTCACAGACTCGCTCACTTCATTGGAACATCGTAGAAGGGTCGGAGACTTGTTTCCCTTCTATAGATACTGTCGATGCTCTTTCGAATTGTTATCAATCGTCCCCCCCTTGGCAATATCTACACGGATGACTTGACGAGTACATAATTCCCACTCCTTTGTTGTGAGTTTGGAAACCTGTCGAACCTCTCTTGCTCAGGGATCTTTTTTCAATAGAACAGCTGAGCTTTGGAACTCCTTGCCAAAAGAGGTTTTTCTGAGGCTTACAAACTTCAGAAATTCAAAGTAAATGTTAATTCGTATTTCCTGTCTCTTGATTCACGCGGTGTTCTTTGAACATTACAGGGCTCCCTACCGTGTTAATCTGCATATAAAAAAAATTGTATTTCAAGATATAATCATGTATCGAAACGCCATTTTGAAAGACAACAGTGATTCTGTAGTGAAATTGTTCTTTGCGGGTTTTAATCAGTTCTAATTCCGGATCTTCACCAACTCTTACGTCAAATGATACCGAGAATTGATAAAATCAACTTTGTAATTCAATTTCTCTCCGTGCTACTTTCCATCGTAGGAAATGTATTTGTGAATCGTGGCGTCAATCTCAATCACACGCATCGTGGAGAGAAACGGGCGAGAAAGACTAACAATAAAACAAAATCAGTCGAGGCAATAAACTGTTGACTACACGCAGATGGGAAGTGTGCACGATCTGTCAGATATCATCTGTGGAAATCAAAGAGCTGCAATCTTTTCCTCGGAAAGTCGGGGCAATGATCTGTGGAGCTGAAAAGATTTTCTCACAAGCGAGTGAACACCGTAGCTTTGTGGGACCTTTGTTTTTTGAGTCATGGTTCATATTAGAGGCTCGTGGAAATTATGAATGCAAAGAATATTGTTTTCTATTACACTACACTAGAGTTCGTTGCTGGGTTTTCCCTCCTCTGAATATAAAAAATATTTCAATTCTCATATTATCCGATAATAAAACCAACTGAAAAATTTGAAAGAGCTACTAAACAAATATTCAACAAAATTCCGGGATTTCTTCATGGTTCACCAGTAGAAACTCGATATGTTCGCAACAAATGTCATCAGGTCCCCAATGAGTGAAAACTTTCAAACACGGAACAAAATCCGAAAAAAATGAGTTTAGAGTATTCCATGTAGGAGAGCCCACGATACTAAATCGGGATTTACTGCCCGTAGAGGAGAGCAGTAATCATTCAAGTGAGCAGATCGCACTTTATGCATAACATGGAGGGTCCATGTTTGATTTTTCCGCCTCCCACAAATAACAAGTCATTTTTGAATAATTCATTTGTGAAACTAACAAACAAATTATAAAATTGAATTTCATTAAAGGAGTAGGAGAGCCCACGATGCTAAATCGGGATTTACTCGAGTGTCATAGAGACCTATTGGGTTGCGAAGCTTAGATGATGAAGAGAAAAAATGTTATATAATGTATACCTTTTCATCGGTGGGGGGAACGGCTATAGACTTTCAAAAATGTAAAAAACTGTTGCATGGACATACTCGAGCGCGTCAGAAATTGATATCATCTATAGCCTACATATTTAAAAAAATGTACGTATGGTAATCTGATTGTTTCCATGGTGGGGGTGGTCGTACGTAAGGGTTGAAAATTAAAGATAAAAAATCTCGAGCGCGTCAGATTTTGTGAGGTGATGTTAAGTGAACCTAAAAAAGCTCTTATGTAATAATCTGACGGCTTGGATGTGACGCAGACTCGCGGCCGTTATTAGAATGTGAAAAAAAAATCGTCATTTTGAAATACACAAGCGCGTCAGATTAAGATATATATATATGGTTCATTTTTACGCCCTAGACGTCGCAGTCTCATAATCTGACGATTATCTGGACGGATTCGCCTATTCTGCCAATTTGATTTTTTTTTAATCATTGAACTTAAGTAATTGAAAATCTCAGAAAAAAGCATGCAAATAAAAAAGTGTATGTTTTATTCAGTTGAATACTTGTATTTATGAGAAATTAATTATAAGCAATCAAATTGTTAAAATTTTAAAACGTCGGGTATTCGTTGTGAACAATATCATGCCACCAACGAGTCTGTGTGATCAACTGTCATGGCTACAGAAACCAGAGTAGGGACGGAGTGAATAGATAGAGAAAGAGTGAGAGAGAAATAGAAACGTGGAGAGGAGAATATAGCCATCACGTAGCTGCACGCATTAAACTTTATCGATGAATTTTTATTATTTCGGCTTGTGGAAATCGTCAGATCATATATTTTTTGCAATTCTTGAATTATCTCCTTCAAAATAAAAATAAAATTAGCCACGCTCGAGAATGTGGAGATAACGTTTTTTTTATAATACAACTTTGTAGCCCTCCTCCTTCTTCAGGTCACTCTCGAATTGACAGATTTGTGGAATATACACGTTTTAGGATGTAACTAACTCACCCTACCTTAATCTGACGTGCTCGAGAATTACAGATGATCAATTTTTTTTTACTAATCTGATCCTTTTTCCTTGAAGGGCGGCCATATATATAAGGCTCATAAATGGTGGAAGTACTTAACCGGGTACAAGGTATCCCCCTGTATTTTAATCTGCCGCGCTTTAGTGAATCCCGAAATCCCCGCTTGGGCTCCCCTATTAATGTGTGTGAAGTAGTGGTGTATGTACTGCTGCAACATCGAAACTTATGCAAAAGAAAACTGCTGAACACAAAAACAACCTGAGATGTATATAGAAAGTGAAAATTAGTGAAATTAATTTGAGGAGGACAATATAATTCCATTTAAGGAGCCTTTTCATGGAGCAGTAGAATTCTTACTGCAAGTGCAGTAAAATGCAAGTGCGCATGCTCCGTAGAGATTTTGCTGCGAATGTAGTAAAAATTTCACTGCTCCATGAAAAGGGGTTGAAAGCAGTGGAATCTGTGATTTTCATGTCATTTATACTATTTATATTTTTTGGTATTTGATTATGATTTCCAGAAACTATACCAAAAACCCAATTACCTACATTGTTTGGCTGAGAGCCGATTAGTAGATTCCCAATCAGGTCTATTCTGCAGTGGCCTATTGATTCTTGAATATCATTAGATTATTGAAAATGAGACCAATAATGCAATTTTGGTGCAAATCAAAATTTTTTCAATAGATACTGTTACTCTAAGATATTTCAGAAATCTTTATGGTGTATATTTGTATTCTTCTATAATAGTCGTTCATTATTTTCAATAACCATTGCAATATTCAATATTGATAGTTATTCAAAAGATTCACCAGAAAATAATGATATGGAAAATCGACATAATCAAAGTAGAATTGGATGAACTTAATTGTTTATCTCAGTGGAGTTCTATTTCATTACTAGACTAAATCGCTATTCAATCCATAGCGATGTTCGTATAGTACCTTGAAGTACTACCTTCGAAGCTCAAGTGTTTTCGTTTAGATGAAATTGTATAAAATCTATTTTATTCATAACAAAACAATATTTTGTTCAATAAAAAATAAAAACATCTTGATCCTAATAAAGGTACTAATCTCAGACTTTCTGTTTCGAATAAAATTTTTGTTCAGGAGTCAATACGCTCAGAATCCGTGCAGAATTCTCACGAACGTCCTATTAAACCACAGTTATTCCGCAGCGATGAACATGCTGACAAATGGAGTAATTAGTCTAGCTTAACCTTACCAAACAAAACAGTATCCACACTTCAAATACATACCCTCTAAATAAAACAAATCTGAACAATATTCAAAACTATGTCGAATATAAAAACTAATCGAAACAACAAATTCAAATAAAACGACAAAAGTTTGACTAATTTTAAATAAATCCAAGAGCCTATGCACAATCGACCTTATAGGTATTCAAAATGGCTTCTGAATTAACGAAATATCATTCGCTTTGCTGCTTTGGAGTTGAAAAATTTCAACTTCTAAAGGTCACTGCTCGAGCAGTGAGATCTGTCAACAGTTACCGTACTTGCAGTACTTAAGGGCCATAAAAATACACCTTGAAACAGAACAAAATGGGAAAAATCAAACATTTAAGAAAAAAAGGAAGTTAAGCTGAAAGATTCAATTCGAAATAGACTGTGTTGAAATCAACGTGGAAAAACTATTTTAGCAAAAAGCTGAAAATGAAAACACCATAGATGATTTCACCTTTTCAAAGGGCAATTTGTACTACTTGAAAATGGATAATGAGATTTGTTCTTCCCATTCACGACAGAAGTGTACAATTTGTTCACAGTTTGTAAGTTATTATTTTGTAGTGAATGAATGTTTTCTTCGTATTAAAATGGGTTGCAGTTGATAGTGGAATCTATACAAGTGTAGAAAAATAAATAATCTACCCCGAGAATGGACCACGTTCTTTTAGTCAGCAAATTCGTGTATAACAACATGATGTATTCTGATAATTTGTAACGGCCAAACTGCCTGCTTCTCATGTACATCTTGTGTTCACTTTTTCGTACTTCCAGGGGTCTTGACATTTCACCTATATATGTTGACTACATTCATACTATTGACTACTGTCTTTTTTATCTTTCGGTTTTGACGATGCTTTCTGAAGATTCCAGTAATATCCTTTCCTCCTGCCTTCTCTTCTACACCCTGAGATGTAAAAACTCATTCCCACAGCACCGTGATAAACACAGTCGCCTATAAAAACTTGAAGTTCCCATAGTGATGTTTTACGCTTGTTACAAGAAATGAAGGAGCAGCTGAATTCCCAACAGTCGGAAAGTTTATGTCAACTGAGAGAAACTTCGCGAACTTATTAAGCAAGTAGGCGATGAAAGTCGAGGAGGACCAGAAAACCTAACTCACAAACAACATACGGAAATATGTATCGATATCTTTGGAAACATGTCGAAAATAAACTTCTGATATGTATCTATCTATGTGAAACTCCAGATTGAAGAGTACACTTTCAAAAAAGCTTGTGTTAATGTGTTCGGTTTTCTATACAGGGTGGGCCAAGAGTGGTACGCGTCGATGATGGTCAAACCAATTTGAAATCATAAATTAGAGTCAACTTGGAACAGTTCGTTAGTTGACGACATTTATTCTGAATACCGAACGATATCGACCAAATTCCTTCAGAAAAGTAGGCCTTGTTACTAACTCTCTACGCCCTTCTCAAAAGTAGCATGGTTATTCGTGCATCGGTTAAGCATGAAACGTGACAGTGATTTTTCAAATTTTACAAATAAACAAACAAGGTCAGAAGCTGTACCACTTTATAATAGTGGTACAGATAAATTTGAATATCTAGGTATAATTTCAGATTTTCCACTAAATTTTAATGAACATGTTACATAAATCCCTGGAAAATTGCTAAATAAATTGGACTCCCGAGAATTGGAAAAGTTTCTACAAATCGAACGAAATGATATGTAGATGTATCATAGAACCTCATTTTTCAATATTGTTCAACTATACTGTATTCATTGAGTAAAAATCAGGTGTGAATTTCACAGAGGTTGCAGAACAGGGCTCTGAGAGTGGTTCTTTTAAGTCATTTATACAAAAGTAAAGTCGATGCATGATTATCTTGGAATATTGAGTGCGAGGCATATATTATATCTGAATAACCCTCTATTGATGTAAAAAAAATTATATGCTCGCAATTTTCTCAGAGTTACAGTACAGAAGAAATTCAATATACAATTTTAACAAAATCTATCATTCTATCAGTATCTGAACATTTATAAAGAGTTGACATTAGATATGAAAAATTGTGATGATTTAACGAATGTTAGATAAAATATATCATTCTTTACAGATTTGAAAATTCATAATGAGTTGACATCAGGAATAAAAAATTGTGAAAATTCAACAAATTTTAAGAAGATGTGTTCAGTTTTTGTTGAAAATAACATTGACTTCTGAACAATTTGAATTGCTGAATTTTTCATTTTGTATCCAGTGACCATATCGATTCCATTTTGAACAAAGTACACTTAGTAAAAATAATAAGCTGCCTTTCATGTACGTTATTACTTTTCATGTTTGATTTTATTTAAAAATTGTATTTGATAGCTACAAATATGAAAAAACACATTATTATTATTATTTTCATTAGTGCCAATAAATTAAAAAATCATATGTTACGCAATCATCTCAGAGTAACAGTTTTCAGTTAATCATCAACATAATACGAAAAATTTAAGTGTTATTGAATTGAAGAAATATAATATACATTTTGGACAAAATTCATCATTCTATGAAGATTTGAAAATTTATAATGAGTTGACATTATAAATAAAAAATTGTGGCAATTTAACGAATTTTAGAGAAATGTGTACAGTTTTTGTTGAAAATAACATTGATTTCTGAACAATTCGAGTTTCTGAATTTTTCATTTTGTTTTCAGTGACCATATCGATTCCATTTTGAACAATGTATACTAAGAAAAAATATTAAGCTGCCTTTCATGTACGTTATTAATTTTCATGTTTGATTTTATTCAAAAATTGTATTTAATAGCTTCACAGATGGCTAAAAACATTATTATTATTAGTATCATCATATCAATTACTAGTGCGAATGAATTAAAAAATCATATGCATAGCAATCATCTCAGGGTAACAGTTTTCAGTTAATCATAAACATAATACGAGAAATTTAAGTGGTATTGAATTGAAGAAATATAATATACATTTTAGAAAAAATTTATCATTCTATGAAAATTTGAAAATTGAACATTATAAATGAAAAATTGTGACAATTTAACGAATTTTAAAGAAATGTGTACAGTTTTTGTTGAAAATAACCATATCGTATCCATTTTGAACAAGGTACAATTAGAAAAAATATAAAGCTGCATTTTATGTACGTTATTACTTTTCATGTTCAGAGTAACAGTTTTCAGTTAATCATAAACATAATACGAGAAATTCAAGTGGTATTCAATGGAAGAAATATAATATACATTTTGGACAAACAAAACGGTTAAGGCTCTCGTGGCCGATGTTTTCAGTATTACTACTTTTCTTCGGGTTTGAAGGCCTCGTTTTTTGAAATTTCTTCCTGGCGTTTCGCTAGCGCGAGTGGCTAGCTTCTTCAGAAATAATTCAGAAAATCATATGCTTCGCAATTATCTCAGAGTAACAGTTTTCAGTTAATCATAAATATAATACAAGAAATTCAAGTGGTATTCAATTGGAGAAATTTAATATACCTACATTTTGGACAAAATTTATCATTCTATGAAGATTTGAAAATTTATGAGTTGACATTATGAATAAAAAATTGTGACAATTCAACAAATTTTGGAAAAAGGTACAATCAGAAAAAAAATAAAGCAGCATTTCATGTACGTTATTACTTCTCATGTTTGATTCTATTCAAAAATTTTCGATAGCTCAACAGATAAATAAGCACATTGTTTCAATTAGTATCTTTATAACAATCATGATTGCCAATACATCAAGAGAAAACCTGGCCACGCTTTTCGTTCGCTACAAATATCGTCTACTATCCTCGATTCACTCCTCAGGTGGAAACATTCCCAGTATCTTTCTCGTATTCCAAGAAGCAAAGGCGTTCCTTCGAGTTCCTTCAAAAACTCTGGAAGTCTGCTCGTGTACAAAGAGATGCGCATCAACTGCAGCATCGATTTCTGGGGGCTAATATAATCTGTGGACCATTGTCGTTCGATATCTCAAGAGGATCTGAAGAGCCTTCCAGTACAAACGTTTGCCATTCATTGAGGTTGAAGTGCAAAACACTCGAGATGCATTCTTGTAAACTGCTCGAGGAACTTACCATTCAGTGTGTTATGGCACACTAGGAAACGATTACGGGATAATTGCCGAATGAGGGTTGTAAAGCAAGACGAGTGAGCCGTGAGCTAAATTTGTAATTATTCAGAAAGTAGTTGGATGTTGGACTGTACAACTCGGGGTCGAAGTGTTTGTTAAATATATTCCATGTTTTAGAATAAGAATAATAGTAATATATTTCTTCCAGTAAGACCATATTATATGGCAGTGGCTGATCCACGGGGGGGTTTCTGTTCCGGCCCCCCCCATTGAGAAAATAAGAGATTTTTTTTCAATTTTTATCGGCTCCTAATTTCCAAATTTTGTTGGGGAACGAAAAAATGTCATATGAGCAAGACAAAAAAATAAAATAGAATAAATTTTTTTGCTTCAAAATTGAAGAACTTCAATAATTATTATTACATTCCACTGAAAACTAAAGAGCAGGCTACATTTAAACATTAGTACATTTTCATTTTTCAACAACCAATTTCATCAATTTATTCAATTCAATAATCCTCCAATTCCTAAAAAAATTATTCTCAAGAATTAAAAATAGTACAAACAAGATCTGGATTGAATGTTACCCAAACAAACAAACAAATTTCGCTTGAAAATTTTGGACCCACCGATTGTTTTCCTTTTTCTTTCTGGTTCAGTCGGTTCAGACGCTGGATCAAGCCTAGTAAACTATGAAAATAGAGTCCTCTTCATGTTGAGGTTCAAAATAAAATGCTTTTTTTTTTTATCAAATTGCAATTTTTCTCGATGACACTTTAAAGAAAATTGACACTTGTCAGGCTTATTGAGGAAAAGTTCGAGAAATTTTTGACAGTGCTGCCATTGGATCCTCTTTGGCGCAGTATTTGAAAAATTAGACTTGTTACATTTGTGATGAGTATTGTGTATGCCGGTAACGATTTGAATATACTATGTTTGAGTAGAATATGCTGTCAACTCGATTCGATTTAAAAAAAGTAAAGTTTCGAACCTACTTCACCTCCTGACTACACCTTCAAATTTCTCTCATGTCAATCTCTTTCACCTTTTTTTGGGGATCTTCACTAGTTGTTGCTATACGGTAGTAGCTCATGATTTTGTTATTTATATATATATATATATATATATATAAATTTTGAGTTATAGAGCCCCCTTGACCTGCTCCTGGATCCGCCACTGTTATATGGTATTGGACATGTCAAAAGTATCAACATAAAATCTAACTATGCATCTATAGTCATATATATTATATAAAATAATACTCTTACGAGATCGTAGAGAAGTCCTGTGAAAGTATATAAAGGAATAATGAGTTACAGCTATTTTAAAAATACAATTACACTTTAGAGATCAAAAACTCAGTGATATGCAGGAAGACAGGTCAACTGACAATTACACGAAAAACATAAGAAATGGAAGAAAATTTTGATTCCGAGTCAATCAATCCTCAAATTCAAATTGAAAAAATTGCTGCGTGAACATGGCGGATGGCAAACGTCACTACTCATATTTGATTCACTGTTTCTGCGGTGAACTCACATTCCACATCACCACCACCTACAAACCAATGATGAATATAAAATGGCTGCTAATCATTTTTCACAGAATCAATTACCTGATGAAACAGCACAATCATGCGGACAACATCCAAAATTTTCTCATCTGCCTCATCAACAATAAGTTGAGCATAAAACTTTTTTACCGTACTCTCTGCTTTTGGCATCCCATTGTAGTGAGTGTTCTCCAAATTATATGGAAACTATCGGACATTGACTAAATTTTGAAGAAATATTTGAGGCACTTACGCTGTTGCTTTTAAATTTTGAAATTTAGTTACTTTGACACGATCGTCGTTCTTTATTCATCACCATGAAAACGTCTACAAATGGTCAAATGTTTGATGATGCTTTCACAAACCCGTCTGAGGGCATTCCATGATTGCAAAACAAAAATGCAGACAATAATACCCGATTAAATCGAAAATACTGACAAACTGTCATCGATATGAGTTCTGACGTCAGAGTGCGTTTCGACTTCTTTTTGAATCTATCGACTTTAAAAATCTCTCAGTTGGCTCAATTGTTTATATTTTGTTTTAGGATTACGAATAAATTTTACTGTTTCAATCCTAATGACAACATCAAACTGTACGAACACAGCAGATGAGATCAATGCACAGAATATTCCATTTCATTTAACAGTGTTTTTGCTTTGAATTTCAGATGGGAGAAAAGCTAGGTGCATACTTTTGAATGGGCTACTCTGTATATTTGTCTCTCTGAGACCTTCTTTATGATTGTCTACGTACTGAAGGAGAAAACCCTGTAATGCTCGAAAAACATCGCATCAACTAAGCAATAGAAGATGAAAATCGGAATTTTTTTGAGTTCTTATTCTACCACAACCTGAAAAAAAAATTAATATTGGAATCTATAAATGTGTAGAAGGTCAGATTTTCAATCAAACCCGAGAAGTTGCTGTGATAATTCAAAATAGTTTCTTCTGAATAGAACACATTCAATTAGTTATCAACTTTTCATATATCTCAAATTTGTCTATCAAAAAAAATTATCAAGATACTTATCGTTGACGTTTCGGAAACAAAATCCGCTTCACTATTCAAAACTTTCACGATTATTCTCTTCTAGTTTAGTTTTCATGTTCGCTTTTTGTAAATGTCAGAATTATCTCAGCACCTTCTCGGGGTAGATTGAAATCTTTTATAGATTCCAATATTAACTCCCATTTTTCCAGATAGTGGTAGGTTGAGAACTCAAAAAAACTAGAAGAAAGATTCCATCTACCACAAAATAATGACATTCGAACAATGTTTGGCATTTCACTTCTGAAGGTTGGAAAACCTCCCTCGGTAAGGATGTCCAAAGTTTAGCCGCTCTGTTGGAAAACCACCCCTGAAAGGGAGAAGTTCTCCAGACGTCCTGGCTTACAACAGAAGGATGGTTTCACCATGAGAGAGTTCTATTGATCGTGATTCCTAGTATCGACAGATGGGACATGCTTGGGATTTGTTAGCATTAAATTCCACTGGAGAATTTCCATGAAGACCTCATTCATAACGTCCCACTTAGGACATGGCCCAGCTCTTCAGGTTGACTGACAGTCATTCGATATCTGAAGTCAAGCAACGCCGAGCGCGGTTAGTACTTGGATGGGTGACCATGCAGGGAAATACCGTGTCGAAAGCCCGTACAGCTGCAGCGAAGTAGCATATCATAGCTCGCAGACAATATATCAATGAGCACAAGATATATTGAGGATATGCCGTCCTTCGGAGGGGACGTTAAGCCGTCGGTCCCGAGTCCATGGATGTTGGGCTCGTTAAAGATCCCTACCTCTGGTTGGAATACCAGAGGGTTCGGCAAAATTTCCGGTTGGGGGAAGTGTGCTCACCGGCGTCGGTGATTGGCCTTGGTAGCGGAAATAGGCCGACGTTAAATAAATAATAAAAAAAAAAAAAAACGTCCCACTTACCGCTCTCTGAATTCTAGTTTCACGTCACGATATAGGAGTTCTGGCACAGACACCAGTATATGGGGAGTACTGTTTTGCGTAGTATCCCAATAAACTATGTCTAATTTTCACAATACACTGATGAAACTTTTGGTGGGTCGAAACAGCTGTCTAGGTCTGTCAATGGATGAATGAATTCAATCATTTCGAAAATCTAAATTTTGATTTCTGGTGGGATTACAATTTTCTGCAAATATACCGAAGACGATTGTCGTTCTCGAAGGAACGACGGTTACAGCTTTGCTGTACGATGGGCATGTTGTTAGAGATCTCCACCAGCCCTCAGTGTGTCTGAAGTTTGAGTCTTCAGTCATCCAGTAGATGGCGTTTCGTCTTCAAAGTAAACACCATTCACAAAAGTTTCATATCCTCGTTTGATCAGGCACCTTTGCCCTGAAACAACTAGAAAAATTCTGTTGGAACTTAAAATGAATACTCTATATATTTCGAATACACTCGATCGAAAATTGTATGAATAATAGTTTATTACTATAAAATTCTCACTTCACATGGACGAAACACTTTCAGCGGTTCTGAAAATCATTTCAGGTGAAAATCTCGCGAGAAACAATATTTCTAATGAGTTCAAGGAGTATCTGGAAAGAGTTGTAATCCTCTTACGCTTAGAACAATCGAAGTTGGGGATCATAAAATGAAACGGGACAACCAGAAAATGAGTAGAGGCACTAAGCCTGTCAGCCGTATCGAAGGACACTGGTGATTGTTCTTCAATTTTTTTCTTGGAAGTATCGTTACAGCTACAGGATTACTGGAATAAGACTGATTCTCTTGGGAATGATTAGAAAGAAGGATACGAATTGTCGTAATATACGTATTATGGGCCAACGATTGGCTTGTCTCCTATTTAATCCGCATCTCGGGCCTTGGCTTGTTTTTGATCCATCCGTGTAGATGTCATAGACGCCTTTTACGTTTGGATATAACACTTCCTTACTCTGTGCTCTAGGTATACGTTCCATGCCATCTTGCTATGGGAAATGAAATCAAAGGAAGTATTCTTGGGATAGTAGGTGCTTCTTTGTAGTAAAATTCATCCTTTTTTTGACAGGGATTGTTTTTCGTACCTTCTTTATACAACACTCAGAGCTACCAGAACTCTATCGCAGAGTACAGCAGAAGCACTCTATTTCTTAAAAAACGTCAAGTTAAAGAATTTATTTCGGTCTCTTCCAATTATTCACTTATTGCTTTCTCATGGTAATCATTTTTTCTCGAATTCTCTATAGTCTACTTCCAAAATTCTAGATAGTCACTGATAGATGGTTGGGTTCATAATTGATATGAAGCAGGTCAAGAAATAGAACATAAATTAGCTAGGTCATTAAGTTTTATTTTGCCACTTCCTCACAACCTCTCCGCTTTTCAAATACCCTTAAAACCTGGAAATGTACGATGAGTCACTATCTATAATCTAGGAACTAGTTTATACTTGATTCATCTGCTTTTCATACAGTCTCATTGTATGAATTGTCTTCGTACCAGAAATCATCATTATTTTCGTTTTTTCATTGTTGATTTTCATATTACATACTCTCTGGAAAGTAGATTTGTTTCATTTGTCAGTATCTCAGGTCACTCAGGTATCACAGGTAATGAAAAAGCTGATGAGCTTGCAAGGCAAGGATCATCGACACCATATACTGGACCCGAACCAGCAGTGGGGGTCCCAACACGATGGTACGGAATCATATAAGGAATTGGGTGAGAACAAAACACAGAGATTACTGGGAAAATCTACCTAGCAGTGCTCACGGGAGAACTTTCATAAAAGAACCGTTAAGGGAAAAGACTGAAGACCTGCTTCAGTGTAACAGAAATCATATAAGGATTATAACAGGGCTACTGACTGGACACAGTTCATTCAAAGGACACCTGAACAAGATGGGGCTGTACAACGGCGACACGTACTCTGCGAATGTGAGGTACAAAAAGGAACAAATATATGGAAAACCAAATTTGGATCCAGAAGGATATAACAAACACCCAGCAATCAACCTGCACAAACTTGTGCAGGGGACAAGGCTGTTGGAATGGGTCTCATGAAATATAGGGAAGCAAAGCGCAATAAGCCCTAGAGGCTGATGTTCTTTCCTGGGTGTGAAAGACAGGTCAGATGGCTTCCACGGAGCAAAAAATAAACCCAGTATTGAATTGTCCGTCTTTCCTGGTTTCCTTTTGAAATGTGAGGTACATGTCGAATACACATAGTTTCTTTTACGATGCAGAAAAACTCAAAGTCGTCTCTACAATTTAATATTTGAAAGATGTCAGTACGGTAGTTCAGTACATGTTTTGAACCTACATAGGATCATCATCAGCTGAATTTACATTAAATTCTACAATAAAGGAAGAGTAATATAATATTAGTTGATAAATGAAGTATAAAATTTACTCACATGGAGATGAAAAAAATTCAATTGGGAAATTCACATGGTGAAGTTCAAAAAGGCATTGAAAAAAATATTGTAGTGAAATTGTGAGTAATTTGTAATTAGGGGAATATGGGACATCCCTAACACAATAAAGACATTAAAGATTGGGAGGCTTGGAGCCCTTATGCCCAATATGCAATATTAGAAAAAAACACATCAAAGAAAACTTTGGAAAAAACTACCGTTCACAAACTGAATTGAGTAGGCACAGGGTCTGGCACACACGGAACAAAAATCAAAGAGCCGACATTTCGAGTCATGTCCCGGGTGAACAGATCCAACACCCCACATACAGGCCCTCTCGTTACAAGAAGTGAAATATTATAGAAGTATCATTTTAACTAGCATACAATATGGTAGGGAGCGCAACAACCATGATTAACACTGACATCTATCATCCATCCTTGGGATGAACAAGAGTTGCCAACCACCAAGCCAACATTATACTATTGTCTATTAGACAATGATTATACAGAGTCCATGATAATTATTTATGGAAGATCAAGGCAGGGGGATTTTTAGTTGAAATTAAGGGAATTGAAAACTTTCTGCAGTCAAACTGTACTTGCTCATTGAGAGAAACAACAGTAGGGTTATTCTAGGTACTCTACTCAATCTTCTAGAAATTTTTGGAATCAATTCCGCTGCTAATAACCCTAATGTTGTTTCTCTTAATGAGCAAGTACAGTTTGACTGCAGAAAGTTTTCAATTCCCTTAATTTCAACTAAAAATCCCCCTGCCTTGATCTTCCATAAATAATTATCATGGACTCTGTATAATGTTGTCTTGGTGGTTGGCAACTCTTGTTCATCCCAAGGATGGATGATAGATGTCAGTGTTAATCATGGTTGTTGCGCTCCCTACCATATTGTATGCTATTTAAAATGAAACTTCTATAATATTTCACTTTGATTTTTGTAACGAGAGGGCCTGTATGTGGGGTGTTGGATCTGTTCACCCGGGACATGACTCGAAATGTCGGCTCTTTGATTTTTGGTCCGTGTGTGCCAGACCCTGTGCCTACTCAATTCAATTTGTGAACGGTAGTGTTTTCCAAAGTTTTCTTTGATGTGTTTTTTTCTAATATTGCATATTGGGCATAAGGGCTCCAAGCCTCCCAATCTTTAATGTCTTTATTGTGTTAGGGATGTCCCATATTCCCCTAATTACAAATTACTCACAATTTCACTACAATATTTTTTTCAATGCCTTTTTGAACTTCACCATGTGAATTTCCCAATTGAATTTTTTTCATCTCCGTGTGAGTAAATTTTATACTCCATTTATCAACTAATATTATATTACTCTTCCTTTATTGTAGAATTTAATGTACATTCAGCTGATGATGAACCTATGTAGGTTCGAAACATGTACTGAACTACCGTACTGACATGTTTCAAATATTAAATTGTGGAGACGACTTTGAGTTTTTCTGCATCGTAAATCTACTACACTCCACTTTGAGATACAATGGACTTCTACCACAGGTTAACATAGTTTCTTATTGACGTAGAACAAATAATCATGTGCTAACTCACACAGAGCAGACATTGGTGTATTCCTCTCCGTAAATCTGTCCTTCAGAAAATGGAATGAGCAGAGCAGACTAGACACGGTTTTAAACAATTCAGTCAACCTGCGTTTCCGCTCACCGAACTGAAATGTTAGATGGCAAGTGTCTAAGCTGGAGAGGGCGTTCTTAATAATGCTGGATATAAATCCCCGACGGTTGGTACGTTCAAAAACAGCTTTTGCGGCCAATCCCTTGTAGCAGGGTGAGAATTCCCAGAATGGCGGAACTCATGTTTTATTCCGCACTTGTCCTAGGTTTGTAACAGGTGATGCTTCATTGCCCCACTTTCGATGATCCCCGCTCAGAAATAAAGCTGTTACCATCTGGACAATACGCTTGACCAGATGGAACGTTTTGTCAGCGATGTCACATCTCATATCAATCTTGTTTTTCTGGATTCACTCGGGAGACACACCTTATGGTTTCTTGGGCGATATTGGTTCCCATCGTTTATAATTTGTTCTGCTGAAATTTGTCAAGAATACTTAGGGCCAGTTGTATAGGTCACGTTTATAGTTTAGTTTGAACTCAGGTTTAAACTGACATTTAAACTTAGGTTTAAACCGATGAAATGATAAAATATCTCTTGTATATCTTTCAGTTAAAGTCTTTGCAGCTAACTTCAAATCACGACATTAATGACAATTGACAAGTGAATTGAACTTGACCTGCCGCCAGATAAATGTAAATACCGTCGGATTGGTGGATTTGAAATAATATGAACAAGGAAAAAACAATATAAAACATATCTTTCGCTAACAATATTGAATATTTCCCGTACATACAGGTTTCAAATTGGGATTCGAGACACAGAGTAGTTGGGATATTCATGGCGCTTGTAACCTATTTCTATTCAACTAATTTGTTGGTCCTTATTAGTAACAAAAAAAAAACAGCGAAATGTATCTTCTAGATTTTTTTTAGAACAGATATGTTGACCTGCACAAAACGCGCATGATTTTTATATGATGAATTCCGTGATTCTAATTTCCACTGTCATTACATTTCCCTTCTGACGTTTTATACATTTTCCCTAGCCCTTCAAATTGCCCTCATTCTACCCGCAAAAATACCCACACAGTAAACGAACAGTATCAGTTATTATTCTACGTACCACAGTGGGTGTTTTGTGCTCCGTACGTATGGTTTAACCAAAGCTTGTAGTTTAACTGCCCCTCCATCCATCAGTTGACAGTTAAACTATGAGTGGCAGTCACAAACACCTATACAACGAACTTTATTTATCAAACTAAAGTTTAACCAACACTTGTGGTTTAAGCTGAACCTATACAAGTGGGCCTTATAAGATCTAAAGATCTTAAACTAGAATGGTGGATTAGGGACTCGTCTATTTTTGTGTAGAGAATAACATTTGATGATTATTTTTTCGCTTTTTCCTTGCCTCAATCAGAAAGTAGATATTACAATGAAGGTTACTGAAATATCTATTGCAACTGATGACAGACTTGTCACCAATTGAATATTTTGAAATTGAATGAAAATTTACTGAAAGTTTTCAATAATTTCCCCTCTTTTCCACTGAAGAGCTCAACAAATAGTTTTTTCTGAGCAAAACGAGATCTTGAATGGGTTGGATAGAAATATTTTCCTGCTGAGTGGATTTTTTCTACAAATTGTTGTCTATTTCGATTAGTGTAGGTATTCCTATGTTTGTTTTAAAATTGATACTATTTTCATATGCTTGGTATACAAATTGAGCAAAAAAGTGATTTCTGCACAACCCAATGCCCGTCGTCGCCATATAAGCAGGGGAGTAGCTGTTTTTGATAGAGTTTCTCTTCTTTTTTGTGAACGAATCAAACGTCTTTGAATGATACACGTACTTATCATATGAGTATAAATTTTACCGGATATTCATATAACACCCTGTATTTTGCAAAATGGGAGAAATAAATGAAGAAGGCAAGATATTTTCGAGAACTGAATATATTAAGAAAATAAAAGTTGAATGGCAAATATTATAGAGCCACAGCCAAATGCTATGTTCATGATTCCGCACAAGTTGCCTGTGAGTCCCGGTAGCGCAACGAGTAGCATTGTAGGTGTTGGTTCGAATTTTTCAAATCATCTTTCGAACAATTCGTTCAGGTCAGTGTCGGTCTCAGCTTTTTTTTCTCTTTTCTTTGTTTCGTACTTTTTCCCCATTTTCGGAATTTCAGGAGCATGCTATACTGTACCTACTTCTTAGTTTTATAATAGAGGAGCCGCAGCGGGAATTTCGGGATTTACTAAAGCGCGGCAGATTAATATAAAGGGGATACCTTGTACCCGGTTGAGTACTTCCACCATATATGAGCCCTATATATATGGCCGCCCTTCAAGGATAATGGATCGGATTAGTAAAAAAAAAATTGATCATTTGAAATTCTCGAGCGCGTCAGATTAAGGTAGGGTGAGTCAGTTACATCCTGAAACGTGTATATTCCACTAATCTGACAATTCGAGAGTGACCTGAAGATGGAGGAAGGCTATAAAGTTGTAAAAAAATACGTCATCTCGACATTCTCGAGCGTGGCTAATTTTGTTTTTATTTTGAAGGGGATAATTCAAGAATTGCAAAAAATATATAATCAGACGATTTCCACCAGCCGAAATAATAAAAATTCATCAATAAAGTTTAATTCGTGCAGCTATGTGATGCCTATATTCCCCCCTCCACGTTTCCATTTCTCTCTCACTCTTTCTCTATCTATTGCTCTCACTCCGTCCCCACTCTGGTTTCTGTTGCCATGATGCCATGACAGTTGATCACACAGACTCGTTGGTGGCATGATATTGTTTACAACGATTGTCCAACGTTTTAAAATTTTAAAAATTTGATTGCTTATAATTATTATCTTATGAATACAAGTATTCTACTAAAAAAAGCATACACTTTTTTATTTGCATGCTTTTTCCTGAGATTTTCAATTAATTAGGCTCAATGATTTGAAAAAATTAAAAAAAAAAATCAAATTGGCAGAATAGGCGAATCCCTCCAGAAAATCGTCAGATTATGAGACTGCAACGTCTAGGGCGTAAAGATGAACCATATATATCTCAATCTGACGCGCTCGTGTATTTCAAAATGACGAATTTTTTTTCACATTCTAATAACGGCCGCGAGTCTACGTCACATCCAAACCGTCAGATTATTATATGAGAGCTTTTTTTTAGGTTCACTTAACATCCCCTCAGAAAATCTGAGACGCTCGAGAATTTTTTTTTTATTTTCAACCCTTACGTACGACCACCCCCATCATGGAAACAATCAGATTAACATACGTACATTTTTAAAAATATGTAGGACATAGATGATATCAATATCTCGCTCCAGTATCAGTTTTTTTTTACATTTTTGAAAGTCTATAGCCGCTCCCCCCACCAATGAAAAGGTATATATTATATAACATTTTTTCTTTTTATCATCCAAGCTCGCAACCCAATATGACGCTCGAGTAAATCCCGATTAGCATCGTGGGCTCTCCTACTATTACTTCTTTAATGAATTTCAATTTTTATGGACCCCCCATGTTATGCATAAAGTGCGTTCTGCTCCCTTGAATAATTACTGCTCTCCGCTACGTGCCGGGTAGTAAATTTCATCATCAGGAGGAAAAGTAGCACATTCCTCACTTGTTATACAAATAGGTATCAGGCAACGAAAAATCAGCTTCATAAATATAATTAACTTTATCTTCCCAAAATATGTTCGATGAAATTCTATGACAGCCTTGATTCACCGTCTATTTATCTTGGTAATCATTACCGTGATAATCATCGGATATTCCAACATTGGCAATTACCATTGAAGCTGTTCTATGTTCACTTCCTGCCGACTCCCAGGAAAACAATCAAATAATGGAGGAGAGTCTGAGCGTTGATTATGCAACTGTTTTTCCTGGCAGCTTTCCAGCATGCCGTCCCTCATTCCGAACGACATGCTAGTCTTGGAAGATAGCCTCATTTATTCAAATCCGCGAAAAACCTCGAAGAACTCTAATTTGATTTACTGTGATTAAGACAAATCGTCCAGACTTCGGATGGAAAAAGTATTGAGTTTCAGCCCGGTCTCATTGTCTTTCCGTTCGTTGATTAGAGAATATACACCGGAAGATGGAGCTTCATCTGATGCGCGTATGAAGTAATAACAACTATTCTTATAATCACTTCGAACGGATATATCGTTTCTCAGTTTTACATTGGGGTTAATGACCCTTGTTGTTGTGAAAAGGCAAGAACAGGATATTGTTGAATGTTTGTTCATATACGATATATTACGAGGATGATTCAAGAATAACTGTATCCAACAATAACAAGAACAAGACAGAAAATGACAATTTTGCCTTTGAGTGGTATTTGTCCGGAATTTTTTGTCTATAAAATTACCTCATTGAAACCTATTGCAGAAAGCTTATAAAATGAAAAATTTAAATTGAAACAATGGATGGAATCGATTCACACATTGAAACAATCAAACATTACTCCTCAAACTTTGAAATGAATCAACAGAATTTGATCAAAAAGCAATAAAAAGGACGAATAACTTGTCGAATAATTGAGCCAATGAATTAAATGAAATAAGGTAGGTACTCAAATCCAAACAGAAAAATTCGAAATGGATGTTGGTAGAAGAATGAAAAAACTGGAAGTTCAGTTGATCAAAAAATCAATATTATGACAAAAAATTGAAACATAGTTAAATCGAACAAAATTCAAATGAAGAAATAAAAATCAATTTGAACTTCGAAACCAAGTTTCTATTTGAATTTTGTCATTTTTGTATTCTCATTCAAAATTTTTTTATTCTCACAATATTAATCATTATTCCTCTCCATTTTTTCAAATTTGGATTTGAGTGTCTTATTTTATTCAATTTTTCGATCCAATTATTTGACGAGTTATATATTTTTTTTCGATTAACTTCTGCTCATTCATTTTCAAAGTTTAGGAGTTATATATTTCATTATTTCCCAGAATGATTCAATTCCATTTTTCGTAATTTATTGTTTGAATTTCTACATGTTTTAAGTTTTTGGCAAAAGGGGTCAATAAAGTCAATTATAAAGACAATGGAAGTCCCAACAAATAGCATTCTGCAAAGAACATTGCCAATTCAACAATCCAAAGACTTTCTGACATATGAATTATATCATCTCGACACAATTAGTTTCGGACTATTTTCTTTAACATTCAGTAGGACTAACAGCTGGCAAAAAACTAACTACTCTCCTGAGTGATTCTACGAGGGCGTTGAAAGCCGATCCATCTTTATCTAATATTCAGATGTCAGGAGTAACTATTCCTACGAAGTCGAGTATCTTGATGGTATGAATTACGATTGGTAATAATCTCTAATGGGGAAACCATGTGATCGCTGAAGGTGCTTGTTGGTGATTCTTCGCTCACGAACTCGCTCACTTCGTTGAAGTATCGTAGAAGAGTCACAAAACTTGTCTCTATAGATATTCCCACGGTCGGTGCTCTTCTAAATTGTCGTCAACCGTTCCACGGTATCAACACGGATGATCCGACGAGACCGGAATTCCCACCTCTTTTTTGTGAGCTTGAAGACCTGTTGAACCTCTCTTGCTCAGGGATTTTTTTTTCAATAGATCACCTGAACTTTTTGACTCCTTGCCAGGGGGGGGAACACAGTTTTGATGAGAACTATTTTCATTCATTATTCTAATATACGTCAAGGTCAGAGTGATCCACATTCATCTAGAATAGAATAGAATAGAATAGTTTATTAACTACGTTACATTTCCATGTTTGTAGCAAGTCAAGTGTATAGACATTCATGAAAGAACATATAAAACATAAAACAAACAAGTGAATTGTTAAAATGTAAAAATATTGAGGAAGGCAGGGGTGCCTATATACATATACAAACAAATAAATATTCACCTATGATAATAGGGGTAGGTAGTTGTAAACTACAATAGTACGATGGATTTCGGTGAGTGTGTTTCATCTCGAGTAGACGTAACTGATGTGCACTGTCCTGAAATGATCGAAGTATTCAGAGACAGAGTAAAAACATTGGTTGAGTAGCATTTCCTTAATGGCTCTCTTGAATTTGGTGATACTAAGCTCTTTAAAGTTATTTGGCAGACAGTTGAAAAGATTGTAATCAACAGAATTCGTTTGTGATCTAGCTAAGCGATAACGGCATGTTCTTACCTTGTCCGAATTCCTCGTGAAGTGTTGATGTATGTCGGACTGTTTCTCTAGCATCTGAGCATTTTTCCTGATTTCCAGTAGCGTCTGATATATATATATAATGTTGGCAACGGCATAATACGTAATTTTTTGAATAATAGTCTACAGTGATCCCGGAAACCTGCACTTGCCAGTAACCTTACAGTTTTTTTCTGTAGTTTGAAAATTCTCATCGAGCTAGGAGAGTTCCCCCAAAGAACAACACCGTAGCTGATGTGTGAGTGGAATAATGCAAAATACGTTATTTTAAGAATTTCATAGCTTGTGATGTTTTTCAGTTGACGGAGGATATATATTGCACTAGATAGTTTATTTGCAAGAAGATCTGTATGTTGATGCCAAGATAAACAACTATCGAGAGTAATTCCAAGTAATTTTACACTTTTGTTAGCAGAACCTACAGTAGTGAACTCAAGATTTTGAGTTTTGTCACTATTCAACTTCAGTCTATTTGCTAGAAACCAGGTGTTGGCTTGATTTTCAACTTCTTCCATTACTTGTGGAATTTTAGATAATGATTGATCGCTGTATATTAGAGTTGTGTCATCTGCATACAGAATGGACTTATAGGGGGACATGAAGTTGCATATGTCATTAACATAGATAACAAAGAGCAAAGGCCCAAGTATGGAACCTTGTGGAACCCCGTGCTCTACAGGTTTAAAGTTTGATGAAATATCATTACACGAAACCGCCTGATACCGATTTGAAAGGTATGATTCTATGAGTGATAGAGATACCCCTCTGACTCCATAGTAATGCAATTTTTAAAGAAGTATACTGTGTGACACACAATCGAAAGCCTTTGACAAATCGAAAAGCGTTATAGCAGTGTGCACACCCTTCTCGAAACCTTCAACAATAGATCCAACAACATCAAAGACAGCTAGAGAAGTAGAACGATTCTTGCGAAACCCATACTGACCTTGAGAAAAAAAGTTATAGCTTTCAAAATAATCATACAGACGCTTTTTCAGTATTATTTCAATGACTTTGGAAAAAATAGAGACAATAGATATGGGTCGGTAATTGTCCAGGGAACTTGGGTCTCCCTTCTTAAAAACTGGAATTACTTTGGCATATTTGAAAGCGTCAGGAAAAACACCTGTCTCAAATATGAGGTTGACTAGTTCTGTAAAAGGTGAAATTATAATATTTAGGGTTTCTTTGATGATACACGCGTTTAAATTTTGGGCATCTAAACAGTTTGATGGTTTCAGACATTCAATCGCGCTTATAATATCCTGTTCGTTGACGGGCCCGAGGAAAAAAGAGCTACGAGGTACTGGAAATTGTTTGAAATTAATTAAATCATCTATGTCCATCTGGGGTAGAGATTTGATGATGGTATCCGCAATACCAACGAAAAAATTGTTGAAATCTTCGGGAGATATATGGGGTATTTTTGAAACAGCCTTTGTTTTGTTACGTTCATAATTTATTATCCGCCAACATGCGGATGATTTATTTTTAGAAGAGATAATAAATTCATCGTATGCACGTTTTTTATTCAGTGTTATACGTTGTTGATATTCTTTTTTGAGTTTTTTGTACAAATTCATATCAGATGGGTCTTTACTGCTATCTGCGATAACTTTGATACTCCTCAATGACTCTCTGAAAGATTTGAGAGAATCGTCAAACCAACACACGGGGGAATAAGTTTGTTGATAAGCTGCGACTTTTCTCAGAGGAAATAACTTACAAACTTGAGTAGCATAGATATCAGTTATGTAAGATGCTAATACATTAACATTTCGATTGTGCTGAAAAATTTCCCAATTCATTTCTGAAAGTGATTCTTTGAGTTTTCTCAAACCGACTTGTGTTATTCTCCTAGTATAAGAACTGCTCTGGCTAGCTTTGATATTATGATGAATTATAATATATTGAGCTTTATGATCCGCTATACAGGGTTCAAAAACTCCTGTGTCGATAGATCCGTCATCAAGGTTTGTTAAAATATTATCTATCTGACTGGAAGACGTGCCTGTGATTCTACCTCTTCCTTATAGTAAATGTTTTACCAAATTGAAATATTTTTCATATATCTTCTCTTTTCGAAGTTTCGGTTTCGAAAAATAGTTTCAATAACTGGAATACAGGGGTAGGTTAATGAGAAAGTTGGCACACCAAAGGGATCAAAGCTATAAACGACGGGATTGGAACTTTTGGTGTAAAAGATGAAAACTTTTCCTAGAGACCAATTACCCTAACATCAAACTCATATTTTTGAACGCGCGTTTCGCTAACAAGGTTAGCATCTTCAGGAGAAGAAAATTGATTCTAAATCTAAAGCTAGGGTTAGTTGTTTATATACCCAAAGTTGTGATTTGTAGTAGCTTTAGATTAGTGTAAATTTTCATCTCCTGAAGATGCTTACCTTGTTAGCGAAACGCGCGTCGAGTGCAAAAATATCAGTTTGGTGTTAGGGTAATTGATCTCTAGGAAAAGTTTTCGATCAAAGCTATATCAAGAAAAAAACATTATACCTAGAATATTAATACTATGCATAACTAGTTTGGTGATGGAAACCGATCATTTGAAATCTGAGGCCTCAGTAACAATGCTTGGATTCTAAACCGATGTTGGTATAACTGTACCGGCTCCATCAGAAACCAGGAATCATTATCTGTTCAACTTTTTGGTTGCAACAACAATATTTTTTTTATCTATGGTCCAATTCCGGATGAACGTTATGATTGAGACCAATTACCCCAACATCAAACTAAAAACGCTTGCACTCAAGTTATCATCTCCAAGAAAAGAAATTGTTCCGATGAGTATCAATTTAATATGCTGAGGATGCTGACTTGGTTAGCGAAACGCGCATCGAGTTGGTGAGTGATTGATCTCTATTCAATAGTTTTATTCTCAAACATAATCTCCCGAAAACTCGAATATTTTCTTCTCCAACCAATGTATTATCTTCACCAACAATTTTGGAACTCTGTACAAAAACATTTTGGCACAGACCTTTCGAACGAAGAACTACTGCGCACGCCCCAGCAGTCAAATACTACGCCGACAAAAATTTTCTCTTCAACTTAGATATTTTGATATGATTCGTTCAATTACGTTGAATGGATATGTTATTGTGAATGTACTAATTACTATTGTATAAGACCTTTACGTTCAACCATTTGCTAAACTTACATATTTTAACTAACTTTGATATACTACAAGCACCAGTGAGATAAATTACATAATGCCACTTTTTCACTTCGCTAGTGAAACAGTTACTGCATTGTTTATCTTTAAACAATGGTTACTGGTAATGGTGATGAGTTTCTGAGTGATAGTTTGAAGCAATTCTAACTTTCTATGCGGTTAAGTTTTTGCCAAATACTTGAAGGGAATAATTTTTTTTTTACTGATACTGTCATCTCCTCATCCATTTCACCATTTAAATGCTAATTGAATTCCTGCCTGAGAAAGCCATTTCATAGAAAAACACTTCTAAGTAGAAATTTTGTGGGTTCTCTCATCTGAAAATTTCACAGTAAATTGTATATGGACAGGATATCCGAAGTGTTCTCCATTCTCTCACGGAAAAGGCCATCAAACATCATTGAGAAACTCGAAATGTGATCACCACCATAAAAGAAAATGATCCTAACTATATCTCAAGAGCTGAAACATCCTGAAAGATGACACAAGCACAGTGAGAATAAAACTAGAAATGCCTTATTTTGTTGTTGTTTTCCCTGTGTAGGATGAAAAGAATCAGATTCTCACGACAAACGCTTGGTTGAATTTGGTAAGTGTCATGAGGTCCATTTGACCTCACGCAATGTTATAGCAGGTCAAACACTCAACTGGATGCCTGTGTCATCATCGGTTGGTGTTTGATTCTGAGTTGAGTGGCTATTGAACGTATACATATTATAAATATATATAGCTCCCGAGGAAACTCTGAAGGCTTACATACATTTTGGGTATGTTCCAACTCAGTGGAGCACTTGTTATCGTCATCCGTTTGGGCTGAATGTCTCATTTGGAAAGTTGCAGGGGTTAGAACTGTTTTCGATGATTTTTCAATGATATACAGTGACAAAGTCAGTAAGCTTTTTTAGATATGATTGAAATTTGGCTTTGCAGTCACGTGAATTCTGGACTTGTCAATTTTGACGTTTCTCAAATGTTTTCGGAAAACTTTTATATTCCTGACAATTTTGGGAAATTTTATGAGAAAAAGTTGCTTTGTTTTGGATTATACCGTGTGTCACAGACTCATAGTACACCCCCGTTTTCTCCTTTGTTTTTCTAGATATATTTTTGAAATTTGGAACATTGAATATGCTCACTGAACGGCATTTCTCGACATATCTGAAAGAAAAAAACAACTTCCAATTTTTCCGGAAATGACATCAACTTTCGATTCTTGAATGGGACACCCTGTATATTGTTACATGATCGGCTAGGGATGATCATGAGGAATCCAACGATACCAGGTTTGATGATGTTATCTCCAATGACTGCGGAGATATCGCCATTTATATTATCCATAAGCTCAACGAGTAGGAGAGAGAAACTTTTTCTGGCGGGTCAATCCAATTCTCTCTTCCACTCATTGAGCTTATGAATAAAATAAATGGCGATATCTCCGCAGTCATTGGAGATAACATCATCAAACCTGGTATCGTTGGATTCCTCATGATCATCCCTAATCGATCATGTAACAATATACAGGGTGTCCCATTCAAGAATCGAAAGTTGATGTCATTTCCGGAAAAATTGGAAGTTGTTTTTTTCTTTCAGATATGTCGAGAAATGCCGTTCAGTGAGCATATTCAATGTTCCAAATTTCAAAAATATATCTAGAAAAACAAAGGAGAAAACGGGGGTGTACCATGAGTCTGTGACACACGGTATACCTCTTTACCAAATTCCAATTGTCTCCTATTGAACAACTGTAATTAATCGATACTTGACGAAAATCCATGATAACGTGATTAAACCACACTAGACAGCTTACAAAACCAATAAACTTGTTTCACTATCCGATAGTTTCTTCAGGCATATTATAGTACGACAAAGATGACACGTTGTGGTACGATTACACGGCTGAAAGAACTATCATATAGAGAAATACGTGTAGCGGTTTTTTGAACTGTCTAGTATAAATCACACAATAAAGTTGTTTTTAAGTGGTTTTGAAACACGTTTTTACTGTTGAAGATTTTTTTTCAATTTTTTCGAAATTTTCAACCATTTCGAACAAAACTCAACTTAGATTTCGCATTTTGATTAATATTAGACCTATATGCAATATCTAGTCCAGAAAAACTTCAATTGACTCATTACTGGAAAAATCAGTGAACGTACCTCCAAAAATGATTTCTTCTTTTTCCAAAGTTCTTGTACTTCCTCTAATTGGATGTGAAATTAATTGGGATTCAACTTAATTATTCCCAATCACTTTTACTTTTTTGGTTTTGATCTGAAACAATTTCACATGACATTAGAAAGAGTAGAAAAACTTTATTGGAAGAAGAGTTCATTTTTTTCTAGCAATAGTTAAATTAATGTATTTTGTGGTTGAGATATTACCGTTTTTATCGCAATGACGAAATCAAAATTGGGTTCCGTTGAAAACAGCATAGAAAATTCAAGAATATTTTTATTTAAATACAGGAGGTAGTTGAAATTTGGATGACCTCCATAAAATTCCAAAAAAAATATTTGTCATGAAATTAATGGACACGAATATTTTACAAGAAGTCAGGTGACTTATCAAAAAAAAGCAAGGAACTTGAGAGAAATGGAAATGTATAATCGTATCGATTCTTTTCTATATTACTACAATTCTGATGTTCAAATCCTCTAAAAAGTAGTTACTCGCTGAGCTTTCCATTATTCTCACAAGATGAAACGAAATATATTGTAAGTTTTCTTAATCCAGTCTCAGTTTTTCAGTGGAAAAGGTCAATGAATGAATATATAGACTTGGGCGATCGTTGAGAAATTATCTTTTTGAAGAAAAAAATTCTAAACTGCACAAAAACACAAAACATCCCGTTTTATATGGATTTTGTCATAAGTAGAAAAAACGAAACTCACAAATTTCTTCTCCATTTCGTATTTACAGAGATCCATCGAAACGACAATTGTAGCGATATTTGAATGGTTCTGGGCTTGAACATATTGGCCGGCTCAGCTGCATTTCATCATCCCCAATCATATTCATATCCGTTGATTTTGGAATTCTCCGAACCCATTAGTATAACTACTGCTCTTCGGGCTTGAAGGCCGTCGTTCTTTGGAATTTCTTCCTGAAGTTTCGCTAGCGCGAGTGGCCAGCTTCTTCAGAGGCTTATTCATCTCCGATGACAGTCATCGGAGATGAATAAGAAATTCCAAAGAACGACGGCCTTCAAGCCCGAAGAGCAGTAGTTATACTAATAACCTCGGCCGCGAAAGCCTTAACCATTTTCTCCGAACCCATGTTTGTCAAATAGATTTCCAGGCGCCAACTACAATGCCAATATCTATTCATGAGTACCAAGAACTGTGTTAATTCCAAAAATAAGAGAATAACAGCTACTGTTGGAATTCAATCAAAATGGTGATGAGGCATCGATGATGAATGAATTCCAAATATAGAATTCTTGGAATGGTCAGTTCACAAACCCGAATAGTAGGAACACATGATAGATTGGAGTTAGATATACCTCTCGCAGAGAATTTGAGTCAGTTTGAATATTTGATCTGAAGGTGGGGAGGAAATCCTATCAAAGGCTTTTCTGGGGGTGGATAGCATTCGAATGAATATAATGTATTATATGGAATGAGTAGTTCTTTTCAGAATTCAAGAATAGATAAACGAATTTCTGAAAACCCTGTTAGGAAGCACTTATCTCTGGAGGTGAATTCAAAACAATTACTCAACTAGAGGAAATACCTGTGCTCTCTCTAATCCTATCAGCTTGGAATTCCACTCAAATTATATTTGTACATCAGAGAACAACTTGGAGTTGAACTTCAAACGAAATAACCCAAATTTATGTTCCAACCATCTCATTTCTCACCTAGAGATAGTCAGAAAATTGACCTTCAAACATAGTTCTCAAAGTGTATTACAACTCCATTGAGTTGCACGAGTTTCCATTCTCTTAACAGGTGGAATAAATTCCCCAAGGCTATGAGATCTAACCAATGTTAGGAAAAGTACTTTCTTTATAAAACAGTAGAATGTAACGAATAACTTTCAAGAATTCAATGACTCTTTATGTACTATGTACAGAATGTCCCATATATCTTTTTTCAATTCCAAATGAGCCCTTATGATGCTGTCTATAATGGTATCAACATATCTGTGTGCTGAACAATTGGAATACAGGGATTACCAAATATATGTAAATCTGATATATCTCCTTTATTGTGGAAAAGAAAGAGAGATACCAAATCTAGATGTCCGATAGATTTTAATTTGGGCGAAAAATATATTCGAGATCAATGAAAATTTAAAAGGTTTTCAGAATCAGCATTCTCAAAGATTCAGTTATGAAATTAATATTCGAAAGCAAATGTTACAGGGTCACTTGATCGGTAGTTTATTGCTATTGATTTCAGGACAAACATTTTCCAGGAAAAAAATGTTGTGTTAGAAACAAGTGGTGATTCTAATGTTACCAGTCATAAATGTCATAGATTATAGATATGAAACATACTGTTGGGTGAGGGTTGAGATGATAACTACTTCTGAGCAACTTTCCAATGAGCATTCAGTGTTACCACTTGACTTCAGGACTTAGATACAGATAATCCGCCAATCTAGGGTTTGATTGAAGTGGAACTCCCAAAACGAATATGTTCCTGACAAGAAAGCACAAATAGCCATGCCAAAAACAAAAGGGACATGACTAGTTTGTGTTGGTGCATGCCTTGTTATGTTACTAACTACCGATGTTTCCCTTTTGTTGTTTGACCATAGGACGAGAAGAATCAACTCCTAATAACAAATATTTGGCTTTCTTTGGTAAGTGAAAACCAACTAACTAACTAAACTAGTACACACACGGCAGTTTGTTCAGTCTGTATATTTTTCAGTCTTCTTCCATTCTTAGTTCTTATCCAAGATGTATAAAACCCTGAGGCGTTGACTCATACCTGGAAAATTGTTAGCCAAATATCTCGATGTACGGCCTTCTTGATTTTCAACTGGAGTGAACTGAGTACTTCGAGTGATTGCCGACAGAGGCGCTCGTCCTGAAACTCCCTCTCCCGCAGTATTATATTTTCCACGAGCCTGATGAATATCATAAGGTTCATTCATAATAATATCTTGTTTTCAATGAATATTGATGATTCATTGAGTAAGTTTTTCATATTGTCACTGACTATTTCTTTGCCTCAAAATTCTTGACGATAACGCATGAGAATAATTTCTTTCGAATATGGTCGGTATTTGTGAGTTTAGTCAGAATGTATGATGGATTTTTCATTTTTCTGAGGCTGAATCCAAAGTGGGTAAATAATATTTGGTCTTTCTCAACGGCAAAAATATCTACCAACGTAATCCGTTGGGCAGAGATTTCACGTTTTGTTGATCGATGTGAACACGTATGAGGAAATATTAAAAAACAAATTAAACTAGAAAATGAATTCGAATACCCAAAAAAGGTTCAATCGAATCAAGGAAAGTGAATCGAACTATTGAATTCATCAAATTGGAGCCAATTTTTCCTCAAGCGGCCAGGCAGAAGCAGATTTTGCATAATGACGTTTCTATTGGTGATCCTTCTTACCAGAAGTTATCCAATAAGATCATTGATGCGGCCTGATTCGAAATGCAGCTTAGAGAAATCACAATTGCATCACCACCTACCGTCAAAAAATTTAAGCCTCCACCTAGGTTTCTCCCATCGAGAGGATTTGGCTAGACAAAAGCATATCAGTTAACGCACCAGTTATGCATCTTGTTCTTATCACCCGCCCGTTTAATATCTTTCTCTCCTACTTGTATCGAGCTAGTGATTCTGAGTAATGTATTGCTGTGTCGTTGACAAAATTCGGCAACGTCGAATGACCCCTAGCTGTACATGCCTCCTGTATAAAGTTGAATTAGTGTTGAAGCCCTTGAAGCATTGCTCGGTTTCAAAAAGCACCCTCATATCAACTACCATACCTACCTAAAAACTAGAGTACTGCTTGTATAGAGATAGCGATATTTTGTTCATCACATGTAACACAAGATATTCAAAAATATGATTCTTGCAAGAAGATTCGCCGAAATTTTTCATCGTATTACAATGGCCGAGCTAGCGTTTCACTTGACATATACTATTATATTTTGATTTCGCCAAATGCAAGTCTTCGAACAACGAAGTTGAACATTATTAAACCAAACAACGAAGTTGTTATTATCCAAAGAAGAAATTGAAGATTCTTCAGGAATTAATGTATGTTTTTAGGGATTATTACCCGTCTTCTTATCGTCAATTATAAGTGTGGGTACTGGAAAATTGTTTGAAAATAAAACTGCTACTGAAGGTATATAGCTAAAACAAACGATGATGAAGATGTCAACGCAGTTGGAGAAACGAAGGCCGAGTTGTATTACTGTATGAAGAAATTCAATTTTCAGATCAGAGATTGCAATAGCTATAGTAGTTTTCACAATAAATGGTATTGACTGAAGGATTATAATAAAACCAATTAGACCCTTAAGTTGTTACAGAGAGGGATTGTAAATATTAAGGACTCTTGTGTTGATTATCACGAAGATACGACAGCAGAGCTTTTTGAAGATTGGTTTGAAAATTGTCTGTTACCCAACATTCCGCCAAACAGCGTTATAGTAATGGACAACGCAAGCTATCATAGTCGACAATTGCAAAAATTCCTGGCTCAAAGAATACGGAATTGGAGATTCGAAACTTCATGGCTGCAAATGACATATTTTGAGGAAAATTATACAAAAAAAGAACTTTTACAAGTGCTGCAGTCATTTTCTTTAAAAAAAACGTATATTTGTGATACAATTGCAAAAGAATTGGGACATACAGTGTTACGACTACCTCCCTACTACTGCGTGTTCAATCCCATAGAGCTTATGTGGCACCAACTTAAATCGAGCGTGCGCGGAAAAAATACTTCTCCGACTTTAAGGGCCAGTTTTTCAATACAAGGATAAATGAGTTATCTGTCAGATAGATGGAAGGAGAGAGGAGGTGCGCGTGGATAATATTTGGCAGAGACAAGGAAAAAAACTGATGGTTATTTTAATCTGACAGATATCTTGCATTGAAAAACCGGCCCTAAGTGGTAGTGTGGTAGAATTAATTAGGAACTGCATGAATGACATTCCTACCGAGAGTTGGAAAAGTTCTGTTAGTCATGTTATAAATGTTGAAAACTCTTACCTTTCTGTAAAATCAATTGCGCCAATTATAATTAATTTAGATGAGGATAGCGATAGTGATACTGAACTGAATATAGAATAGAATTGTAACATTTAAATAAATTACTTGTATATCTCCTACATTATGCAAAATTAAATCGGGTAGTTTATTGCAGTTAATAAGCCAATACCATTTACTGTGAAAAATACTATATGATTAAGTTTGTTATTGGTGTCACACTTTTGGATATAATTTTATTCGAACCGAAATTGAAAATAGGATATTTTTTAGCGTTGAACAGTCTCCGAAGGCATTGAGAAATTGAATTGTGATTGCATTTTCAAATATTTTGGGTGATATATAATTCATTCATATGCCTACTGATGATTTCGCGGGATATTTTTCACTGAGCGAAACAAGCTTGTATGGGTTTGAAAATGAAACTCTATCCCGAAGAATGTTGTTTTTTCTGTAAACTACTCTCGGTTTGTACAGGAATATCCTGAAAATGCTATCAGTTTGATTCAAGTTGCGACTGCTTGAGCACCTGTGGTGCCATATACGCAGAGGAGTAGCTGTTTTTAATAGACTCTTTCCTTTTTTTGGGAATAACCTAAATTCTTTTATATAATTTCAACATATCAACAGAAAGAGTTTGCCGAATATTTGATTTTATTTCTTTTATAGGGTTTTTGTATTCTTTTTGCATTGACTTCAAGGAGAAAAAGGCAAAAATAACTTTCTTATGCAGAGAAGGCTTTAGAATACCTTGATCGTACGATTTTTCAATCGCTCCACTATCAGATCCCAAAACAACAACGATTTCTCACTAATACTATGAGTTGGATTTATTTGCGTTAGATCTTGCTTAATTTAAAAAAAGCTCAGTAAGGCATGAGTTGATTGGTACATGAAACAGGTTCAGGATGACAATAAAAGTTCATACACCAAACTTTTCGGTGTATGAACGCCTTCATTGATTAGCATTGTGACAACTTTCGTGAAGTAAAAGTTTGGTTTATGAACTAGGCTTGTATAAAAGGGTATAACCAACGTGAGCATTGATTTTTTTGCCAAAACGGGACATCTACGAATGTATAAATAATACTTTTTTTTCGAGGTTTTACAATTTTCTAATATAATCAAACAAAGTTTTCAAGTGTTTCACAATTTTATAATACAGAAGATAGAATAAAAAATAATCGAAGCACTAAACACAAAATAGTTAAGTAGGCACGACTTACTAGGCCCCAGAAGTGGCGTGACTCCTTAAGTCGTATTCATGTATTTGTCGGCTAAACAAATTTGTTTCAAAATAATGGTCAACTTGCGTTTAGGCATCATTACTGTGTTACAAATCACTACTTTGCGTTACACGATCTTAGTTTCGTCCGACTTGAACTAAAATAAAACCACTGTTGTCGTGATACTGACTGAGTACTGAGTCCAGAATACGAGTACATGTACTCGTATTGTCAGAATTTTTTGCAGTAGTACCACACTAATATATTATAATTCTTCTCGAATAGTACTACCTGCTAAGAAGAGAAAAACGAATTTCTGAAAACCCTGATCTCTGGAGGTGAATTTAAAACAATTTCACAACATATATGTGCTCTATGAGCTTTGAACTTCAAACGAAATAACCCAAATTTATGTTCCAATCATCTCATTTCTCACCTTGAGATAGTCAGAAAACTGACTTTCAAACATAGTTTTCAAAGTGTATTACAACTCCATTGAGTTGCACGAGTTTCCATTTTCTTAACAGGTGGAATGAACTCACCAAGGCTATGAGATCTAACCAATGTCAGCAAAGGTATTTCCTTCATAAAACAGAGGAATGCGAAGAATAACTGTCCGTCCAAAGTATATATTGGCCAGACAGGTAGATCATTCAAAAGCCGCATACGTGAACATCGTATGAATTATGAAAAGAAAACAACTCATGCAGCATATGCCAATCACATTTTGGAGGAAGGCCATGACTTCGATAAAAATTTCGAAATTCTGAATGTTGAAAATAAGGGCATTAGACTTAGTTATTTAGAATTTTTGGAAATCAATAAACTGAAAAATTCAAATTGTTTGCCAAATGATCAATTGGATCTCAATAGTTCCCTTTTGTTGAACTTATTCAATTAATAAGTAGTAACTATGTTCAGATATCATAATCATTATCAGTTGTAATTCTAGGAATCAGTATCAGTGTATAATTTCAGGAATCAGCATCAGTTCATAAGTTTAGGAATCATCATCAGTATCAGTGGTATTATTCTAGGAATCAGGGATAATTAGAGTAGGCCCTGATGTATTTAAGGAGCTTTCAACAAAGAATAATTTAGTGTTTATACATTCGCTTGATAAAGATACAGTGTATCGAAACATGTCGCGTAGGCAATAAATTTTGTGGAAATTTAATCGTGTTCTACCTTATAGCGTGAGTCCCACAATTTGCTTTCTGAAAGAAATGAAATCACAGCACACCCTCGTATATCTTCTACCTGGTTAGAGTGCTAAGACTCTTCTCGCTAAGAATGCCATAGAATATTATAAAATCTGCCTTCCTGTGCGGGGCGCCATGCCACACCAAACATTTCGAAGGGAAAAACAATTTGTATTATCATTTTGCAAAAGCGGGACCATGCATGTCTGGGTATCACCAGAACTCTAAATTTATAGTTCAATTAAAGAATAAAAATGATTCACTGAATTCGAAAAACAAGGTATGGAATTTGTCGAATCACGTCACTATCAGTATATTTTTTGGTAAAAGTCAAGATGAAAGTCAATTGCGTGCCTCTAGGGAATCAGGACGTGAAAATCAAATCCAATCAAAGAACATAAATATTTCGAATCAAATTGATTTCAAGGCATTTTTACATTCATTTCAGTAATTTATATTATTCAATTGAAACTGAACCTTCAAAATCTGCTATCATGACTCTATCTTGGGGGTTGGCCAGGATTTCCACCGAAAAGTATACTAGTAATGTCGTGGTTAAACAAAGTTGATGCCTTGTTTTGACGACTCGAAAGCACCGAGTTAGCCCCTTACAATTTACGTTTCTCCACGCATTTTGGAACACACTGTAGATCCAATTTTCGGCCCGATCCCCCTCTTTATCGCCCTTCACTTTTACGGGTCCTTTTATCGCTCTATTCATCTAGACAAAAACAGGCCCCTGCCATACCAACCAATTTCACAGAAGAAATTCATACACAGAGATAATGAAACATGGAACAGTATTTCGTTGAAGTTGTCATTTCCATTCCCCCTAAAACGTGACTCCGCGCTAACTCCACCTAATTCCGCGAAATATTCCGCTTCGCTTTGCGATCGATGCTTCTGCTGAAAACTCATCCCAGTCGAATGTATTCAAATTGAAAACGTTTAATAGGCATCTTGCGCAAACTTATAATGAAATCTGATACCGGCCCCATAAAGGGCAGAATTGCATGTACGGTTGCTTGACCTAGGATCATATCGGTCTTTCATCTTAATTTACCTGTCTTGAATGAAGTTAATAGGCAACGTGATCTAGTTGGCCAATAACGATTCTGCATCCCATTGTTCTATTAATTACCATTCAAATTTCCTGAGCTTCTGCTGAACAAAGGCCATGTGGTCCAAGTTTGCCCTGTTCAAACATACAGGGCAGTACACCTGCACTGCCGTGGGGTGCCGTTATACGAGGTGTTCTTATTGGTCTGTCAAATGGATTCGGAGAGACGTTTCAACTGAGAGGGGGTGATTTTGAGCTTTTTCTCCTACAAGTCAATGTAAAACAAAACTTCTATTAAAGTAACATCAAATATTTGGCACACATTTTCTGTTGATATGTGCGAATCATTTATAAGCGTTCAAGCCTAAAAAAAGGAAGGAAGAGACTATCTGAAACAGCTATTTCCCTGGCTATATGACGCGACAGGCGCTAGATCACATTGAAGTCGCTTTTTTTTTGCTCATTTTGTGTTCCAATCACTCGGAGTTTGAATCAAACAGACTCTATTCATGGGATATTCATTTCGACACAAATAGATAGGGGTTTGCAGAAAAACTCATTCATCGGAATAACATTATATTCCCAAACCCAAACAAGATTGTTTCCCACAGAAAAATATCCTCTGAGCTCATCAGTGGGTATATGGATAAATTATGGAAAATCAAAAAGATTCTATAAGTCAAAATATTCAAAGAAATACCACGAAAATTAAACAAATTCTAGAAAATAGGTGAACGTAGTAAGATTAAGGACAAAAATGAAACGCGAATTTGAAATTCAAATTAATAAGAAAAAATAATCACGAAATATAAAGAAGTTGAAACGGATTTCAAAGACGTTAGATAGTTGAGACGAACCACTATCAGCCATTGAAACAAGATGCTTTCCTTTCAACACACATTATGAATCAGAACCCATCAGGCAAAGCAAGGAGTCCGGCATCAAAACATAAATGGAAACTGACAGATTTTACTCAGAAATCTAGATGTTTTCTTTATAATTCTCCACTTATAAACTCACTCGCTTTCTGTGAGTCAGATTAATCCCCTTTCTGTAGATAATTCTATTGTCATTACAAAAAACGTCCCATCTTGAACACAAATTCACATATCTTGGTTCACGATGTTCTCTGAACATCACAGAGGTTCCCCCTGAGTGTCAGGAAATATCTGATATTTAGAAAGGAGAGAAAGGAGAAAGAGATTAACAGAAAAAGAAAGAGAAAGAAACCATTATAACGGAAATAGGTGACCACTTATTCCTGGAATAATGCAATCCAATATCTCATTTGCTCGTTGACATATACAGAACTATTATAATGATATCTTCTTTGTTTATATCGAGTCACAGTCTGAAAAGGAAGAGACATCGTATATAGTTTTTGTATGATACTGTCAAGTCTACATTCAGTGCTTCTGAGGGGTCTAATATTTCAAACAATCAATTTGTCTTCGTTCGATTTTTCTTTAATTTTTCGAAATGAATCAATTGTCGCAAGCAATCGCTATACGAATCTAAAAGTTTCTGATATTTCTCCCATAAAATGAAAAAATATTGATATCTCTATACCTCAGTACACTCTCGAGCAATTTATACGGCGTATATTTGTAGCAAAGTACCTAAACATCTTAACAGTTTCATATTCAGTGAGCTGAAATATTCTAATCTCTGGAAGCTGTATCAAACCATTCAGACAAAACGTATATTTGCCTTGTAATTTGGTGAAGTTCAAGAACTTCATCGACCGCAACTTTCCGCAGAAGTTTACAATAAGTTGAAATCAAATAAGGTCTTGTTCATTTGAGTATTTCCCAACCTCAGTTGGAACTGTCTGCATCTCGGTTATCCAGTATACACGATGTTAGAAAACTATCTGTGAAGATTTCCAAAACTAGGCTTTCCAATGAAAGCATTCATTAGTTGATACGGTGCTGCGAATCACACGTTAAAAGGTAAGACCTCGTTAATCCATTGCTCGCACTAGTTTTAATTTTTGGGGGTTGACGTTCGTCAGCTGGTTAGCGGAAAAACAACAACAAAACAATCATGTTTGCATCTACGGAAAGAGCTCTGCATGAATACTGTTGGACAGTTTTTTTTTATGTATGATCTTCCTCTTCGTAGTTTTTTGGCTCCTACCACAATCTGAACGAACCAAGAAAAACTGTTTTCTATATAAGTGTAGTAAGGCACGCTTCTTCTCTACTTCTCGTATAACTCAAGACAATTCTTTATTTTTTAGGTCTTCAATCCAAAAAAACTGGGAAGTTTCGCATAATTTTTATCTTCATTCTACCCAATTTCTGGTACTTAGGTTTTACTAGAAAGTTTTGCGTAATTTTCATTTTCAGTCTACCCAATTTCTTGGTCTTATAAGTGACCTCTTTCCTGATATTTGAAGAACTTCGATCAATCTTTCTGAATTACCAGTAGTGAAATAAATAAGAGCATTTCCAGACCTCGAAGATCACAGTTTTTTCCGAGACACCCTGTATATGCGTTTAAGTGATTGAAACGGTAGATGAAAATAGCACATAGATCAAATGTGACACTACTGTTTCGAAAACAAAAACGGTATTGAGTCCTTGACAGATTGAAATGGGAGAATAATCCACATTCTGTTTTTTTGCTGCTCTCCAGAACTTGTTACCGGTATGTCGATGAAAGATACACGCTATCTAAAGAACAGGCAACAGAGCATAATTGATACGTGGAAGAAAAAACATCCCCAGCTAACGTTGGAAAAGTGCTCACTTTGTTTACCGTTATTTACCGTAACATGCCGCCAAAAAGCTTGGGGCTCTCCAGGAAAACCTATTCACAACTGTTTATATCCTAATTGTCTCTTATTTACTCAGGAAATGAGCTTCTCGAACCCTTGGTTACGTGCCTGTGTTTGAACGCTTCACTGAAAAAGGGACGGAAATCAGAAGATTGTTCATATTGGGTAGGGTTAACTACAACGATATTGTTCTTCAAATGTTTGGTCCCATCAGCAATTTTAGTCCTTTTGTGGAAAAATTATCGATAAGGTCTTACTTTTTAACGTGCGACTCCCATCACGATGAATGCTACTAGTCTAGGATCCGAACCTGAATCGACCTTCACCGAGCTGATAAAAAAATAAAACATATTTTATAATGATTTCAGTATATTAGAAAAGATATTAAAAATGGGTTTGCTAAAAAAATCCTGGACAGACTATTTTTAATTATTTCTCAAAAAATGATTTTTAATAAAATTTTGCAACATCAAGATAATAAGAAAATTTTATCCTGACACAAAGTATAGAACGTATAGAATGTGTAGCCGTTGGGTTGTTTATTATTTACCTGGCCGAACTACTGGGTTGTCAGGTATAAACAGGTATGTCGATGCCAGTTACTTTCACTTGATTTGATAATAGAAAAAATTGTATATCACCATAAGCGCTGTTTTATTGTGAACACGTTGATATAAGGTTGTCTGCAACAAAAATCGGTCCTACTAGATTTCAATTTGAACGCGCTCGGAAATGTATGACAGAGAGATCCGAGGTAAGTATACCGTGTAATAATAAAGGACCCAACATCGCAGTCGCTTGGGATGGGACCCTGAATATTAGGAAGTGCGCATGCTCAGTAAGTAAACTATGGAGGAGCGACTGCGATGTTGGGTCCTTTATTATTCCGAGCGCGTTCAAATTGAAATCTTTAAAATTCGCAAACCCCTAGTAGGACCGATTTTTCTGCAGACAACCTTATATCAACGTATTCACAATAAAACAGCGCTTATGGTGATATAAAATTTTTTCTATTATCAAATCAAGTGAAAGTAACTGACCTGACAACCCAGTAGTTCGGCCAGGTAAATAATAGACAACCCAACGGCTGCACATTCTATACGTTCTATACTTTATGTCAGGATGAAATTTTCTCATCTTGATGTTGCAAAATTTTGTTAAAAATAATTTTTCGAAAAATAATTGAAAATAGTCCAGAATTTTTTCAGCAAACCCATTTTTAATATATTTTCTTATATACTAATATCATTATAAAATATGTTTTATTCTATTATCAGCTCGGTGAAGGTCGATTTAGGTTCGGATCTTCTACTATACTTGGTCTCAGAATGTGACGATCTACTACTGAAGCCATTGGCCATCTCTATTTTCCCCAAGGACTGAGCTATTTCAATTATGGAATTATATACGAATTCAAGTCACACAGTTGTTTTATTCTTTGTGGATATTCTTGAATTCCGAAATTGTATTTTCAGATGTCAATTAATTCAAATATGGTGTATAACAGTCATGAATAAATTCCACTCATTCAGATCACCAAGTATAGTTCTTGGTCGGCCTGTAAACCTTCAGATGATTTTTCACCTGTGTTGTTGCGAAGTAACAAAATTGTTTTTCTTTTAATGTTCTTCATCCGAAAATATGATATAAATTCTATTTATCTATTCGGTACGAGTTTCATATACCTCTTATACAAATTCTTAGGGATCTATGAAAGATATACATATATTCATACCAGTGAAATTAGCTTTGTTCAAGACAGTTGATGAAACAGCAATTCACTATAGGTAAATAGAATAGATGAATTAGTTATCAACAATTGAAGATCCAAAAACGCATTTTCCACATATTTTCGCTTTCATGTAAAAAGTAAAGCATTTTTCCAAAGTTTCATCTGATCACATTAGGAGAAAGCAAAAAAAACTCCCAAAAGACGTATTTTCAAAGTGGATTCGGTGCTTTTTTGCTCAGAGAATTGGCAAAACATATGGAATTTGCTTATTATTGAAAGAATAAAAGCAATTGCGAAACATCTCTGCTATCAGGTATCTTCTTATCAGGTAGTGCGATTGGTTTTGAGTTACTACAGATGTGATAAAATTTCAGATCGATGGCATGAAAAAGATTTTGCGGAATTGTAATTGTTTATAAAGAACATGAATGTCATTGCGAAAGTATTGTCATTACCATAGATTAACTCCTGTGATTTCGAACATAAAATGATAATGTCAATTAAAAAACCTGGCAATCTACTTTGAGGAAAAAAAAGATTGTTCTAAGTTCATCTAGTACAGAATCAGCAATTTCCTTCAAAAATTGGTAGCTATATCATTTATAAGTCTTGAGAAAATGTATGAGAACCAGTTCGAAAAAGAAGAGTTGTATCTTCAGTGCAAGAAAATGATAACGTCTGCATTTGAAAAAAAAAATCGTCGGTGACTGGTACGTTCCGGAAAGTGAATATTTTGGAGTTTCCAAAGATGTTCCCTTGTGAAAAACAATAATCTCCTATGTTTTCTGGCTATCGCATAGCAAATGTTTATGATTGTTTGTCCCAGTATGACGAAGTCATCTGCGTATACTATGAAGTGATGATCCAGCACTTCAGCTACATGTTATGGAACTTTCATATCCAGTTATTTCAATGAAATTGCCACAGTTTCGAAAACCAGAGAGCATTAGAAATAGCCGCACTGCGTCTTAGAAGGAAAAGGAAAATGTGCCCCAGAAAGTTTGAAGAAAAAAGATCATCGGGGTATTTCCCTAACAAAAGCAATACGGCACTAAGTTTCGTACGAATTTGAATAAAATTTATTATAGAGCTTATCAAAAGTTTCCGTGCAAAAGTTCCTCCACCCTATTTCCATATTTCCGTGATGAATGAATGGTTTCATAAAAACTCCTTTCAGATGATGGAACTTAATATATTCCGATCGAAGATGTCTGGTTCAAAGACAACATTCGAGAGGAAAATTATTTTTCGAATTCCATGACTTTATATTTACTGAGAAAGCACGGACCTACCCCTAAATGCAAAGGCTTTTGGCCGAAGATGAATTCGATATTCAGGTCAGGGTTTTTGCTATTTTCCTCCCAAGTCATGAATTTCATCATTCAAAGCGAAATTCTGTATCAACTCTTTGGTTTTTGTGTATTTTCTTAGCAGTTTTGCATCATGAACATATGCACCTTACTTGATTTCACAAGTTTTTTGACGAAATATAGATTTAAGACCAGTATTCAGAGAATAACGAGTTGTCAAGAAAAGGAGGTCCTCTTCTACAATTACTCTGTATAAATTCGAAGATTCCCGTTCCCACAAAATAGTGAGACCACATTTCAACCATTGAGTAAAAATTGTCATGCAGAAATAGCAAAATTTCAAATCTCATCGTTTATCCATCGATTCTTTGGATGTAAATCAACGAAACATACCTCTAGGACAGAGAGTTCTTCAGATAAAGCTGTATTTAATTGCCCATAATGATATTCGAATTAGTAGTGTCCACTCAAACGTAATCTACTGTCTTTCTCAGCTATTGTGATATGTAACATTTAACTGTTTGTGGGCATATGATATCACCTTATATATTTTGGAAAATACTGACAGTAGGAACTCTTGAATTGTTTCCTTTTACTTACTGTGAAATATGAATGAAAGTTTCAGTTCAGTACCGTAGTAACGTAATGGACAATTTCAAAAAATTCAAATTTTGATGCAGTTTTCATTCGGAGTTATACTCAATCTTTTGAAGATTCCCAACCTAGTTTCTCGTTCGAAAAGTGGTTCTATTTCTTCCCAAACCAGGTCTCACTATGTCATATTGTTCCGAAATCAAGAAAAGGCGCTACTTTATCGAAACACTGTATATACAGGTCCAGAGTTATTGCGATTGCCTGTGAAATATCGGGTATCTAGTCCCAGTAAGTAGAGGATTCTGAGTAGCTGTAGAAAACCTGTAACATAGCGTAAAGTTTTCAAACTGAAGCAAATCACCGCAAAAACATTCAGGCTGTTTCCATTGGTTGATATTACAGGCTGTTGAAGTTGGGGGCTCCTAAGTTTTTCCATATACCAGTATTATTGATGAAATGACGAAATTGAAATAAATATAACGATAGTGTGCCATGTATCATTTAGAGAAAAAATCGAATCAAAGATCAAAAAACTGAAATATAAATGAACAGAACATGAAACAGCGATGAAAAAATAAAAATAATTGAGAAAGGTTTAAAGTTGAAAACACTGAATTCTAAACTGTTTATATACATTATTATTACGAATCAATCAGTTCTTCATTATTTTCTACTAGATTTTCGATGTTCAGTTTTATTTTCTGTCCATTCAAATTCAGTTTCTTTTTATGTTATCGATAAATTTTTGAAAAAAATAATGATACATATGGGAATTTTGAATTTCAATTCACCCAATGAAGATCTTGCTGAAAAATTGTAATGAAATATGCAAGCTGAACGAAATACTGTATCTGATTATCGACTCTATTGATACTACCTGAAAGTTATATCGAAAGTACTGTATTTCAATTATTTGATATCTCCGATGATTTCTTGGAAGAAAATATCAGGAAAATGATTTTGAAATATTTTTTCAAAAGATCACTTGAACTATCTTCAACAAATATTGTATGTATATGTTATGGGGATTGAAAACACAAATAAAGACTGTTAAATCAAGTAAATGTCAATTCAGTTGGTTCTGTTTGAATTTATTCGCTTGAGTATTATATTCTTCATGGATTTGCAAAATTATTTCGGCCTCAACTTTCCACAAAATCAAACAATGGAAAGAGAATTTCCTGTTTTGAATGCACCCATCCCAAAAGTATAGTCATCGCAAAACATTCAGCAGAACGTTCGTAGAAAATTAAATGGTATTTTTGGTCTACTGCCGTGTGTGTTTGAATTTAAATTATTTTTTAACAATGCATTTAACTAATTTACTATTTCCGATTAGTACTAGGACCTTTTGTATTCCTTTATCTGGAAGTTTGGCGGTTTCTTTCTACCACTGTGTATATTTCGAAAATTGCCGCTAAAGTGTCAAACTGAAATCCAAAACATCCAGATCTATTCCAATATCGGTTCCATTTCCGAATGTAAAGGGAATAGTCCACTCCAGATCAGATTTTTGTTAATTTCCACCTTGAAATAGAATATATTCGCTAATACACGGCGTCTATGAAAAATACGCAGTTTTCAACGGATAGAAATGGGATAATGAAGTGAATTATTGATATGAGAATCTCAGGAAATAGAGAATCATATCAAGAAGATAGCTTTTCTCAGAAACCAGATCAAAACTCATCTCGTTGATTATCCAGCTTGACTTTCATCTTTTACCGAGAATTCATACATAAAACGTTAGATCTTGAAAGGAGTTCCTAGGAGCAATATAAAACCAATTTTCCCCATCTTCATGAGATATTCTTCATACTGATAATGAACTGTTTTCGAGATGTCTCAGTTTTTATTATAAGGGTAAGATATTTCAATCGGATATGTATGTACACGATATGAAGTCTTCAGAGGAGTTTTGTGGAATTTGCTCATTTGATGTTTCATTTTTCACCCTTCTTGAGAAACTTACTCGATGTTATTCTGCCGATCAAGCATGTTTTTAACAAATGGAAATAGTCCCAATGTCCATTTCCATAATATGTAAAGCGACAAAAAGCATTTGATCATATTCCTGCCTGAAGAAGTAATCCAGTCAGTGAAAGGGTTTTTTCTTGATTCAATCTGACAAAAAACCCAAATCATTATACTCTTCAGTGAGAGTATATTCTCTTCATTTAATCTTTTGGATAAATCAAATTATTCTCAGAGAAAAGAGTTCTCGAGAAAGCTAGCCAGAGAGAACCTACCATATTCATATCCATGCCAAGATGAACCAAAAAACTCATTCTTGATATTGATTTATGAAATGAATCGTTATCATTTTTCTGGTTGTTTCGGTCATGTAGAATTTGTGGATTCCAAAATCAACATTGAAGTTGAAGATAGGTCTGATGAGAACCTTTCTAGTCATCTCAAAAATGTTCATCAACATAAAGTTTCATCTTGCATATATCTCATATGGGAAAATACCATAAAAATGAGTTTTTTTTTCAATGCAAATAGTTAAAGAGATCGTTTCCTCAATGTGAGAAATTTGAAAACTTCCAAAAATCTGATCTGACGTTCGATTTACATTCGAATGGAAAAAACATCCCATCATGCTCGAAGTTCCGCTATTCCAATCCTAATCGAAAAATCGACCGGCGATTCTTCGAGTTCATCGTAAATGACTAAACACCTTATGAAACATCTAAACCATATATATTAAAAGTCGTACTCTAAACAAAAATGTCATAAATTACTAAACAACTGATCCCAGCACGTCCATCACGCCTTTGCATGTCCATAGCCTACTCGCGTATGAAATCGATTGCAAGAGCCCTCTCCAGCTAAAGTGGACATTTTCATGATAGCCCAGGAAATATGGGGTTTCGAGTCGGAAAAAAATCATGGGAGTTTGTTCTCTTCTGGTAATAATCAGGGAGTGCATCTTGAGTATAAATTGAAACTGAGGTGGCTGGGGAGGAGGTGCTAACGCCACCATCTTGAAAAATGATTTTCGTTCAATAACTCCCAAACGGCATGTCGCTGAATGTCATGGTCCGTCATCATCACTCTATCAAAACTAGACGGAGAGCCAGAGCCCAAAAAATTCTCTGAATTTACTAAGCCTGTTTTTTTTATGGCTTAATGCAGTGGTTGTGTACACAAACATACTGCGATCAGTCAGGCGAAACTGAGAACAGGTGTCTCAGGTACGCTATCGAACCTGCCGTATCTGCCGAGGTAACAAAACGAATTTAATGAAGCTGAGAATCGTTATACAGATTGTATATTGCATATACATAAAAGGTACGACAGTCAGTCAGCTGAATATGGGGACGGAGCTGGTCAGTCGGTCGCAATGTATGTACAAAAAATAAATACGGTGCAATTAATTTACTACACTTCAAAATTTTTGTGAGGGTATTGAATGCTATATGAAACATGAAAAAAATTATCAGTTATCGATTTTGCGGAACAACGCCCGTCAGTCAGCAAAAATAGAAATGAAAATTTCGCGCACGCACTCGGCCTTGAAAGCGATTTTAAATCAGAGTATCGTCACAGCTTAACTAAGCTGTGGTATCGGACTGAGCGCAGGTATACTCGTATGTAAGAGACCTATCTTGCTTGAAACCTGTCTGCTAGTGTACGCGTCCCAGTAATTGACAACAATTCCGGCAAGTATATCGTATATCGCAAAAAACATGCGAAAATTTTTTCTGTAGAGATTCCTGCACTGACACCTCTCGGAAATAGTTCTGACAAGTGGCAGCCTATTGACCTACTGTGTAGGGAAAGTTGAGTCTGGTCTGAACCTATTTTCCTTCAGATGATTCGATTCGTATCCAGTTTTCAAGTGTATTCACCGTCTATGGAGAAAGAACATAAAACAAGTGTACGAGTTACACGCAACTTTCCAGTGTTGCAGCAACAAATTGCCTCATGGGATTCAGGTTCACTGAATAGATGGAATGCAGTAAAAATAAATTGTCTGGTGAACTCAAATCACACCTTGAAACTGCGGTTTCAGAGTATACAATTTTGTTCCGTAGTTTTCTTGGTTTGTAACCTATTCTAATCTGAAGAAATGAGATTGAATATCGGAATTTATACAAGTGTAGAAGGGCATATTTTTGATCTACCCCCAAAAGTTGCTGCGCCAATGGAAAAATAGTGCTTTCTGGATAGAACAAGTCCAATTACTCAGCAACTTCTCGTCATCTCGAATTTTGCCTATCAAAAAATAATAAGAACTAATATATACGAAACACTTATCGTTGGAGTTTCAGAAACTAGATCCGTTTCCGTTCTCAAAACTTATACCAAAATTCCTGTTTAAATGCAAATATCACTTGCTTGACAATTCTGATCGTGAGAGCGAAATGAATGAATTTGGTGATTCGGAGCAAGAGTAAATTAAGCAAATATTAGTTGTAATAAATATTATCTAGGAGTATAATAACTGTTATATATTGTTATATTATTATTACTAAATGGCCTACTTACTTATTTCGTTTATTAAATAATAAAGAAAAAAGCAAACCGCCACCTGCGACGCCAAGCCCGCGCGAAATTTTCATTTCTATTTTTGCTGACTGACGGGCGTTGTCCCGCAAAATCGATAACTGATCATTTTTTTTATGTTCCATATAGCATTTAATACCCTCACAAAAATTTTTAAGTGTAGTAAATTAATTGCACCGTATTTATTTTTTGTACATACATTGCGACCGACTGACCAGCTCCGTCCCCATATTCAGCTGACTGACTGTCGTACCTTTTATGTATATGCAATATACAATCTGTATAACGATTTTCAGCTTTATTAAATTCGTTTTATTACCTCGGCAGATACGGCAGGTTCGATAGCGTACCTGAGACACCTGTTCTCAGTTTCGCCTGACTGACCGCAGTATGTTTGTGTACACAACCACTGCAATACGCCATGAAAAAACCAGGCTTAGTAAATTCAGGGAATTTTTTGGGCTCTGGCTCTTGGTCTAAACGGGGATATTTTGAAAATTACGTGTATTTCCAAGTAGAATTTGAAATAACTCCGTATTTATTCTACGAGAAAATATTGAATGAAAATCATTTTTTCCCTTTTCCAGCAGCACCAATTAAAATTCACACTCAGGCGACACTTTTTTATCATCCCCGAGAGAAAACAAACTCACTTATTTTTTTGCAACTGAGCTCCCCTTTTCGAATATATTCCCTGGAGTATGACGTGATCCAATTATTCTGGAGATCCAATCAATCCAGTGGATTCTGAAATGCAGTGCTTGAGTAGGAACTGCATCCGTCATTTGTTATTTCTGTCACTTTGGTGGAAATGGATCTTAATGAGGCTATATTGCTTGTTCCGAAGTAAATCAGTGAGAAGCACGTTTGCCCAATATGAAAAATGCAGCAAATGATGGTGACAACTTGATCGAAGCAATTATGCAGCTGTGAAAAACTGTTTTTTCTACGCAAAGGTTTTACTATTAACTAGAAACAATTGTTGTTAGGTTGATTGTTGGAGAACTTTTTTGAACTGGTGCAGAGACAGTGTATCTCTGTCTTTTTTTGACACTCCACTTATCGAAGGATGGAAATACACGAGTTCTGTCAAAAATTTTCACGAGTTTTTTAAAAGGAAATCGCTATTAGCTTCGAGTGAATATGTTGCTGAAAATTATGAAAATTGATTTAGTTGAGATTGACATAGTTTCTTTCGAAAATGTTATGTTATATGAAATATAATATATGAAACTATGATTATCAATGTTGTGCTTTTTATGGAAGCCAAATCAGATATCATCCATTGAATTGTTTGATTCTACCAATAAACAATTGACACTAAGCTATCAAGTTTTCGGAACCATTTTTGGTCTGATTACATAAAAAGAATAGAGTATATTGAGAATGAATGTCTTTTTTTTCATGAACTCAACTATATTTATTAAATCATCTGTTCATTTATAATGAGGATTTTCAGGATCTATTGCATTTAAAATGTGAAATTTCATTTTTATATCCGGTCACATGGTGTTTTGCTCACTAAAAACATCTGCAGATGATGGTAGTAATAAACATTGAGGATATTGACAGCAAATTATTAAAGAACTAATTACCTACTATTCACAAGTGTTCTATTTTCCATGTTTTCAAGACTAGCTCTGTTTATCAAGATGCCCAAAGTAGGTGGTTCGAAGATACAACGCATGTATGATTTCTAGCAATCCTGATCATACTGAGACGATGGAGTGCCCCTTTTCAATACATTGGATCCCAAATAAAACTGGTCCGTATAGTTTTTGAGCATAATTTAAATGTGATAGTATCAATATCTTACACAGGACGGTTTCCATCCTCTTATTGAGCACAAAATATCTTGCCCGCTACTGCGTTTGTGATGAATATGGGGACTGTAAAATGCATCTGCTTTTTGACATTATTTTGAGCCTAACTCCTGACTTGCTCTATTAATACCTATTGAAACGAACTGTTTGGGGAAACTCCGAATATAGAAAGCATTATTGTTGTGTTGTATTGATACGCAACGCTTTCAACCAGCACTCTGTATGTTGGTGAATAATTAAAAATGACGAGCTGCCATGCCATGGGATCCAATCCTCTTTTACCTCGAAGTCATAAGAGTAGTTTGATGTGACACACCCTATATAAGCCTTCATTACAGAGTGAAATTGACAGAAATATTTCCCAATGATATTTCTCATTTTGATTTGCTTTCACTTGTCCATCTGTTTGAATCATTATCAGAGTACGTATCATTTAATACGACCCAATCTAGATGAATCGTGGCCTGAGAATTTTTGCTTTCTTTTGATATTCGTCATTACCTTATCGCCTACCTACTTCTTCTTTTTCTTCTTCTTCTTTGTTTGTTGGCCCCAGCTTCCAGTAGTTGGCGCTATAATGACCAGCACTCTTCTCATTGGTGTTGCCCAACAAGAATGAGAAGAGTGCTGGTCATTATAGCGCCAACCACTGTATATGACAACGGGAAAGCACAGAACACTGTAAAACTCAAGGCACAGATACTGTGGTGTGGAGTTGCAAATGGTGTGAGTGTGATCACCAGGATCAAGTCGTGTGAAGTGATCCACCCTGTCAAATTTTCTCACTTCTGTGTCACGTAGATTGAAATGTGATATTGGTTTTGAGTGGGGCTCACGCTATGAAACAGTGGAATTAATCAAGTAATGTGTTGTCAATGTGTACTCTCAACGATTTGTAAACAAATCATTCATTTATCAAATTAATGAAAAGCCCTATCCCACACATTTGCACAGTTATGCGGAAAAATATCGCAATTTGTTTTATTTACGAATCGAATTTGATTTAGAGCTTGGTAGGAAGTCATTTCGGACATATATGAATTTTTATTCGGTGTATTGCTTGAAACTTGTTTAGACGAACATTTCATAGAGATTGTTGTATGTTCCTATGTTCAAGATTTCAGAGTGCAGAAATTTTTCCCATGACATCAATTGCAGCACTATGAGATGTAACAAACATACAAAGAATATCCTATGGGAGTATTCGAATGTTTTCAGAATATTGATGATGTTTGTATTCTAGTGATATAAATACTCGGAATGTAATGACCACTTTCTGAGAGCGTTCATAGAAAGTTCACCAGTGTCATATGTTACAGGCACGCATGAATATTCAAGGAGTCCTGTTTTGAAAATTCATGGGATATACAGCGTGTTCCAACGAATATTTGCACCCCCTCAACAACCGATAAAATGAATGTTCTGGCGAACATTCAAAAATACTTCCATTTAAATATCGAAGGGATTTTGTTTTAATAATTCGTGCAACTTCAATCCTATGTTGGGAGAAGCAACCTCCACAATATTTTAAATGAGACGAGGAGTCAAATGATTTGAAATTTGGAAGGGGATTGCATTACTTGCACAACCTTTTTTGGTTTTTTATTCGATCTATTACTAATCAGATAATAGCGTCATAAAGTTTCCAATTATAAAAACTGATAAAGGCCCAACAAGATTGAAACTAACGAATGTATTGCTGGAAATTACCTTCATTAACCTCCATACAATAATACAAACTTGATGACTTTCAATCTATTCATCGGGAACTGCAGCAAAGAATTATTACCGACAAATTAATAACTCCTGATGTTCTGGAAAATGGAAGATATGGTTTTCAATCAAGATTATATTATTGTATGTTGATGGAGGTCATTTCTAGCAATACATTCGTTAGTTTCATTCATTTGGGGCGTTTATTTATTTTCAAACATCGAAACTTTATGACGCGATTTCTTGGTGAATTATCTATCGATTGAAAAAAAAAGAAGGTTGTATAAGTCAAAAAAAAACCTTCTTGCGGGAGGTTCCTACCTCCAGCACAGGGTGAAAGTTGTACAAATTATTTTTGCATAAACATTTGTCCTTCCCATATCAAAATGGGTGTGTTTTTGGATTCTCGTCATAATATTCATTTTGCTGAATGTAAGGTGCAAATTTCCATTGAGACACGCTGTATGCAGGAATCTATTCTCTGATTAGTGTTTCGAACATATTTCATAGACTACTACCAACCCAGTCAACCAAAGTGGTTTGGATTCCACTTCATAACCTTTAGGTCCAGGGAAAATCTTGCTCGTTGAAGCCCTTCAATTACTTTCTGAGGATTTTATGAATTTCAAAGTTGCACCCAGCTGCCTCCATACAATAATACAATCTTGATGACTTTCAATCTATCCACCGAGAACTGCAGCAAAGAATTATTACCGACAAATTAATAACTCCTGATGTTCTGGAAAATGGAAGATATGGTTTTCAATCAAGATTATATTATTATATGTTGATGGAGGTCATTTCTAGCAATACATTCGTTAGTTTCAATCATTTGGGGCGTTTATTTATTTTCAAACATCGAAACTTTTTAACGCGATTTCTTGGTGAATTATCTATCGATTGAAAAAAAGAAGGTTGTATAAGTCAAAAAAAAAACCTTCTTGCGGGAGGTTCCTACCTCCAGCACAGGGTGAAAGTTGTACAAATTATTTTTGCATAAACATTTGTCCTTCCCATATTAAAATGGGTGTGTTTTTGGATTCTCGTCATAATATTCATTTTGCTGAATGTAAGGTGCAAATTTCCATTGAGACACGCTGTATGCAGGAATCTATTCTCTGATTAGTGTTTCGAACATATTTCATAGACTACTACCAACCCAGTCAACCAAAGTGGTTTGGATTCCACTTCATAACCTTTAGGTCCAGGGAAAATCTTGCTCGTTGAAGCCCTTTAATTACTTTCTGAGGATTTTATGAATTTCAAAGTTGCACCCAGCTGCCTCCATACAATAATACAATCTTGATGACTTTCAATCTATCCACCGAGAACTGCAGCAAAGAATTATTACCGACAAATTAATAACTCCTGATGTTCTGGAAAATGGAAGATATGGTTTTCAATCAAGATTATATTATTATATGTTGATGGAGATCATTTCTAGCAATACATTCGTTAGTTTCAATCTTTTGGGGTTTTTATTAATTTTCAAACATTGAAACTTTATGACACGATTTCTTGGTGAGTTATCTATCGATTGAAAAAAAAGGGAAAAGGTTGTGTAAGTCATGAAAAACCCTCCTTGTGGGAGGTTTCTACCTCCAGCATAGGGTGAAAGTTGTACGAATCATTTTTGCATAAAAATTTGTCCCCCCCTATATTGAAATAGGTGTGTTTTTGGATTTTCGTCATAATATTCATTTTGCTGAATGTAAGGGTGGTGCAAATTTCCATTGGGACACGCTGTATGCAGGAATTTATTCTCTGACAAGTGTTTCGAAAATAGTTCATTGACTACTACCAACCCAGTCAACCAAAGTGGTTTGGATTCCACTTCATAAACTGTAGGTCCAGGGGAAATCTTGCTCGTGCAAGCCCTTTAATTACTTTCTGAGGATTCTGTGAATTTCAAAGTTGCACCCAGCTGCTAGTTTTTAGTCCTACCCTGTTCGTGAATCTAAAGCAACGCATTCATAATTAAATAAACGCCAAATTAATCATTTTGTGATATTATGTGCCCGCTTGTGTGACCCTGGCACTTTGAAACCGTTTTCGTGTTTAATGAATACCCCTGCAAAACTTCTTTTCATGGGAGTGTCGAAGCAAATTGAATGCACTTTCAACAAAACGGAATTGGTAAATCAATAACGGTGAATTGATGGTTCATGAGCACAGAGTTCATAAGCCGGCATTGCGCTAATTAAATAACTCGAACAAGGAAACGCCTTTTTAAAAATATTTATTTTACAAAAAGAACGACTATCTCACAAGAGAGCAGACAAAAGAATGAAAAGAATACATGGATTTTAATTGCAAGTTAACAAGTTGTCGTACAAGTGTAGATTAGGATTCCTGGGATGATGCTGCTGGGTCAGCAGAGTGAGTGACCGGGCTGTGGGAACGGTGACCACGTAACTCCTCCCTCCTTAGGCCGAAAAAATAATGGAATTATTTTGGCGGGTTGGAACCATTTCTGTTTCGTTCGTACTTTCTTCGTTTTGGGTAATTTTCGAACGGATTTTTCGGCATGGTATTATTTTTCTCCAGTTCGTCTTCTTCATTGAAATTATTAGAACCAATAATAGGGCTAAGGTCCCAATAAGCAGGCCAAAAATATTGATGTTATTTTTGGGGTTCTTCGATTTGTTGATCGGTGTCAGTCGGTCCGCTATATTGTTGATTTCATATATTTCGTCAACATTCAGTTTGGTGAAGTTTGGTGTTTCGTACATTTGTGAAGTTTCCTTTTCTTCGATTGGGAATTTGGGCAAAATTAGCGGTTTGCCTTGTAGTATTTTTATGTCGTTGACGAAAATTTTATTTTGGAGATGAATTTCGCAGGTCTCTGGAATCTTTACTAGGGTGGGTACGTTTATTTCGAAATGCCGGTCGGTTTTGCATTTCGAAAATACTTTTTCGTTCTGGACTGGAATTATCAACACTTCTTCTCGAGTGACTTGTTCGATTATTGACTCCGCTACATTGATCTGGATGGGATGGCAATCGTCAGTGGAATTTCCTTCAATCAGGTGGGTCGTGCAGTGGTCTTCTGGAAAAAGATCTTCGGTGCAGAAGTACGTTTCTTCCAATACAGGACATGGGCTCGATTCGAACTGGATTTTCTTGTTACCTCGTGCCAAATATGGGTATTTAGGAACAAAGGTATATCGGTTGTGAATGATAGGATATAGGTGGAAAAATTTAAGAACTTCGTTTCTAATAATCGGGACATGAATCGCAAAAATCAGTCTGTTATTTGAGAATGTTACTTGTGTACCGAAAAATTGATAATATGTCAACATATTATTGAATTTTGGTATATTCGAATCAGTGTACATGTTCGTCAAGTAATCGATCATTTCTTTCAATTCTGAGCTTGATATTATGGAATTATGTAATGCATTCAATTTCGCGAATGTTATGGCGTCTTCCAAATTATCGATAAAAGTGATAATATTTTGGCAATCAAGATTGATTTGTGAAAGTATTCCTTGAAAGGTAATATATCTCATCAGATCCTTAATAGTTTTCTGAGTTGTTTCTTGGAATATCATCAAGCTGTTTTTCAGATTTTCTTGATTCGAATTGAGGGTATTTATGGTTTTATTGTAGTGAGAAATGAGTTTTTTCGATAGGGAAATTTGCATGTTGAGTTCATTTATCAAATTTTCTTGGTTTCGTTCTAATAGTGATATGCTTTCGTCGTATCTTTTTCCGTCATCGGCATCAAGTGTTCCAAATAACCAATTTTCAATTTTACCAATACCATTGATCAGGCCTCTTTTAGTTCGAATATGAGGTTGGAGGTTTTCGAATTTGTTTTTTGTTGTTTGAATAAGATACTCACTTCTGGTTAATAAGCTATTTGCCAATCCGTGATAGGAAATTGGGTTATTTATTTCTCCTTTCTCAAAAGTATTTTTTATCAATTTGAAATAGTCGTCTAGATTGTTCAATTGGGTTATTATAGGACTTAGTTCTATATAATGTAAAAATGTATGTTTAGTGTATATTATTTTTGAGTTTCCTAGCTGGATAGGAAGAATGGGGTTGGTTAAAGGGGTGGTTTGGATGTCTTCTTCACTGCTTTGTACTTGGAGTACGTGAAGTAGAAGGTATAGGATCGGTGTATATGTCTGCATGATCGTTGTGTTTCTGTAACAAAGGTGTTTTTGTCATTTTTGGTTTTCTGGCAATTGTTTTGTGATAAGTGCCTTTGTTCGTTTTCAGCTTTATGTCGGTTTCTTTGAGTATTTTTGTCTGTTTGAATTTAGGTCGATCTTTATTACGCGCTTTTGTTCTTACGTATGCAATTTGTTCATCGTGAAAATTTGGAGGTTCATGTCTTTTCGTATTTCTTTCGGATATAATTTTTTCTTTGGTGGTTTGGTTAGAATTTTTTATTACTTCGTATAGTTTTTGAGCGTTCTCTTTGTGTTTTTGAACGTAATCAGATACTATGATATGGTCATTAAGGTCAAATGGATTGTTAGTATTTATATGACCTTTGATAATTTCGAAAGGTGTGAATTTAGTGACATTATGTATCGAGTTGTTATATCCTAGAATTGCTCTTTTCATTAACTGTTCTGGGGTGAAATTTTTTCCTTCCTCTTTCAAACATCTATAGTGTTCGATCAAAGTAGAGTGAAATCTCTCGACTGGAGAGTTTGAATTACTATTTTTCGATGTCGTGTAGTGTAGTTCGATGTTATAAATTTTACAAAAATTCTCTAGATCTTTATTTTTGAATTCGGTACCCCTATCCGTGGTGATTTTCAGTGGTAGGCCATGATGAGTGATGAAATTGATAAGGTTTTCCAGTACTAATACTCCTGATAACGATTTGAGTGGATATGCTTGACCATAGCGAGAGAATGTGTCAATAATTGTTGTGAAAGTTTCTTTCGAAATTTGGAAAGAATCTATGTGAATGTGTTCGAATGGTCTCGAGGTTGTAGGTGTTAAATTAAATTTAATGACAGGTGGGTTTCTGTCATATTTATTTTTTTGGCAAGTCTCGCAATTATTGATGAAGTTTTGTATATCGTCTGACATTTTTGGCCAATAAAATCGTGAACTAAGAGATAATTTCATTTCATTTATACCTCTGTGACAAGTTTTTGTGGTATGGTACATCTCAAGTTTTTCTTTTTGTTCGTTAAGAGTTTCTATATCTGTCAGGAAAGTTGGGCAATGAACGATTTTGAAAGAAGAATTTTTAAATAAATTTTGGATGGTTGTACTGAAAATTTGTGATACTGCAGGACTTCTGAAATGAAATGCAAATGTTTGTTTCGGGTCAATGAATTCTTTGAGAAGTTTGATGATGTTTTGTGTCATGTTTCTGGATGAAATGGTTACATAAGTACGGAAATTGTCGAAAACTTTTTCTACTCTGCATTGAATATTTTCGATATCGCCGACTGCAACGATAATTTGATTTTTATATGTATTAACTGATCTTTCTGAAATCGGGATTTTGAAAATAGGTTCCTCGAGAGAGGTATGAACAGTTTCTAAATCTGAGGGGGCATTGTTTTCCGTTGGTTTTGGAGGAACAATTTGGATATCAGATAGTATATTGATTCGTTTTTCTGGCTTGATGGGTTCTAAAATTTCGTTCAAAAGGTCGTTGTCTAAAACAGGAAGATCGCTGGGATTGTTGAGGAAATCACCAATGATTTCATTTGAATCACCAGGGTTGTTTTCGACTGAGAGGGTTTCTAGTGCGTTCAAATCAACATTAATGGGTATTCTGGAAAGGGCATCGGCTGCTTTATTAGAAAGTCCTTTTTTATACTTTATAACATAGTCGAATTCTTCCAATTTCAAACGCCATCGCACAAGCCTAGAATTCGGTTCTTTTAATGAGAAAAGCCATTGAAGGGGCTTGTGATCGGTGAAAATTTCGAATCGTTTTCCGAAAAGGTAGGGTCTGAAATACTTGCAACTCCAAACGATAGCAAGAAGCTCTTTCTCTATGGTTGAATAATTTATTTCAGGTGGATCGAGAGTTCGAGAGGCATAACAAATTGGGTGACCATTTTGTGACAAAATGGATCCAATGGCATAATTAGAGGCATCGGTGGTAACTTGAAATGGTTTTTCGAAGTCTGGGTATGCAAGAACAGGTTCGGATGTTAATATCGATTTACAAGTATTGAAGCAATTGATGAATTCTCTAGTATGTTCTACTTTGGCATTCTTTTTTAAGCAGTTCGTCAGGGGTTTTGTGAGTTTGGCAAAGTTGTTTATAAATTTTCGATAATATCCTAATAGACCTAAAAATGATTTTATTTCTCTTTGAGTTCTAGGGATCGGAAAATTCTGAACAGCTTTAATTTTTTTTGGATTTGGCTTAATGCCTTCGGGGGTGATGATATGGCCTAGAAATTCCACTTCTTTTCGTAGAAATTCTGTTTTATCAAGTTGAATTTTGAAGCGTGCTTCGCGTAATTTGGAAAAGACAAGTTTAAGGTTTTGTATGTGTTCTTGAAGTCCCGTGCTGAAAATTATTATATCGTCCATATATACCATACATACTTTATTTTGTAAGTCTTTCAGGACTTCGTCAAGAACTCTCTGAAGACTTGATGGAGCGTTTTTCAATCCGTAGGGCATGCGTACAAACTCGTAGTGTCCGTGCTCGGTATTAAAAGCCGTTTTTTCTATAGAATTTTGAGCCATTTCGATTTGATGAAAACTACTCGCCAAATCGAGGGTGGAAAAATATTGTGCTCTACCTAGTTTATCTAATATGTCATTAATATTTGGGAGTGGGTATCGATCGCTGATCGTTTTGTCATTGATTTTCCGGTAATCAACTACCACTCGCCATTTTGGCTTTCCGGAAGAATCCAGTTTTTTGGGGACTATCCAGATGGGCGAACACCATGGACTAGAACTCGGCCTAATTATATTTTTTTCAAGCATATCATTTATTTGGCGTTGGACTTCTTTTTTATGAATATGTGGGTACCGGTACGATTTGCTATGAACAGGAATTTCATCGGTTGTTCTAATTTCGTGTTTAATTTTTGATGTAAATGTGAGTTCGTCTCCGGGTTTGAAAAATATATCTGAAAATTCTTTACATAATTTCCTGATAGCTTGTTTTTCTTCGGTGTTCATATGGTCCGTCCTTATCAAGTCGTTTATGTTAATTTCATTTGTAATTTTTCGTGAGTCTCTCGGTATATTTTCAAAGGTTTCAAAAGAGAATATTTCGAATGTTGATCGTTCAAAATTCTGTACTGGAAGTGGTTCTATCAATTTAACTGAAATTGTTCGATCGGTGGGGTTCTGAACTTCCATAAGGGCATATCCGTTTTTAGAAACAGTCAAAATTTGTGGAATATAAAGATCATTTAGGGTACCTTCAACAGTGAGAACTTCGCCGTCGGCTATAGAAACGGGCAGATACTTAATTATTCTTTCTTGTGGATTAACAGAAAAAGAAAAACAAGTATCTGTGGATTTTCTGAATTTAAAAGGTATTTCTACGTGATTCCCGACTAATCTTTTATTCAAAAGATCAATATTGAGATTCATATTTATCAAATCTGACAGTCCTAAAACTCCGTCAAAAAATTCGTGAAAATCGAATAGTATGAAGTTTATTTCATAGTTGGTGTTGAATTCGGAGAATGCTGGTAATAGAGCTTGATATCTTACTTTTTGGCTCCCTACTGCTGTTTTGATAATTGTATTTGAGTGGTAAATTTTGTGTGGGTAAAATTTTTCGACAATCGATGGTTTAATAATCGATCTCGAGCTTCCCGTATCAATTAATAGTTTTATTATTCTGTTTTTATACTTTAGTTCGACGTAAGGCAAGGCATTACTACAGAATAAATGGATTTCGGTTAAGGTGGGCATTCTGGTTGGTTTATTGATTGAAAATTTACAGGTTCGTCATTGTCGATGTCTTGGTGGTACTCGTTTTGAAAGTTTTGTTGGTTGTGAGAATACGCGATATGATCTGTATAATAGTTTTCATCTGTCGAGTATTGATTTTCGAATAACTCTTGGTTAGTCTCGTTATAGTCAGGTGAGTCCTCGTATTCGTTTGAAAAGAGTTCCTCGGACACAAAATTTGGTCTTTGGTTTGATGTAAAGAAATTTTGTGAATTTTGATAATTATTTGGGTGTTTGAAGTTAGTTTGTTGGGGAAAAGATCTTTGAGATATTCTTGTTGGATTTCTTGACGTGGTTGACATTGGTTGGGGTTTTGGTAATTGGTTTGAAGGAATATTTTTTGGTTTGAAAACATTTTGGGGAGGTCCAAACACTTCGCGATTTGTGGGGTATCTTTGAGGTGGAAGTTGTTTGGGTTGGATATTGATTGGTTGATTGGGCCAGTTGGGCGTCGTTGAAAAATTAGAATTGAAAACTTTTTGGTCGTTTCTTGGATAAAAATTTGACATGGGTGTGTTTTCGTTCGGGTTTAATGGTCTTTGAGGTTTAGAAATGTTGGTATTGAAGTATTGACGATTGGAAACATTGAATTTAGGTTTGTAATCATTAAGTGAACCATACATTTTCTCAAAATTCTCAAATTCGTTTACATATGCTATCGCATCTTCTAATGAAGCAGGTTTCTTAAGATGCATATTATTTCTAAGTGTACCTGAACAGCCTGCAATGAATGTACTGAGGGCAACTTTATGATAATGAGTTATTTGGCACAATTTTTCACCTTGACTGAGATTTGGGTCATTGCTTACTCTTTGTACAACACTACTTCTCAATAATTGTAATCTTGTACCAAAAGAAGTAAGATCTTCCCCTCTATAAGGCCTATTTCTAGTGAGTTCTTGAACTAAACAGTCTAAATCTCTCCTATCGGAAAAACATTGTTGTAACGCGGCTTTCAGAGTATCCCAAGTATTGAGTTCGGCTCTGTTTCCTACCATATACTCGGCTTTACCTATTAATTTTTCTTGAATACACTCGAGAATATGATTATCGAGTTCAACATTGTTATAGGTTCTATATGTATTTACTAAATTGTCACATCTATCGATAAATCTATTCAATGTGTTGCTATCACCATCAAATTGTTTCAAGTTACTGATTCTAGATTTGAATAAATTCCAATCTACTACTCGAGCTTGAGGTTGATCTACTGGTGGAACCATTGTTGAAATATTTGGATTTGATTCGATAGTGTCAAAATTAACTAGATTATTTTGAAATGATAATGTACTTAATCTTGTTGAAATGTCTTCGATATCTGTCATTAAATTATTATTTTATTGATTGAGAGAGAAAAAAAAATCCTAAATTAATTGTCTCGAATAGACAGCGATTCTAAAAAATCCTAAATTAATTGTCTCGAATAGACAGCGATTCTAACTATCTTCACCGAAGTCCTTAAACAGAGGGTTCGGAAAGGCGAGAAGGAAATATTTGGCACTTACAGTACGAGTATTCGGGTCTGCAGTTTCCAGTTTCCTCTCCGTTGATTCTTTGTAGTTCTCCTGGAGGTGGATCGTCTCGTCGTCCGCTCGTTCGGGTCGGTCCTTGAAGGGTTTGTTGAATTTGTGCTGAAGGGGTTGAAACTCCACGACGCAAATTTTCTTCTTCGCGCTGCACAAATCCTACTGACTGCGCCAATTAAATAACTCGAACAAGGAAACGCCTTTTTAAAAATATTTATTTTACAAAAAGAACGACTATCTCACAAGAGAGCAGACAAAAGAATGAAAAGAATACATGGATTTTAATTGCAAGTTAACAAGTTGTCGTACAAGTGTAGATTAGGATTCCTGGGATGATGCTGCTGGGTCAGCAGAGTGAGTGACCGGGCTGTGGGAACGGTGACCACGTAACTCGCTTTCAACTTCAAAGCGGTTTGATGAATGGACAGTCGTTCACCATGATTTTATATTCGTTCATGGTCAATGTCAGAAACGCGATTTTTTCAATCATGCAAAAATTGGAATGCTTCGATCGTCGATTCATTTTCGTTCGCATGAAAAAATCAAATATGGTTCAATTCAGAGAGAATTTTTGACCAGTTATGAAATATTTTTGTTCCAGTAGAGCTCGCCAGTATTATAGCACAGGACATTTCAGTCTGTGTTCGAAAATCCCGCAAGAAATGGTTATACGAACGGTACTGGTAAATGGTACTGATTGGATAATATCAGACTATGGCTCAATCCACTTACTCCTAAGCTAGCCTATCATTGCGCCTCGTATTTTTAGAGTTATCTATCCAGTTTGCTTTCAGGAATAACTACCTAGCCTTGACAAAAGATTCTTCATAAGGCTCGAAGTTTTTGATTTTCCTACTGTCGATACCTGCCTTGCACAATAACGAAAAGTATCACCGTTTCCTGAATTCCCACTAAAGATGGGACAGGTGTTTCGCTATACAATAGTTACCTTAAGCAGGATTTATCCCACAGGACACTGTGATTGTTTTTGTTGAATATGTGTAGTTTGTTCATACCTTCCGGCTGAAGGAGAAATATTTTATTTTGTCAGGCCTCTGCCATACAAATATTTTTGTGAAGCAAATGTTCTTAATGCAGACCGCCCATACCAGTTCACGATTGTAGTTCAAGAACTGTCGATTTGGATAATCTAACTTGCAGAATATTCATTCTCATTTTTGGTTACGTAACCCAAAAAGTGGGGATGTGTCAACGTATCCAATCAGAACCACAACCAAAATTCTTGAGTTGAATCTTCCTTTCCGAAAAATCACAGAAGAAAAAACAAAAAAAGCAGCATAATCCAAGAACAAAACTTTGAACAAAAAAAGCATGCTAAAATCTATGCTGGATGTTACAATGATACAGTTTGTCATAGTACCCATTATGACCCATGAACTATTTTCTTAAGGAAATGACAACAGAATCCAAACGATTGGAAACAATACTTATTCTGGACCAGGAAGCACCATGATAAGTGATGAATATCACCACATTCAAAGACCTGAACTGCACCCCTGTATAGACAAAATCGGTCAAAATGGCAAGAAATAACTTGTACTAGTCGAGGAATACCCAAACCCAAGACTTGCCGGTCTATTAAATTGTTACTCAAGTGTTGTGTATGGCCATAGGGCTATTTTCAGAATATACATCCAGTTTCTTGTTCACAACCTCGAGAAGACAAAGATTCTACTCTCACGCGGAAAAAAGGAAAATAAGAATTCCGTACTCACGTGACCAGATACACCACTGGAATTCCACAAGAAGGTAGAATACATCGACGTTCTTTGAACATTAGTAAGATAGCATGGAACTTTACATGGAGAATTCAATCAGAAAGAGTTAAGTTTCTTATCAGCAATATAGTCAAACTATTGGACCATGGATTCACACGACTATCATAAGACGAATGTTAACTTCTTTTACTGCTATCCAGACCTCTGAAACTCATCAAGTGACGTGGCAGACCAGATTCGAATAAGAACATGTTTCATCATCACTGGAGACCTGGCCTCTCAAAGTGACACTGTCATTCTGATGTGGAAGAAATGACATATCACATCTGGAGACAATTATGTAGCCCACTTCAATCATGACCATGATCCTGAAATATTCTCATCGCAATTCAACAGTCGCCAACTGCATTCTCTCCAGGGAGTCACCGCACGTGACTCATAGTTCTTTGTCACCTCTGCTCTCCATTCAACCTAAAAGACAAACGCAATGATACGTGATTTTTCATTCGAAGCTAGAAACAATTCTTACTTAGTAGGGATTGTTCGACTAATATATACATCCTCCATATGATCACATCCTGCGAGCCTGTCGCTCTCCTGCATATAAAGCAGGACCAGAACGGCACACAGCAACTGTTTGCGTTATAATGAAATCTACTGGGAGTAACCGCAAATAATATGCATGCCGCTTTGTCACGTTTCATCAAACTTTGGATTTCGATAAAGAATCAAATTTGCAATAGAATAATTTCCCCATGATAGATTTGTTCATTGGTATACTCTTGTGAAACACCATAAGAAGACATAGCAAAATCAATAACTTTAAATATCGAAAGTGATTTTGATATAAATACACAAAACAAAGAATTGTTTCATATTAATCCTCTTGGAAAACTGAAGTGGAAAATAAAAGTACTAAGATTCAATAAAATGCAAATAAAACAAATATTCATGGGGATGCTTGAAGACTGGCTTTAAATCAAATATTCTAAAAATGAACAATTTGTTCAAGCCAGCCTCAACTCACCTACACTGTAGGTTGACGGACTAACACCTATTCGTATTTTCCTTGTACTAGGAATTGGGGCCATGCGGATATGCTCTTGGTTAGTGCCTAGTCTACGGGCAGATGGCGCAGCAACGGCTATTTTGCTAGTTGTTTGTATCGGCCTAGGTCTAGGGAAGATACTCTACTCGAGTATGATTTTTAATTATGGGAAGTCATCGACTTATGTTGATGATGGCACTGCCTTGCACTGACGAGAGGCCAATTAGCCCGAAACCGGTCTGCAAGTGTGTCCCGTCCCAATAATTGAAAATCAATTCTGGTGGTGTATCGCCAAGAGCATATGTGGAATTTCTTCTGTGAAGTATCCCACACTAACACCTGTTGAATGTAATCCAATGCCCTTCGTGGTATTAGCCAGGGGAGTAGTTGTTTTCTAATAGGTGTTAGTCCGTCAACCTACAGTGTAGGTGAGTTGAGGCTGGCCTGAACAAATTGTTCATTTTTAGAATATTCAATAAAATGCATTCTTACAAGCAGATGTAGGAAGTTTTGAGGCAGATAGTTTCTTTATTGTTATGCTCTGGAAAAACTAGTACAGCAATCCACGAATAATTCTCATAAACACTTACAGATCAGTATTTCTGTATATGGTCATAACTAGTGAGAGCATATCAGTATCAACAACTCGGAAGCTGCTAATTCCCTGCTATGGTGATCATCACGATATCCATATAATCTGAATATACGAATGCAATGTGCAATTCAATAGTCGATGTAACAAAATTGCTCGTTGGAGCTGCTCTTGGCATAAACGAGGCGCAACATACTCAGCAAAAATCCAGAGCATACTTGAAGACTAGCAGGGCAACATTCACATATAATCGGAACCATAATTCAAAAGCTAGTCCTCTATACCTGTGAAGTGAACACAGACACCATTGTAATCAAATTTGTTTCACAAAAATTCAGCAGACCCCAGGATCTCTGGGAATTGGTCTTGGGAAAATTTGACGATGTACTCCAAACCGAGGTCACAGGAGTACCCATGGCAGCGAATTAAATAACCAGAGAAGGTTAGTTTGCTCGAATCTAGTTGGCAATGTTCCTTGCTGAGTGGTATTAGTTCGGACTTCCTTTGTCTATATTATCAACTCTATTGAAACGTGTTGGGCGTTTCGCTGGTATCTGCAATCGTCTTCGGGTGATGGCAGACAATGGAAGTCCGAACGGGACCACTTACGAAATTTTGAGTTAGGTTGAGTTAAGGACTGAGCTAGCCAGATTCAGACGAAGCCAAGAAATACCTGTTGATGTTCAGAAATGATCTCCGAATACCTATGGGTGTTCTAACAGGACAGTGCCAGCTAGTACAACCACCATTTATAATAGGGGTAACTGACTCAGTTCTTTACAGCTGTGAATAGGAGAATGAAAGGTAGAGAATGCTGTATGTGACTGCCCTGCCTACTCAAGAAGATCCATGTTTTTTGACAGATCATCAGCAACGGATTATCAAGCCCTTATGAACTCTAGATTTTAGACTACAAGCGAACTGAATGGGAATGCACTTAGAAATGTTGAGTTAGGTTGAGTTGAGGACTGAGCTAGCCAGATTCAGACGAAGCCAAGAAATACTTGTTAATGTTCAGAAATGATCTCCGAATACCTATGGGTGTTCTAATAGGACAGTGCCAGCTAGTACAACCACCATTTATAATAGGGGTAACCGACTCAGTTCTTTACAGCTGTGAATAGGAAAATGAAAGGTAGAGAATGCTGTATGTGACTGCCCTGCCTACTTAAGAAGATCCATGTTTTTGGACAGATCATCAGCAACGGATTATCAAGCCCTTATGAACTCTAGATTTTAGACTACAAGCGAACTGGATGGAATTGCACTTACGAAATGTTGAGTTAGGTTGAGATAAGGACTGAGCTAGCCAGATTCAGACGAAGCCAAGAAATACCTGTTAATGTTCAGAAATGATCTCCGAATACCTATGGGTGTTCTAACAGGACAGTGCCAGCTAGTACAACCACCATTTATAATAGGGGTAACTGACTCAGTTCTTTACAGCTGTGAATAGGAGAATGAAAGGTGGAGAATGCTGTATGTGACTGCCCTGCCTACTCAAGAAGATCCATGTTTTTTGACAGATCATCAGCAACGGATTATCAAGTCCTTATGAACTCTAGATTTTAGACTACAAGCGAACTGAATGGGAATGCACTTAGAAATGTTGAGTTAGGTTGAGTTGAGGACTGAGCTAGCCAGATTCAGACGAAGCCAAGAAATACTTGTTAATGTTCAGAAATGATCTCCGAATACCTATGGGTGTTCTAATAGGACAGTGCCAGCTAGTACAACCACCATTTATAATAGGGGTAACCGACTCAGTTCTTTACAGCTGTGAATAGGAAAATGAAAGGTAGAGAATGCTGTATGTGACTGCCCTGCCTACTTAAGAAGATCCATGTTTTTGGACAGATCATCAGCAACGGATTATCAAGCCCTTATGAACTCTAGATTTTAGACTACAAGCGAACTGGGTGGAATTGCACTTACGAAATGTTGAGTTAGGTTGAGTTAAGGACTGAGCTAGCCAGATTCAGACGAAGCCAAGAAATACCTGTTAATGTTCAGAAATGATCTCCGAATACCTATGGGTGTTCTAACAGGACAGTGCCAGCTAGTACAACCACCATTTATAATAGGGGTAACCGACTCAGTTCTTTACAGCTGTGAATAGGAGAATGAAGGGTAGAGAATGCTGTATGTGACTGCCCTGCCTACTCAAGAAGATCCATGTTTTTTGACAGATCATCAGCAACGGATTATCAAGCCCTTATGAACTCTAGATTTTAGACTACAAGCGAACTGAATGGGAATGCACTTACGAAATGTTGAGTTAGGTTGAGTTGAGGACTGAGCTAGCCAGATTCAGACGAAGCCAAGGAATACCTGTTAATGTTCAGAAATGATCTCCGAATACCTATGGGTGTTCTAACAGGACAGTGCCAGCTAGTACAACCACCATTTATAATAGGGGTAACCGACTCAGTTCTTTACAGCTGTGAATAGGAGAATGAAAGGTAGAGAATGCTGTATGTGACTGCCCTGCCTACTCAAGAAGATCCATGTTTTTTGACAGATCATCAGCAACGGATTATCAAGCCCTTATGAACTCTAGATTTTAGACTACAAGCGAACTGAATGGGAATGCACTTACGAAATGTTGAGTTAGGTTGAGTTGAGGACTGAGCTAGCCAGATTTAGACGAAGCCAAGGAATACCTGTTAATGTTCAGAAATGATCTCCGAATACCTATGGGTGTTCTAACAGGACAGTGCCAGCTAGTATAACCACCATTCATAATAGGGGTAACCGACTCTGTTCTTTACAGCTGTGAATAGGAAAATGAAAGGTAGAGAATGCTGTATGTGACTGCCCTCCCTACTCAAGAAGATCCATGTTTTTTGACAGATCGTCAGCAACGGATTATTAGGCCCTTATGAACACTAGATTTCAGACTACAAGCGAACTGAATGGGATTGCACTTACGAAATGTTGAGTTAGGTTAAGTTAAGGACTGAGCTAGGCAGATTCAGACGAAGCCAAGTTCAAGTTGAAATTCATTTTTGAAATCTGGCTGTTCTTCGAATCTGTATCGAAATAGCCAGATTATCTCGGTCTAACCACCATTCAACGGGAAATTATTTTCCACGCCGTGCATTTATTCCGATAATAATGTCAAAGTTGGGTGTTCGATTTGAGAGTCGATTTTTCCATTGCTCCACTAATCCAGTTAGGTTGGCAGTGCACAAAATGACACGACAAGCAATTCTATTTTCTCGACGATTAGCGAAAATCGAGGTGGGATCAATACTTCGCAAGAAGTCCGGGACTCTGTGAAACAAATGCGAACCGTGAAATGGATAATGTGGAGATAAAAAAGTGATAGGCATATATACAGTGTGTAACAACGAGAACTTAACAGAGCCGTTGTTGCATATAAAAGTAAGATTTTCAAAAAAAGCTCGGACACGTCGATTTCTAATTGAAGGGGGACACCTTTCAGACTACTCAGATTTTTTGTAGTACGCACCCCCTCGGAGGGGTGCGTCCGACGACCCTTATTTAGATAGGGGAAGTAGGTCGAGTGGCACCTTGTTTTGAATGTCTCTCGAATACCTTTACAACTCTGTTAACAGAAAATTTTTGTGACTATTAGTTTTCGAGATAATTTGAAGTTTTAAAGGTATTTGTATTGAGTTCAAAGCCTTTTGAAATAAAACAAATTGTTTTTGAAGTACAATTTACGTTCAGAATTTTCATAAAAAAATAAATTTTTGCTTCTTATGACAACCTGCTAATACCTGTCCATGTGATTTCGTATTTTTTGTTTATTACGAGGAGATTTTTTCGGGGGATGGGGCTGGTTACCAATCGTTACAAAAATTTTCTTTCAACAAAGTTGTGAAGGTATTCGAAAGACTTTTAAAACAAGGTGCCACTCGACCTACTTTCCCTATCTAAATAAGGGTCGTCGGACGCACCCCTCCGAGGGGGTGCGTACTACAAAATATCTGATTAGTCTGGATTCAGATGAAGCACATATTTCTTTTCAAAAATGTTCTTATGTCTAACCTAATTTCAGGTTGAAAAGTGCCGAGTGGTTCACTCAGAAGAAGACGAAGTCGGCAAAACACTTTGCCAACCATTTGGCACCTTCCCAACTCCGTCTTTTTTTTTTATTCGAAATGTCATTCTGCCTATCAAGTGCAATGCGTACTTGAAATGAAATTTTCAATCTCAGAATATCTGTGAAAGTTCAGTATCAATAAAAACAAGTTCTTGACCGATAGTTCAGGAGTAAACATATAAATTGACATGTGGATCATGCTCTATAATAATAATAATAATAATAATAATCGTCTTTATTTTTTTCAGATAGATTTCACATATGTGGTCATAAAAAAAAACATAGATTTGTTTGAAAAAATAGGGCGAAGTTTATTTTTGATTGGGTACTAGACGCAACCAAAAATATTCTTCCACTTAACTTATGTTATAATATATGTAGGTAAACGAAATAGTTCTCAGAATGGAAAAACAGATTCAACTCAACCAAGACATCTCTTCAGAGGGATGAATTTGAATTCTTTCATTTTCAGAAGAACAGTAAGTCTCCTGGAAAATATGGATTTCGACCAATGTGAAAATTCTCAAAATACCAGGTATTTGGTTCTGCCCATTTTTTTTCTGGGTATTATTCAATCAGTTTGTTGACTTCACCCAACTTAGACCATTGAATTTCAAGTTAAAGCAACATCACAGTCAATCGAACACTTTTCGTGAAATAGAGCAAAATTGGTAAAATTTTGTTGTGAATGGAAGTAAATTATCTGTTGTGTGTAGAGGCTACTTCATAGCATAACACGTGTTACGGTCCATCATAGTAACAATTTTATGGGAAAGTATATAAGTATGCCTCTAACTCGTTGTTGCATTGTTTGCAGCAAATTCAACCGTAATACGTCCATATCTCATTCAAGTGTTCTTTGAAAGTATAATATCCAGACAGTCCTATCATGATTCTTAGCTGAGTCCTGCTACTTGAAGCAATTCACATAGATTCCTATTGTTTCACACCTATGCTCTAGTTCTACCAAAGATTCAAACATAGGTACATGATCTTCCTTGACTTTTTACTGCATACAAACGATTATATCAATGCTGTCCTATCAAGTTATGCAACAGAACAAGTTGTGAGTAATTCCGACCATTTCAGGCTAACATTGGGTCCCAATATGGAACCTCGTCTAACACCATCTTTTTGTTTGAAATCGCAAGTCTTGATACTGGCATATCATAAGGTCCGCTATCTTCACAACGAATTCATGTTTATTCGAGATTCATGATGTGGTTGAACACATATTAACCCTGATCATTTTAATCCCCTCATCATCACGATGAATTATGTATCGCATTGGAGTCAGTAAACACCGTAATGCCATTTAACTCTGTGCAATTAGTATAATTATCAAGTTGATATTATTGAAGCGCCTCCTCGGTCCTTACTCCACCAGTTTCGGTTTCTCATTTCCTATGATTTCCCTCTAACGATATAATTATCGGTCACGTGTGCCTGCTTCCTCTGCACTTGCATGTTCAAAGGAAATTATTTTCATTTTGTCGGTATGACCCATTTCCCGAATGCATTTACTAGGGGATATATACGACGCTCTCTAAACTAATGGGTAACGTTGTCTTGACGTTGAAGCATGACATAAGTTGAACACGGCATTGCCATAACGTTTATTCAGGCGACTGCAAGCAGTAAATATTTTGGAAACGGAAATAACGTTTCAGAAACGTTCGAAAGACAACTTCAGTTATGTTAAACGTTATCCCAACGTTTACTCGACCTTGTAAGAATCAACTAAGCAGTGGAAAATTGTTCAGTTGAGTTAATAACGTCCTCGCTGAGTCAGTCGCCTTTTCAACTAACCTCTTTCTTAATATTTACTAGATGACGTACAAGCGATATTCACTATACCACTTTCCTTTCCTCCTTTGACAAAAAGTATCCCAGGTTTTTAAAAACTCCCCAGAAGCTCATCTCAGAGCTTGTATGAAGTGGAATCCGAACTAATTTGGCTCCGTAACGGGACGACATATACCAAATTCGAAAATTGTGATACTCCTAGGAGAGGAAAAACTCTTTCCACTTCAGAATACTGTCTTATGTAATTGTTGATCAACTCCAAGAAGTGTATTCGAATAATAAAAACTGCTTAAACCTATATCAATGACCAGAATCCGTGACAATTAAAATGCAAATTCTTGACAGCTATTATAGACACTATCAAGATTCCTGATGATCAAACATTACATTCGCACCATTATTGCAATGTGTTTCATTCTTGAACATTCCTCAGTCATCTAGTAATATTCAAGAATGAATAGTCACAATTCTTCTTCTCTGAAGAAGAAATGTTGAAAGGATTTGAGTGACGACAAGGATGAGAACATTATTGAAAATGCAGACTTAACTTGAACTATACACACGAATGTATATTTGATGATATTCATCACTTGATAATATCTCTGAACTCTACACATGGTAAAAAGTTAACACCAAATTACTGACGAACAAACACCAGAAGCAACACATTGGAAAGGTGAGTACAGTCATCACTTATGTCGCCATCGACTACGAAGCATTCTTCAAGCTCGACAATAAGCAATATGGCCTCATTTATCGTTTCATTCTTGTACGTTTGACAGGCATGCATAGCTTGTGGCTGATCTATTAGCTCAAAGTATGAAGCTCGTAGGTGCTTTTCGTGGTATTTTTAATGTCCATTCTTCCTCGTACCTATGTCTGAAAAATTGTATTTTCTGTGCTGACCTGTAGGTGAATGAGTCATCCATGATATGATATAATTATATGAAGGAACTAATCATTAATATGATTGGTGAACTACTATTGTTTATTTCATAAGTTTTGATTACGTGCAGGCCTATATCACAGGGTTGCGAATTTCTAGGTTCTCCAGGAAGAAAAACTAAATATAATATAATATAAAATTATAGAGCTGCATAGAAACCATGTGCTTTTCCGGGATATGCCTATTTCTGCAATGATTTCATTACTATCACAAATGGATATTCTGAAATCATTGTTGGAAACACTAAGACTAAGTGTTTGATTAGGTATCAATTACCAGTTAGTTCATTTATGTTCTTGGTAAGCAACCAAAGAATTGAACATTTCTCCATGATTATTGATGATTCATCGTGCAGGTCAGTATATTTTTATTCCCGACGAGATTCACAATTTGATTCACCTCCAGGAATGGAATGACTACAACCTCAGATGGAATGAATCGGACTATGGAGGAGTGAAGGACTTGCGGATAACCCCCAACAAGCTATGGAAACCTGACGTTCTCATGTATAACAGGTAACACGTGTTAGACATTGACTGTTGCATTTTTCAAGCTTAGACAACATTGATGTTACTCTATTCACGGGTCAGTCGATACATGCATGGGTTGAAAACCCATGCGGATTTTGCATAGGGTTATTTCCTTTGAACGGGTTTCGAGATTTTTCGAAGAACCAACAACGATATGCCTCGAATTATACAGAATGGTGTAGAGTTCAAGGAAAACATCGCTAAAGTTACAGAAATCATAGGGCATATTGTTTCAAACGGTGCAAATTTCTACCTTAATGAATGTCACAAGAAATATAAAAAAACAACGTTTTACAAGAACAACTTGAACACTATTTTATTTATTGAGGACCATTTTCGAAAAATTTTAATGGCTTGCTTTGAAGAAGGTGGATGGTGTGGTTAACAAGTTGGTAGCAACATTACCCCATCGAACAAATTGGAGCACGTGCAAGCACTTTGTCACAAAAATGTCCGTCAATCTCAAAATAGCATTGAGTTGTACTCGGCCTACTATTGAACGTTGTTTTTTTATGTAATCATTTCATGACACATTCATTCACCTGGTATCATTTTATTTTACACACTTTCAACGGTGTTTTCATGTGTGACAGATGCATAGCAGCCTGTTGAAACGTCAAATTCTGATAACATGACGTATATACAGTGCTTTTCTTGAATGTCTCCCCTTTTATTCTTTGAACGGATTAACTAAAAAATTTTAAAATCGGGGTAATGAAATTGATGCATGAAAACTATATTTTTGAGTAATATTAACAGATGTAAATCTCAAGATGGTGACTGGACCCCATCTGGGAAAAAAATAAAAGGAAAGGGGGTCTTGTGATGAATCACTTTGAAGCTCCTGACGAATACTTTACAACCGTAGAATATGAAGTTAATATCTTCACCTACTACAAAATGGTGGAACATTCAATGATTGCCTCAATACATCGATGTTTAACTTCATGCTTTGAGGAAATGAGCTGAGTTCAGTTCCGAAGATGCTCGAAATGGTTGCTACAGACGTCTTGACATAAGAACAGCCTATCCGATATTTCACGTCGAACATTTTCGAACACACCAACGTCGATATTTCTACAAATATTTATTATTCTCTGCCGTATATTCAATTCAGGTTCAGTTTCGTACACAATATGCTTCAAATAGCCCCATAACACAAGTCTGAAGGTGTCATATCTGGCAAGCAGGCTGGCCATTCCGTAGGACCTCGATGGCCAATCCAACGACCATGGAAAGTATTATCCAAATAGTTTCCTACTTGTCTGGAGTAATGTGCTGGTGCTCCGTCTTGTTGGAATAATAATATCCATATCGAATTCTTTAGGATTCACTTCGACGATTTCGGTGATCAGAGGATCAATAGTTTCCAGCACATTCAAATTCAGTTCCCCTGTTAAATTTTGTTCAATTGGCTATTTTGGAGATATTTTTCGTGGTACCTATCTACCTGTGAAATCGGAAACAAAATGAAAATATTTTAAGTGAACAATGATGTTCTTTGTCCTACTGACATTTTTTTCTTCATGAACAAAAAATAACCTATCAAACCTCATCAAGTTGTTGGGATTGCCATATGGCAGAGAAAAATCAAATATTCCTAGCAATATCGATATCAATGTGTTTGTCTTCAGGTGAAATGTTGCGCCATTTTTTAGTAAGTGAAGATATTGACTTCATATTCTAGGGTTGTAAATTATTCGCCAGGAACTTCAAAATGATGTATCACAACACTCCCCTTTCCGTTTCCAGATGGCGCCAAGACGCCATCTTGAAATTTTCATCTGTCTATTTTACTACATAATATAGTATTTATGCAGCAATTTCAGTATCCCAAATTTCAATTTTTTGGGTTGACCCGTTCAAAAAATAAAATGGGGGGAACATCAAAGTAAAGCACTTGCTATGCTTCATTGCATGTTAGATTGGTTTTAGTTATAAGACTGCACCCTTCGGCCTTATACGAATCCCTCCAAAAACATTTGTAATTAAGATATAGGAAGGTTTTCGTATTGTAACTCAAATTAATGAACTCATAAAATACAATCAGTCAGTAAGATTTCCACTCGAAAAAGGTATTTCGCTATACAATAGCTTTCTCAAGCAAGAATATAAAAACGATCAAATATATGATATAAGAAGCAATTGTACAGCAAAGCACATGGAGCAGCTTTTTGAACCATTTTTACCAGTGCTTTATATAAAACACCGGAATTTCAATAACTTTCTTCGTGTTTGATCCTATGCTCGTTCAATTGAAATCACTCTATTCACCCACGGACCTTTCTAATGACAGTTAGGAGAAGGTTGAATCGATAAGCAAATTGCTGATATCAATCAATTCTTCTCTAAAGATCGGGTCATCTTCACCAGACCATTGTCAACGCATGAGCTGTTTCATTGGAAAATACATGTGGCGATATCACCAAACGAAAAAGATGTGTTCAAACTATATACTTTCGCAGCAAATCGCAAGCTTTCTTGCTAAAAATGCAAAGCATTGAGGATGGATGAGAGTGTGAAATATACATGTACTACTAGATGTGTTAATGACGTTTTTTAGGTTGTGAATTTTCAACTTCAAGTGTAATAATAAAAGGTGCATTTCAAGTTCATGGTCATTATATCAGAAAGGATCTAAATCATCGAATTAACTTACTGATGAAGTCCTTCCCCTTTTGAACTTTGAATCAGACAAAATACCAAGGTGGAACAAGGTTCAATTGAAAGGGAATGAGCTTGAGCAGATAATATATTTTTGTGAGGGGGTCATGTGATACCTTGGGGCTTTTTGATCTTCTTTCAGAACTTTTTTTTTTCTGGGAATAACATTCAGCCATTTTTTTATTATTGACACTTTTATATTGTCTTCGAAGAGTCTTGAATATGGAATAGGAATGCTGATAACTCGCAGCGTTGAATAGAAAATAAGAAAAACTTTCCATTGAGGTATCAAAGTTCCCCCTCTTCTTTTTTTCTGATCAAAAAGTACCTGAAATGATGCTTTTTCGAAGATTTTGTCTAAAAATGGTATCTCCTTTCACTGAAGATAGAAAAGAATACCATTATAACGCGCACCATATTTTTGAAAAATGATTACAATAATTGAAATTTGAATTCACATTTGGTTTCTTCTCTAAAAATTATTTTGTTGTCATCTGCTATTCTGGATCTAACAAAGACATGATTCAATGAATCTTCATATAACAAGTCGTCTGGAAATTTTGAAAAATGTTTGAAGAAATTCTTTATTTTTTCTATTGATTAGGACGAAACTTGTTTCGAATGTCATGTTATTGACAAATACAAGACCTACATCCAACGCGTCCAAAAATACTTCTATCAACCATTTACCACAAAATGAATGCACATCTATAAATTAGTTTTTCGTGGTGCAAAGCTCTTCTACTTTTCTTTAATTGAAGTGAAACCAACTTGAATCAAACTGAACTATCAATAACCCTTACACCAAACCAATGTCACTGGCACTCGACGCACTTTTCGCTAACAAAGTTAGCATCTTCAGTAGAAAAAAAATTGATATTAGGTATCAATTTTCTTTCCCTGAAGATGCCAAGCTCGTGAGCGAAACGTGTGTCGAGTTGAAGTAATATTTATTTCGTGTTAGGGTAATTGATCTCCATAAAAAATGTTGTTGTATCTGAACAAAAGTTGGAAACCCGTATTCAGAAAGCGATAGCAAAATTCGCTGTAGATGAATCTTTGTGTCCCAGGTATATGTACATAGAAATTTCAATTATACCCTTCTTCCACGTAACCCAGCTGTGTTTGGAGAATCCTACATTATCATAATTTGCGAGGGCGGTTTTAACTACGCATTCATACTTGAAATATGAATAATTTATGTGTAAATTATATACTTCAGTCAGGTCCGATATTTCCATTTACAGCCGTAGAAAAAACACAATGGATTTTTGATAGATTATTTCGCCAGAATTCGTGGAATCAACATCAATTTATCCAGAACCACCACAATGAGACATAATTGGTGTTTATTTATATAAGGGGATTTAACAACCCACTGAATCAATTGTTTCACTTCACATGTATAGGTTATCGATCATCCAGATGAAACAACATGATTACAGAAATGAACGAAAATTCTGAATATTCAATTCAATTCGTTGTGTTTTCTGGACCAGCTAGAATTATTCAGTTTCATATGACATGACCGATCAAAGTGACTTGTTCGACAGTGTCAAAAATAAAACTTGATAATCATCCATAATATTTCTCTAGAATGAAATAATAGCTATGATATACGGGACATACCATGAGCCAATTAAATAATGTCGATATTCATTGTTTGCTTGAATATGCATGACGATTTCTTTGCTGAGTGATATCGGTTTTACTTCCAAGGTATATATATGATTATTATATTGAAACATTGATAAAGCAGAATATTTCCTGCCTACAGAGTTTGGAAACATTGATTGTTGCTTTACAAAAATTATCAGTCCTTGAGGCTAAGAAAATATCCGAGTACATTTGGAATATTCTAAAACTACGAGCATTCATTTTGAGCGAGTAACTGCGGTATTTTCATTTTCTCTGAACTGTATTACTACACTTCTATTTTAGTTTCGTTGCTTAGAAATTGTAAGTGATGAAACTATTGTAGTATTATTATTTTTCTTTTTATAGTTACCCCCATACACTTCTTGCTGTAAACTTGTTTTTAGAAGCAATAAAACTATTATTATAATTATTATTTATATTGAAACATTTGGCAAAATACTCACAAGATGTAATAGAAAGATTAAACGATGAATAAAGGTCTTTTTCGGATTTTCAGTACACGCGTTCTGAAAGTACTGCTGTTTGTTATTAATGTATACAATGGCTGGGTTATAATCATCCAGTTCATGGTTGAATCAACGAAAGATTCCTTCTAATTTCCAAAGTTTCGCACTCTCATGAAACATTCTGCAAATCCTGTTGACTGTTCCGAATGAATATTCACCTGAAATAGATTAATACTGGGATAGGTAGATTACGCCAATTGAATGCAGTTGATAGGATGAATTGATGTAACACCTTTTTGATCATCCTCACTTCACAATGTTGGAACTCATGAAACTGATATGAATTCTGTTATTTTTCAATAAAAATTCAAATGAATAGAGTTGTCACCAAATGAAGCGAATAATTTGACAAGTTCCTGACCCACATCGTTAGTCTGAAGTCTTTGTCATCTTCGAAGGTCTTCTTCAAATTTTTAAACGAATTCTATCCAGGCATTTTGTAAATTCTGCTGTCTGTTTTGAACGAAAATTCATGTAAAATGAAATGATAGCTGGGTTAAATTGAACCAGTTCATGGCTAAATCAACGAAAGTTTTGGATTGAGGTGGCCTTTACTTGATGGAAATCCATAGTTATTACGCTATAAGGTAGAACACGATTAAATTTCCACAAAATTCATTGTCTTCGCGACATGTTTCGATACACTGTATCTTTATCAAGCGAATGTATTTACTTAAACACTAAATTATTCTTTGTTAAAAAGCTCCTTAAATACATCGGGGCCTACTATAATTATCCCTGATTCCTAGAAATACAACTGATACTGATGATGATTCCTAAACTTATGAAATGATGCTGATTCCTGGAATTATACAATGATACTGATTCCCAGAATTACAACTGATGATGATTATGATATCTGAACATAGTTACTACTTATTAATTGAATAAGTTCAACAAAGGGGAACTATTGAGATCCAATTGATCATTTAGCAAAAAATTTGAATTTTTTAGTTTATTGATTTCCAAGAATTCTAAATAATTAAGTCTAATGCCTTTATTTTCAACATGCAGAATTTCGAAATTATTATCGAAGTCATGGCATTCCTCCAAAATGTGATTGGCATATTATGATGAATGAGTTGTTTTTTTTTGATAAGATCAAGAATAACAAAGATAAAACAATAAAAGATAAAAAATCGGGAGTTTATAAATTGAATTGTGGATCTTGCTCCAAAGTATATATTGGCCAGACAGGTAGACCATTCAAAAGCCGCATACGTGAACATTGTATGAATTATGAAAAGAAAACAACTCATTCATCATATGCCAATCTCATTTTGGAAGAAGGCCATGACTTCGATAAAAATTTCGAAATTCTGCATGTTGAAAATAAAGGCATTGGACTTAATTATTTAGAATTTTTGGAAATCAATAAACTGAAAAATTCAAATTGTTTGCTAAATGATCAATTGGATCTCAATAGTTCCCCTTTGTTGAACTTATTCAATTAATAAGTAGTAACTATGTTCAGATATCATAATCATCATCAGTTGTAATTCTGGGAATCAGTATCATTGTATAATTCCAGGAATCAGCATCATTTCATAAGTTTAGGAATCATCATCAGTATCAGTTGTATTTCTAGGAATCAGGGATAATTATAGTAGGCCCTGATGTATTTAAGGAGCTTTTAACAAAGCATAATTTAGTGTTTGAATACATTCGCTTGATAAAGATACAGTGTATCGAAATATGTCGCGAAGACAATGAATTTTGTGGAAATTTAATCGTGTTCTACCTTATAGCGTAACGAAAGTTTGCTTCTGATTTTAAAGTTTCGTACTGTCATCAAACATCGTGCAAATTTTGCTGACTGTCCCATTTCAAAATGTATGTATTTTGATCGTTTCACTATCTGTTCATTTCGATTGTGTTATTCGTATTTTATTGTTTTACTTTATGTTCTTTCGATCTTATTAGTCTTACAACATGTTTCAATAGATAGAATTAATTATATAGTCAATGGAAAATTGATGCACTACCAAGTTCTATTTGAATTTCGATTTGGATGATAAAAAAATAATTGCCAATGACGTTTTTGATAACAACATCGTTCATAACTGTATATAATTTTCATTATTGTGATTATTTATTTGATAAAATATAAGTGGGAAGCTCGAAATATTGGTAGAAACGTCATCCAATTGAATAAATTTATATATTTGTCGATCACCTACATATACAGTGTGGTCCACTAAGTCTGCAACAAATGGAAAACTTTTTTATTATCGATTTCTCAGAAAATTTTATTCCTGACAAAAGTTGGTGCATGTTCCAAAACTATACCAAATGTACCTGAAATGGCTTTATGACAATCACCATACAGGATAGGCCAAAAAATATAAATTTCGTTCAAGAGTAGAGTACCCTTATTTCAGAAAATATAGAAATATGTTGAGGAGAAAAGTTGCTTAGAATTAAAAGTTATGTTCAGATACGAAGTCATGGCCTGCTATTCGAATATTTTTTTCTTTTGGAAAATTTTGAATTACCCCCGTATGATACATATTTTCACTATTTTGATTCAATATGTATTTGAAGTAGCTACAATCAAAGCGGTTTGGAGTATTTCTTATCAAATTAAAGTGAATTTGTATAATTTACATGGATTTGTATATTTTTAGGTGACCGTCAACTTCTTGTTTGTTGCAACGATATTTAACAGAACTCTAAAATAACACAAATATTTTTATGTAGTTAGTAAAGTATTTGCCTCGTTGGAAAAAGTATTTGTGTTATTTTAGAGTTCTGTTAAATATCGTTGCAACAAACAAGAAGTTGACGGTCACCTAAAAAAATACAAATCCATGTAAATTACACAAATTCACTTTAATCTGATAAGAAATACTCCAAACCGATTTGATTGTAGCTACTTCAAATACATATTGAATCAAAATAGTAAAAATATTTATCATACGGGGGTAATTCAAAATTTTCCAGAAGAAAAAAAAAATTCGAATAGCAAGCCATGACTTCGTATCTGAACATAACTTTTAATTCGAAGCAACTTTTCTCCTCAACATATTTCTGTATTTTCTGAAATAAGGGTACTTTACACTTGAACGAAATTTATATTTTTTGGCCTATCCTGTATGGTGATTGTCATAAAGCCATTTCAGGTACACTTGGTATAGTTTTGGAACATGCACCAACTTTTGTCAAGAATAAAATTTTCTGAGAAATCGATAATAAAAAAGTTTCCCATTTGTTGCAGACTCAGTGGACCACACTGTATGTAGCAGAAAAGAGATGTCAGCCATGGAATGTTCGGTTATTACAGTTCTAATTGCCTTCCCTTCCTTTCAATACTCCTATTTCTTTCTCTAACTCCACTTCTTCGATATTTTATTGAAAACATACAACCCCATACACATTCCTAAGATATAATGGCCCATCATAATTGGGTACGTTAACACAGAATACATTTCATTCCATGATCAACCGGAGTTGGCGGTTTGATATCGATTTCACAGGTTTCCTGAATCTGGATAATTCGTGCAAGGGACACATCTGTGGGGCTACCAGGGGTGGGTGCGCAGACAGCAGGATTTGCAGGATGCTTGGGTACAGTGCGGAACTTCGAAAATTCAGAAAAGACCTCCGCAGACGACGAAGACGTTAGATTTACGACGGGGAATAGAACGCGTGGAAGGATCTGCTTTGATATTGGGCAACTCCATTTATTTGACATTTGAAAATCACGGAATTTATAGTAGTTTCATAACTCCTGTTTTTGTGGAATGAAAATTATTTTGACAAAAAATCGTCTAAACTAAATCTACCTATCCCAGCTATTATTCCATTTCATATTAATATTAGTTCATAACAGACAGCAGGATTTGCAGAATGCCTGGATAGGTAGCATTTGAGATCCCGAAGAAGACATTCGCAGATGACAAAGACTTTAGACTAACGATGTGGAATTAGAGAAGTGTCAAATGGTTTGCTTGATTTGATGACAACTTCATTCGTTAGACTCTTTTTGAAAAATAACAGGAATCCATACAAGCTCCAGCAGTGTGAAGTGACAATGATTTCAATGAAGAGAAGTATTACATCAGTTGATCTCATTTTGACTGCATTCAACCTATCTCAGTATCAATCCATCTCACCTGAATATTTGTTCAGAACAATCAGCAAGATTCAGGAATCATAATGATGAGCAGTCGAAAAAAATGATAGAACTAGAAAATTGAAATGGATTCGGATCGAAAAATAAAATTCAGAAAATTGAAATAATGAGAAATAGAAATAGGCTAGAATTAAATGAATATTCAAATAAATATATAATACAAAAAAATTGTAAAAAAACAGAATCAAAGAGAATATATGACGAATTATTGACACCAAGTTTCAAGTTGAGTGTACTCACAACGTTTCAATTGCTGGTATTCGCAATCTTCTTTGGGTAATGATCAATCGAAAATTGAGAAATAAAAGTGCCAATATTTTCAGTAATAGTTCAGTATTTCTCATGGTGATTTTCTATCACATAGTATCAATGATCAATTTCGAAATTGTATACATTTTAACAGTTTCAAATGTGGAAATTCTACTACTGTACCAAGATGAATAAAAACCCTGGTGCGTTGACCGATATGCTGTTGTTCAGCCAATTCCTCTCGACCTGAGAAATCGAAGAGTAAACTTACATTTTTTGACGGTAGGTGGTGTTGAGGTGGTGATACAAATGCGATTTTCTAAGGGTACATTTTCATTGAGGCGGCAGCTCACGAGTGATTTCCGATACTGGCGATCTCATTGGATGAATTCTTGCGGGATCTTTCCTTCAGCAATAAAATTATCAGTATACGAAATACGTAGGGTCGAGTTCGTCTAATAAAAAGCTATTAATTTTTTTTGAAATGTTTGACAGTTCGATTTGAATTTGAATACATTCAAAAGTTCCTTCAATATTCAAAATGTTGTACCTAATTCTTGTTTTCTTTTCACGTTTTTCTTGTTCATATTCTTTCTAAGTGTTTATCGTTGCTGTTCTCGTATTTGTTTGATTTTATAGTGATAGTTAGATTCATTATGAGCCGATTTACAAAGCTCAAAATAAAACGCTCGTGTAACGTATAGGTATTACTTATCCCTAATATCATCGGCTCGTAATTACATTAAAATTGCATTTTTTTTAACACTGTGAAAAAAAAAGTACTTACCTTTCTTCGGTTCCTCAGAAAATATAATGATAAGATATCAATACTCTCCAGTTTCACTCACAACTATTGTTTCGAAAGATTTAAAATAACATCACAATCACTGAGTTTTTGATTCATTTTTCATCCAATTGAAAGCAAAAGGAATACCTAATAATCAGTCAAAATGTGATGACTACATGATTTCTAGCATTTGGCGGGAAAGCAAGAAATTGCATGCAAAACATGAGACCATGAAATAAACATAACCTATAAATCTATAAATAATCGAATGGCCCTCGAGCAGACGGATATCATGGCATCACAGATTAAATTAAAATCACGTAAGGTGCGCCTCTGCTAGCAAACTCTCGAAGGCATCTTTTCAGTTAAAATTGACCAAAATCAAGAAAGCGAAAAGTCGAGAAAATTTGCTTACAATCTATTAGGTATTAGTCAACACACCAGGATTTTTATTCATCTTGTACTCTACCAATCTTTGCCATCATCTGCTTTTATATCTTGATGAAAGTTTCACTGAAAACGACGTACAAGCATAACGTGGATGTCAGACCAATCTCAGAAATCCGGGTCCAAATCGGCAATGGGTCACTTCTATTTTACTTTTTGTCATTCCTTTCATTCACGATCTCAATTCTTTCATTCAAGCTATGAATTTAAAAAATCTAGGGAGATAATTGAACCAGACCCTTCTACGTTTCCATAGAAATGTTTCCAAGGAGTTATTGCATAATGAATTGGCGATATTTTGCACCCACTGAGATGAAACTTCACCGTCACGGAAGGAATGCAATTGCAGTTGCAAAGTCAGCTAAGCAATCCCGAGTATTGTCCAGACAATGTATAGATCATTCAAAGTAAGAAGTTGAATAGTGTCTGATCTCTCGAATTGCATTGTTCTCTCCCAAACAAACGACTGAACTATGACCTTTGTTTTATTAGACGGCATATCACTCGTAAAACAACTTATCCTTCGGTGAACACTAGAGGAAAACAACCTAATATCTCAATGAAATCCACAAGGCAGTGCAATGGAGTTGTTATAGTTGGCCGTAAAGTATTTATTCGTTTATATAGACTATTGAGACCGTTCTGTCCATAAAGAACAACTTCTTTTCGGTCATAATCGTGATATTTTCCATCGTTATCGGTCGTTTTGTTATGGGAACACTTGGGGCTCAAATTCTGCTACCTAGGAGAAACGAATTGTGCAATAAGACATCATCGATTACCTACTTAGGACGTAAGATTATTTGGAGGTGTTGTTTGTTATGTCATAAATTAACCATGTACATATCCTCGGTGGAAAAAATAGAAATAGTCTGGAAAATATTCAAACCATTTTTCAAAGTGAAATACGAACGTTACCCATGTTTGTTTACTGAAAGTGTTGCAGTTTCGACTGCTGCTCAGATCATGGAAGGAAACAAACTTTTCACCTAAGTATTGTATGGTATAGTAGTGCAAAAACACATTAAAAATAGCGATGCGAAAGTACGAAAGCAATGGTGTAAGATAATGACGAGAGATAATGTATCTCCATAATCGTGTTTATATTGTTGTGAATTATAACGTAAGTGTTATATATTCAGCTCAGTGTGAATTAGTTAGTTCATAAACCTATCGGAATATATATTTGAAATAAACACCTCTACTGTGGGCTTTTATTAATACCAATCTATCTTATGGACTCAAATACATCATATAGCCTAATGCTTACCTCGCAGCTCTCACTCATTTGATCTATGAGTACGTAAAATCAAGATTTGATGCCAAATATGCTGTCATTATGAATTTATTTATTTTCGAGGAATTGTCCGATTGTGCTTGGATAAATCCAGATTCACTAGAAACCGCCATAGGAATACAGTTTCAAAATATTTCAACACTGACACAATTTAAATGTCGTGCCGATAAATCCAAAGTTGTGTCGTCTGATGTAACATTTAGTTTCGACCAATGGTGAAGCATTTTGTAAGTTTGAATTTTCCTTCCTAATTATTTGATTTTTGTACGATATTTTATTGCTTTGAATGATACCTGAACGAAATAAATACTTTTCAATTATAATAAAGACGATAATAAAGATTGAAGAAAAAACACTCGAGAAAAAATGTATGCATATTTCCTACTTGTAGCTGGGAGATATCAGAAAACCAAATTTGAACTCGATAATAATAATTTTGTTTCCGAAATTAGATGCTTCTCCTTTTGCCCTTTTCACTATTAGCAATTGTATCGCCCATACACGTTCCAGTCAGTGCTTTTCAGAGTGTTGAATTCATTGGATACCAGCTGGATATTCTGCTCAACTCAGGTTGCAAAACTTTCATACGGCATTTCCGCTGCACTTAACAATTCCATTTGGAGCACACTGCACACTCAATGAATATAATTCGAATCTGGAAATATGTCCTTTCATAGCTTTCCCGTTTTTCGGGAATCCATAACAGCTGATGCAAATTTCATAGCTTTTTCCACCCAATTACATTGCTGCTGTGACATAGTCGCTATGTGGGCATTTTTTCGGCAGTATTGAACACATGTCTCTCAATATTTCTTAATTTGCCAGCTAGGGTGAATTGCTGAACAATTTTTTTTTTGTGTATTCAAAGGCTGGAACTGGTGATTTTCAGGAATGTTTTTTTCATATACAGCTTTACACGAAAGGAAGCACAAAATTTTGTATGAACATTCTCGAATAATATATGCCCAACAATGTGGGCACGGGTAAGCTATTATTATATAGAAAGTGAAAAAATGGAAAGAAAAATTCAATATCACAAAACAGGTCACAGTTGGTCGAAACGAAAAAAATCAGCATCGATGATCATACTGCTTTTGTAGGGTTTGTGAGTAAAATATTTTGAGCATATTTTGCATCGAATCTCGATTTTACGTAGGCAGAGTTCAAAGAAGTGGAAGCTGCGGGAAATTATTTTGTTATATGATATGTCTAAGTGTAAAACATTCATTGGTATTCATGAATGCCCACAATAGTGACGTATATCATGATTTTCAGGAAAGTTTTTTTCATATACAGCTTCACACGAAAGGAAGCACTGTAATGTTCAAAGAACACCGCGTGAATCAGGGGACAGGAGATAGGGATTACTGGTAACTTTAAATTTTTGGACTTTTGAAGCCTCAGGAGAAACCTCTCTCGGCCAAAGTACGAAAAAGAAATCAAAGATTCTGGAAAGCATCCTTAGCGATCGATCTGACATGGTTTACAACTGATTGTAAATCCTAGCATCGAGATATTTGACTTTGTTGGAATAGTTAGTCCTGACACCTGAATACTAACGAAGATAGATATGAAACAATTGCTTGTTCGATGGAAAGAGAAGTTTGTTCGGGCAAGTAGACAATGCAAATTGCAAAACTGGGGGTTGTTTTTGCCCGAGTCAACAAGTGAGACGCACGATGATCGCTGTATGCTCCATTCTATTTGCATATTTCTTATGCAAATGGAGTATCCTCGGGATATCCAAGATTCCCGGTTACCCCCCAACCCCCACTGTGCCACCAGGGATGTGGAAAAGCCACGAAACAATCAATACGGAGTAGGCAATATAGTGGAGGACTTGTAGCAACTATTCAACCGAAAGTAACTGTTACCGAACGTTCTGACGAACCAACAATGGCCACACTCCCTCATAATGCGAATTCCAACTGGAAGCGGGAAACAATAAAAACTTTTTATTAATGAGAAGTGCATCACTCACCGTATAATTGGGTTTTCATGTGGCTGCATAGATACGGCACAGCGACATTTCCATTCCGGAAAATGTGATTCTCTGGAGAGACACGCTTCGCATCAATATGAAGCGAAAGCAAAAAATTGAATATATTTAATCGATCACTAAGCAACCTGGCGTGTATTTCAATGCTTCAAGAAATTGAAGCGTCCAGAGTGGTTTCCGTGTTTCTTCTGTTTCAGAAGAACAGAATAATGGAATTCCCTTGGTCTAATCTACTTCAAATTTTGCATAAAAATTCTTTCAAAAAATTTAACCAGAAATTGTTTCATATTTTATTGAAATTAATCGCCTAACGGGGTTGTAAAGGGGTTGAAAGTTATTTTAGGGGTTAATCAACGTACAGCCTTAACCACTGATAGTAGAGATCTGAAGTTTGGAGGGTGTGTTTTAGTATGACAAAGGCATCCGATAAGAGAGGGTTTTCGGAAATTCCACCTCTAAGGGGGTGAAACACTGGGTCAAATTTTGTATGGGACAAGGTGGTTCCTAGGTTCAATCTACTTCAAAATTTTGTATAAACATTCTCGAATAATAAACGCCCAACAATGTCGGCATGGGTAAGCTAGTTTATATGGAAAGTGAAAAATTGGATAGAAAAATTCAATATCACAAAACAGGTCGTGTAGTGGTTAGCATATCTGTCTATCAAGCGGAAGGCCGGGGTTCGAATCCTCGCCGGGCCAACGAGCTGGGTAATCGCACGTTAAAAGGAAAGGCCTTGTTGATCCATTGCTCGCACAAGTTTCGACTTCTGAGGGTTGACGTTCGTCAGCTGGTTAACGGAACGAACAATTTCAGAACAATTTTTAGGTCACCATTAGTCGAAAAGAAATGTGAAATCAGCATCGATAATCGTACTGCTTTTGTAGGGTTTGTGAGTAAAATATTTCGAACATGAATTCCTGTGATGATTTCTGATTTATTCAGATTTGAAGTGAATCTGGGACGGTGACTTTATCCAAGCATAATCTGACAACTCACCAAGAATACATACATTGATGATGACAGTATACTTTGCGTCAAATCTCGATTTTACGTAAGCAGAGTTCAAAGAAGTGGAAGCTGCGGAAAATTATTTTGTTATACGTTATGTCTAAGTGTAAAACATGCATTAGTATTCATAAATGCCCACAGCAGTGACGTATATTATGAATCGATACTCCGGTGTTGTGAATTTCATTCCATTTTTATATGCTTGGTATACAAATTGAGCAAGAAAATGTAATATCTATACAACCCAGTGCCCCTCGTCGCTATATGGGCAGGGAAGTAGCTGTTTCAGATGGAGTTTTTATTTATTTTTATATACACGCACCTATCAACAGAGATTGTTTGTATTTCTTTGATTTTACTTTTTTCATAGTAGCTGTAATTTCTAATTTCTGATTCGTGAAAGGAAAAAGTCAAAAAAATAATTCATCAAACTTCATTATCTCCACAAAAATACCCAAGTTCCTAACTATCATTTGTTTCAAATCGAATTCTCCACTGCAAATGGAAAACTTACGTCTGAATTCACACTGAGCTGTATATGAATATATCATACTCAAGTTGAAACGAGCTTAACAACAATATAAACACGATTTTGGAGATACTAAGATGCCTGAAAACCCTGGTGTGTTTACTTATACCTGTAGAAGTTTGGGATAAAAGTGGCGAAATCTGGATTGCTTGATTTTTGGTGGATAATTGAGCTTTTGGAGGTTTCCGTACAATATGTACAGATGTCGCCAACACGCTCTCGTCAGTCTTGTCTGAAGCTGAATTTGCACTAAGTGAAAATTTGCAGTCGGGTTTTTCCACTTTCATTTGATTGGCTAGTGAGAAGAGATCGCAACCTAAAGGATAATGGGTGGACAATGAGATACCAGTAACAACGTTTCGATATTTAAAAGCAATGAAATCAACAAATAAACACGATAAAAACATCGTACACATCAAAATTTCAAACTGACATGACAATATGACAATTAACTTGACACTTGTCAAATTAAAAAATGGGAACATAACGCCCTCTACCGAAAAAACAGAGGAAACCTTCAAAAGCGTCGATTGTTTTTTTCGCCACAAAAATCTAAACAAAATCTAATCAGTTGAATCACCAGGATTTCTAGGCATCTTAGGAGATACAGTTTTCCTTCTTATCATGTACGCCATTGTTGTAGTACTTTCGCATCGCTTGAAATACGAGAAAACACTTCACCGGGTGTATTTTTAATAATATTTTCACACTTCGATACCATACAATACTTGTAAGGAGTTTCATTAACTTCTTCCAAGATCTGCGCGAAATGGTGGCGTCTGAACGTTATAATGATGTAAGCAATTAATTGAGGACATAACAGACATGTATGATGATCGCCATCGTTACAGTAGTTCGATATTTTATTGCCAGAAGAACCACAACATATACAATGTTTTGTGCAACTCTGTCAAGCGGAATCACGAAAGCACAAAATCGTGTCGGTGCCCACTGTAATACGATTCCTGGAAATAAAATAATAACAGCCTTCTGCTGGTGACTAGCTCTATACCCACAAGTTTACGAGCTACCACCGCTGCTCGTCAATTATTCACGGATTGTAACAATTCATAGTACCCATAATATTTTCAGGAGATTCCGACCGGGTAATTTGGTGTTTACGTTCTGGTCAATCAATATTTTGTTACGTGAGCTGTATTCTCTCGAAAGGTTGGCTATTCTGGATTGAAATCGAAAGGCCTGGATATTTGCCGAAGACCTATCTTGGAATAATTCTCTAATTTGTCCAGTTTCATTACTGGAACGTACATAGAGGCTCTTCGATTCCATTTAGAAAAGTAGTACTTTTCTTGTCAATGATATTCAATTCACAAACTCGCTCAGATTTCTGGAACATCAGGAACGCCTACTCTCATGGTTGGTAATTTTTCAATGAATGCAGTATTCATACTGAGTTGTGAGAAAGCTTAGAGAACTTTCGAATATTTCCTCTTCAGAGCTATTTCGTCACCAAACATCTCATTCGTATGAATATTTCCTTAGTATCACTAGTAGTTGCTAGGTCATTGAACATAAACATCAATATAGTCTCAAAGCAATGATTGAGTAATTCTTGAATATTCCTTTCCTTTGAAGGAATAACAAAATTCTGTCCTCAAAAATAATATGAAATTAAGAACAACCAAATCGGAAGTGTTATCACAGGCTCCCCCAAACCATACTGTCAAGATGAGACCAGAAGAGTGTATGAAAAACTTTTTTCAAATGGGAAATGAGATGTTGATACCTTTGTCAAAAACTCTTCCACACTTACCTGGTGAAAACTCGCTAATATCAGGATATTCACCTCATAGCTTTTTCATGGGATTAGATATCAAAGTTGGACACAATCCACATGTGGAGCCTTTCACTTTTCCATTCAACACCAGTGCTTAAAATTTGTTTGAAGAGTCTCACATACAGAATGAAACAGCTAATAGCTCTGGAACGGTTCCTTCTTGGCGTTTGTTCCTTTCAAAAGTACTTTTTAAGGACGCACTGTATAACAGGATGTTTCACAAGTGCCCCTAATTCACACTCTCTGACGAGAAGGAAAAGAAGCCGCCAAGCCCATCAACGGGGTATTCAATTCTCCACCAACGGCAACTCTTTCCATTCCCCGGGCTGTCATGAGCAACATAAAACAAGATAAACCGAACCATACATTGAAACGAGACGAAGCCGAAAGTGATTTGTTGATCCTTATTTATGCTGGCTTTTTTCGGTGCGTTACAAGGCATAATGTCAAATCTAAACGGGTTGATATTCCCGATTGCAGATCAGTCTGGCAGCAACTGAAATGAAAAGGCTATTAGGATATTACCTTGGGCAAACGATCACTTCGCCGGAACAGAAACTACCTCGGATTTATCAATTCTATACGATTCACTGCTCCTTCGCTCACACGCAGGACCTAGGGGACGGGTTCAGGCACACAGGGATGGGCCTGGGGGTTTTCTGAAAGGATAGACCCCATTATATCCTGCACGAGCATAAGTTTTCATTGAACGAACACGAGGCAGGTGAATTGATGGCTCCAATTGACGTGGAATTTATGGAATAGTATATACAAGGACAGGTCTAGGAGTAGACTGCCTGAGAAGGAAAACACGAAACATTCGTATTTTTTGAGTCAACTCAGTTGTCCCAGCTATCAACTCGAGACTCCAGTGTCATCATATTTTCCTCCAATTATTCCGACAGCCGCTCTATGTAGTTGAGTTGAATGAGGGGTCATTGTTGAAAGAATGTCATGATTATGTTGCAAGGCATGTTCGGCTACAGCAGATTTTTATGCTAGACCCAATCGAGGATGTCGTGTGTGCTCATCTAGGCGAGTCTTCCAATTACATTTAGGTGTTCCTGTGGACTTTACCTCATGCGTGAGGAATTTCGTACAGCCCAGCATTGGATAGAAGGTCTGTTGGTTACCTAACCTAAGGCGTTCCTGTATTTTCCACGAAGATTGTTTTGATGTTGTGTTTCCTCAAAATCTCTCCAATGCTGACCGTGGTACCACCTATGAAGGTCAGAAAAGCAAGTTCTGTTGTTGGTGCTTCAAATAAGCATTGCAGATGCTGATATTGTCATGCCAATAAAAGAAAGAGGCAGCTAGAGATTTGGCGATGCAATTACCCTTTGACGTGACATGTCCCTTCGTCCAACTCAGAGCGACTGTGGTACTCAGACTTCAGCAAGGGTATGGTAGCAACAAATTTTAGCCTTGAAGGTCTCTTCAATGCACTACTCTTCTGCGATCGGTTTAGATACGCACAGTGTTTTCCCAGTTGAACTCTTCTTGGTGATTTCCTTTGCTACTATATTTATTTCTGTGAGCTCCGTTTGAAGTGCACTGGCAATTTTTTTCGTATTCAGAGATCGAGAGTAAACTTGGCATCTTGAACTCTCACTCGTTATTAAACGATCTGTGGAAATGTGTAGAATGATACATTGCCTTCATTGTTTTTTCACCAATACGGCTACTTTCAATTACAATTCCAGGAAACGCTAAAATGGGTTCTCATAACGATCGCGTTTATCACTTCCCCTCTATGGAGATAATAGGATGTTTCACTTTGAATAAGAGAAACTACAAGAGCTTTGCGATTTGAGAGACGATAAGTGCCTTCATTTTTTCAGTATTGTGGTTCTGATCCAGATATTACATGCAGGCATTGTATTTATCAAGAATATAAAATTTGAGTGGAGTTCTGTTCGAATCGATAGAGTATAATTTGACAAAATGGTTAAGGCTTCCGCGGCCGAGGTTTTCAGTATCACTACTTTTCTTCGGGTTTGAGGGCCGTCGTTTTTGGGAATTTCTTCCTGACGTTTCGCTGGCGTGAGTGGCTATCTTCTTCAAAGGCTCATACATCTTGAGTTTGACTCTGATTACTGGGTCAAACTCAAGATGTATGAGCCTCTGAAGAAACTACCACTCGCGCTAGCGAAAAGTCAGGAAGAAATTCCAAAAAACGACGGCCTTCAAACACGAACAAAAGAAGTGTTCCAGAGTATAATTTATAAAAAATGAAAAAAATCAAAGTGTCAGTACAGAGTTGAAATTTGGGGGGACTCATAAAATTGAAAATCCAAAGTTCTTGAGGGTTTTCAAAAATTAATGAAAAATTTTATTTTCGAAACTTTATTCAAGGAATTTCAAATATGATCTAGAATAGTAGATATGGTCTAGAATAGTATATTACAACAAGAGGAAGGCACATTCATATTTAAATTCAGCGAAATTATCTGTAACGTCAAATTTCAATTATAATAATTAATGTCACTGACTGCGTTTATCAGCATACAGCGCATAAAGCCGCTTCAGAAAATTCGACATTTCACCATGGAAAACTGTCCAATTTTGCGCAGCGGCTTCAAGCGCTATAAGATATTAGACGCAGCCACTGTATACTGAGGTATGCGGTATTTGGATAAACGACTTTCTCTTGATTTAGAGAAGAAAAAGCAGAACGTTTTTCGGGATAGGGACGTTCTTCCATGTCAACTGAGGAATTGAACGTGACGTGAACGTCAAATTTGGTGATAATCATGACTGTTTCATTTTACTTCATTTGAATGAGAGGGGCCTCTTTGATCTTCAGGTATTTCGCTAAAAACTACAGTTTTCTGTACGGTTTTGCAAACCCGTTGTCCCAATTAATCAAAAATCGTACAGAAAACTGTAGTATTTTGTGTCAAATATTAATTTCTATCAAGTATCGGTCTGCTCAATCCAATATTTCGGTATCTATTCTTCGAATTTTGAAAATAAAAAACAAAAGAATGAAATCTGTATAAAATAGACGAAATTTCGTAACTTATTATGATTATTTTTATTTATATTTATAATTTCTTAAACATCTGTTGATAATCTATTACACACTTGAAGTTGGAATTCTGATATGAAATTGTATGATATCTAATCCAGAACATATCATTTACTCGTGGTATGGAAGCTGGAAGCTAGTATTACATGTATATATGACTGTAGCAACGAAATGAGTAATAAATTGGATCACAGGGGAGACAATATACTGTTTCGTATGAATTTTTTCATCAGTGCGTTGAACATTGTGATTCATTTCCGCCGAGAGATCAAACAAGTTTAGATTTGAGTTGTTTCTGTTGATGGAACTTCAACTCGAATCGAGTTTCAGGGTTATCAAATCCATGAAGTCGATTATTCTGAAAAAGTAATTATTTTTCCGAAGTCATCACGGATTCAAATTTCTCAAGTTTTGATTACTATATCATCCACATTATCAGTAACAGAAAAAAGAGTATTTTTGAATCCTCTATTGATGTTTATGTCTTTCACAGATGCTCCATTGATAATGCTAGACTCTTTCATGATGTTTTCAGGCATTATTCTATGTTTCTAGATAGTTTAAAAACAGTTGAAATGACGAAAACCGTTTATGAAAATAGAAAAGCCTTTCAAAATACCACAATTGCTTCTTACAATATCAGAAATAATATAGAAACATCAAAAGATACCATAATATAACAAATCGCATCTGAAAACGTTGAATGAACATTCATTAAGGTTCAAAACCATCTAGAAAGCTCAAACAGCATCTGAAGAAGTAGCAATGAACGTGAAACATTTCTTAGACCCCTTCGGTAACAAGGTATGACTCTTTCACAAGTTACTAAAACTTTGAATAACATCTAAAAACGGCTATGAAGCATTCAGTGACATTAGAATTCATCGTGTATGGTATTCACTAAACAGCTAACGAATTCGCCTACGTATTTCACTAAACAATAGCTTCTTCAGGTATGTTATGGAACTATATATATAGTATCAAGAAGCGATTGTATAGTGAAATACGTGTAGCGATTATGTGAATTGTCAAGTAATTTTTTTTTATAACGTTATCATGGATTTTCAAGTACTAAGTTAGGTTAGGTTAGGTCAGAAGTGAGTGGGTCTGTTCGGCCCTCCACTGCAACCAACAAGGGTTTATTGTGGCTCACACCTATTCAAACTCGACCAAATAAACCCAGCTTCTTAACGAAGCCGATTAGTTTGTGTGGTGAGTGATCTTTCAGGTCAGATGGTAAGAGTGAAACCTTGCCAAACTCTGAAAACCTGATTCGGTCCGCAGCGGGGCAGGCACAAATTATGTGCTCTGCTGTTTCATCATTTTCCAGACAGAGACGACACAGGCTGTCTTCTGACAGTCCGATTCTCTGCATATGATGATTCAAATGACAGTGACCTGTGAGAAGGCCAGTTAGACATCGTAGTTCGTCCCTACTGTAGTCCAACAACTGTTTGGTTTCCGACTTCGAAGGGTGAATAAACGCCTTGGAATGAGCCAATCCTGGAAGATTTTGCCAGAAGTCCATAAATCTTCTCGCCATCCAGGTATTTAATGTTTGTTTGACAAAGCCTAAGGCGATGCCAATGACAGGTTCTGGTCCGATGAAGCTGCTTGCAGCACCCTCCTTTGCAAGGGAGTCAGCAGCCTCATTGCCTTCCAGGCCAGTATGGCCCGGAATCCAGACCAGAGACAATTTGTTAAATCTTCCTATTGAGGAGAGTCGTTTTTGGCAATTTGTTACCAGTTTGGACGTTGATCGGTAAGAGCCAATGGCTTTCAGCGCCGCTTGACTGTCCGAGAATATTTTTATTGACTTGTGTGTGAGGTTGGATTCTGCCAATTTCTCCGCTCACAGTTCAATAGCATAAATTTCCGCTTGAAATACGGTCGCATAGGTCCCTAGGCAGGTTGATATCTCTGTCCTGGGTTTGCGACTGAAAACACCTGCACCGGAACCAGAAGGTGTTTTTGATCCATCTGCGAACCAACAACTATCTGCTCTCAGTATTTCCTTCTCCCGGAGGATCCAGTCCTCTCTACTCGGGAAAAGAACTGTATAAGGCAGTTCATAGTTCACAGTTGGAGTCATAATGTCAGAGGTCATTCCCAGAATGCTGTGACTTCTAGTGTCAGCCAGCAGTCTAGTATACTCTGCATTAGATTGTTTTGTGCAATTAGCGATGTGCACAAGTCTATATGCAGTCCATCTAGCCTCTCTCTCCAGAAAAATGTGGAGAGGAGGTAGATCTAGAAGGATCTCCATGGCCGCTGACGGTGTGGTACTGATGGCACCACAGATAGCCAAACAGGCCTGTCTCTGTAAGCCAGAGAGCTTTGCCTGAGCCGTTTTCTGAGAAGCCTTCGGCCACCAGGCAATTGCCCCATAGGTAATCATTGGTCTGACAATAGTCACATAAATCCAATGAATTTGTTTGGGACCTAAACCCCAAGATTTACCACAAATCCTTCGACAAGTCCATAGGGACAGTTTGGCTTTGTGTAAAACTTTTTCCAAGTGGGCGTTCCAGGTGAGTTTTTTATCAAGGACAATGCCAAGATATTTCACCTCCGTTCCAAATGGAATGGCCTTTCAAGTACTAACCAACTCCATCAGTTTTCAGAAATTATTTCGAACAGACAGACAGAGTCTAGAAAAGTCCATAAGTTCATATGTGTCATAAAAATATTCATGGAATATACAGGGTGTAGATGAATGAGTGTGAAACATTTAAGGAGGTGATTCCTCATCGAAAAAAAGATAGGATCTTTCATATAAAGGAACTTCATTGGAGCATCCCTTGTTAAGATACAGCCCCTGAAAGGGGGTACCTAAATTTTGTAAAACAATTTTTTTCACAAGCACTGAAAAAGTTACAATGTTGAAATCAACCTGACGTTTTTCATACCAAAAAGACACTTAGCCAGTAATTTATTTGGTTTACCCCATGGTTGTAAGGGGTGGAAAACGCAACCCCTAAAATTAATTTCCAATGTAACTTTTTTCTCATTATTTGTTTACCATTAAAAAATTCATTTCCGATAGCCTGTTCCATTCTGAACGAAAAATGTCCCTTGGGTTTTTTGCCCAAAATAAACCAGCTCGCAGCAAAATTTATTATACGAACAACTACAGAGATACATCGTCATAAATGCGAAAATACGAAACTAATCTATCTAGTAGGTCGTTATTAGCGATAGTGACAATTAAATTGGTATGACGGTGTCAGGTTAATTTCAATATTGTAACTTCGTCAGTGATTGTGAAAAAAATTCTTATACAAATTTTATGTACCCCCTTTAAGGGGCTGTATCTCAACGGGGGATGTTCCAATGAAGTTTCTTTATATGAAAGATCATATCTTTTTTTCGATGAGGAATCACCTCCTTAGATGTTTTACACTTATTCAGTTACACCCTGTATATCCTTTCAGAGTTCGTGAAACTTGTAGTTAGATGCTCGGAAGAAATATGTGTAATACCTTTCAAAAAAATAGTTCAAATATTCCTTTGATGTTTGATACACCTCTTGTACGAAATGATGTTTGCACTCTCATTTCAGTTGAAGAATTACCATTGATAGTGTTATATTTCGCTGCTACAGTTACACAGAGTGAATGTACAGAGTGATCCATGAAAATTGGGCGGGAAGTACGACACAGCTAGCCGTTGCTGTAGGCCACAGCTATTTCCGACCCTCTGGAGTCGAACAATGGGTTGATACCACAGCCGCTTTTTTACACATTCTCATTGTTCTTTCACTGACTATTGGTGTGCATGCTTCACTAAAATCATTTCGAACGGATATGGGGATTCCCAACGCCAGAATCGCACAGCACTACACTACATTACACAACTCAACACTTGTTTCGTCAACAATGTGACATCATCAGGGAAATGAATCTGGCTCTCATGTAGTAGGCCAGTGTAATTCATACTATTCTGAGGCAGGGGATTCACTGAGCAATGATGATGAGTATACTGAAATATATAGCAACTTCTGGTATAAAAATTGAAGAGTGGGCTTCATGAATCGGTCCTTTGTCATTACTCAAAATATCCCTACTGCACTTAGTAGTTTCCAAACTCACTCTAGCACTGTTGAAATGAAAATCCATAAATCTCTACCGGAAAATGGTGCAGATATTTTTTTTTGGCAATCCTCATCGAAACTTTGGGAATAATATTCATTCAATGAAAATCATTTGACATTTCTGTATGAGTAGAATTGAGAAATAAAGCACACACTCTCACAGAAAGAATCAGGAAGGAAAATGAGTGAAAGAATATTTTTTCTTTGAAGTGGATGTAAATATTGAGATTGGAAGCACAACTCACTATATGGATCAAAGTTACACGAGGCAGTCGAATCATCGTTTTTCAAATGGAAAAAATACTTTGGTAGAGTGTTAGGAGAAACATTCCTATCAATGAGCTGAGTTAGATTTTTTGAAACATCTTCTTCCAGATATTACAAATCTTGAACTGGGACGATTGAGAAGTACAACAAACTAAGTTTCGAAATGTAGTATGTCAACTTACTGAAGAACCAAATTCTCAATAGACACTCCTTTGTCAAACATTTATCTTCATAGTGAGTTTTGCATGGAGTCATTGTCTTCATATACACAGGAAGCATATCGCTAACTATCGATATAAAAATAAATGTATTTCACTATCATTGATTGATAATATTTATTTCAATATTCATTTTTTAACTTTTTTATATAGATCAATTGAAACTTTTACACCAAAAGTTCCGATCTCATCGTTTATATACATCAATGGATACATGGATAACATTGATGCTACCATTACTATAAGAACAAGATTTTAAAGTGATGACCAAAAACATGAAGCTCGCTTTCCCTTTCAAAATTCTCTAAAAAACGATAACCTGCATTTCTGATCAGATTCACGCAATTTTGAATACGCACCATCTTAGTTCAGGGATTTTCCTCCACCCCAATGGTATGAATTGCGCTAGCTTGCTATATGACATCACGCTCAATCATCTGTCCCGATGATGCCAGTCCTGTTGGCGAAACGTGCGTCGAAAGCTACTGAAGTGTGAATGGGGTGCAACGAAGTGTAGTGCCGTGCAATTCTTGTGTCGGGAATACTCATAGAAATTCGGTGCATTATTTGCAAGATGTTCCAAGGTTACACAAGAATTGAAATTTCTTTTGTTCTTGCGGATGGGTAGCAGCTTAGAAATTCGACTTCTGCTGGGCCGGGAACGTCCCAGAAAACTCTCTCACTTACAGCACTAAACCTGAAACTAAACAACCGAACTAAAACATAACCTAAAAGCAACCCACTAAACAATTCAATCGCGCACTAATCCTAACCTAACGAACAAGGAATAAATAATGGAGAAACTAAAAGCAAAGCTGAAACAATGAATAAAATGACACGAACGTATTGGATTATCGATAAAAATTGGTAGAGGAGGAATGACGACAGCTAGCTTGGTCACTGCAATCGTGTTATAGCTCGATGTTACGTGTTCGATGTATCACATTTGATGTTTGTTGTGCTCGGTGTTCTGCTAGCCCGGAAACGATGGGGAGATCTTGGGAAAATGTTGGAAATATTTGGCAGATTCTATGAAACACGCTCGAGAATGAAGACTTCGAAAAACTCTGAATATTGACCACGATATGTACAAGGTACAAGTAGGTGAACAAAGATCGAAAACAAAAATTCCGAAAATGAACAAGGCAAAAATAATGCAAAGCTGCAGCTGATGCTTTTCTTCGATCCTGAAAAATCAGCACACAGAATTGAGTTTTTATATTTCATGTCGGAATACTTATAGAATAACAATCAGATCTGATCAAAAGTGAAGTAATGATTGGTTGATTACAAAAAGATAGTAGCATGAACACTCGAAGTATCGTTCTGGGTAAAACTTCATTGGTACGTTTTGGCTTCCGAATTACCTGCTGAGGTGTTAAAAAAATCATAAAAATATATTTCAGCTCTTCAACGCCACTCCCAACAAATAAATCCATCAACAGGTCATCAGAAGATTGATATTACCAGGTATTATCAGGAAGTATCACCAATTCCGGTTATTTGTTCAAAAAAGTATGTTATTGAATGGCTTCACTTCGGAGAAAACTCCCCCCCAAGAACTTGGATTGCAAAAGGACATTTTCAGTCTTCTATCATGAAATGAATTTTCAGAATTTTCACCCATCAATCTAGTAGGTGTACGTTAATTTACCGTTTATGCCAACATACATTACGATGGTGGTATTGAGAACATAAAAAATTAGTCCAATCCAGAGATCTTTCACAAATCACACTTTTCCTGGCCATGATTATTTTTCGTAGGAAGTATTTTTCAACTTGTTCTTCAACAAGTCAATGCAAAAGGAATAAAATACTTTTATACGTTCAGCCACTTCCGTGAAAAGGAAAGAAAACTCTATCTCGTAATTTTAGACCGATTGCGATGTTGTTCCAAAGTCATTGAAAAAACAATCAATATGAACCTCATCAAATATCTAGAGAAATCAGGAATAATTAATGATCGACAATACGGATTCCATCACAAAAAATTAACCAGTGACTTATTGGCTTATGTTTCTCATATTTGGCAGCATTCTATCGAAAAATTAGAGAAAATATTAGCTGTTGCACTCGACATTTCAAAAGCGTTTGATCGAGATTGGCATCGGGGTCTCCTTTCTAAACTGCCGTCTTATGGTTTGCCTCATCAATTGTGTGCTCTGTTGGAGAGTTTCTTGTCTGATAGGTATCTGTATGTGGCTGTTGATGTAGTATTGTCTGATATTACCCCAATAAATTCAGGTGTTCCACAGGGTTCAGTTCTGGAGCCCACTTTGATTCTGCTTTACATCAATATTTGCTGGGGGAAACGTCTTGTTCAGACAGTACTCTTCATATACTAGTTTCTCTCCCAGAGTCCCTATACCAGCACGATACATAAAAATTATAGTAACATTCACGTCAATAGAATTAAGGATGACTTGGCAAGAATAAAAGAATGGGCTAACATAAACTTGGTGGAATTTAATGCTGGGAAAACCCAGACATGTCTCTTCTCAAAGAAAGCCGATCTATCATCAACTAGTATTCAGATGTCAGGAGTAACTATTCCTACAAAGTCAAGTGTCTCGATGCTAGGATTCACGATCAGTGATAATATCTCATAGGAAAACCATGTGAGATCAATCGCTAAAGGTACTTCGCAGTAACTTGGTTTTCTATTTCATGCGAAGAAATACTTCACTCCTCGTCAGCTTCTAATGATCTACAAGGCTCATATACGAGCCGTCTGGGAATAAAGTTCTCATGTATGGAGCTCGGCACCAAAACATTTATTGACGTTTCTTGATCCTATTCAGAGAAAGGCAATTCGTCTTGTTGATACTTCGCTCACAGACTCGCTCACTTCGTTGGAGCATCGTAGAAGGGTCGAATCTTGTCTCTCTTCTATAGATATTTTCACTGTCAGTGCTCTTCTGAATCATTATCAATCGTTTCCCCCTTATCAAAATCTACACGGATGACCCGACGAGTACAGAATTCCCACCTCTTTGTTGTGAGCTTGAATACCTGTCGAACCGAACAGCTTAACTTTGGAACTCCTTGCCGAGAGAGGTTTTTCACGAAGCTTACAAACTCCAAAAACTTAAAGTGAATGTTAATTCGTATATTCTGTCTCTTGATTCACGCGATGTTCTTTGAACAGGGCTTTCCTTGTGAATCGGCATATGAAACAATAAAAATGAAAGTAGTAATATCAACTATTCAGCAAATATTCTCTGTTGATATGTGTATATCATTCATAGAGGATTAATCATTCACAAAAAGGAAGGAAGATATGGCGCGACGGACGCTGATTTACATAGAAGTCACTTGTTTGTGAACGCACAATTCGTATACCTATAACTCTCAACTTGAATCAAGCAGATATCATTTATAGGGCATTTCTGTTATAAAAGCTTCGTATTCTTCAATGCATTGACTCGAAGAAAAAAGATACTTCCTCAAAATTTCCTGACTTCTTTGCTTATATCGTACATTTTCTTGAACTGTTTCCTTGAGTCTGTTGATCAAAAATGGATCAATCTGTGTATACAAAAGCATATTGAACCAGTTATTGCTACGCAAACTGACTATTTCCGCTAAATTTTTCGGCAAATGACATACACCCACTGGATTGAACTGGCAGGTTATTTCAATATCGGTGTAAATGCACCTGAACCAATTATTTTCTAATGTGAGGCCGAAAATCCATCATGAAATACGTCCTCTCCGGAATGAAAAATTTGGTTGGTACTTGACATTTGGAATAATTGAATCACCTCCATGAGTTTGATTGGAATACTTCAAAAATAGTGCGATATAGATGGGATCCACATGTGGTCATTATATCCCTCGATTGTTCCCAATTTTCAATGTCCTGTCAAATGATAGATGTGCAAAGAAAAAAGTAATCCAATTGTGACTTTGTCCAAGTTGTCATTCAGGACGGAGTTCAGAAGTTTGATTGAAATACTTCAAAAATAGTGCGATATAGATGGGTTCCACATCTGATCATAATATCCCTCGATTGTTCCCAATTTTCAATGTCCTGTCAAACGATAGATGTGCAAAGAAAAAAGGAATCCAATTGTGACTTTGTCCAAGTTGTCATTCAGGACGGAGTTCAGAAGTTTGATTGAAATACTTCAAAAATAGTGCGATATAGATGGGTTCCACATCTGATCATAATATCCCTCGATTGTTCCCAATTTTCAATGTCCTGTCAAACGATAGATGTGCAAAGAAAAAAGGAATCCAATTGTGACTTTGTCCAAGTTGTCATTCAGGACGGAGTTCAGAAGTTTGATTGAAATACTTCAAAAATAGTGTGATATAGATGGGATCCTCATCTGATCATAATATCCCTCGATTGTTCCCAATTTTCAATGTCCTGTAAAACGATAGATGTGCAAAGAAAAAAGGAATCCAATTGTGACTTTGTCCAAGTTGTCATTCAGGACGGAGTTCAGAAGTTTGATCGAAATACTTCAAAAAATAGAGCGATATAGATGGGATCCACATCTGATCATAATATCCCTCAATTGTTCCCAATTTTCAAAGTCCTGTCAAACGATAGATGTGCCAAAAAAAAAGGAATCCAATTGTGACTTTGTCAGTTGTCATTCAGGAAGGAGTTCAGAATTTTTGTTACGTCGATATTGAAACACATACAAAAATTTTACGAAGTTTGAATTTCAATTGTCAGGTTTACATTCAAATATATCATCAAACATTAAACGGTACACAAAATCCAATTTTGTAAGAAAATAACATGAATATAAAATATTCATGAGTTATAATGATGATCATGAAAATATAATCGACATACAAATTGATGGTGATGCATGAAACTAAGTTTTACACACGGAAGTTGAAATAATATTACCGTGGCGAAGAGTAAATCATTTCTCGCTAGAAGAAAATAAAGCGTGGCTGAGACCTGAGGTAAGCTATTTTTCGAAAGAAGAAATTTTGATTCAAAATCATTCGAAATGATTTCATAAAGTGATGACGACATGATTATTCATAAGATTGATTTCAATACATGCTGTGCTTCAAGTAGGCATTGCACATAAACGAATTTCATGACACTTCCACAAATGTCAATATTGTCATTGTAAATGTCATTTGACTACGTAGAAGTTGGAATGTTTCAAAATGTAGCTTTTTCATTAATGCATTCGGCATTCATATGTCATATATTTCCGTTATATTTCACAAATATTGTTGCAAATATCAACATTTGCATTACTCACTGAGATATTAGTGGCATTTTCAAAAATGAAAATGGACTGACCTTGAGTGACGAGGGCGCTAAATCATGTACTTGAGTAATTGACTAATAAATCGGTAACGTATCAATTTTGGGAATTTGTGTGTTAGTTATTGAAGAGGTTTGTGGTTTTTGAGGGAGAAACTAATCACCAATAGCTGATACAATTTTAAAACTGTTGAAATATGGAATTTTGGATACGAATCACAGTGGCCAGTGATCGAAAATTTTCACAAACTTTCATTCATTGAAATTGTTAAGCTCATTCATGAAAATGTTCTTCCTTAGTTTTCAAATCGGAAATATTTTGAAAAATCGAGATTTTCTCATATTTATTGACTGCAAATACTTACTGCGTTCCTTTATAGTACATATAATAACTATATTCAGTACTGCATTATTTGTAAGCGTTTTGATGGTTTGTGAGCTTTGTTATCTTTAATCGTTCGAGAAATGGCACTGACAGTATACATACTTAACTTCAAAACTACTGCAACACGATAAGAATGAATATCTGACCCTAGATTATAAATGTTATCTACTACGTTGTATTGAATTTACTTCTCTAACAGCCGTTGAGGAAAGCGAAGTAACTTTATTATCCTGCTCTCTTTCGAAATAACCAATTGAAGATGTCACCAACTTTTGTCAGTGATAGTTTTTAATTATTTTGATATTTTTACGGAAAGCCTGAGACTAATATTTTCTCTAGAAGCAGCGATATACATAGTTTTCAGTTTTTTATCACAATTATCTTATTTCAAGTACCTACCAAAAAGACTGCCACTTTTGACTGACGATTGTCAATTGGTAAATAACAGACTACAAACAAATTGCGGCAACATCGAGCGTGCTGTCAACCAAATGGCATAGAATAACAGGCGCCAAATTTGAAATTCAATATGAACGTTTCAATGGATTGCTATAGTAGTTTCCACAATGAATGGTATTGACTGAAGGATTATAATAAAACCATTTAGACCCTTAAGTTGTAAAATCCGAGATGCACATTATAAATGTAAAAGGACAGGATTCAGGTAATTTTGTTTCTCAGAGAGGGATTGTAGAGGATTACAGCTTACACTTCTTGTTCATTTTAGTCTTTGTATTTCATTGGAAGTGTTCACTTGTGTTACGGCGTGCAATAATGTTATAACATTTATTCGTTATTACAGACAATAATAGCAAAGATTTTATACCCCAACGTACAGAATAGGCAGTATGTGGCGTCCGTGGATAAAAAGTAATAGTGCTTCTTCCAGTGGATCGTTGAAGAAGAATCACTTATCTTGTGACGCGAAAATCGTTATAAAACATGTGTATAGTTCCTTACTTCAGCAAGGATATAACGCGGGTGCTGCAGCAAAAGTAACCAGTAATTTGACGAAGGTGCCTCTTACTTCAGTTAGACGAATTGTTGAAAATTCCATGGAATCAAGAAAAAAGCGTAAAGAATGCGGTGTCACAAAAAGTCTAGACTACTGGGAAAAAGATTTGATAAGGCGAAAAATCTACACTATGTACAATGAGCAGCGTGTCCCTACAATCAAAAGTCTGAAACAGCGAGCTCTGTCTGCAATGGGCTTTAAATATCGCAAAATTGACAAGAGACAAGTAATAATGGAATCCACACGTTTAATAAACTGGCGTTCTGAATATATAACGTCAATAAGAAAATACCGGTCTGAAAATCGGCCAATACTCTACCTCGACGAGACGTGGTTTGACACGCATGACACCCCTTCCAAAGGATGGTCTGATTTCTCTGATAAGTGTAAAACAAAAACACCATCAAATAAAGGGAAGAGAATCACAATATTAAACGCAGGATCAGAAGATGGTTGGATCCCAAACGCTATCCCAAACGCTATGTGGCTTTCTGCCAAAAATATTAAGGACTCTTGTGTTGATTATCACGAAGATACGACAGCAGAGCTTTTTGAGGATTGGTTTGAAAATTGTCTGTTACCCAACATTCCGCCAAACAGCGTTATAGTAATGGACAACGCAAGCTATCATAGTCGACAATTGCAAAAAATTCCTGGCTCAAAGAATACGAAATTGGAGATTCAAAACTTCATGGCTGCAACTGACATATATTTTGAGGAAAATTATACAAAAAAAGAACTTTTACAAGTGCTGTAGTCATTTTCTTTAAAAAAAACGTATGTTTGTGATACAATTGCAGAAGAATTGGGACATACAGTGTTACGACTACTTCCCTACTACTGCGTGTTCAATCCCATAGAGCTTATGTGGCACCAACTTAAATCGAGCGTGCGCGGAAAAAATACTTCTCCGACTTTAAGTGGTAGTGTGGTAGAATTAATTAGGAACTGTATGAATGACATTCCTACCGAGAGTTGGAAAAGTTTTGTTAGTCATGTTATAAATGTTGAAAACTCGTGCCTTTCTGTAAAATCAATTGCGCCAATTATAATTAATTTAGATGAGGATAGCGATAGCGACACTGAACTGAATATAGAATAGAATTGTAACATTTAAATAAATTACTTGTGTATCTCCTACATTATGCGACCCTGTAGCACATTTGCATCTTTTACCAGATGATTTTCTACACAATGGGATCAAATCGGGTAGTTTATTGCAGTTAATAAGCCAATACCATTTACTGTGAAAAATACTATAACAGTGCGTTGATTTCAAGTCGTCGTCAATGATGTGCAACAGTTTTTGAATTGTATTCACTACATATCTTTTTTCGCACGTGTGGTACTGATATAATGTATAATAACTGGGATATAATAGCAGGACTAGCACATTTTTTGTAACTGTGCTGATGTTAGCGGGATAGAGGGGTAACAAATTCATGAAATCCGATGTTTCGAAGAAACTCCGTCTTGTTCGAAGACAAACCTGAAAGTGGGTTTTAAATAAGCACGTTTTCGAATGATTCTGAATGAAATGTAGGTATTTCAAATCAAACTGCCTAGAGCTCTAGCTACAAACATATGTTCTGTGTTTTGGCCTAGTAACCTTAAACGATGAAAAATCCTTTGATATTCAAATACCGATTGAAGTTTATATCATCACGCATGACCTGAAGCATCGAAATCAAAGCATTGTTCTGGAAATGTGAAGTGGGTCATTTAACACTGAAATGAAAGTTCGTTTTCACCGGTATCCACGAACTTTCAAAGGCATACCTGAAAGTTATTTTTCAAAGCCAACCGTGATTCGTTTCATAATTGCACCCAGTTCTGATTTTGATCCATTGGCCAGGGAAGTGAACTACTATCTAATTGAAATATTACTCTGAAAAAAAATGATTACATCAACTAGACATACTGAAGTGAGTTCTGGAATTTTCAAGTACCTTGAAATTTCAATCTACCAGGAAATAAAGATGCGATATATGGTTATAGGGTTAGATCTAAATAGGTACTGAAGTAATTGTTGCTGAAAAAAAATTAAGGAAAAAAAATTACAAATCGAATGATAAAGCAATCATATCCAAACAGAAGGATTGAAATGCATTTTTTCGTCGAACAATAAAATTAAAGATCAAAGGAAATGAAGTTGTGACAAAAATCGAATATGATAGAGCAAAGTCAAAAAAATGTGGTTGTGGTCAATATTCCAATGTTTGATTTTTTTAATTTTGTCTCTGCCGAATCATTCCAAACATTTTCCTCTAGGAGAATCCCCCTTTCGTCTTCAATGGGTTGGAAGAAAACATTGAATTTTCACATGAAAACCTTATTTTTCATTTCACTTGCAAGTGGTTGGAGTGAAACAATAGCTAACGAGTTTAAATACTATTTTGAGTGGTTTCAGTTACAACTTTCTTGAAATTGATAGAAAGTAACCCTTTTAATTTGATTACTGATTGTTCAACATCATGGTGGAAATTTGAAATTTGAAAGGATCCACTTAGGAAGTAATGCAATATTAGATTTCTGACTAGAAACAGTACATCGGTATATCCGAACCAACAAGCATGAAACTTTTAAGAAAAAACATAATCTTGCATTTTCTACCAAACTTCTTATGGATAAAGTTCCTTATTTGCAATTAAAATGATGTTAGGAGATTTCTATTTTGGAAATGAGTAAGATAGTCGAATAAATAACGAAAACACATTGAAATAGAATTGAACTAGAGAAACTATGTTCGAAATTCTGTCTGAAAATATTTCTTTGTTACATAGTCATACAACTCAGTATCATGTTTGTGAGCAAATAAGATTCATAGAGGAAAAAACACCTGGTGATATGTTACAGTATTCACATTTTTCAAGTCAGTGGATCATCATATAAGTAATCCATATGTGTACAGAGAGTGAAAGGATTTCTTTTCAGGATTCTTCTCTTCTTCATGTTGATTCGAGTATGTAAAGACCAAGAAAATTCATCAGTATACATGTTTAACATAACAAACTTCCAATCCAAAGACTTTTTATCATTTCTGGCGTTAACTAGAAATTATTATCTGAATAGATAGTTTCGAACAGTGTGACTGAAGAAGTGAAGACAGTATTTTTCATTAGAGCTCCATTACCCTCACACTAACTAGAAATACTCTTGCTCGAGGCGCGTTTTGCCAACCATATAGGCATCATCATCTCATTTTGGTGTTGAGATAATCGAGCTCTGCTTGAAAAGAAAGGTTCAAAACATAGTTAGCTGTTGGTGATTCCCACATTTGAGAGGTGTGAAGAAAAAGGTTATGTAGAAAAATTGCAATGTTTCTTCGCAAAGCCAAGCCTCTGAGATACCCGAAAACCTGACATACTGGAAATCACACTAAAAACAGTGATAGATGTTGGTTGTTGCATGTAAAACGTGCAAAGAAGAAAGAGAAAAGCCCCCGAATCATCTGCAAAATTGCAAGTCTCTAGTTTGTCGGCAAAGACCAGCATGAGAAAAGTTTTGTAACGGAAATTTTTAACGCTTTGTGTTGTTACGAAGTGCTGATGAGGGTTTCGACGGGACTTACCAAACAAACGTTGTGGTCAAACATAACGGCAGCTGCTTGTATGTCCCTCCCGGTATCTTCAAGAGCACATGCAAGATAGACATTACTTGGTTCCCATTTGACGACCAACACTGTGACATGAAGTTCGGTAGCTGGACCTATGACGGCAACCAGGTATTGCTGTTATATTAACATTTTCTGTTAGAACCACACACACGCCTAATACGATTCACTTGTGGAGGCTTTTATTGTTTGCATCTACACTACTGGCATTGGCTTTCTATCAATTCTTCGACAAACTTGCACTGTTTCACGAATATTGAGCACTTCACGTCTTCTACATATGACTTATCATCGCTTTCGGAATGAAAATAAAGCTTAATCATGAGTAATTGATTCTGCAATTCAAACTTTCCCAACTATAAACGATGTGACTTGGGCTCGAGATTTGTGAGTTTCTCCTTTGATATTAATCTTTCGAAACACTCAGACGATATTGATACATCGATAAATATTTCGTAACCCCTTTTTAATTCCCTGCTGAATAAATCACTGCTCAGGGAGAAGTTGAAATGAACAAAATTGAGTGATTCGACTGTTGGGTGAAATTTCAAAATTGATTAGAGATCCTGTATACTCTTTTATCAAGTGAGTAGCTGAGGGAAAGTGTTTCAATGTCCTTTTGATGGTAAGTTTCGGAATGAAACAGACAAGTCATGAATTCATTGATATTTCTTTTTTCCGAATATCGACCAATATCAATTCGAGAAACAGAATACATCGTTTTTTTACGAAAGGTACAAGGTACATAGTATTGATCTGGCTACCAATTTTATGAATATCAAAACACTTAAGAGAAAAGAAAATATTTCATTAATCCTCAAGTCGACAGTTGAAAAATCAAGTGATATGGTATGAACTAATTAGAGTACACAATGTATGTATGTCACCGGTGGAATTTGATAACTCTATTGTTTCTTTGAATGAAGTTTACACTAACAGAACATGAATAACATTGAGTGGAATGATTTTTTGCCAATGTTTTGATTGAAGTTTCACCCATCCCTAATCAGATTTGTTATTCTTTATCTATTTGCTGCTCATATCATAAAATATGATGCGTTTATTTTCTGTCACTAATTGAACCTCTCTTCAAAACCTATTCGAAAGAAATCTGCAGGAAGTTGAGAAAAAAAACAGAAGAATAAGTCAAAAGGTCTTGAATTAGGATTTGTACACATTATTCACGATACATAACTGAGTATATAACTGGGAGATCAGTAACCAGTTCAAACGGTGGTAGTTTGACCAGGAGTTCTAGCAACCAAACTCGATTGAATCCACTGAGATTTCTGCCATTTCAACCAGAAATTATCCGATTCCTCTAGAAATGGCTAATGGCTAACATGAATTTTGAATTCAGTAGAATACATCTTCTAGATGATGATACCGAATCACAGTCCATGCAGACATATGAAGATTTCAGACTTTGGTGTGCAATCGAAGTGACCATGAATATATGCCAAAAAATCATACCGGATACAGATGCTACAAGATGGATGAATGAGTTGTAGTGGGAGTATCAGAGATGATACAGCTCCAGAAACATTGAATTACGCCCACTATCTTTCAGTCAGAGAGCTATGATCTGGAAAATTTAGTGACTGTCGAGCAGCATTGAAAGCCCTCAAGTCATACACTTAATACACAGATGAATCAAGTAATGACGTAACCCTGACAAGGAGCCGAACGTTATGTGAAAACTGATATTCTTGCGAAAGTTCCAATAGTTCATTCTCTAGATTGGAATCCCTCTTTGGACTTTCGAAACGCCAAGTAGGTCCAACGCTGGGCCCTTGAATAAATTGGACAAGACTACCCACAGAGATAGAGCCAGATCTTGCACATTATGGTGTACTGTCCCATAAAAATGGGCGAATCGGACAAAGATTATTGTGGTTATTGCAAAAGAATCTCCGAATCAACAGGTATCTGCAACTATCACCCTACAACAACAAGGAACTGGGATACTAGACACTGATGAACTTTATCAGAAGTATTAGTTTTTCGAATAGATTGGGATTGTATGAAAAAAATCCTATAGTACTTTATGTACCACTTCACTTTTCTACTTCGGAAAATAAGGCATTTTTCTCCCTCATTCTTTTATATTCGTGTCCCCGTGAACGTCCTATAAACTATCATTAATGTTTTCCAACAAACTGCGATATTTTTCAGTCCTAATCCCCCATATGTGGGTCAGATGAAAGTCATCCAACGCTCCCAGTGGATCCAGTGATAACAATAAAACAAACAATCGGATTACCTTCATAAACGACTGAACAATTATTTCCAGATATTGTTTCGTCTTCTTTCCACAAATCAATCCCGTGGAGGTCGCTTACTAAGGACTATGGCTGAAAACTGGGTGGAGATGAGGGCTTGAATGAAATATCATTAGGAGAGGAAAGCTCAAGTTGAATGTGATTTAATCAGGAGTCATGATATAATGGAATGCGGCTTGTTTACTCCTCATGAATAATTTGATGCCAGATGCCATCCGGACTTCTATTATATGCACGCGCTAACACAAAAATAATTCATTGAAATTGACGTCATATAAGACGTTGCTCGAATATTTCACGGATTCTGTGATAGAACAACGCATTTCTGTTCTCTGATTATCCATTCTTCACGTACAGAATGAGAGAACACCTCGTAGGATTAAGATGTCATCATAAAAAACAAGGCTGAGAAGATAGGAATTCCTATTTATTTTTGCTCAGTTCTTCAAGACCGTTCAATGAAAGATCTTATCCCAAGAGAGAACAGTTCGGCATGCCCAACGAAAGGAAGGAAAGACTGTACTAGTCGTATCAACCACGATATAATTCAGCAGTTTCAGAGCATGTTTTAGAGCTGAACTCCAGGTATGTTTGGGATTTCCAGCAGTGGAAAACACCTAATTATCAGAGCCTCATTCTGGAATCCTCAGTTAGTTCTCATTCACAATATCCAGACTTCATCTTCCTTGCATTCTGGATTCAAGAACAGACATGGAAGTTCTGGAAGAGAAACATGTATGAAGGGTACTGTCGTCTACAAATCATGCATGGAACAAGAAGTTAGACGATTCCAACGTGAGTCTATCGTTATGGATCGTCAAAAAAAAAAAAAATGCCTACCGCAGTTAGTTGCAATAACGTGAAAGTAAAACATGTTCAAATTAGAATAAATCGATATCCAACAATTGAAACAAAAAGTTGAATGTATCCATAGATGTATTGTTGTCCTCAGGAATATACAGGAAAAGCTCGATGGAGCTTTTACAAGTAACAATGAGATACAAAAGAAAAATGAAGGCATTCAGGTGTTTTTATGGCCTGTACCGATAAGGGTCAGATATTCCGGAAAAAACACCTGCAAATGTATTCCCCTCAAAAAACCTGCACAGGTGTTTTCCAGATGTATACTAATACCCACTAAGGATTGAACAGAAAATTTTTTTTATGGATTTTTGCTTTCAGCGAGAATATTTGTATTAAATGAATGTCTCCAATTGTATAAAAGAACTAGAGATAACGAAGTTATTGGACTACATGAGATAATTAATTCAATTAACGTATCTACATGCTTGATTGCATCCCTTCGTCATCATGGACAGATTCAACATGGTAATGTATCAATCAATACCTCTGTCCATATTGGACCCAGAATGGGATTGGACTGATGGTCGATAAACAGCATGAATTGGATTATAACTAAGAGAAATGAAAAATCCCTCAGCATCCCCAGTGAATAATCATTCATTTTCATTACCTTAGTGTAATTATTGGAGTCAATTTCAATTTGTGTCTCTGTTCGAACGTTCGATTTGTTTCCTTCTGTATTCTTTCATTACGATGGTGGACTTTTGAATAGTCATTTTTTATGATTGTTGGAAGTAGGTTGAAATCAATCTTACAGTTTGAAAATTTTAGATGACAGAATATCTACGCACCTAAAAGCTGGTTCCACTGAGTCAAGCTGTCAATCGAACTAGATAAGTACAAAGTGTCTGTTTCTTCTCGAATACCATAGCTATTTTTTCTGAAGATAGTACGAATATTGAAAAAAAATCGTTGATGACCAATTCTTGTTATAATCACTCATTTTTCTTTAACAGAATTATCCTGGCAATAGAAAACTTCTATAGAGGAATGACGATTTATGATCTACTTTGTCAAGGGTACAAGATAAATAATCTGAAGATATTGCAAATTGGAGGCAAGCAAACTCCACCATAAATATGAGATGAAGTTGAGAAGAATATTTCTCCTAGGAACAAAGTAGTTCATTCGATATTTTTCCAATTTTTTGTATGCAGGATGCCCCCAGGACGTCCTTCCCAAAAAGCTGAAGCATATAGATGGGTTCGAAATAATACCACTTCTAACATTTATCCTAGGGTTCTTTTTGTGGTGATAATTGTTTTTTATTTGATAACTTCCACATTCAATAGTCGGAATTCACAGAACTTTCAAGTGAAAAACTGATAAGCTTTATTCTATGGCCTTATCTAAATTTTTTTTCGAGCCTGAATCATTTCATTCGAAAGGTTCAAGAGCAGGTTCATTTTATACCATCCTCGTTTCCGGATTGATGATAGTGTCAATATTCCAAAAAAATTCTTCAGTAGTCATGATTTTTTTTGTAGACAAGAATGTTCCGTGTGGAATTGTATTGATTGTCCATCTTGTATTATATTGTTTGATATTATAGGTTGAAATGAGAAAATCAAATCGATTGACTGAAATATTGAGGCGAAAGATCAGAATATTGATGAAAGTATAAAACTGAACTATAAGTGAGCAAAGAATTAATGAAGTTCAAAGCTCAAATTATTGAGTGTATGATTTCCAACAGCTCTCAGTCCAGTGACAACAATCATATTTACCATATTTTTTTTGTTCTGGAAACTCAACGTTGAAATTGTTGACGACAACAATTTTCATTTCATAACATCGAGAGCCTGTAGAGATATAAAGCCTGTAGAGATATAAAGGAATATTGAAAAAATACGTATATTTGTTATATGTTGATCCCATCTGTATTCTCCTGGATATCCAGATAGACATCCTCAGATCCTCGCATTGGAGGTCACAAACACTGAAATTTATCAAATGTTGGTCCTTCGAAAGTATCTGTCTAACTTTTTACGATCAATTCTACGAGCTCAATTTGTCTCAAGTTGACCGTTTCCCTTTGCAGAGCAATTGTGTAATTCAAAACGACGCCATCTGCTTCAACTTCAAAGTCGAACAAAGACGCGTTTCCACCCGCATCTCTAACATGGAGAGCTGGGGTAGAAACAGCTATTAGAAACCCCTCTCGAGCCTAATTCATGTTAATGGTCACAAGATCCCCTGTTTTGCAACGAAAAGTTGTGAAAGCCACATGATGTCAAGCAGTATAGATGGTTGCACTAAAAGTCTTTCAATTCACACTGCACCGAAATTCGCGCTAGCAGGAATGTTGGCTTGTTTTCTGGCAGGAATCCCCTGCTAAAATAATAACGGCAGATCGTTATATTTGTAGGTTATGTGTCTGCTGGGAAAGTCGAATGCTAATGCGTTTTGACATTTCCAAGGGTTGATTAACCAAACTTTCAGTTGTGCAGTAACGTTAGTTACAAATATAGGCGGTATAAAACATAGGAAGTTTTATCTCTCATTTTTTATGAAAGTCAGAGTATGTTCCATAAACCAGGCATCAAAGTTATCTCTGGTTATTTTCAGAGTAAGATTGATCCCAATCAAAATTGAGTTACTTGGACAGGTCTTATGGTGTACCCCAAACTCTGTTTCGGTTTCAGAAGTGTGGCTAGATATGATAGGGAAAGGACAGGTTGAAGTATGTAGTTTTCAGTATGTTCAAGAATAGAGCACATTAGTGTTCAGTATAATCAAAATTGGAAATGGAATAAGTGAAAGATCGTTCAAGGAAAGCAAAAATTCCAATAGAATCGTTGTACATTCACTCTTTTGCAACTAATGAGCTATTGAATTATCATCTTTGATTCCTCATTAAATGTTATGGACATGTTTCTATTTCCTCTACAACGAAATAAATGTAACAGAAATACTGACCATATATAAAATTTCATAGGATTTGATCTCTGTATTACGAGAGCAACCATCAATATCTTGAGGGGAAGGGAAAAATATTGAAAGTAGGTAATGAAAATAACTTCGGCTCAATATAAGTTTTTACACCTTCAATCATATAAAGTTGTATCGAAACCAGAAAAAAGCATGAGATTCACTCCGGAAGTGAAGCAGCTCTTAAAATCATAAATAAATCATCTATATTCCATTCTTTCATTGGGTCACGTATGGATATTCGTATTCGCGATTGTTTTTTTGTTACTTCAATCTTTGATGAAGCCTTCAAAACCTTTGAAATTCGTTACTTTTGAAAACAAAATTTAAATTCGAAATCATATTCTGTCTCTTTATAATCTGCAGAGTATAAATTCTGAATTGATAATACAGCCTAAGAAGGTAAAATATTCAATGAAAATAGGTTTCAATTTTACAGACACATAACCTACAATAGGCAAACCACCTTGAACAGCTAACAATCACTAGTGGTTTACGATAAACATCCTCTAGACATACTGCACGCCTAGCTGCTAGGGTGGTACATGTTAGAGGTTAGAAAATCGCGCGCGAAAACAGTTGCACATCTCACACCCCCTCATCTGATTCCGGACAGTTCCCTAAATATTTGAAAGGCTACGGAGGTAACACACCCATAAACCAAATAATGCAAATGCGGGAAAATGGGCAACAAAAGTGTGGAATGGGGCTCATTCGGTGGAAAGGGTTCTTTTATACTTCATGCGACAATTGAACATGTCGTAGTAAATCCTTCTTTCAGTCTTTCAGTTCAGTCAGTTGTGAATTTTTTAAAACGATATAAAATCTGGCAGGAAAGAAGACACTTCCTACTTCAACCACAATGTTGAATTGTGAACGGTAGTTTATTTTCCCAATAAGGGGATGACTTAAATCTATTATAATCGAACCGGGTAGAAAACCAGTCAATAAAGAAAGAAAATATAGGTTTGTTTCTGTATAAAACTTTTTAGAGGCATTTAACGGGAAGAAAGGAGAACTCAAAGGCATATTTTGCAGTATAATGTGAAAGACTGGAGCTCTGAGGTGTAGCAAATATATATTTCACTTGTTGGAAAATATTCAGTGGAACACTTGACAGTTAATCCTTATTGTAAATGCTGCCGACATAAAATCTGATCTATTTATTTTATATCGTTTATTGAGTAAACCATGCATCCAGAGTATTCACTAATTTCTTATCCATACTTGAAAATAACACACACCGCCACTTCATGGAGGTTTCTGTAGGGTTTGTTGAAAACAAATGTATGTGCAATAGTAACTATATCAAACAGTGGTAGTGAGAGCAAATGATTCATTCCAGCAGCAATGACTCATTGTGTTATGCCCTAGAGTCAGAATTATTATGACATGCCATGGTCATTATAGCTATCTCTCTGATGGGTATATCAAGAAAGGAATGATTGAGTATCGCCTTTCATAGCTTTTGTTGGTGTAGTTGCTTCAATAATGCAGAGACATTCATGAGAAGATGGTAATCCTACCAGGAAAAATCAATTCACTAGCAGTGCCTTTATAAGTGCCACTTTCATAGGTTAAATCTTGAACTACCTGTTGTTGAACTCATTCTTATGAAATTGGCCCTAAGAGTCCACTTCTCTATCTGATCACGTACCAGTAAATCTAATGTAGTTCAGGAAGTGAAGCATTTTGGCTCGCAATTCTTTCGTCCAGCATGGATTTACTTACTTACTCAAGGATCATTTTCTATATCATGCCGCTGTACGATAGAGACTTGGGGTGGTTGCCACCCCATCTCGGGGGTGAAATTTTCTTAATACATTTCAACTGTAGAAATGGACGGAAAAAGTAATTCTAAGAAAAAAATGTTCCATAGGTTTTTTTCGTAAAAGTAACATTTTTTGAGTTATTCGAAGTTGAAAGTAACAGTTTTTTGACGAAAAAATCGACTTTTTAGCTTCTAAAAAACGAAAACAATGCGTTTTTTATCATTTTTCTACGACGAATACGAACTGAGATACATCAAATTAATGCTTAGCTTTTTTCGTCAAATGTATAAATTGAAAGATTCAAAGCGAAATAACGAGAAAAATTTGCATTTTTCGAATAGTGCTCATAGAAACTTTGAAAATCTTGAGTATTCAATTAGAGCTTTCAAACAAACAAAATGTCTCTAGCATGAAAATTGACCGACTTATGATCAAAATAAGATCGGTAACCGCTTTTTTCTACGAAAAAAAATTGTGAAAACAACCCCAAAAAAAACGATTAAGTACTTAATTGTAGCTTCTTCAATGACGAAAATTTTCCTGAATACAGTTTTTTTGTGCACTGAATATTCGGCGAGATTAGCCGTTCAACACCTACATTTACGAAGGAAAATCACCCTATTCAAGCGCTTTGAACTCTTACCATTTAAAAACTAAAGGATCTCAAGTAATTTGATTCACATCGTCGTATAGGTCTTGAAAAGCCCTACAAAATGGTTTCTGAAAAAATTTTCTATCTCGTAAAATGAAGGAGCTATGCCACTTTTTCCATTCATATTGGAAGACAGAGAAGAAGAAACATCTGTTCACGTGTATGCGTGTGTGAGTGTATATTTCGTTGACGTGCTTTGACAATTATTTCAGAATTATTGAAGTGCTTTCCGTTGTATTCGTACATTATTGTGGATATATATGCCAAAGATGTCTACAAAATTATCTCAGTTATTATCAAAAAACTGATTATTTTTGAAAACTTTGCCACCCTGTATCCCAAAAGTTAAGGCGTTTAGGACATACGTCCATAGGAAGTTTTTTTTCTTAAAATGGGTCTCAGAATTACCTCCTTAAATATTAGCATGTGTTTAAGGAACACCCTGTATAATGAAAATTTCAATGTTTTCAAGGGTAGTTTCTAACAAGGGTAGGTTGAAAGATCATGAAATTGTATTCCAAAGCATGAAACAATCATTATTCTACTATTTTTACCCATATTTAGATTTTTGATGTTATTTTATAATTTTTGACAATAAGGGGTAGTTTTCCCCCCTGAAAAACAAAAAGCGTTCAGCGGCACAATATAGAAAATGAACTAGAGGGTGAAATGAGCCTAATCCCAAATTTTTGTACAAATCGGTGCTGGACGAAAAAATTGCGAGGTTTTACCATTTTTTCAGCTTCAATTCTTGAACTAATGCTAGAAACTGAAGTAGGAACAAATATATTGGAAATTCCTGTACTCCCAAGAGAGTTTTCTATTATTCACTTCTCTCCACATTTATATAGCGATTCTCAAAAACATGCAGTCTATAAATGAGTATTGCGTGCAAACTTTTCAGTACCATTTGCACTACTGTTGGGGGGGAGACAGATTAATTAATGGAATATCCGGAGAACTACAAATTGTAACTGAAATGCGTTCAATGGAAGTTGTGTAACTTGCGACCGAAAGGCAGTGGAGCCATAGTTGTAGATCACGAAAGGCTGAAAGGGCTTCCGAGTTCGGAATTATAACAATTTATTTTCCGTGACGCTGTATATCAACAGTGAATTGGAAACGAGAGTTCAAAGTTCCAACTCACAAGCTGGGAATAGGGGGATTGTTCCAAACTTTATTTGCCCATTGCGAATAGGAATTAGTGGTGATGCTATTTTGATGTTCTACGAGTTCAGATATTTTCGGTATTGTCCTAATCGGGTGTGAATGAAACACAAAGTCTGAGCGTTTTACTACCGGTGAACGTGACTCGGATTGTGGAATAAGATAAATAGTTGCCCTATTCTAGTTTGAAGTGAATATTCGTTACAGAGTACCTTTGTCCCCATCCTTTTTGATACCCCTAACTGGTTTGAATTCCGTTATAACGCAGTATATCCTGATTCCAATGAGAGAGAATAATTATAAATGTGAACTTTGCTGTTAGCCAGATGCATATTGTTGTTCTAAAATTGTTGTTGTTCGTTATCATTAACCAGCTGACGAACGTCAACCCTCAGAAGTCGAAACTTGTGCGAGCAATGGATCAACGAAGCCTTACCTTTTAACGTGCGATTACCCAGCACGGATATTGGATTGGTATTCATTATAACATACATATATTATGGTAATATAAATATGATTTTGGGAAAAATGGTAATATCTCATGAACTTGGAGGAATATGGCTGGCTTACAACTGATGTGAATAACCTCATTTCCTATGACTCGTATAAGAGAACTGACGTTTCAATACGAATTCTCATGAAATTTGCTACAATGCAATACTAAGCCAATCGAAATGTTCAAGTTTCAAGAGAATGATTTCTGGCTTTTTTTTTACAAGTTGATGCAGCAAGGAGAATAAAATACTTCTATTAAAGAATTAACATCAAATATTCAGCAAACATTTTCTATCGATATATGTGAATCATTCTTCGACATTTAATAATAATAATAATAATACTTTTATTTTCTACAGGTATACACCCAATAACAGAAAAAAAATAAAGATTGATAAATACTTGATTATATATATATATAAAAAAAAAGAAGTAGTTACATAGTATAGAGCACATAAGTAGTCTGAGGTATAGTTCATAAGCTTTGATTCTGGTTATAAATAGTCAAAATTGTGTTGATATTATCATAGTTTATATCACAAGAGGAACAGTTCTCATTGAAAATCTTGCAAGCCGAATTAATAGGAGATCTTATTAATACATTGGTTCGAGGCGTTATATTGTGAAAAGTGAATCCTTGCCGAGAGCTCAACCTTGGTACATGAAAATTTATTTTACCTAGTAAATAAGGGCAATCTATTTTCTGATTTATTAAATTATACAATACAGTAAGAGCTGAACAATCACGTCTTTGCTTTAAGGTTTGGTATTCGAAATTAGCCAAAAGATCATTGTAATCGCATCCCCTACTAGGGTAGTAACCATTACATTTATAAAACATATACTTTAGGCACTTGCGCTGAACAGTCTCAATGCTCGTTATAGCGTTTTGGTATAAAGGTGACCATACTATTGTGGCATATTCTAATTTGCTTCTAATAAAGGTGTTATAAAATATCTTTAGACTTACTATATCAGTAAAGCTTGACCAGTTTCTAACACAGTATCCGAGTAATTTCATCGCCATTTAAGTTAGTCATAACATTTAAGTTAGTCATAAAATAGAAGGAGTCTATGATATATGTATTATTAACAGAGAAAATTTGCTGAATATTCAATGTCACTTTATAAAAGTTGCATCTTTCTGCATTGATTCGAAGAAGAAAAAGGCAAAAATCATTTTTACTCTAGCATGAGGGTCACGAGGGTCACGAGGGCAACGAGGATGCCGATGCTCTAGCCCGTGAAGGCGCATCTAAAACTAATCTAAAAAAACCCTTCTGCGGGGTAGCGAAAGCAAGTATAAAGACATCCATGAATTCATGGATGCAAAACGAATCGAAAGATTGGTTGAATTGAGACAGGCGAAAGAGTTCATAAAGGAACCAGCGCCCAGATTCACGGAAGACCTGCTGAACCACAACCGTAAGGTTGTAAGGGTAGCGGTGGGTCTACCGCACTGCATGTGCTCTGTGAATGCGAAGCGATAGCAGGGCTGAGACACGCAAGATGCGGGGAGGAGAAACCAGAGGCTGCTAGCTGTATGAAGGGGTCAGTGTCAAGGCTATGGAGTCTCATCAAAGAGATCAAGCTAGACAACGAGCTCTAACAGCCAAGGAGCATCACAATAGATCTGGAAAGGTCGCAGTGAATCAGGCCATGGACCAGCTCCCCGATAATCCAATCTAATCTAAAATAATTTCCTTCTCTCCACGAATATGGTCATGTTTCTTGAAATATTCAAGGTTGTAACCTCACGATCTTGGGTTTAAAAAATGTTTTTACGGGTACTTCTGATCTTCCTTTGAAATGAAACGAGATTTTCGTTTTTTATGGAAAGTAATATTCTCTCTCATTGGATGAAAACTGACAAGTATGTTGTTTCAGATAAAATCAATTGATTATTATATATCGATATGAATTATAAATGAGTTTTTGACTCCTTCTGCTAGCAAAAATTAATCCATTTCTTCATTGTATCACTTCAGGTTATTCGTTGCTGTGGCAAACTACAATTTTATTCCATAACTCGAATTGTTCTTCATCGGTTGTGAGCCGTCACGAATGGGAAATTATCATGAGAAAGTTTCCTCCATCAATATGTCGAACTCGCTAGTAGATGTTGCTATTAGCAATAGTTTCGTTATTGTTCTCGTCAATGGTTATGGTGTTATATTGAACATAGTGGAAATATCCGATCCTGATATAAAGTTATTTCCACTGTAGAGAACGATCATATTGACAGAGAAAATTGATCATAACACACATTATACATACATTATGGGTTCAACTTTTACTGAAATTGATACGTTTATGTGAGAACTACATCCTAACAGATGCAGTTGGTTGATTATATTGACTTGACGGATGGTAAGGAAAAATGTAATGAGCTATTACAAGCGCCAATCTTTATCGGGAAGAATGAACAATTTTTTCTTCCAAACCGATAATTTTGGTACTGATGAAAAATACGAATAAGTTTTTGGTTTTAAGAATTAAAACAACTACAAACATTTCTGGATCACTTAATTTCAACGCAAGCAAGATTTCAATAGTGAAATTTTAGGTGGATACTTTCCGTTAGAACACTATGTACATCAGATCTTTGGCAAATATTCGAAAACCTAGAAGAGAAAACTTTATGAACAGGTTTTGGAAGAGGAATCAGATTTGGTTCCCGAAACATTAACAACGATAGATTGTTATAGATTGAGACCCCAAAAAAACTACGAAGAAAAAATCCATCTACCTCAAAATAATGACTTTCCAACAGTACTCCATTAGATGATTGAACCTCTCTGTAGATCACAAAGTGAGCAGCTCCAATACTTTATACATACAGAGCAATTGGGAAGGCATAACAAAAAACCGCCCAACCCTGACTTGAGGTCGAGCAAAAAAGGTTTTCCGCGCAAATTTCTTGGTGTTTTTGTAGGAAAAGGTATTTCGGAACGAAGCAAGTTCTGGAAAGTTCGTAAGATTCGTGGCAAAACGAACGAAATTCTCCCACCGGTACAACAATGGTCCCACTAACTATTGTTCTGAATATTTCCTTTTGTGACAGAAATGAGATTCGTCGAGCACAGGGCCGTTTCGAGAAAATGCGGTGATGTGAAATTAAAAAATTACGAAGTGAGGAAGATTTTGAATTATTTCGGGAATTTATCACTTATTTGTTGCCTTAACGAATGATCTAGGTATATGAAGCAAATTTCGGAAAATGAGCAATGAACTGGAAGTTATACATTCCGCGTCAATTTTAAGAGAAATAGCTTGATTCATGCAAGAGCATAAAGACTCTAGATTCATAAATCGACCAATAATTTTATATTTTTATAAAGAAAAACTGAACGAAACATAAAGTGAATCCACGAAATGTGAAGAAACAGATATTCAATTGATTGATGAGATAAGATACGTTAGTGTTACAACTTCAAACGATTAAGTCATTTGTGAAGAGACTGTAAAACTCTGTAATCACGATGGAACACGATATTTTGGATATTTTGTTTTCAAAATATAATGATAAACTTCCAGGCATCAACCAGAATACGATATCATTCCAAAACAATCCATTTTCTCCTTAGGAGACAACATTTTTTGGTCAATGACAGTGATCCACTCTGAGTCTGATAAGTATCATTAAACACAGAATAGATCTTTAGGTTAGGTTAGGTTATCAGCACAATTTTGAAAAAACTTTATTTCCATCTCTCTGTACAGTCTCCTACTTCTAGAAATGATGGCATGAGGAACAGAAACGTTTCTCAAATGCTGTTTACGGGGTTTATTTCGATATCCGTGGCTTATATTGAGGAGTTTCTTTTTGAGATTATAAAATTGAGTTTACTCGTATTGGCTACTCAAAACACTACACAGTGTACTCCTGTGTAGGACATTATAACAGAAACATTGATTATTTTCAAAATATCTGAAATAAATTATCACCCTTAAAAATAAACACCGATAGTTAACTATAAGAAAAATGCCGGATTCCTCAGTTTTCAATATCAATGAAGATCCACACCTAACCATAAAAAGTCTGAGTATGCATAGACTGTTTCCCTACAGACTCATACAATATTCAAGGAGTGACATCAATTTTTTCTCGGTTTATTCCTAAACATTAAGCCCGCATCAGACAATATAAGGCAAAAATATGATTGAAGTCGTTTTAGCCCATCCTTTCGGAATTGTTCCATGGAGAATCTCTGCATGAATTCCACCAGCATCCGTCATCATTGGAAAAAATCCAATTATGAAGCGTGTAGAGCGAAATTGAGACTGTAATTCGAAACCGAATAGGACCGTAAGCAAAGCAATCAAAAATTTCGTTCGCCCTCTGTTCAGTGATTAACATGGCTTTTTTCATAATAACATCCATTTGGGGCACAATCCACCAATCAACAGAGTTGCTTCGGCTATAATTGGCTTTCAAGACATTTTTGTTCTCCAGTATCGAATCAAAAACTGATCTTGTTAGGCGTCAACAATGAACTCGTGCTGCTGCGAATTGCGTTTTGAAAAGAAATAAATCACTATTATTGAGCTGGTGGATGCAGAGATTTTCGTTTTTGTTCGCGGTATATTGTTCGGCTGAAAATGATTTCCAAATAATGAGAGTGCCATGGAGATCATCTGAAAGCCCCCATATCTCTTTTCCCATTCATGTGCAGGTTATTGTTGCAAGGGAAATGAACAGATGTTAGGGTTAAACTGTGGAGTCACGCCTGGCGATACCTGTTAACAATACGGTGTCAGCCCATGAAAACAGATAACGAAACAAACCTGGTATTTCATAGTTATGGTCTTTAAACAAAAATAATGAAAGGCGCATGAATGAGCTTCGCCACTAGAATCCTGAACAAGGTGACATGTTTCCTTTGACCAACCAACAATCACAGCAATGCTTCCGTCATGATTAATGTTTCAAAGTTATTATTTTGAAGTGGATGATTTTTTCTTTCTAGTGTTATAGACTGTCACGTCTATTAGACCGCAAGAAATGTTATTTATAAGGGTACTCATCTCTGTTAACGTTTCTGCTACTATTTCTGTTTTCAAAACTTATTTAAAATTGTTCGTTTTTGAAGATCTGTCGAAGATCTGAGATTGGACATTACAAGTTGTCTTTCAAGAGGTGATTTGTTTCATATTGGTAGGTTGAGAACCTAGGAAATTACGAAGAAAAAAATCAATCATGATGTTTTCACATGAGTATTCCAATTGAACAATAGAAACATTTGTTTTTTCATTGATAATATAAATCGAACTATCACAGCAAAGAGAAATGATGCAATTTGTTAACTCAAACCAACGAACTAATTCTCTAATAGCAGGGTGCCAACGAGAGCTCACCAAACTATTTGGAAAGTTCGACGAAACATTCATTCAAACATATTTTCCAGCAGTGCATTTTCATTGTTTCCGTTGTATTCTGCTAGAAAATTGATTGCACTCTGTTCAGTCATTTGTTCCCAGTTCAAATTATACAGCGTTTTACGGAAAGTCTTGGTTGGTCTGTTAGGAAAAAAGCATCATATGATTTCTACTCATTAGTGAAACAGGTATACAAGAATACATAGCGGGTCAAATGCTGGCATATATCTTTGTTATCTTGAAAAAAGATCAGCCATAATGCATTTTTTTTTTCATTTGAAAAACCTGACAAAATCTATGAAATGTTCTCCCAGGAAGTTTAGGTATCCTTGAAGAAATAATAGGAAATCCAGCATTTTGGTAAACGGTCTGCTGTTGAGTTTCCATATGAGATATTCCTAAATACATTTTTGGTCTATCCCAATCCCTCCAGTCAAATTTTCTACTCAATTCTCGTGTATAACTGTATAACGCGCTGATATCATAGGGTGAATTGTATATAAACGTATCAATTCTGCAGTTTACGTGAAAACCCTCACACATTATCAACCTTTAGGGAACCATGTGACTGTATCATTAGATTTACTATTTTGCATGGAGCATAGTGCCTCAGTTTCTCCGCTGAGAACTTTACCAATTTCCTGACCCATACCCAAAATTCATCAACGAGGCATACTCGGCAATCTACGATAATAATAATAATATTAATAATAATAATAAAACATTTATTTGCCATCCAATTTGAACTTTACAATCGTCTTAGTTATTGACAAATAAATATAGGGTCCCCACAGAAGTAAAATGTGACAGAAAATAACTAAATCAAATTGCGATTCATTGGAAACTGGAAATGAAAAGTGGCACAAACACAGAATGAATCCATAATGAATGCAGCCAGGGTATATTGTTTATACAGGATGATTCTTGGAATACTTTTCATCCAGAAGAAGCTTCCATCATTCTCTTCATTGCTCCACCTTTTCGTTCAAGACTGCTCGAACCTAGTTATTTTTCCCATGCTGAACAATCCGAATTTTCAAAAACCATATCTCTAAAAGTAAAGAGTTGAACTCTATGCTGTTCTCATATTCCAAAGAGATTCAAAAATTAGATAATTTCATTAAACTTTTTTTACTACAATTGATTGTTCATAAAGTAAAATGAGTTTGAATCAAATCAATCAATCAAACAATTAAAATATAACACAATTTGATGAAGATAACCTCGGTGATATGATGAATAATCTGCCATCTGAATTTACTCAAAAGAATATGTATATTGAGTGACTAATGATTGAATTAATTTTGAGATTTCTTGCACTGTGTGAAAACGCTTTTATGTACTTAAGTCCTAAATTTGTTGTCAAAGTTGTATGCCCATTATTTCGCGATTTCAATCCACTGCTAGTATAATTAAAAAACTACTTTATTGTGTTTACAAAATCTCTGCTAGCAGTCATATTAACGCATTCACCATCTTTGATGAACCAGTATCAACTTTCAGACAAGAATGACAGAATTATGTCTCTCTCACTCTCTCCAGGAATGGTCCTGTATTATCATGATAAGGTGGAGCAGAAAGGAGTTCTGATCAAGAAAAAACTTCTTCGGGAGCAGTTCACGTAGAATGTTGTTGGTATGAAATTATGTGATTGTGCACAACATAAACAAACGCTATATATTCCAAAACACGCCATGTCCATGGAAAAGTGTGCTCACATCGCGTATGCCTGGTGTTAATCATCCACGTGACCACCCCGCTTTGTCCTAATTACACTGTCCTGGAATCACCAGCCAACTTTCCAACCTTGTAAAGTTTTCAGCAGAGGGGTTGAACCAATTCTGCTTGGCGGGGATGTAAAACAGTGTGCGTTCTAGAAAATGGCCGGGATTTACGAAGTGATTACAGTAAGTGGTAATGGTGCACCGTTCTTTTATCAATTGGGATTGGAATTTCGTGCTGAACAAAGTGCTCATATTTTTAACTCCAAACACATTTTTCTGTCGGGAAGTCATGAGTAATCCAAATGAAGAGCTGACTTTTTTTTGGGATCATATGATCCCAAAAAAAAAATCAATCTATCTTCTGCAATATTCGACAGGGGTCAACAAAGTGGAAGATAGTTCGAGACCAGGGCACCTGATTCAGTTTGAAAGTCAATCTATTGGTAAATGATCTGCCAGGTCACTTATTGTGGTCACTTGATACAACCATGAACCTTCCAATTCAATTGGATTCATATACTCTCTACGACTCCAACTTATATGTTTCTGGTAAAATACAATGTCCTTCGTTATGATGAATCGATGTAACTTGCCCATTACGAAAAAGCAATTAAGTGAATTTATTGGATCATGAAGATACCATCAAATGTGAAATAATCCGTGAATGGGCACGGTACAACTAATAATCTACAGAAAACTTGAATATATGAAAGTTACATACTGATCTCAATCAGAATTCGGGAAATAATATGTAAAATTTTTGATGCATTTGTTGCTTCTTAAATCGCTCTTTTATGATTTATTGAAGTGGAATATCTATTTTCCCAGTAAAATTTATCATTCGATAGTGTTTCTCACGATGCTGATTCCTGATTATTCTACAAAAGTTCATGTTCTACCATGTATCTTCCTTTTTATCATTCATCATTCGATAGTGTCTCTCACGATGCTGATTTGTGATTATTCTGCAAAAGGCCATGTTCTACGATGTATCTTCATTTTCATCTGAGACCTTTTGCAGATCAATCGCGATTATTCAAATGACCGAATGTAAGCTATTTACTGTCACAGTTACCTGATTGAACAAAATACATTGCTGATTTTTCAATGTGGAATCAGCACACCGTTCCACCCATATAACCCATGAGAAGGATATATCCAGAATCACGTCGCACTTTAATATACCTCGAAAACTCTAGCAATTTCCAGTTTATCTCTATTCATCTAAGATAAGGACACTTTGTGTAGGTATATTAATCGAAAGTAAGTATGAAATGGATTCAAAAATGATGATTTGCTGATGGTAACCTTCACACAAGAGCCAGACTATTCGAAAAGTTGTGAATAGGTTTATAAATCATTTTTATTTGGAACCTCTTAATCAGTCTCATGAGGCTGTTATGATATGATGCATGATATAACAAAGTGTATCTCATGAGCATATTTTTGAACCATTGAATTTCACTGAGTTCGAATTGTAGATTGCTAAACGTTTCATTTTTATGGACACCAGTAAAAACCATATTGAATGCCCAAACAAAGGTATACTTTGGGAAAAAAGAATATTTCACATAATTCCCTGGATTTTTGTTTTTCAAATAATCCATCCCATTTTTGAAAACTGATGCAGACGGTGTAAACCTCCAAGAGGCAACGCCATCTGCTGGGTGACGACCAAAGTCTCAAACTCTCACTGTACAAGACAGTGGAGACCTCTTACAGCGGGCCATCGTACGACGAAGTCGCAACAAATAGCCCGCCGCGATCGAGAATCGACTTCGGTCAACTTGCAGAAAGCTGCAACCCTTCACAGAAATCAGAATTCCTATGTTCGAAATGATTGCATTCACAAATCCAATGCCAGACAGCTGTTTCGACCTACCAGTTCTCATCAGTGACACTTGGCTGGATTGTGAACACAAACATTTCGAACCATCTACTCCTTACGAAGTAAGTCTCTGAAAACTGTAAGAGGTCTCCACTGTCTTGGACAGTGAGAGTTTGAGACTTTGGTCGTCACCCAGCAGATGGCGTTGCCTCTTGGAGGTTTACACCGTCTGCATCAGTTTTCAGAGACTTACTTCGTAAGGAGTAGATGGTTCGAAATGTTTGTGTTCACAATCCAGCAGGGTTGCCAGGTCTGGAGATTTGGTATCAGATCTGGAGATTTTAAAGAATTTTTGAGACCCTGGGATTACGTGGGCAAATTCCGACAAATCTGGAGCTTTTTGTACAATCTGGTACCGTGACTGGGGATTTTTAAATGGGTCAGTCTGTAAAGTGTCTGGTCTGCTAAAATACAGGCCGAATCACCCTGACAACTGAGGCCTTTTCACAAAAAAAAATACCGCATTTTAGTTTTGTCATGAAAAGGCTAATCTTTAAAAAAGAAGAAGATAAGATTTTGGAGGTTATTGTTGTTAGTTTGGTTTAATGGGCACCGTTACTAGACATATACCCAACTTTCAAGTAATTTTTGCTATTAGTAAGTGTGTGTGTATCAGGCTTGTTACTAACTCCTTACGCCTTACTCAGGAGCAGCATGGTTATTCTCGCGCCCGTCAATCATAATCTTTCGTTGATCTTTAACTTAACAACTGTCAAAACTTAAAACATGAAACTTTCCTTGTGTTTCAGCCTTCAGGTTACAATCTGGGGATTTTTATAACATCTAGCTGGGGATTTAATTTTTCTACATCTGGCAACCCTGCAATCCAGCCAAGTGTCACTGATGAGACCTGGTAGGTCGAAACAGCTGTCTGGCATTGGATTGTGAATGCAATCATTTCGAACATAGAAATTCTGACATCCCATTTTTGTTGATTGGATGGAATGTATTTCATTTCGTTTTCTAGTTCTTTCAATTTCAGGAATAATGTGTCTTGTAGAAATTGGTTCAAAATCCAAGAGCTAGTTAGAAGATTTATTTGATATTCAATATCCAAGAAACATCGTGAAAAACATAATCTCTCTCTACTGAAAATTATTTCAACTCACTTCATTTTTCAACAGATAAGGCACCGAATCTTCAGCAATCGAAATGTGGTAAGATGATAGTATTCAACACTAAAATTTTTGAATAATGAAATTTCGAGAAATACTAAATGAAAATTCGGGTGATAATCCAAATTCAGAATACCGTGAATTTGAAGGTTGAAGTTTTGACTTCTGAGGGTTGACGTTCGTCAGCTGGTTAAGGGAAACGAACAATTTTGGAACAACGAATTCTTGATATTGATATGTAATCGGCACTAATTTGTATCGATTCAGTTGTATGGATAGTGATTTTATGATCAGCAGTATCTAGAAAATCAGCTGGAATTCTGCTCACGAAAAATGTTCTTGTATTACGCTTCTCCGAGGCGTATTCTTTTAACTGGGACAGTAAAAACATGCTAATGAGAAACATGGAAGAAGAATTATAACGCCATTTCTCTAGAAATCTCTCGAATCCCAAGAATTTCCCACAAATTCCTGCATACCAGCACCCAGCAATGAACTTGGCCGCAATATTCAACTCTTCATATAAATAAAAAATGTTAGCGGTAACCGAAATCTTGTAGCCGCACAAACATGAATATTTTGAGAGCGAATTAATAATTCAGAGATTTTCTTGTTTCGCGTGATAGAAAACGTGCGCCAGCGCCATGTTTGTGAAAGCCGATACTTTCCTCTGTGAGTGGGCTTTTGCTTTCTCTGGAGCACTAGATTTGTTTTCCTGGGATTATTAAAGGGACCGACCTCCGTTCCAGCGCTGGAATGTTATTTGTGTTTTCTTTAATCTCGAATGTCTTGAAATAAGTCATTTTCCTCAGCTTGCAGAGGTAGCAGATATTTCCGTCGGCGGTGGACATCACTATGCCTTGTTTGCTCACAAAACTACGGTTTCCATTCGGGGATTTTTATTGGGTCAGGTACTTGCTTTATAGATAAGAAGATTTATTATCAGTTACAATGGTTTCAGTGCTACTCATTCATAATCATTTAACAGAGATTGAAATTTCTCGACCAAACACTTCTAAATGGTTCCAAAATGGCTCAATACATTATTCAGAAAGAATACTGTTTCACCAACATTTTGACATTATCAACATCCAAATTGATTCGTGAGGTCATATGAAGTGGCCTGCAACATCGCCAGATTTGACGCTAGGGTAATTTCCAGTGAAAGTAGAAATGATACAAACACTCATTTTGGATTCCATATGAACCACCGAAACTTTATTTTCTAACGAGAATGGGGAGTCTTTATATGTCTCTTGTGGCATTTCGAAGGTTTTCATCAGTAAACAGTTAACCACCTGAACTTTTGGTTTTGTTCAAGCATGCTAGATTTAAGATATTCTGTAATTTGTATACATTGTTTTCATATTCGTTGACTCGGTTCATTTCCTACTGAAACAAATCATCCGAAGACATAGGTAAGGCAAATATTTTCATTTACTTCAAACAATGTAGAACAATTCCGAATTCAGAGTTGCCACGCTCTATTTTCATACTCATAGAAAATGTGAGGCATCAGAATGAGAGTTGGCAACTTCAAAACAGTATCATTTTCCTTCCGAAAAAATAATTCGATTATTTCCAAAAGCTGCACGATATTTGTCCCAAATCCTATACCAACAAGGTTAACATTACTCTTCAAAATTGATGTTGTGGATACCTTGAGTAAGGGGGTAGCTTGGAGTGATACTAGGATGAGATCTAATGGTCAATCGTCTGAAGAATCTTTTACTAGGTCTTAAGACATTTCATATCATTTTTGTAACCAATTTTGGAAATGTTTCATCTTCTTTGATTATAATAAATTTCATAACAAATATGTGAAAAATTTGAGAAAAAATATATGCAATTCTCATCAACGACTCCTTCAAGTTATGTACACTTCTCCCAGTATTGTAAATAGCTTCGATGCCCTGTCACGATTCTCAAAATATCCAATGATTGCTGACTCCACCTCTCCATTGTCGACAAAGCTTTCACCACTGGGCCATTTTGCCAAGTTTGGGAACAGAAAAATTATAAGGGGTTGAGAATGGTGGATGGGGTGCGTGGGGAAGCAACCCGAACTTTAACTTATTGATTTTGGCTGTCATGATAAAGGATGTGCGAGATTGAAGCAAAACTTAATTTTGGTAAATTGACATTTATCACACAAATGCTGTAAGAAGTCCACATTACCTTCGATGTTGATGGTTTTCCTGCCTTGATATAGTCACAGGAAATTATCCGACGCACACTCCAAAAACCTGACGCCATATATCCAGTTGGATGAGTATAAGCCGAAAATTGCGTATCTTGGATTTCAACTTGGAGGAGGTTATTTTCTGCCTGAGGGGGAAAAAGTTCTCAGTTCCGTGGAAGTATGGCTTTGCAAATCATTTCCAATTCTTGAGTTTTTTCAATTTTCTGTCTACTTACCCTATTCCCTGATACGCTCTGGCCAGACTAGATATTTGCAATGGTATCATCTGCTGATAGTTTGAAAAATCCACTCTGAACCAATTCGAAAAATTAAGACGAATACAAGTTTCCGAATCCGAACTTTACAAATAAAAATGCCTTACTTCGTTCAACCGCATTAGAAGCTTTCTTGCTTCCATCAAAGTAGCTTTTGGAAATAATCACGAACGAATGTCACCCCGAATGTACCTGTTCAAAAAAACCTTGTTTGTCTTTATCTAAGATGAACCGAGATAAAGATTGGAACATTTCAGCCTCAACATATACTGAACGAAAATCTGGCATGTCATACTAGTGGTATAATAATAAAAAACTTTCGATAGGTATGTTGAAAGTTTTACAACATATCCGCTTGTATTGTTGTTTGCATGTTAGGTAGACTAGTTATTTTGGGATGATGTAAGTTGAGAGTCTTCCGGAGTCGAATTTTGTTTTTGATCAGTAGAGGTTTCTGGTTGATTACTTATCATACTCAATTATTGGATTGATGTGTTCACACGGAATGATAAAGAGTTGTGACATCAGTTATATTCTCGACTCTTTCGCAGCTTGATCTGGTCCTGAATTCCGAAGAAGGCGGGGATCTGTCGGATTTCATAACGAATGGGGAATGGTACTTGATAGGTAAGAGAAATTATTGTCATCTATGCATGAAATCCACCAAATATCAGTCATCGGGAATAAAAAATGCTCAGTCCCAGACCTTGTCATTAATACAATCGTAGAAAAAATAAATGAATACGAAATATTCGAAGAAATAAAATTTCCATGATACAGATGAGATCCATTCATTATACTTGCAAAACTATTACTTTATTCACCATCAAATCTTGTTTATGTCATCATTGGTCGAAAGAACTTCCTCACACTACAAATTTTTCTATGATTAGTGCAACACGTGTTCCGTTTTTGTGAACCTGTTATTAGTAAGAGTTATACAGTAGTAGTATATTTTTTGTTTGTAATTCAGAATGTTCCTGTCTGAGAAAGCTAGTTTAGATGTTTTGTGGGCAGGAAACTGTAGTTGTATTTTTAACGAAAATATCACAGGTTCCTGTACGATTATCACTGATAATGGGTTCATAAAACCACTACATGTGTTTCGCTATACAATAGCTTTCTCAAGCAGAAAATTTACCCTGTTCAATTCAAATTCAAAGTAGTAGTATTTTCAACAAACAAATTCCGTTCCCACTTCGGTCCTGACTCTTCTGGAATGTTATTTTACAGTTTTGTTTAGAAGACCTAATAATCGCTAAATCTATAAAACATATTCAATTCAAATCAAAAGTAGTTTTTATAACAAACGACTTCTGTTCCCACTTCAGTCCTGACTCTTCTGAAATGTGATTTAACACTTTCGTTTAGGAGATATAATAATCGCCAAATCTATATCACATATTTGACCTCATTCAAAAACTCAACCCATTATTTTTCGTTCCCTAGGAATGCCAGGCAAGAAGAACACCATCGTCTACCAGTGCTGCCCGGAACCCTACGTAGACGTAACCTTCACCATCCAGATCAGAAGACGGACCCTCTACTACTTCTTCAACCTGATAGTGCCCTGCGTTCTGATATCATCGATGGCCCTCTTGGGTTTCACCTTACCGCCAGATTCGGGAGAGAAACTGACACTAGGTACATGCTTCAGCTGTATGTTGCACTAAATGTTTGCACTTCTGTGGGTGACTTCTCAGTGTCGACACATTATTTCATACAGACCACACGCTTCCAACATCCCCAACCCGACATCGTCGACCGCTTTCGCGTACACTTTCAGATCGGGATTGTATCCTCGGATCGGACAGAACCAAACACGTTCAAAACTCGAAATCTTCTTTCAGGTGTCACCATACTTCTTTCATTGACAGTATTTCTCAACCTAGTAGCTGAAAAGATACCAACAACGTCTGATGCTGTTCCGTTAATAGGTATGCTTGGCCTACAGGGAGCATCGTGTGTTTAACCGCCCCATGTCCCCTTGAGGACTGTCCGTTGATACTTGGAGGGTGCTGAACATGCCCCTTTAGTGTCTTGTTCGTCGATAATTGTCAGCATGTCCCCACACCCCCGTATTTGCTTTGTCCCCTTCCTAGCATAGCTCCGGGATGTCAACGAATCGGTTCCAGAAGGTAAGTCATATCTTGATGGCCCCTAGGGCACCAAGGTTCCACTGACCAGAAAGCCAAGCTACCAATACCGGAAATGTGTCCCCATTATGACTCTGAAGGCGTATCTAATGGATATTTTGATTTCCATCAGCAAAACTGGAAATGCTTTTCGATGCATGTACCACCAACAGAATTATTCATCACAAATGTATCTGTACCAGTGCAAATGCAATAAATTATGTTATCAGAAAGGTATAATCAGTTAAGATAGGCGGGTTCTCGAGAAATTTGCCCAATCGTGCTTGAATTGATGTACACTCCCTAGATATGAGCCGGAAGAAATGTTAAAGCAGGCTGTACAGAATAACTCATCATTCATAATACTCAGGCACACTGGTCCAAAACTATCGTGGCAACAATACGTATGTTGTCTCAACACCATCACATAGTTGCATTCATTTCAAGCCCCTCCAGTGCCCTCCATAGTATACTATGCATCAACTCATTTCTCTGATCATCTTTTCTATTCCATATGTCATATCCCATCTGGTTTGGTTAAAATACTCTTCATCACTGATTTTTCAAATCCAATACTCCACGATTTTTACCATATCATCGTTTGGGCTCTTCAAAAAGTTCCGCACGAAATTCAGGTTTTATTTTTCTAATAGCCTCCAAATATAAAAGCGTTTCATAATTTCTATGAACCAAATACTTCAAAGGTTCACGTTTCTCTGAAAAATCTCGTGAGAGAATGATTGCCTCCTGCTGCAACTTTTGTGTCATGACTGTAATGCTTCTAGTATTTTTGGAGTTTCCTTGCTGGTTCGGTATCTCCATTCATATCTAAAGCTTCGAAAGGGGCTCATTTCATACAACTCGAAGTCTTTCTTCCCTTCTTTCTCAGTTATACTGATGCCTAAATTTACTAGATTATGTACCAGGCATAATATATCCATTATGGGTTCTTCGTTCTATTGGGAGAACAACTGGAATCAAGATAAGACCATTTTGAGGTCGATTATTTAGTTCTATTCATCAGTCAGAAGTTCAATTTCCAGCAGAGAAACTTGTTGAACGATGCTAGGATATCTTCAGTTCATGAGCCCTTATCTGGAATACAAAGATTCTGTGGCTGAGAAAAGAGAATAAATTCCAACCACCCGCTCTGGAACGTTGATTGTTTTGTAGATTTTATCTTTCCCGGTTCTTGATGAATGCCTTTCCTCGACAAACATACATCGAAAAGAATAGCTTCAGTTCTGGTGTTGGGAAGATAAATATATATTAGAGTAATTGTGCCAGAGGTCCACGATTGTCTACGAACTAAAGGCGTAATCAAGATATGTTCTGTTGCAGGAGTGACCATCTTGCTCTCGTTGACTGTGTTCCTGAACCTCGTGGCAGAAACCTTGCCCCAAGTATCTGACGCCATTCCCCTGTTAGGTACCAACCGTTCTTTGTCTGACCTGCCTGTGCTGGCTATATCCTCAGTGCTGCCTGATGACATGTGTATCATTGTGTATATGTGATTGTTGTGTATACCGCGCGCGGTCTAGCTTTCATTGGCACTTTAGACAATCACTGCGTTTCGATCAAAGAAGAAATGTTTCAGGGCTGCAGCGGTGGTGGAGGGAAGTGCTGTTACGGTTGCGACGTTTCTTTGGGGGCGGGTCGAGAGCCGCAAACATTTCCTCTTTGACTCGTGCGTTGTAATCGGGAAGGGAGACGATACTTGGAAGGGAGGGCCGTCTGTAAACTCGCGGCACAGGTCACAGGTCAGACGCCTCGCGTGACGCACTGTCTGTTGCAGGTGTGACTATCCTGTTATCACAGACCGTGTTTTCTCTGCTGGTGGCGCATGTGATTACCCAGACGTCAGACGCTGTGCCCCTGATAGGTTAGAGTCTCGGTTCAAGTACTAGTTTATTTTATTTCAAACACACTGGCGGACACCGGTAGAGGGCGGTCCTGACTCGCTCTATCAACCGTGGCCAGAAAGGCCGCCCGTTGATTTAGGGGCCAAGGCCGCTTGCATGCACTCGACTGTAACAGCACTTCGCCCAGCCACAGCTACAGAACACGACTGGTCTGCACAGTGTTGCCAATCACGTGAAGCAAGATTATGTGTATCAAAAACAGTGCGAATCTAGCTCTAGACATATGAAAAGTAACCCTAGAGGAATAGAAGGGAGAGTGTTTCCATCCTTGTTATGAATTCAACATTGAGGTTAGGTTATATTCTGGACCATAATTGCAGCTAAAAATTGAATTGAACTGGCCGATACTTGATGAAAATCCATATTAACAAAAAATATATTACAGTTTCCTGTATGATTTTCACTCACAATGGGTTTACAAAACCGCTTGAAGAACTTGCTTGAAGAAGCTATTGTAATAGCGAAACACGTGTCGCGGTTTTGTAAACCCATTGTGAGTGAAAATCATACAGGAAACTGTAATATATTTTTTGATAATTGCAGCTTCTTTTTTTGGAGTGAGCTACTCCGGTGCGTCTAATTCTAGCTTCTTGTCTGGTTGAAACTTGATATCAGTTAAATTCACAGAAGTGGAGTAGGAATTAGAGGCAGCGCCCTCCTAAAAGATAGCATGATCTGATTGGTTGTTTATAACGCAAACCGGAAAAAATTGAAGATGGTATTTCACCTCACTGTGTAGGCAACATTTCATGTATAATTCAAATCTTCAGAAATTTCAAACCTCTCTCAGTGAACAGTTCGATTTTCACACCTCCCTTCTCTATTTCAGAAACTGAACAGTGAATGATAGCTAAATATTGCGTTCAGACCAAAGAACAATAAATGTATTCACATTGCTGACCGAAACCTGTTCACATATGTTCAAAGCGTTTTCAAACCTGTACAAGCTCGTTTGAAGAGCGGATAAAAACTGTTCAAAGCTGAGGAACACATTCATATCGTGTCGATAGTACCAACGAACACTGTTGTCTGAATACTCATGGACCAATACCCCACCGCCATCAAGACTAATACCATCTTAGTACCACAATTTCCAATGAAAGGGCGATTCTTTTACAATCGTATCCAAGAAAAAATCCAAGTTTACAGGTGTTCCTACGGTGAAGGGAAGATGCTTAATGGATGAGGGGGTCCCCATGTTAGCAACTGGAAAACGCGTGATGAATAGTTGATATGATAAAACCGAATCATGTGAACGTTTCATTCATGATAGTATTACGACAAGCTCTTGGAAGGAAAACTTCAAACATGGGCATCCCCTGATGATCGGCTGTAGAGACCATCTTTCGTTGTAGTTCTCAGCACTGATAAGGGTAGAGGCTCAGAGGTAATACTGCTTACTAACTGATATTAGGTCTCTGCAAGTTGTCTGTCATATTCTTTATGAGTGTTTTTCTTTATCTTCAGTAAAAATGGACTTAGTCCCTAGTAAGGAGAAAGAAAGACTTCTTCTAAACTGCAGACCAATCGCGGTGCTGTTGGGCAAAGAAGTAAACAGAAGTGAACTGGGAACCTGGTCAAGGATTCTAAAAGTGAAGGAAATTCAATAGCCATGGGTATCTGAACGGCACTCTTCACACCAAGTTCAACTCCATAACTCAAATATTTGCTCGTTCAACTGAAATAAAACGATCAGGGATCTGATCGATATAAATGTTGGCATTTCAAAATTCATAATGCGCTTTGTATTGTTCAGAGCATCTGCTGATTTATATATATTAATGGTTTCGATGCAGGAACAGGTTTATAAGCGCTTCGAACAAATTTTGATCCCTCCGAATAAGTTTTAATACGTTCCTATTTGGTCTCGTGTGAAGGAGTGAGAGAATATTGAGCTATCGCAGTACCTAGTGTTGATACATTATTCACAAAGTTCTTCAGCAACCCCATCAGAGATTTGATACAGTACATTTCAGCGACTGTGGTAAGGTTATCAGTCAAAATGAATATCTGTTTTTTCATTTTTTTACATTCATGAACCTTCGGTTTCACGTTGAGTTCTAGAAAATCAATAATAAACTTCTGTCGCTGAAACAGACTAAATACAACTAATCCACATCCAATATGAAAATGATATCGAGAAAGTTTAAATCCATTAGTCCCTTCAAAGTTCAACTTTGCCTCGAAGTTTAGATACCGAGCTTTGCTCACGTTCGCCTGTTTATACTATATTGATAATTTTAAAATTATTATATCATGCGATTTGACCTTTGTTTCAGAAACACCCAAAAAGAACAACACCAATAAGCAATTTTACAAAACTTCACAAAAATAATCTCCAATTTCGAGGTCCGAAATTGGAATTGAAATAAAGTATCTAGAAAGTACCATCCCAATGAATGTTACTGAACTGTTGCATGTTTCAATAATAATCGAGTCTTCAACGCAATCGTTTTCGGATCTTTTTTTTTGTTCTCAAATAACATTAGAAAGCCCCAATTTGTCGGGATCAGAGCAAGCTACAGTTTCATTTCCACTAGCTCTCAGTCTCTTTGAAACTTGTGGCTGTCACGGAAAGACAGAAGTTGAAGTGCTATACTGCTATCCCAAGCAACACCATAGATAAATACGAAATAACTGAATTTTTCCTTTGAAAAAATACGAACCAACCTCCGAAATGCAAAATAACACCAAGAGAACAGAAAAGAAATTCTTACGGTTTCTATGAACTAAAGATATCTTGGGATGTCTTCAGGAAGTAGAACAACATATAGTGGTGATTCGAAAAAAGAAATACCATTTTGACATCGTTCCCATTCTAAACATGCGACCTTTCAAATGGTAAAGGAGTGGCCATGACTGGTCATTAGAATGGGCAACGAAAGTTCCTGATGAGAAGGGTCACGTGTCGAGAATTGGGCCCCTTGTTATTAAAATAAGAGAACACAATTGAAGAACTACAAGTGGCTGCTTGGCATTCTTCTTTTCTTCATTTTTTGGTACAATATTTGTAAATTCTTCCATAATTTTTCAAGTTTCAGTTGATGATGGGTGTTCGGAAAGAACAAAACCATGTATGTTCTTTCTCGATAAAAGTTGTTCGAACGTAATGTTGTAAGTATGGATTGTTAACGAGAGATAACAAATTCAAAAACAATATTTTTGAGTTGAATGTGCTTCGATTGGCAACACTGGGTCCGCAAAAATTGCGGCTAGAGCTTATCTTACTGTGTTGGGGTGAATGGTTGGCTACTGCGACCGAGGCTAAATTCTCAGTCTTAATTATTAATTTTTAAACTACCAAGCATATAACGAAGAACTCATCACTGATGAACTCCTTCCCCACGATCCGAATATACCTCCTTCTGCATCCTTCTTGCTCCTATCGCCCTGTCGTAGTAGTAGGGTTACAGGATGGGCCATGCCAACTGCAAACTGCAAATTTAATTTCTTGCTGCTCACTCAGACTCGCTATCTCAGGGTGCGCTAGCGCGCAGACTCACTCTTGACTGCCAAAGACCTTCTCACCTCCAAGTATCAAATGGCTCTGTCCCACTAGGAATATCAATCTGTATGTTTTGTTGTTGACATGTTTATTTCCTTTTATTGTTTGTACTATTTGTCTTACTAATTCTGTTTTGAGTTCATCTTATGACTCGTTACCTCCTCGTAAGTAGTGCAACTATTAACTATCACATTCATTAATGCCACTAAATAATCGCAATTACTAACAACACCATTAAATACGCACAAAATTTCCCGTCTAACTGGTTCTTCATGTAGGCCAAACAAAAAATTGAACTGACATTCACATCAGTGTATTTAGCAAAAAACATCATGTAGCTTGAAAGCGCTTTTTCCATCACCAAGGTCTATGTAATTCTAGGGCAAGCAATGAAACAACTATAATTGGAAAAGAACATTTAGCTTTTGCACAAGTATCGGTCAGCAAGCAATTTTGACTCAGAAACCTCATAAGCCAAGTCAAAAATTTCAGTACGACCTGGACAAGCAATAATGAAAATTGTCAACAAATATTTGGGCAACATTGATATTTCAACGCAGCTACTATCAAATGATCCAAACAGCTTCATTTTTCAAACCAAGCTCTCTTTAGATTTTTTGGATGTGACAAATGAGCTGCCAAATTTGTCTAGGAGCCTGGGTCATTACATAAGAAGTAATGAGAAGCAATCGTTCTTTCAAGCCCCATCAATTTCTGGTGTTTTGTTGACTTTGAATTGTTTGGCCTCTTGACTCAACCACATTAAACTAATAGAAGCAAACTGACGTTTGTAATAAAAGGTTTTATCGTGCATAGATTGGCGGTAGTGGCGGCCGTAACTGAAAAGCGGGGATCCACTAAATGAGTTGGTAAACTCGATTGATCAAAATCCTCTTCGACCAACATCCATTCCATCTTTCGGCAACCACGCCAGGTAATCTTGCACTATTACGAACCAAACTCAATTTAATGGTATCTGGTACTCTCTGGGTGACGTTTTGTCTTTCGAATTTGCTTGGGTCTCGTACGAAAATTTACAACTTTCCTCTGGACCCCTGTAAACATAATTGGCAATGTTACTACTGAAACAGTGAAATACCCGATAAACTGACCTGAGCAACAAACATATTAACTAATTTCGCGAGAGAAACCTTCGGCTGTTTTTTTTTAAATAATTGGTTGATGTTTTTTACAATTTTTGGGTTTCGGTTTTGAACATGTACCCAGCTTCTAGTAACTACTGAGATGATCTATCTTAGTTTTGATCCCAGACCCAAAGAACTCAACTAGCTCAACGCAATGCTATAAATCAGGTCCAATTGCTTTCATAAAAAAAATTGTAAGACCAACAAATGACTTCATATGGAGTCGATACAACACTGAAAATCAATAATCCTTGAATTTCACAACTGAAAACAAATCAAAGTTCAAGCAATCGCCAAATGACTACAATATTGGAATGATATTTGCCACCTTAAAAGTTTCTGAGTTTATGAGACAGGTTGAATGAATTCCCAACATGCTAAAAAAATATTTTTTCATTTTATAAATATGCAGGTTTCATCGCAACGTTTGGTATAGCATAAACATTCGAGGGTGCCTATTCTAATCACTCCATCAGATCAGTTCATGAAAACATTTCCTTTATCGCAGAAAATCCACCGTCAAATTCTTGTATGAGATCCAGAGGCTCTTCCAAAGTGAAAAACGCAACCCAGTAAGAACGACATACCCTTAAAAAACTATAAAAAACATGCACCTAGTGTTTTCAAATTGCATTTATAGAAAGCTTCGCCTCTTCCTTGATTCTTGTTCTATAGCTTTCATCCCATCTGAAACCCGAAAATAAAAACTAACCGGACTATAAAACTCAAGATAATGACGATTGAGATAAAAATATTGGCAGTGTCGGATCCACGATTTCTGAGTTGCTGGTTCTTGAAGTTCAAGAAATTCGAGAAAAACTACAAGTATTTTGGATGATTCGTATTCATCATTAGGTAATCAAGTTCAGAAGGAGATGTTTCAGTTCACTATGGGATTTTCAATATAAAGGAAAGAGTTTTTTTGATATGCAACATCTCTTCAGCGTGAAAATCAATGAGAAAAATGGTGGGGTAGGACCAGAACCGAGCTGTTTTGATGAAAAATGGCCAATGCCTTTTTTTCTGAGATCACTGATACAAAATGAATCATTATAATCATATCCTATTTCTTCATTATTCTCTCAACAGTAAGCGGTATGGTGGCCACAAGTAGGTTATCATTATGGATAGAACAGGCATTGTATGTTATATCCATTACAACAATCTGGATTTCACCTGCAAGATTTCTGAAATCAAAGTCCTTCAAGGAAAAATCTCCTTTCATTCTCATATTTCTGGATCTTGTTGATGTTCGACAAGTTGTTATCAGTTCAAACAGGAATTGATATGAAACTCAAGATATCGTATAAACGATGAATTTTGGAACCTCTGGTGTAAAAGTTTAAACGTTTCCTAGAGATCAATTACCCTAACACCAAACTGATATTTTTGCACTCGACGCGCGTTTCGCTAACAAGGTTAGCATCTTCAATACAAGAAAATTGATACTCAATTTTCTTTCAGATGGTAGATATACTTTATCGGAACGTGGTCAGCAATGTTTCTTGTTCAATGGTATATCGTTCGAGCTTTTATTTTCTACATTATTCAACACTTTTGAAATCTGTCTTATTGAAAAAATCAAAAATCATTTCGAAAGTTAACTAACTAATGGAATATTACCAGTAGAAGGAACTTTCACAATTGTGAACCCAATCATATATTCGTTTTTATTTTGAGTTTTTTTATTATTTTCAGCTCATTTTCGACCACGTGAATTGATCATTCCTATTTAATTTTTGCAAATATTTCAGTCCTATTTGATATATTATTCTCTCTATAATATTCCGCGATCTTCCATTATTTCCATAGTATTTTTTTCACGTTTTATTTTTTGCACCCGGTAAGTTTTGGCAGCTTTCAATATGGTTGAATGAGAGTTAATGGAAGTTCGAACAAATGACATGGAAATGTATTTTTTTCGAATTTCCTGCACTCTACTCAGAAAGGATTTCATAGTGGAATGATGGGGTAATTTCAACGAAAAATTACCCTCTCGGTACGGCACTGCCAACTGGACCTCGGCCGGTCAATTATATGATTCTATATCATGTGGTATCATTGAGGAGGGTACGATCGTAGTAAATGGAGATATTAGTGTACATTTGATGTAAAAAGCTTGCGTGTGTGTGATGTAGTAAATGTTTCCATTATATTTGAATACAAAGAGAAATTGGTGTGTATCGTAGTCATTCATGAGATACTGATGTTTATGCTTGGCGTACTCCAAAGTACAATTCGATGGTTTTTTGATACTTTTGTACAGTTTTTACGTTTTTTCCACCTGTAGATTAGTTGGTTTGATAGAAGTAGTTTATACTTTTGAATCTAAGTCGAATTCCGTGGATGACTTGATGGACTTTACAGGGACCTACTTCAATTGCATCATGTTCATGGTTGCGTCTTCCGTAGTACTAACGGTGGTGGTACTCAATTGTCATCATCGTACTGCAGATATCCATGAAATGCCTCAATGGGTGAGTATTTATTCCTCACACGTACATCCCTTCCTCGGAACATTGTGTGATTTTGCTCACTGATATCTTCTTCGGTTTATAGCATCACGAAAAGTTCGCTCTAAGATGAGTCAATAGGTACAGAAATTCGGTTGCTAGTGATCACAGTAAGAAACCCTAGAGTAATAACCACATATCTATTTTCCAGATCAAATCGGTATTCCTCCAGTGGCTTCCATGGATCCTGGGCATGAGCAGGCCGGGCAAGAAGATAACCCGCAAGACCATCCTGATGAACAGCAGGATGAAGGAGCTAGAACTGAAGGAGCGTTCCTCCAAGAGTCTGCTGGCAAACGTGTTAGACATCGACGACGATTTCAGGAATGTGTCCGGTGCTGCAAGTGGGGGGAACAACTCGACCATCACCACCAGCCTTGGCGCAGGCTTCATCAGGCACCCCACCACAATAGAAGACACGGCGATTCCCGGTTCGGGAGGGCAACGCGACCTGCAGTACATTCTGCGGGAGCTGCAGTTCATCACCAACCGCATGAAGAAAGCAGATGAAGAGGCCGAGGTCATCAGTGACTGGAAGTTCGCCGCGATGGTGGTCGATCGGTTCTGCCTGATCATCTTCACGTTGTTCACTATCATCGCGACCGTCGCCGTGCTCCTGTCGGCGCCGCACATTATCGTTCAATAGGACTAGGGGAAGGCAATAGGCCAAACAACCGCCAACATCTCGGACGCCGAATGAGACTTGAACGTTTACTGTGATAAAACAGCAGATCGTGTCGGCAGTTCGGCACAGTAGCAATGTGCAAATGTGCCTTTTCTGTGGAACATTCGCGAGCTGCTAAACAACTAAAAGGCAGGCACCTATGTGCACGATACTGCTCATCGGTGCACCGTACTGCTGTGGGCCCGTAGGACACTCCATCTGTCAATATGTATTTTCACTGGCAATTGTTATTGAACGGACTTTGGACATGCACCTGTGTCCTTTCATCCACTCGCTATAGTAACTAATTCGAGGGCGGGATTCTCTAACTCGCATTAAGCATCCTGGAACGATGGATAACTAACTGAACTATCTAGCAGTCCTCTTGAAATCGTCTTCCACCACCTCAACCTCATTTTCCAGATAAATCGCCAAAATATTCACTGGTTGCGCTAGTTCACAAGATTCTTTCAACCAAAATTCTCACTTCAAACTTGAATTTGATACAATGGTTATGATGAACAAGCCCTTGACATATATATCTTTGTGAGGAAAGTTCTCGATTGAGAAGCTGTTTGCATGAGTCAATTTGATTGAATTAGTCGAAATGAAAAAGATCTAGCGGTGAACTTATTGATACCCCTTTTGCTTGAAAGTGACCCATCGTAGTTTTGTTATGATCATTGACTGATTAATACTAATTTGGAGCAGTTTAGTTCAATTTTCGGCTACTTTCACCCGTGAGATTTTCTGAATGTAGTTGTCCAACAACCTGTTGTGTGTTGCATACATTTTTGTAGCTTGCTGGCAGAATGATAAGTAGCCGCAATCGCCATCCTAGAATTTTAAGCGAATATATAATGTTGTTAGACAAAATACCAAACGGATACACCAACTGACTCCGTATTACTGTAAGTTTTCCACGTTTCTCTGCAGTTTGATAAAGATGTTTCCCGCCCTTACTCTTACAAGGGTCTGCCTCCAGTCCACAAAATCGATCAACCTCGCCTGGCAAGTATTGAATTGGACATTTAAAAAATCTCAGTTGATATCCTACGCACTGCGCCAACAGACGAAAAGATTTTAACATCATCTCTGATGAATACAAGCAAATAAGAAGGCAACCAGATGCATTTTTCGACGATGAACTCATGTGAATTGGAGAATCTCCCCGAGTACTAAGAAGTACTACTTATTCAGTACTACGTGCAAGTAGCATAGTTAGTAGGTATCATTAGTTCGAGGTACACACGTGTCTGCCTTTTGTTCGCCCATTGATAAAAAAAAGGTGTCCACCTGCATTAAAAACCTATTGTGATGAACTTCGCAGTTTAATAATTAAAGTTAAATATATGATTAGTTATATAGAGTTGATAGTGTATGAATTATGGTGTGGGTTATTGGTTGACAACCGAAATGATTCTCTGAGTCGACAGAATGTCGATTTCAAGTTCAGCCACCAGAGTGTGCTGAATCTAATTTTGGTGAGCTCACTGACTATTTGAAGTCTTCCTCCATTGGTGATCAGCTGCCATCGGTATTTATCACATCTTGATTCTGCGTTATGAACAATAATAACATATCAGATCATTCTTATACCAACTGCTTTCTACTGAACAGTGATAACAAAATATGTCAAAGAGGGGTCATGGAAAGTATATTCCTTTTAAGAACGAATTCTGATGAAATTGAGACACCACATGGCTTTCCGAAGCCACTTGTCCTCTCTTATCAATTTTTCAGGAATCAAAGAGAAAAGTAAAGTCTCACGAGACGTGGTAATGTCTTGATTACTGATAAATGTCCAAAAGTAAAAGCATAAATTAAATTAGACACTTTCATATCAATCTTACTCTGCTATATATCGTTCTGACTGACAATCCTACGATTTTTGGAGCGACTTAAGTAAATTGAATTTATTACAAAGTAAATATAAAAGCATCTGCGAGGAGTACATTTTGATCACTCTTATCATAATTTTCAGTATTCTATCTTGGAATTTTTCGTTCCCACTTCCATGGTAGGTACATATTGCTCTATAAAATGAAAAAATAATCTGCAATTATGAAGTTTTGGTCAGTATTCAAGCAAGGAATTCTTAGATTTTGATAGGACAATAGGTTTGAAAGAACCTACAATCACTGGTGGTTCATTGACCAAATAGTCTCGTCGAATCACTAGTTTTTTCCCTGTGAGCCACACTCAGTCTTCTTCTTTTTTTTCTTCTTATATTCAAAACGTAAAGGAGATGGCATAAATATACCGAAAGCAGTTGGTCATTGTAATTTTTGAAAATTTTGAGCTATTTGTGCCGATGAATTAAACTATTTCGATTGTCAGCAGATTGAACACATCCTGTCAATAATCTTGACGTGGTTAAAAAGCGTTCGTTTTATATCTCCGAATATACGACTGGCATGCTATATCGGCCTTGTGGTACTTCTAGTTCGTGATAATGGCCATACTCGTTTTTAGAAACATGTGATTTTGGGTGGTTATTTTCGAAATAATGGGATGAGTCAATAAAATTATCAAAAACCAGGGTAAACACACGCAGTAAAAACGACTGCGCAATGTGTTCCATTCATGCAACTGCGCATATCAACAGTTTGAGCTGGAATGTATCTCTCATGACTGGCTGTACTTGTTGGAAAAATGATGCATATCTATGAAATGGACATGTACCATTCCTTTGATGTGTTCTTCACTAGACGTACCACAGGTTATTCAGTGAATGTTGAGTCAAGTTTCGTGTCCTATACTTGCGAATATTTGCTGTATAATGAATTTGTTCCGATATTCAGCAACACCCTGTCGATGTTCGCCGCGTTATAAACGTCATGTGCGAGACTAGTAGCCTCAGAGTTTTCGAAAATGTACTTCAGATCATTATCAACTGGACTCATACTCGGCAAATGAATGTGGTAATCGGCTATAGTATGTCTCTTGTTTGCTTTATGTATATTCATCGGTTGAAAAGAATACAAGACTTTTCATAACCATTACAAAGTGGTTGATTAGTATTGAGCTCGGTGATAAGTGTCCTACTGAGTTCGAACTATGCTCATCGAGTCAGAAATTCTTCTCTCCATGTGTACATCCTGATTTGTAAGCTCTTAGTTGAGAAAGTTTTCTGGTTATCAAGAATTAATTTCTGTATTTGACCCAAACGAATCCGTACATTTCCGAAGAGAAAAGTAAGGAAAGGGCTTCCTATATTTTCTAGGTCAGAAAGTTCTCCTTCAATTTCCATATTGAATGTTTTTCAAACACTACTTGGTTCCTAAATTATTGATGATGCCTTGTAAAGTTTCTGAAATAAAAACTCTTGATAATGTCTCACTTATTCATATTCTAGTGTTACCCTATATCCTATCTGGGATGGAACTAATTGATAGTGCCTCGTACTTGTTTGTAAGAGAAAATTATTGACGGTATTTGCAACTCCAAACATGGATAGGTACAAGGCATAATGAATAATTTTCAAACCAGGTAATGTATGAGGAGTGATTGGGAATTTTCGTTCCAGAAAATGTACAAGACAACATTCATAATTTCGAGCTTAGAAACAGTACAAGGCACAATACATATTTTCTACAACAAAACCATACCATGAAATATTTGTGTCACTAGTGCCGATAGTACAAACTAAAATTTCTGATAAAGAAAATATATCGAACACGGTTAATAATTCTGAATCAAACCTTGAAATAGATACATTGTAAACAATCAGTTGCTGTGTAAATTCAGCGACTATTGAGGATTTGGTGACATAGGAACTTGATTCGAAAGCAGAATAAAGGTTTGTCTCGTACCATTTTCTGAGTTGAAGTTCAGTTGTAGATACCTTTGGAGAAATTATTATTTTCACCCCTCCTCGTTGCTACTTGTCTCGAGTACATGCCGTTTACTATCCTACTTTTATATCATGTATTTATACTGATTTATATTTGAAAAACTTCGAACTATTCATTACCATGACAAATACCAAGTATGAGTGAAATGGATAACTAACCTGATATGTAAACAATAATGTTGTTTAATTAATAATGTATTGATTAACAATAGAGTTTAATACCATTTTAATAAAGAAATTCTTTGGGCATTTTTTGTATTAGTGATAATTATGAATGATATATAAACGTTTTGTTTTTACAGGGAAGTTTTTTGTTGGGCTACTCTGATATGATATTGCTAGACGATGATCACGTGCTTTTTCTCGATTTCTTTCGATATTATAACAATTGAATGAAGCGACCAAATAGTCTAGATCCCCAATTGTCCATTCTTACTTAGACTAAAGTAATATTGCAGATATTGTGTACCCGATTTTAGAATCGAAATAAAGTACCTAATGTTATCCCATTCCTTGGCTTCATTCATTTTCAATTTCGCAATAAAGTTATGCTCAACCAACTTGCGTTTCCTTTACCATTTCTCTAGTGGTGCGGTGTCAATGGGTATTCTCTACATCTGGGTTGATTGTTGAAACTTACAACAAAGTAATAGTGAAAGTAATTATAATGAATATTTGTTTGTAACCAGATCGAAAACCAAAGTCAGTGAAAAAACAGTAGAATACAAAGTTCTCACTCCTTCAAATTACGTCATATCAACATGTGACATATCTAGGAAATTATGAAATATGTCACACTCTCAACGTACAACCCAAACGTATTTTGATGCCCTTTGTTCCCGAAAATATTTGAAATATTCTGCTATCCTCTGTTGATACAAGTTGTCATTGAGCCATAGTGATTGATGAAGAATGGCATCAAGTAAGATATATTTGTATTTTATTCGTTTTTACAGCCGTTGAAATATAAAGGAAATATATTTATGTGTCATTTCATTCATAGTTTCAAACTGTAGTAGAATGTATGGTTGCAAATAAAGAAAGTTTCGAAAAGAGGTTTTGTTTTATTTTTAAATTCCCTTGGGGGACAATACTGAAAAATTCAGTATTTTTCAGGAAAAAAAACCTTGAGTTTTTGGAAGTTAGTACCCATAGGAACACAAACAACCAAATAACGTTTGACAAAAATATAGAGGGTATTTTGGTGAGCTTCATTGATCCATATCTTACAGCATTCTCAATTCCAGTTCAAATATAAAATCCTAAAGGTTTCGCGTATTGGCATGTATCTGTTCTGTCAAATATCAGATTTTTCAGATGTATGACAATTTGGTTAAAATGCCTTAGACGTTAGAAAAAGATGCTTAGGGTAGAAAGTTCTCAAGATGTGAAATGGAAATAATTTTCGTCATATTCGTAGATAAAACTAAGCGTTCATTGCCTTGCACTCACAGTGTATTTGTTCATAAATTAATTGGAAATCGAGAACGCCAACTTGTCGAAGTGAGAACATAGTTTAGGCCATTTTAGCCAATACTAATACTGGGGAATTCTTTCATTGTGCCACCATGTAAACGTGGTTATGAAGTCGAAGAGGAGAAGAACCTATGTGTTCTCACTCACAAATCAATACCTCCTGAAAATGTGACTAGATATATGCCGACCAAATCCAGGCCAACAATTTTACATCCAGGAACACTGGTTCATCCCGAAAGGAACGTAAAAGCGAACCTAATTGTCTATTTTACTAGTCTTATTCACTACTAGCTTCATGTTGATTTTTGGATCGTTCAGGTTTTATAAAAAAATATAGTCGCAAGAGTTATAAAGTGAGAAATTGAGAAATAGTTTTGAAAATCTCTGTATGGAAACTGGTATAGTACCGGATCATTTCAAAACGGCTACTATTAGGCCAATCTATAAAGGAGGAAAAAAAACAAGTATATCGAATTATCGACCGATATCTTTGAATTCATCATTTGAGAAGCTGTTCGAAAAAAATTCATAAAAAAAGATTAGTGGAATATCTGGAAAGGAAAAACATTATTTCAGAAACGCAGTAAGGTTTTCGAGAAAGAAAAAACACGCAAGACGCCATCGCAAAGCTTACTTCCTCGATATACTCTTGATACTAAGAAATGCTGTCTAGGTGTTTTCATTGATTTGGCAAAGGCTTTTGACACGGTCCTTCATGGGCTTGGTGTTGGATTCGTTCAGAAACTTCTCAATAGGTAGGAAACAATAAGTTCTAGTGAATGGAATTTTGAGTTCGGAGGAGTCGGTTTCATGTGGCGTTCCTCAAGGTACGGTATTAGGGACAGTTTTATTCATTTTTCATTTGAATCCCTTATTGAAGCTGAAGTCGTACGGGCAAACTATTTCATTTGCTGATGATACTGTGATTCTGTATGTAGCAGATTCGTATCCGCAGAAAATAACTACATGGTTCAAACGTGATTTATTGACAGTAAATGTAGAGAAATCCCATTTATTACCATTTGCATCTTACGAATCATGTTTGTCCAGATACAAAAAAAATGTTTGGACAACCATGATGTGAAACTAACAAAATCGGTGAACAAGGGTGCCGTTTCTTGAGGGCAAGGTGGGGCACCCCCCCTGGATTTTAGAGTTTTCAATCCATATACCGCGTAAGACACAATATCGACTTGATTTTGCAATTTTTTTCTGAACCACACTCCTAAGTATTATTCAAAAGGATTTTCGTTTCAATTGAATGCAATACTCTGATTTGAAAAATGTGCCCCTTACTAACATTTCAAGTAATGTGCCCCCCCTAACATTTTTTGTACTTAACGGCGCCCATGTCAGTGAAGTATCTGCGGATCTTCATAGATTCCTTCTTGAAATGGGATATTCATATCGAAAATCTAAAAAAGAAAGAGTTTCATAAATTCTAATTATGTTCTCAAATACTAAATATCACTAAGGTCAAGGTCATATATTTTGCTTTGGTCGAACCCCTGTTAGATTATGGAATTAATAGGTGGGGCGGCGTCAGAAGAATTTACCTCCAACAGTTGGAAGTAGTACAAAAAAACAGTTCCCAAAATAATGACCCCCAAAAAAATATCTTTTCGAGCGATAAATTATTCAGAGATCTGGCTATCTGGATATCCGACAAACATATGTTAAACATTGTGTGAATTTCGTTTTAAATAAGCCAATATATTTTGAAAGGATATGTCTTACTTATAGAACGAGGGCAATAGTTGCTGATAATTTCAATAGTCCAAAAGGCCAAAATTCGGCAGAGAACCGTTTCGTATATAGCACCCAAGGTATACAATGCATTGCCAGAAAACATTAGAATTATCAATAATAAAATCAGATGCAGGAAAGATGTGGGGCAGTGGATTTTTCCTGCCGAACCACCGTGCTGGGTAATCGCACGTTAAAAGGTAAGGCTCGTTGATCCATGGCTCGCACAAGTTTCGACCTCTGAGGGTTGATGTTCGTCAGCTGGTTAACGGAAACGAACAATTTTTTTCGGAACGGATAGAAACATTTTTCATATGATGATCGGCCCTCTATGAGGAAAAAAGTGTTGGAAGAAGGAAAAAAAAATTAGGGAAAAGAAAAAAGTGAAAAGATAAAAGAAAATTTGAATATAAAAAACATATACCTTGCACATCGTTTGGCTTGCATAAGCTAAACAAAATGTCAGGTTATTGTTTCTTTTTTTTTGGGTAAGATCCATAACTTCCGTTATTTTCAATTTGTATTCATTCGTTTTTTCCTCTATATTATTATTTTTTGATTAGTTGAAATACCTCAGCGACATTCGTTCATTTAATGTTTTCTGCTCTAAATTAGTTGTCATGGACAGGTTCACTAGAGCCTAAATGGCTGCTCTGTTCTGTTTGCGATACTGTAAATTATGAAAATTTGGTTGTATTTTTGGACTGCAAATGAGTTATTATTATTATTATTATTATAATTTTGTGACTGATTATCTATAATCGACACTTCAAACTGTTGATTATAGCTGTAACCAACAGTTTGAAGTAAAGAGTATTGTTACAATCGATAGTTTGAAGTGTCGATTATAGAAAATTGTCACTTTAATTTTTGATTATTGCTATGATAAACACTTCAAACTGTTGATTATAGCCATCACTGACAGTTTGAACTGTTGATTATGGCTATAACCGACAATTTGAACTGTCGATTATTGTTGATGTATCGATTATAAATAATCGACTGTCCTAATCGTCGATTATAGATAACGGACAGCTTGAACTGTATTATGGCTGATACAAAGTTTGAAGTTTCAGTTTTAGATAATCGTCAGTTTGAACTGTCGGTTAAATGACCTCTTCGTCTTCGTATATATGTCCACATCACCAGTGCCTACCTCGGTGGAAAAGATGAATAGCATACAGAGGAATCTCCACTATTCTGTAAATTGGCAAACGTCTCTATTTTTTTCATTGATAACATTTCAGACTCGATATCACGGATGATATCGGACTCACTCCCAGATAAGAATGATAGTGTTGCAACTGTTTCCATGCAGAAGTGATTCGTGAAACAAGAAGCCATGGAAGTTTCTGGCGATTTTATTATTGTTTGGATGGCCCACCAAATCATAGGCAGCACTACGTTAGAATTAGAACAGTGAAATTATCATGTGAAATCAAACAAACAAATTTGGACGGGTGCATCCAATTAGCTCAACATTGTGGTGAATGACGATCCTAATTAGTCATTGAATACTGACGACATCAATTATGCAGGGACTAGTAACGTTTCCAACTAGAACAAACAGCTCTCTCTCATAATAACAAAATTAAATATCTCGAATTGATTTGTAGGAGATGACAGATATATAGAAAAATTTGTGGATCACGAAATCTGATGTGGACCCAAATATTATAAAAAACTACTTATTATATAGTTCTATGTAGTCTATACATGAAGGACACACTCCCAATTTCTCCGAGTTTTCAGTTAGAAGGAGTGAAGCAAAAATTTTAAATTTCAAACAGAATATGTGTTAAAGTGTTTTCAGTGAAACAAAGAAATTGGTTTACAAATCGAAACGATTCCATTGAAAGAATCAACTGCAGAAGTGCAAGTGGTTAGTTTTTTCCATACATTTGGTAGACTTTTTATTTCTGGTATTTATATATACCTATAAAAAGTGATATTCTCCGTACTGCCAATTTCATTCAGTCAGTGGCGTAGACTAATTGGATTCTCAGAGGCAACATGACATCCTGCTGTAAATGTAAGGAAGGCATAAACTTCAGCAAAGAATCCTGCAAACTAGCATGCGATTCATGCAGTAGTTATCTCCATGAAAAATGCTCTAGTCTTTCTCCCACAGAATTACGCTGTATGGTATTAAAATCGAGAACATTAGCTCTACTCTGTGATGATTGTCGTGCATCTTTGAAATCGATCCCTCAGATGCTCAAAATGATGAATGATATGCAGGAGCAAATAGCAGCACTGAGCAAAGAGATCAAGGAGGCTAAAGAAGTAACAATTTTCACTGGTGGAAGTGAAGAAGTATTGTTGGAAGTGGAAGACAGAATAACCAGATCGAAGAACGTGATATTATATAATATTCCCGAATCAGGAGCTGCCACAATTAGTGAAAAAATTGAAGATGATTCAAAAGTTGTTAAGGACCTGCTAAATAATTCTAATTTAGAGTATAGTATATCAAAAATTATCCGTTTAGGAAAGCATAACCCTCATGGCGACCCTCGCCCAATTAAAGCAATTTTTACGGATGCTGGAAGTGCAAAACGAATTTTGAAGAGCAGAAATCGCCTGAACCAAAATGGTAGCAAAATTGAAAATGATTCCACAGTGAGACAAAGGGAGTACCTGAAACTGCTAAGATCCCAACACTCTGAAAGAAAGAATAAAGGTGAAACGGATATTACAATCAAGTACATAAAAGGTGTTCCTAAAATTGTCAAACTGGAACAAAAAAACTAATCAATCGGGAAATCCACTTTTATTACCAAAATGCTGGCGGAATACGAACAAAGCTCAATGATTTGTATATCAATACACTGAACTCAGAATATGATGTAATTCTACTAACCGAATCCTGGCTAAATGAAGATTATTCCGACTCTGAACTAGGTATGATCAATTTCAATATATTTAGGACCGACAGATCTAAAAACTCAGTCAAAATCAGAGGTGGTGGAGTACTCATTGCTGTAGCCAACCACTTTCAGGCCAGACTTGTGAAATCTTCCACCAACAACCACTATGAAGAACTGTTTATTGAACTCAAGTATTATCGAGAAAAGTTCATCATTGGCTGTGTATACATTCCTCCAAACTCAAATGAAGATATATACCAGGCCCATTGTTCAACTGCTGAAGACCTCTGTCGTGAATATTCCGATCATAAATTTATTGTCTGTGGTGATTACAATATTCCCGATACATTCTGGGAAAACGACGAGCGAGGACTTAAGGTTGTATGCCCCATTAATTCTAATGGTAATGTGCTGGCGGATAGTTTGGGGTATCTTCAATTCCACCAAGTTAACTTCATAATGAATAGTGGAGGTGTCTTATTAGACTTAGTATTTTCTCATGTATTTGACTTGGAGGTTTTTCCAGCTATAGATTTACTTTTCCCAAATAGCAATCATCATACTGCAATAACTTTTTGTGTGAAAAACAATGACTACTGTAACTCTCTACCCATGAGTCATCATTACTATGATTTCAGAAATGCAAATTTCGTAGGAATAAACGATTTTCTTGGACCCATCAACTGGAATCATATTTTTGATGAGTTAGACATTGATACTGCAACTGAAAAGTTTTATGAAATTGTTTGGCATGCAATTAATCTGTTTGTTCCTGCTAAATTATTCAAATCGTCTAATTTTCCGAAATGGTTCTCACCTGATTTGAAACAATTGATCATTCAGAAAAAACAATACCACAAAGCATTCAAGAATAATCGTCTTCACGATGACTATATGATGTTCAGCCAACTGAGATCTCAATGTAAGGCTCTCACAAAGTTTTGTTATGACAATTATATTGCAAGTATTGAATTGTGTCTGAACTCTGATCCCAAATCTTTCTGGAAATTTTTGAGTGATAAGAAAAGGACAAGTAACATTCCAAATTCAATGACGTACAATAATCAATCATCTACAGACATCTCAGATACAGTTAATCTCTTTGCGGACTTTTTTTCTACGGTGTATGTTGAACCAAGTGCTGTCCACAGCGATTTCCACTATGACAAAACTATCAACTTTTCTTCATGTACATTTGAATTGTCAAGTGTTTTTGAGGCTATCTGTGAAATGAAATCAAAATTTTCCGCAGGTCCTGATGGAATTCCCTCCTATTTTTTGAAACAATGTATTTATTCGTTGTCAAATCCACCTTTTCTTTTATTCAGTAAGTCATTGACTTGGGGTAAATTTCCAGATATGTGGAAACGAAGCTGTATTAGTCCCATACATAAAAGTGGTCCCAAAGATATAGTTGATAACTATAGGGGAATTTGCATTCAATCAGGTATTCTTAAGCTTTTTGATGCCCTAGTAACTGAAAAATTAATGAGTGTGTGTGAACCATTGATTATTCCTGAGCAGCATGGGTTTATGTCAGGTCGATCTACAGTATCAAATTTAATGTGCTACCAGTACTTCATAACTCAGGCGCTCGAGGGATCTGTGCAGGTGGATGCCATTTACACAGATTTCTCGAAAGCTTTTGATAGGGTTTCACACGATTTGTTACTTAAAAAATTGCTTGCCTTGGGTATTCATGGAAACATGCTCAAATGGCTGGCTAGTTATTTAATTGGTCGTTCTCAGTCAGTTCAATTACAGCATGCAGTCTCTGAACCCATTCATGTAAAATCGGGCGTACCACAGGGATCACACTGTGGACCCCTGCTGTTCTGCTTATTTATCAATGATATCCACTCATATATTCATAATTCAAAACTTCTCCTTTTCGCGGATGATTTGAAAATTTTCAAACGAGTGAAAAGTATGCAGGATGCGCAGCTTCTTCAAAATGATTTGAATGGCGTTGCTGACTGGTGTGAAGCTAACTGCTTGTATCTCAATATAGGCAAATGCTTCTCTATGGTTTTCAGTAGGTCACAATCACCAATATATTTTGATTTCAAGCTGAACAACATATTACTTGAAAGGAAAAATGATTGCAAAGACTTGGGTATATTATTGGATAACAAGCTTTGTTTCAACAAACACGCAAACTCAGTAGCTCAGAGGGCGCTGAAGATGCTTGGATTCATTTTAAGATCATCAAACGATTTCTCTGTTTTCACTATCAAAATTTTATACTGTTCCCTGGTCAGATCTGTTCTTGAATTTAGTACGGTTATCTGGAATCCATATTATATTAAATATACACAAGTCATAGAAAATGTACAAAATAAATTTTTGAAACATATAGCTTACAAACTAGGATTAGTAGTAGGTGAATATGATTATAATGATGTTAGGAATGCAATATCTTTACAAAGCCTGAAGGATCGTCGTACAATTACATCATTACCTTACCTTTACAAAACAATAGCTGGTTACATAGATTGTTCTGAAGTCCTTTCGCTAATATCATTTTATGTTCCGAGTAGACCAACCAGACAAAATAAGTTTTTTTTTGTGCCATTTCACTCAACAAATTATGGTTATTATTCACCCATATCATGTATGCTGAGATTAGGTAATATGTACTCTGAGGAAATTGACTTTTTTGTTAATAATCTGAATTCTTTCAGAAGCCAACTCTGTCATCTATCTCTGAGGTGAAATTCTATTAGTTAGTTACTCATTTTGTTGTTCATTCTTATCTGTAGTATTAGACTATATATACTTACAATTTTTGTAAACTAAATTGGGGTTTTCCCGTATATAAATAAATAAATAAATAAATAAATAAATAAATTATATTCTTCACGAATTTGAGATTGAGTATAAAAGTTTTTCACAAAAATATCTTCCCCTTACGACTGTTCGACTAGTCTACCTACCGAATTCTTTTTTCAAGCTCTTTGGGAAAATTCCATAGTTTTGCTAAGTTGTGTCAAACTGTGATTCTAGTACGACTAATTCCTCAATAGTTCCACCAAGTAGTGTTTTTCCCTCTTCAGTAGAGGCTTCCAACATCAATCTTTATTCGATGAGCAAGTGGTAATTTCATTTCCATTTAACAAAATACAAGTAGCCTTTTGAGTTTCCTTCTCGCCCCATCCTATTCTGTCATAAGTAATTTGATGTCATTTTATTCCACCATGTGTGTACCATTCGTACATCGACCAAAGTCGTCGACCTATGTGAACTAGTTTCAAAGAACATGATGTTCACATCCAATACGGAAGTTCGCTGGAAAACTATTGTTTTCTCCAGAATGCTCAGGATGAAGATCACACGATCAATAAAATATTTGAAAATGATCAGAAGTATTTTTAAACGTGTCAATTCATGGGTTACCATGCATGTTTTCTATTTATTGGTTGAAGAATAATAACTTGGAGTGATTGAAGATTCCTTCAAAAAGACAGATGAATCGCCCTGTATACTTTTTTGGCCGTATCCAACATCGATATTCCCCATTCAGAATCGAAAAATTATTTTCGTAAACAATCTCCAAATTATCAGAATTCATGAATAAAAATAATCGACAAATAAATGTGCAATATACCGTTAAAAATATGTATTGAATTACTAATTAAGTGTATCATTATGATTATACTACTCTCTGTCTGGATTGAGTCCGTATCAACATTTTGTTACGATTTATCATTGTTTCCTGAGCCTACGATATATTTTGTTCCCAGTGGCAACCAAAATGTTGAATAACATTTTTTTATCAGAAACTGTGCTGTATTTCGAAATGAGGTGATGTGAAAAATCACAATTTAGCCAGAATTTTTCACAGTCTGCCTCCGAAAGAGAAAAGAGAATATTTGAAAACACTTGACATAGTCAGTGGGCATACTTGAAGACTGGCGTTAAATCAAATCATCTTTCGAACAATCTGTTCAGGCCAGTCTCAAATTACCTACACAGTAGGTTTCGGCTGGCACCTGTCAGAAAACAACTACTCCCCTGGCTAATACCACGAAGGGCATCGAATTATATTCCTCGCAGGAGGAATGGGTGAATTCGGTTTGCTTTTGGAATACCTCGTTCATTGGTAGATGGCGTAATAACTTCGTTGTTCGCATCAGCTTTGGCCGGGGCTTGATACTCGTGTAGGATTTTGATTTTTAATTATGGGAAATCATCGACTTTATGTTGATGATGGCACTGCCTTGCACTGACGGGTGGCCAAACAGCCCGAAACCGGTCTGCAAGTGTGTCCGTCCCTATAATTGAAAATCAATTCCTTCATTTGTATCGACGAAAGCAAATGCAGGATTTACTTCTGTGAAGAAACCTGCACTGGCACCTGGTCGGATATAATTCAATGCCCTTCGTGGTATTAGCCAGGGGAGTAGTTGTTTTCTGACAGGTGCCAGCCGAAACCTACTGTGTAGGTAATTTGAGACTGGCCTGAACAGATTGTTCGAAAGATGATTTGAGAATATTTGAAGCTAAAACAAATCATACGTTTCATAACCCCATCAATAATTTTGATGGATGTCTTTTGTGCTGCTTTGCATTTGTTACACTTCGAAACATTACTACAAATTACCAAAATTTTGAACGCATCTTCTCCCAAATCATACAAGGTGATTCACACGAAAAAATTGCGAAAATGTGATCAAAACCAACTATTTACAGTATGCTCATTGAAACTTGAAATAATTTTATCTTGAGGTTAAAGAAAATTCATGGGGCATTCTATTTGGACGTATACAGTGTATTCCAAAAAACTCAAATTCAGGATTTGAAATGAAGAACACCCGCAGCACTAAATTTTTTACAGCTAACGATTTATTCACTTTCAATTATTCCTCCTTTCAAAGGTAAACTGTAGAAAATTGATCCAGAAAATATGTTGATTATGATACCATATTACCAATAATCAAAGTACACATGCTATAATAATTTCATACAATCAAATAAAATCAGAACGACAAAAAATATTTTCCTCGAACATGAGCATAGTGTATTTGAAAATATGTTGATATGGGATAAACATATGTATAAAAAGACATAAATACCTATTTTACTCAATAACATAAATGTCAGATTTTCTTGCTCGATTTGTATATCAAACACTTGAGTCAAATAAATAGCAATTATATGTAAAAAATATCATTTACAGAGGACGTTGGTCTAAGTAAACAGTTTCTCGAGCGAGAAATGTTACTTTTACCGATATCCTCTGCATCTTGATGAACAATGACTTCTCAGAAGTTAGAAATAGGCTAATTTCCTCAAGCTGTGAAAAAAAATTGAAACTATATGAGATTTTTCATAATATAAAGTATTGTCTATCACATCCGGTGTCTAACAGTTACCATTATCACGATGAATTTGGGCTTTGTTAACCGTGATCGTCATATTTTTGGGCCCGAAGCTTTATCTTGAATTGTTGCAGATATTATCATAGACCAAACACAAACAAAAAAATCTCCCCGAGTCAAATAACTTTTCTTTAGGAATATTTTTTTATACCCTCCCTATATAATACACTCTTTCGAGTATGCCCAGGAGTCAGCGCCTTGTGTGTAAAGGTCGAGTCATTTTCTTGGGTGTCGGAGAGCTCTGGGGCGTCTTACTCATTTGTACGGTAATGCATTTGCTATTTCAACTGCAGGAAAACCCAGAAAAACCTACAGTGCTACCAGGTCGGTTGGTGTATAAAATCCAGGTATCCCACATACCAGAATTGGTATCTAGGCAACTGACAATTGCCTATCGCACCAAGCCGTCCAGAAAAATTCTGCCTTTACTGCTGATCGAACCAGCAGTGAAAGAGACAAATTGAATACAAGGACCGCGCCTTAGACCGCTTGGCCATAACGACCGTCTATTAGAGCTCTATTATATAAACCAAACCTTTCACTAACCTTTTTTTCTGAACTTTCTATCGAACAAGAGAAAATTAGGTCCGCCGAAATGTTCAGTGCCGCTGGTTCTGAAATTCTTCCCCAGCAAAACATGCACAATCTCCAGGGATGAAACGTTATATCAAAGACAAACTTGTGCTAGGCAATAGTTGTCACTAACGTCAATTTAAACGAATTTTAAAGTCTCCAGGGTGCTATAGCCACATGTTATAAATTGATACTCGTAAACAGACACAACTTTATCCAAAATGAAGTGTGATTGTCGATTTCCAATGTTCCCTCTGACCTGTAAACATATTTGTTTTGGTGTTTGAATTGCAGTGTTTCATTTGTTATGTGCGTGTGACATTTTCTCTGGGATTTGAAACAAGTGAGTGACAATAGACAACAAAAGTTTCCATGTATATCCATTTCATTCAAAATTCAAATTTATAGGTCGGTTTCTTCATAGAAAAGTCACAATTTTTCGGGAAAGTAGATAGTCTCAAGTTGAATCGCAACATAGAAGTTCAATTTTTTTTTACCAATATGCGAATTTATGACATTTTGTGTTTTGATTATTATGAGTTTCTAAATACCATTCGTTTTTAAACATTACCGCGAAGTAGTAAATAGTAAGTTTGCGATTACAGATTTTTATCTCTTCATTAAACTAATATCATAAAAGAAAGATTTTGCATTCAATCAAATAAGTTGATGCCTGAAAGAATCAGGATTTTTATGTGTCCTTCAAGAACAGTAGCATGTTATCATGATATATGAATGAAATTATTTCGTTTTTGATTATACTTTTATCTTGTACGGTTTTGCTGATTTGTTTACATATCAACATGTTTTCTTAATCAGTGTAATCTTGTAACAGCCTCTAGCTGGCACAAATCTCATGACTTTTCGCTGGTAAACACTGATTTCCAACAATTTCATCTGGGATTATACTCTGATTGACAAAATGTAGTTTGTTGAGGAACCGTATCAAAATATTTGGGGATGGGGGGTCTATTATTTGTCACACAAGCTAGGGTAGCCCACTCAGCCCTATCGTTTTGGGATACTTGACAATCTCCTTTTGCAACACCCATGGTTATCTATAAATCGAAGTCATTTATTGATAAATGACTGCTTGGATGAATACGTTTTTTTTACGGCAATAACACAAAACTGCTTAATCTCAATTCTGCTTGATAGTTCATTGAGTAGATTGTGTGTCTTCAATTCCATTTCTTCACCTGACTTCATAATGTTACAGTTGTAGTACATCTTCAATTCCATTTCCTAACGAGTACACACCATGCAACGTTGGCATACAAAACAAGCTTACCCTGCACACCATCTCAGTATCGAACTTGCAAAAGAGGTTCTCACTTTCTCTATCAAAACCCCAATCCTCTTCAATAACTAAAGCCATACTCAGTTTTCAAAAATGAAACGTTGCTTTATCATCAGTCATTTTCCAAAGTACAGCATCTGCTGGACTGTCGCCCATCAGGGCCAGTCCAAGCATTGCATATTTACAGCAATCCTCGTGACATAACTGAGATCTCTGAAATATTATTGGTGTGCCAAACGCATTTATTAGAAGGGAACCGGAACATTCATACATATGTTCCTACATTATTGAGAATTATCTTGCAAATAATCATTTTTTCATCACTTTAAGATTTTTTTTTGAATGATTGTGAATAAATTAGCTTACAAATTTCGGCAAAAGATAAAATTTTACCTCGAAAAATAGCTTACCCCGGCTTTCAGCTTCAGTAAGCTATATTTTTCTTTCAAGAGAAATGATTCGCTTCCCCCGTTGGTATACTATTTCAAAGATCTTGACCCAGAAATCACATTCTGATTTCATTTCACAATTCCTCATTCGTCATAATGGATGAGATAACGAACCTAATATCCAAAAAAAAACAGAAACTTGAATAATCTGAAGTTTTATATCATCAAACTTCCAAATGTGAACTGAGCAATCTTCACATTAAAAAAAATCTTCATTCTCCAAACTCAATTATAATATTCAAATCCACCAAATGATACAATATAAGTGTCAGGCATGAATTTTGTTAACTGTACGCCTTCTTATCATTCACAAAGTTTATCTTGTTACTGGAGGAATGTGTGACATCCTGTGGAATTTCTGGAACTATCACACTTGACAATGAAAATGGCGAATCTTTCGTCCAAACTTTCCGCTATCGCAGTCCTACAAGATAATGTATCCTGTGTCTAGGTCGTTGATCAGAGATTAGTGGGACGCCCTGGTAGCCTACAAAATACTATTGTAGAGATAATCGGGACACAGGCTGACAAATACAGATAGTCAGTGTTTGTTTGTATCAAGAGGGAATTTGAAGGCGTTCAATTTCATAAAAAGGAAAAAAGAATCTATCGGAAACAGCTCCTCCCCTACCTATATGTCTCTACGGGCGCTGAATTCATATAGAAGTCAATTTTTCTTGCTCAATTTGTATATCAAGCACATTATACGGAAATTGAATCAATTCAATAACATTCATAGGATACTCCTACACGATATAAAGGAAAATAAGTAGTATACAGGTCCAAAAGTGCAACTAATGAGATTTTATTTATTACTTGTACAACAGAAATTCAGATAACGCCATAAGTTGGTGCACCTTCGATAACCGACTTACATGCATTTAGATTGGCTTCTGGTCAAACAGTACACAGGGCAGGACAAAATATATTGAATTTGTCGAAGAATAAAGTACCTCATATTGAAAAATATAGGATAAGTAGATTAAGAAAAGTTGTTGAGAAATGGAAGTTCTGCCCGAATCTTAAGTCTTAGCATAAAACTCGAAGAAATTTTTTTATTTTAAAATCAGTGAATCATTTTCCTTGTTAAAAATATTCACTATGAAAATCTGGAGTTATGTCAATATCGTTGCAACAGAAATGAAATTGGAATGAGTTACCGAAAAAAAAAACCGAAAAAAGCATGTGAATTTTGAGAATGTGTGCTTCAATTCAATCAAAATTATTTGTAAGTGATTTGGGTATAGCTACTTTCGATACGTACAAATCAGAATTTTGATTTATCATAGAGAGATAATAAAAAATAATATTTTTTTCGAGTTTTAGGCTGAGACTTCATATTTGGGCAAAATTCCCATTTCTCAACAACTTTCCACGATGGAGCTATTCTTTATTTTTCAATTTTGGGGCACTTTTTTCTCGAACAAAATTGATTGAAAGTAATAAAAAAATAATCCCAATTGTGGGATTTTATGGGCTTTACTGTATATTGTTCATAAATGAATCAATGATGTGATTGATTCGCAGGTCAAATTAAAATGTTTGTGATCAAGGACATTTCGACTATCTTAACCCAGAATATCTTTCGCTAGGTCCAGAATAGCACGCTTATGTTTTATCTATATATCTCTATACTACATCGCGTTCAAGTCAACAATATCATATCATCATGTTAATAACTCCTCTATTTTGTTACAGATGTGTGAAAATGTCTTCCGTAATCAAAATGAAGTCTTCTTCACAAATAGAAGACGATTTCGTGGACAACTCTTCAGACACCTGCTCCTTGCTAGACTTCTCCCCATTCGACAGCTTAGAATCCTCAAGCTGCAACAGTTTCAGCGAATCCTTTGACAGTGACGATTTTGGAAGAAAAGATTACCCCGCCCTCAACGGTGATGATAAGTTCCTGGACAGCATTATAAAAGGATTTTTCAACAATGACCACAGCGAACTGAGCGACGATTCGGAAAACATATCTGAAGACGTCCTCTTCGACCTGGGACCATTGGACACCAGCTTCTCAAACAGTATTTCGGTGCTAGGAGTGGACCTAGATCTGTACCAAAACGACAATTTGGGCAACAGTGGCCTCGACCATATTCTCTCCGAGTCGCTGGGCGATCTCGACCTGGAACTGTCAGCAAAAGTGAACGACATATTCGCCACAGCTTTCGACTGCAACATCTTCATAGACAGTAACAGCACTAGTCAGTTAGAGGTATCACATGAGCCCATAGAGATCATGTTTCCTCACATGAGTGAGGAGAAAAACAGAAGGCGTAGGAACTTGCTTTACGAAAGCACCTGTAGGGTTATGAAAGAAAGCAACCTGAAGTGCGACTACAAATCCATCAACTACAGAGACACGGATGCTCTGATCAACCACGACTATACACAGAAAAAGGAAGACGACAAGTATTTCTCCTGTCCCATAGTGAACTGTGAGAAAGTCTACGCCAAATCTTCTCACCTCAAAGCGCATTTGAGACGCCATTCTGGTGAGAAGCCTTTTGTTTGCAACTGGTTGAACTGTACTTGGAGGTTTTCTAGATCTGATGAGTTGGCGAGGCATAAGCGGTCACATTCTGGAGTTAAGCCTTATAAATGTGAGCTGTGTGAGAAGGCTTTCGCTAGATCAGATCATCTCTCGAAACACAGGAAGGTTCATAAGAAGAAGATGTCGCAGTACGGTAGTTACCACATTAAGAAAAGAGCGAGATCGAGTTAACTAAGAGTATCGTGAAGTGTTCTGAAAGTGAAAGACTTTCTACTTGAAGACTACTAGTGTAGATGAAGAATTGAATGAATGAATATACGCTGTAAAAACATGAATAATTTCCCGTTGACTTAGTTGACTAACACAATATGAATAAAAAATCATTCGATTCCCAACTGCTGTGAGCTAGTTGTAAAATAAAGTCCGAAACATAAGTTATTTCAGTGATGAATCTGATTGAAATTTAATATTGCAGTTGGTTTGTCGCCTGGAGAATGAGTGAGTATGAGCTCTCATTTCGTTGACACGTGTGTGTATTCTGAACCTGTCAAATTGTTTAGTTCTTCAAATATTAAGTAAGTAATAAAGTAACTTCTATCGATTAATTCGTTTAATTTATAGACAAAATTCGATTTACATATTTATTCAAATGTGCCAAAATGACATGTCCACAAAAACCAAAGAACGCAACAAATAATGGAAGCTCACTTTCACTTATTTTATAACTGAAAACCAGCTACGGAGTTAAATTTCAATTATATCTAGTTTAGAACACAGAAAACTTTTTTCGACATGAACTTTTTTTATTAACGTAGGTAGAGTTCAAACTCCCATCGAGCTCATTCAATCATAGCCTAAATCCTCTTAAAATCTGATGTTTAGCACAAGCTGAAAGAGTTTAGGTCAGTGTTCCATTGGACGTATATAACCACCAAATTGAACGTACAAATGGATACCTGCATCGAACATTGAAAGTATTCATGCATTGAAAAAGTGTACCTATTCAAGATTTAATTATTAGCCTCCTTTCATGATGTACTCGATGTGCATAATACAAAAAATTATTAAAGAAAAATCCACTCTTGCTCAACTCATGAAAATGGTTCAGTTTTGGTTCAGGAACGTCGTGATCAGATGATTTGACCCCTATCAATATCATCGTTTAAAAGTGAAAAAATAATGAAATCAGCCATTTTATTGCCAATGATTTCTCACTCACCAATGGTGAAAAATTATGTTGAAAACTTACAGAAAGCTGTGTAAGTAATTTTTAATAATAAAAGAGATTATTTATTACGATTCCATTAACAGAGAAAAACCATATATGGATGTACCTACATCCTGAATGTCATAATTTTCGAAAACAAGTTGCTAAAGCTTGAAGAAGTATGAGACCTTATTATCTGCTGTACAACATACTATTTTATTCTTGCCAGAGGTGTACGCACTAAAACATGCGTTTCCTGAAATCTCAATTCTCTTCTAGGTGATTTTTTGGGTAATTTTTTTTCGTTTGACGAACGGTTTTCGAATAATAAAAGCCAAGCGAAAAAATAGTTATGTAACTTTGAGAAAATATTTTTTAAATGATATAATGAAATAAATATAAAATTCTTTCAACGTTTCACAAGAATGTCTAGAGCCATACCAAAGTTATCAGAAAAAACAGCTTTTTCCTAGATCTGCAGCTCCCTGTAGTTCAAAAATGAGACCTCTAGAACATATATTATGTTCAAATCATATTTTTTCCCAAAATGGACCAAAATAACCTCCTTATGATAATATATGTTATGAAGAAACACCCTGTATGTCTATTATTTCATCTTCATGTGCATTACACCCTATAGACAAAGCTAGCTGATAACCAGTAAAAACTCGCGTGGCTGAAAAAATGAACTTTCATATGACCCATCGTCGGAAACGAGTCAGGGTCTGTTTATCGTGATAAAGAGAAGTGAGATAATGGGTCCAACCCTCCAACCAATGGTTGGTAGTATGGCAATGGCGAGGATACAACATGCAACTAACTGCCAGTTACTTTCACCTACCTCTGTATTAATAAAAACTACTTTGAAGAATGAAATAAAATAAAAAATAAAACAATCTCAAATAGTGCCTTCCTGTTCATAAAACAGAACGTACGCCTCGCCACTTACGAGAGCTACGTTCTGTTTTATGAACAGGAAGGCACTATTTGAGATTGTTTCATTTTTAATTTTATTTCATTTTTTATTCGTTCCTTTTTAATTTGTTATATATTTAATTTTTTTATATTCTACACAGTTATTTATATTGTAATATCTTATTAAACTTTGAAAATATATCACATTACTGGAATGGGTGGCGCTATCTAGCAGCTACTAGTTTAAACAATTTTTTATTTCAAACATACAGGAAACTTTTCTGTAATCAAAATGCAAAATTACAGTTGGTGAATCTGCAACAAGGTTTCAAGTGCAACTATTCAATGAAAAAGCATCAATCTATACTCATTCATTATATGAGTAGTTTTTCATTATGAATCCATTGCGATGTTACCGTGGTCTGAATATACATGTTTTCATCCCTTATAAAATGCGATGTTACATTTCTGATTTCTACAGCGACATCTCTGGGCGAATAGAGTGTTTGGAAAAATGTAAAGTATTCTAAGTACACTGCCTCGAAAAAATAATGGAATCTGGTTTTGAAACTTGTCAATTTGCATACACATTATTTTCTTCATTTCTTTGAGAAAATAAGATCTAAACTTTGCTTCTCTTGCAAAACTTTGCACTGTGTATATTCCTTATTGCATTCTAAATCAATAGTGATAAGATTTCAATATGAAAATGAATATGTATCAAGATGTTATGAGTTTGTATATCATTGGCTTCATACAGATGGCAAAGGAAAGGAAGCTGTGCAAAGAATTTTGTGCCCATTTTCAAACTTGCCTTGCACAAGAAATGCATGATGTATAACTTCCAACTGATCAGAATAACAAAGATAAAACCTTCTAGGCAAGCCAAAGATTAAATTGTTCCTCTAAGAGTGTAAAAATAAAAGGCAAATACAACTATCACTATAATGAGCTCTTAAAAAAATACACATCACATAATTACAGTTCATATTCAGCACGAACTGAACAAATTCATTCAATAAATATCAAACACACAAAAGCAACTTAATATCTGTATTTGGTTGAATAATCTTTGGGAGAAACGACCAAACCTCTTCCTTTTCTTGCTCCCCGGTAAACTGTTTCAACAATGTCTATCATCTCTTGTTTGTCTTCTATGGGCCAGTTGATTTTATTGTTGTTACCAGTGCCCAAATCAATCATAATGTGTTTATTTCTGAAGAAAAACATTACAGTACATGGGTCATACAATTCGTACCTGGAAAAGAACTAGTTTAGTTTTTTCAATGAACATCAATTTCCAATGTTTGATGTAATGCATAACTTTTCAAATGCTGGACTTCTCCAAATAAATCTTACATTTTGTTGAAATCGGGAACCTCTGTGATATCAACTAAATATACAACAGCAAAATTCTTTACTTTTTCTGCAATGCTATAGAGTACCTCATCCATTTTCATGCATGATGGATCCCAATCGTGCCCAAATCGGATTACCTGAAAGGAAATAGAACAGTCACAAATAATATTCAAATCTTCAATTATTCATAGCTATATTTGCTGAAAAAGTTTTTAGTTATACTTACCACAACCCTATCTTCTTCAGACAATATGGCCTGATCAACTTGCCACCCATTGTGTAAATGCGCTAACATATAAGACATCTTGGAGTAGTTATTTGGTTAATCTCACAAAATGAAAATCAAAAACTCTCACTACTTTCACTCAAAAAGTCGTGGTTGTTTTGTTGATACGTTTCCATACATACACATACAAAGTTCCAACATGTCATTTGTCAACGAATTTCTAACTCTTGACATATGACATATTCGTCATTCGTCTGAGGGATAGAATCACAAACCACAGAAGTAATTGAATTCTCTGGGGACATACGTAGTCCGTTCGAAAATTTAAGATTGGTCATGAGCAATCGTCTTAGAATTCAAATATCTCACTTTCTATTTGAATGTAATGGGCTATAATCTAAATGATTCGTATAAAAAAAACCGTTGTCTAGAATTGAAACCTCATCTCGCATTTCATTCGTAATTTTCCTCCGAAAAACATAACTATAAATTCAGCCTTATTATTATTATAAATGTTGCAATTGTTCTCTCAAACGATTTCAATTGAAAACTCTCATATATAGCAATCTTGCATTTTTTCTGCAAGATTCCGAGAAGTTTTTGGAATTTCAATTTGAAACTATCGAATTCTGACAATTTTATCCAGAAAAAATACAACATTTGGATGCATGAAGATCGCTCATACAATGAGAACTGCTCGCATCGTTTTAGTGTGTGCTGAGACAGTTCAAACTGCTCACTGTGTAGTGTGTATCATATTTCAGCGGCTGGTCCGCTTTATCAATAGATGTAGTATAGCCGTTCTGTACTGGATGACCACAGTTCCAAAGCACAAAACAAAGAAAACTTGTTTTCGTCCCTATACCGTAGGCAGAGCGAGAGCATCTCGTTCTACCCACATTTCGTAACACCCACAGTGCATAACACCCAAAGTGCGTAACACCCAAATGTCATAACACCCAAATTTCGTTATGCCCACACTCACCGAACATACCCGAATGATGCGCTGTTGCCAAATTCATCCTTCTTTTAGGTTAGGTTAGTTAGGTTAAGTTAGATTGGGTTAACAGGAAATTACAGAATATCCGGTAAATTTCGCAACAGTGCATCATTCGGGTATGTTCGGAGAGTGTGGGCATAACGAAATTTGGGTGTTATGACATTTGGGTGTTACGCACTTTGGGTGTTACGAAATGTGGGTGTTACGCAGCGCACCCGGCAGAGCCACCGTATCGCGCGTGGTTTTTGTAGTTCCTACACGAGCAATGCCGTTCGGAAATTCATCAGGCACAAGTTGTGTAAAACCTATTTCCGTTCAGATCTGCAATTGCATCAATGTTGCCAGAAGAAATAGTTGCAGCCACCAAAAATTTCTGTATTTTCTGAAGGAAATTTCATCACTTGATACCCCCATGAAGAAGTTACAATTTTACTAGGACTTCACAGGTATCTATCGAAATAGTTAGACTGGATTCAGACAGATCCGAAATCTGATCGTACGACGATCCGATAGCTTTCTGATTGATCTAAATTTATAATTTATAGATTTCGGATCTGTCTGAATCCAGCCTTAGCCTGGCTACTGGCTATGGGATGTTACCTATCTTGAAGCTTACTAAGAAACAGAGGTTACCTCTATTTTATAATTTTTATTTCATCTATCGATTTTCTTTCGATATAGGGACGAAAACAAGTTTGGAGCTGGAGAGGAGTGCATTCCAATCATTCTAGAGGTTTAAAGGAACAATTAACTTATAAAAATGGGAGTACATCAGCTCCACTCCAGTATCGGAACAAATATCCGAACGTAACTCATGAAAAGCTCAATGAATTGATGACCTGGCAACGTTGAGATCCAAGTGCAAAGTGGAAGAGAACTAGAAAACTTTGACATTTGACATTACTGTGTTTGACGTTCGTGAAGTGTGTCGAGAGAAATTTGTGAATTTTCTCAAAAATAACTTTATTGTTGTGGAAATTCAAATGCTTATCGACACATTCATTAGCACCGAACAATGACTATTCTTCCAACAATAAGAAAAGGTTCTGGTAACGCAGAGGAGAGCAAGGATACCAATCAACAAAATGTATGTTCGCCTCACAGGTTGAACTTATCTTTCATTAAATTCATAATGGATGTCTATAAATAGACGATTCGTTGTATTGCTACAAGTAATCGTTTTCCAGCATAATTCAATGATATTTGTGTTTTTTTAGGCCTCTGCTGATAGGGGCAATAGAAGAAATGACATCAATTCCATTCAGATACAATCACTTTGTGAGAACAATGCAAGTGCCAGACGATCACCATTTCCTTAGTAAGTATATACAATTAATGTTATGAATTCATTATTTTCATGAATATTTGTGCCTCTGTGAAGATATTTCTTTGTCACATATTATCAATACTTTTTTTTAGTAAAAATGATAGAAAGGAAAGATTTCGTAAGCGGTATAAAGAAGCAGATCGACCTAGAGATAGGGAAAGTGTACGAGAACAAAAACGTGAGGTAAGGAGGGATCAGAAAAGGGAAAGAACAGTATTGAATAAAAGGGAGAAAATTTCTGAGCCTTTGCATGAAAACAATGCTATTGCATCACCTGTGGACAACTCGGCTACAGAAGCCCCTTGCAATAATAACGAAATTGTGAATAAGGAGGAAGGCACGGGTTTTAATAGCGAAGATGAATATGATGAAAGCTTCTTCAAAGATAGGCATCTCACCGATGAAGAGTGGCAAAAGGTAAGGTAGAGATGAATTCGTCATAATTGTTCAATGGTCAATCTTTTTATCTTGCAGAGAGACACACTTTTTGCCAGATGCATGTCAAATTTAGGATATGAAATTAAAAACATGAATGAGGATGGTGCTTGTCTTTTTCGTTCAATTGCTGACCAAGTGTTTGGTGACCAAGAGTTTCACTTTCAAGTGCGACAGGATTGCATGAACTATATTGTAAGTTCTTTTTTACCATTTAGTTGTTACAGTACATATAATACGCACTTTCCAGGTTCAGAATCGCGATTTTTTTGAACCATATGTTACTGAAGATTTCGAAAAATATGTTGCTAGAAAACGTACATGGCATGTTCATGGAAATCATCTAGAAATTCAAGCAATGAGTGAACTTTATAATAGAGCTATCGAAGTCTATTGTTATCAAATAGGTATGTATGATTAGTAGTACTATGTTTTTGAGTAAGGTCATTCAAACTGACTCAAGTCTCAGCATATTTTCTCTCAAACTTTTTTTGTTTCAAGAGAAAGGCCAGTGGAGTTGAATTCACTGCTTGAAACTCTCCAAGGTTTTCAAATTTACATCAGATGCGTAGCATTTTGAATGAATTTCACTGTATACAGCTTGTTTTTGATATCCTATGTGATACTACACCTTTTCCAATTGAAATTCAGATAATATAAGATGTTATTCAGAAAATATCAATTGTAATTCAGATTAGTCAAATGTAATTCGGAAGATATCAATTGTAATTCAGAATAATCAACTGTAATTCAGAAAATATCAATTGTAATTCAGATTGATCAAATGTAATTCAGAAGATATCAATTGTAATTCAGATCTTTTACATTGTTATTCAGAAGATATCAATTGTAATTCAGAAAATGAACGATATGCAGACGTAGACGTTTGATCAAGAACACAAAAGGCATTCAGTACCGGCACGACAATTCTGAGAACACTGCGAAAACGCCAATGGGGAAAAAAATCGATATGTACTATTTTCCCACACCAGTCCTTCTGCATGAGAAAGCTGCAACATATTATAGAAATGTTTATATTATATGCAGTGTTATCAATAACTTGTTAATAATGATATCTTCATTTGGTTATCATTCCTACTTAGTTATATTATAGCTTCAATAAGTTTGAATATGTAATATTTGGGTATTTTTTGCTACTATTCGCCTTAATAATATAAATTACTGATATTTATTCATACAACACAAAGAATATACAGAAAATTCACAATTATAATGGACATATATGTAGAGAAAATAACTGATACACTGCGGCTGCCCCAAGCAAGAACACAGTAATTGTATTTCAGTGAACATGTGGGAAAATGGGCGCCGAGCTCATTTCATTTCTGTTTCGGGAAATCGATTCTTTTCATATGTTCTCCCCAGGAGCCACGCGTAAATTTCCCTTCATTATACTTAGAAACGATGTCTTTTTCAACCCTGTTCGAGGCTTGTATGTGAAAATGGGGCACCAAAATCTGTCGCTATCTAACGGTCCGATCGTCTCCATTGAATATATAATCTGAATTACATTTTATAGTTTCTGAATTACAATTGACAAGATCTGAATTACAGTTGACTATTCTGAATTACAATTGATATCTTCTGAATTACAATTGATATCTTCTGAATTAAAGTTGACTATTTTGAATTACAACTGATATCTTCTGAATCACATTTGACTAATCTGAATTACAATTGATATTTTCTGAATTACAATTGGAAAAGGTGTAGAATCAAAATCATTGCTGTTTCATTCAGATTGTGCAAATTATGCCTTTTGAATTATAATTGATATCAATAATCAACAGAGTAACATCTGAACCATCAATGTTTCCATGGATAATACTGGCTTTATCATTCTAGAACCAATAAACATATTCAATGGAGCAAGAATTGCTGCTTATGAACCAATACGGCTCTCATATCATAGAATGTGCCACTACAACTCTATTAGTAACCCAAATAACCCATCAGTTGGTGTCGGTTTAGGACTACCTAATTATAAACCCATCGATATTGATAGAAGGAGATTCAATGATGCCATTAGGGCAAGTGAGGAATTACTCATCGAACAGGTGGGTCAGACATTTTTTCTGAGCTGTAAAATTGCATAAATCGAACATCAAGTGTCAGCATTATAAAATATATCTCTTGTCCCTTCTAGACTATGTTGGAAGACAAGATAAAAGCTACAGACTGGGAGGCAACCAATGAAGCTATTGAGGAACAAGTAGCACGAGAATCTTACATACAATACTTCAGGGATACTGAAAAACGCCTGAAAGCGGAAGGCCATCCTTTGGCCAGTGGTAGTAGCTCTACTATCACTTCTTCTATGGTGTCAAGTCCAAGATGTTCTAGACGTGGATCAGTATCCCCGAAAGGTGGTCAGTCACCTAAAGCGTCACCGTCTACAAAAAATACTTTTTCTCCTCTTGGTAAGTAATTATTTGAAGATATATCTTCAATTATGGGATATATTTTTATGCATTCACACATAGCTGGGCATTAACTCGTTAATCCGTTAATCGTTAATTAACGAAGTTAACATTTTGATTAACGGATTAACTTTTGAGTTAACTTTTAAAAAGGTTAACGGATACGTTAACTTTCGTTAATATGCAGAAGTCCGTTAATCGTTAACCCAATGCCGAATAGTTTCCGCACGGCATCGTCAAGTGACGGTTAACGCGTGGCAGCGAGTGAAACAAAAACAACTCTATATTAATTTTTCCTGAGGCGTGCTAGTGAGAAAAAAACTGCAAAGAGTTTTCTTTCATTTAACGTTTGATCATTTCATTACTTAGCGCAGGTGCTTAGGGTATGGTCCGACTACTCACCGCTACTAACCGATTTTTTTACAGTGGTTTCCTGAAAAACTTGTAATCAGTGCCCAATTTCGGAACACATGTTAGTTTCAAGTTCAAAACAGTCCGGTTGGGGGAAGTGTGCTCACCGGCGTCGGTGATTGGCCTTGGTAGCGGAAATAGGCCGACGTTAAATAAAGAATTGAAAAAAAAAGTTCAAAACAGACCGAGAACTACCTATGGTGTAAGGAACTACCATAGCAGAGGCATTCATGTTCAAAAGTATGAAAAATACTTTTGACGTATGACAACAGCGGTTAGGTTTACTGTGTTTCTCGGGAAACAGATATTTATGAACCTATTCATTAAATACAATACTGCTATACCCTCAAGCGCTGCAGTTTTTTTTATTTCTTTATTTAACGTCGGCCTATTTCCGCTACCAAGGCCAATCACCGACGCCGGTGAGCACACTTCCCCCAACCGGAAATTTTGCCGAACCCTCTGGTATTCCAACCAGAGGTAGGGATCTTTAACGAGCCCAACATCCATGAACTCGAGACCGACGGCTTTACGTCCCCTCCGAAGGACGGCATATCCTCAATATATCTTGTGCTCATTGATATATTGTCTGCGAGCTATGATATGCCATTTCGCTTCAGCTGTACGGGCTTTCGACACGGTATTTCCCTGCATGGTCACCCATCCAAGTACTAACCGCGCTCGGCGTTGCTTAACTTCAGATATCGAATGAGGTTGACTGTCACCTGAAGAGCTGGGCCATGCCCAAGTGCTGCAGTTGAACGTCTTTTTTCCACCGGTAAAGACATTTCAACACCAAAACGAGCCTCGCTTTTAGACGAGAACTTCAACTTGTTAATGTTCATGAAGGGTAATATGCACCTCATACCCGACGATTAAATTACACATCTGAATTATACAAGTATATTGTTATGTTCCTAACCTGTTAACATTCAAAACCAACAGGTTTTTGTTTCATAAGTTTACTAACGCAACGAAACGAAGATGCAATTTTACACATATTAACGGATTAACGATTGACGTTGACTTGCGTTAATTCTTCCGAAATATAACGCTTTAACGTTTAACGAAGCTAACTTTTTTTGTAGCGGATTAACGATTAACGAAGGTAATTAGTTAATTAACGGTGCCCAGCTATGCATTCACATTATATATTCGTCTTCAATTCAGCACATTACAGCTTTTCAGGGTGGGGCAAAATCTAATTTTTATTGAAAAAATCAAAAATCATTAATTTTTTTTTAAATCACTATTTATTTGATTTTTTCGATTTTTTTAATTTGAATATAAAATTTGAACATTTTGATTCTTTGAAATTATTGTTGATTATTTCAATGTATAAGTCTAAAAATTTTAATACAATTTGCGGCTCAAAAACTTGACAACGCATTTGTCGCGCTTCCTGCAAAAAAATTCTTGTCGCGATTTGTTTTCCTTCTGTCCTATACACTCGCTATACAGTGCCGAGTGAGGCATGATCACGAACACTTTTTTTGTGCCTTTTGCAAGAATATTCCTGTCGAGGCTTGTTTTCCTTCTCAACCTATAAATTGACGTTGCCCAACAATTTCACGCATTTCGCTAATTGTACACTTGGATATTGAAAACAGATTAGGCATAGATAAAAGAGGAAAACTCGTGTTTTTGTTTAAATTGTATAACGAAAATGAATAGACTGAAAATATACAGTAATAAAATTTTGGTGTTACGTTTAGTTTGAGAATTTGGCATTATGTACTTCTTTTTTGTTGTTTTTGCTGAAAGCAGATACTCCTTTTGATCTTCAAGGAAACTTTTATATTATGTTGTTTTCTGGTTCTGAATAGAAAAACAAAAATTGATTTAAATCATAATCTTAATTTAAAAAATCAAGCGATTTGAATCATGATTTCAATCGTGATTTTAATTACTTGATTTCAATCAGCCCAACCCTGCAGCTTTTCAAGATATAAAACTGTATAACCGAAGATAATGTAGTCCATGCTTAGGCAGAAGATGAAAACCAATAAAAAATTAAGAAAAAAGATAGTTCACTAGTTGAAATACTTCAAGGTCACCTCAACATATAACGCCTCAAAATATGTTTCTGAAATGATCTATAACCATTTCTCTTCATTTACTAATATTGATGAAGCCTATGGTTATTATTTTATTGATAAGATGATGAATAACAATGTTATAAGCTTAAAGTATTTGGTAACTGACCTCCTTTCATACAGGGTGTTCCAAAAGTCCATGCATTCTCTTCAAAAGCTGACATGTCACATGATTTCCGATAATATCATATTATAATTACATGAATAATCACAATTGCAGACTCATAGTCTGCTCCCAAAAGTTGCTGCATTAAAAAAATAGTTCCTTCTGAATGAGAACTATCTCCCTTCAGTCAGCAACTTCTCTTATGATTCAAAATTGCCTTTCAAAATATCTACTTATCTTGTTAACATTCCAAAAACCGAATCTGTTGCCATTTCCATTATTCCTTTCATGCAATTGTTTTTTGTGAAAACCTGTAGAATTGAATTTTGAAATCAGTTTCGAGAATGAACAGATTTGGTTTCCTAATCTTTATCAAAGGTATTCATTTTTTATAAATATTTTTCCTTTCATTTTCTGGTATGCAATTTTGAGTTCTCATTGACGTAGCAACTTCCTAAAATAGCTACTCTCATGTCTATATTCTTGTTTAACACAGTATTTTTTTGTAGCTAGTCCAAGAACATCGTTTGGATCGACCTCTGCTAGTTTGTCGTTCATGTCCGACTGCAGCAACGTTGAAAATGTGCCTCCAACTCATGTTCCTACTAAAGAAGATGAAGCTACCCCCAAACGCTTGTATAATTCGCCTAGAAGAATTGCCGAACAATCTGAACCACTCGGCTTGAAGGAAGAAATCTTTCCGACAGAGTTCAAACAGGAGCCTGGTCCTTCTACCATGGCTAGTGATATAGGTAATGTATGAAATCTATTTTCCAACTGGTTACCGAAGATATCATTATTCATATTTTCAGGTGATCCTGTTAATATTTCAATTTTAGTAACCCAATCATTGTTCTAGTCATAATATTTTTCTTTCTATAGCTTTTGAGTATTTTAAGCTGCCAAAAACTGTTTTTCAATGAACTCAAAGTAATAATTGATTTCTACCACTTGAAAAAAATCATTGGTTTCTTCAAAAATTATTTTTATGTCATTGATGTTCAGAAGATAATATTTTTCAGAATAATTCTTGAATCCAAATATACAAACTCCTAGGATTTGAAAACCGTCATATATCTGTCAAATATTTGAGATTCTACAAGATATATTTTTCTTGAAAACAAACAAATTGAGATTTTTAAACTTCAACGGTGCAGATGATTATATTTTATAGCAATCTTACTAGCTCATCTACTAACTCGAACTGTAAATTGAAAACAAAGAGTATTGTAGATGAAAATAATAAAATATCCTGCTATAAAGAGATTTGATATATAGATAGACTGAATACTAGCCAATGGAAAACATCAAGATGTCAATGTGAAAATGGATTCTTATATTCATTGATATTCCATGTGGCAGTTTGTTAATGTTTGTTGTCCTTAGGTTTTGATGATTTCGATCAGGAAATCATGGCTCAAGTTTTAGCAGAGTCTCAGCAAACCTACCTAGATGAATTGAAACTTAAGTCAAAGAAACGACATGGATCTCCAGGACCATCTACATCCTCATAGTCTACAATCTGTAATATGAGTATGCCAATTAAAGTTCAGAATTGTTTGCTGTTTATTTGAATTAGTTTTTCGGAAGCACATATTTTCAATGAGATGGCATATGGGTCAACGGTATTGGGAAATGTTGATATAAAGTCATATTATTCGTTATAGCAATTTGATTTGTTTGTACAGAGAATGAAAAATTGTTTTTTCATTTTAATCAATACAATAGCTTTAGTGACAGACCATGTATCTTTAATGGATATTGCCCCTCTACAACAGAACTTATCAACAAGAAAGAGTGTCAATCTTTTAAGTTTCGGTACTTGAGTGACAGCTGAGAGTATTTGATAAGTACTTTATTATTGATATTTGACACTTGTTATATCCAATTGTTATTGTCCAGGTATTGAGGGCATTTCTACCCATTGTTACTACTGTAGTTATTTCCCAATTGAATCTGATTTGCAATTTTCATAATTTTACCCAAACTCCATAAAATGATTAACATTTTATATTTTCTTGAGAAACGCCGTTGGTCCATACGTCAAATCCTGTAATATATCTTCGAATATTATAGTATGCAATACATGTATTATTCCAATAGTTGTTGAAAAAAATGATAATGCTTTTGCACTTTTACAACCAGTTGAACGAAGTTCTTCGTTTTTTGCTCATTCAACAGAGATGGCAGCTGCCAAAATACCTGAATTCTGTAATTTTGTTGAACTGGTTCAGATTTATAATGCATCCAGAATACCTCCAGAACTTGTTTTCCCTTTCCTTGGACTTTTTCCTAGGATCAGATACTATATTTTGGGCGCCAAATGATACATTTTAGCATCTGCGTATATTTCAGAGTAAGGCAGTTTATTGTTTCTTTCTATCTCCTTCACTATGGAGTGGCTTCAACTGTTTTTAAGGCATAATAAAAAACTACCAATTGAACTGATTATTTTGCAGCTTCTCCTCCAGAACAATTTACAGAGTTCCGTTTATTTTCGTTTTCATTTCACAATTTATCGAACTAGACTGATCTGTTTATTTCTTTCTTTTATTCTACTTCAAAAATTCAAATTCAGTTTTTGAACATATGCAAGTCTATTCTGGTGAATCTTAAATAACTTTCAATATTGAGTATTGGTTATTAAATGTTCAATATTTTTCGAAAAGTATCCACTATTAAAAGTATACAAATTTTTGATATGCACCAAAAAATTGCATTTGGACCCACTCTTGAATATTTCTCAATTATTTAGTGATATTAAAGAATCGATAGGCCACCAGAATAGACCTGATTATCTTTCTTCATGACTATGAAGGCTTTTTCATTAAGGAATTCTCTTTTACAAAACATGTTCTGAATTCATCACAAATTCGTCAAACGAGTTATTTGTTTCTAAATCCGGAATCCAGCCACTTGTGATAGATAAAAATTAAAAGGTTCCACATATCGCAAGTGAAGCAGAGTTCAGAAATAAAGCTGTTCCATTTAGCTTTGTTGTGAGTGAATTTGCTGTTAAGGTCATTTTGTTTTGTTAGTTGTTGTTTTATGTATATATGAATCATGTATTGCATATTCCAAGATGAGTTCAAAACTGGGGTGAAATATTTACTAGAAAAAATTCACATTCTTGTTTCGCACACATTTTTCTGTTATATCTTACAAGCTTTTGTGTCATACGATTATAGGAACATGAACTATTATTATAAATGATTTCAAAAGCGTCTGCAATGTTACTGACTCATCTATTCCAACTCAAAGTTGATACCTCACAATAATGCATGGGATTTTTGTATTGCATTTTTTTCTATCCTTTCATTCTGGTCTGAAATGTAAGTTAGTTTTGTAGGATTCAGTTGGAAAACTACGTCAACAGTTGACAGCAAAATTCTTGACCTAGGGTGAGATGAGTTACTAAATTCATAAAATGTAGTGGGGTGAGACAATCAATCAAGCATACTATTTATTATATGATTAGTATTTGACTCAGAGATTCAGTAAAATAACTTAATGAATATAATGTAGGAACCTCTTTTTCAAAATGCCATTTCAATACAGTATAAATGATTGAACAATGTTCAACCTCGAATATGATCCGAATCCGATAATATGAAAAACTGGGATGGATAAGGATACACTTTGGAAACGTTTCTCATATGGGTTGTTCTCAAAGTCACTGTAACTCCATTGCATCAAAATTGTCTTCAGTAAAAAGTCGATAATTTTCGAGTTTTTGAGATATTGTCCCGGTCTTGGATGAGTTTATCAAATGCTGTAGCTATTAATTTCTTGGTCTGAAGTTGCTTGTTTAGTAACAGTTCATGAATAACCATTCTTTCGTTTACGTTCAAAATAATATCAGTTGATGATTCAGGAGCCTTTTTTCGAACCATTTTTCTCACCTTTCAAGTAAACTTTGCATATGATTCTATTTCAGTGAAAGACATTTGTTGAAACCCATGAACAAATTGACTTTATTCTAAATTGAAGAAATTAGTAGTTGCAGCAACTTTTGATAAGGTTGTGACCGTGCAGATAACTTTTGGTAGTCCTTGAATGAAAACACATTGACTTTTAGGACACTATGTGAAAAACATTCGATTATCAATGATACCTGGTGATCAACCAGCTTGTACAAGCAATAATAAGGCAAATACCTATTGTTCGAGTAAACTTTGTATCAATCTAGATGATAAAAATAATTTTAAGTTCAAAAACGATTGCAATGTGAAAATCAGCTGAGGCAAGAATGACTTGAAGAAGACTGCTTGAACCAGGTCGCTTTTGTATATGGAAGTTTCATTGATATCATCAGCTTTTGTAAATTATTTTTGTGGCTTTTTCCTGTTTTACCTCTGTGTAAGTAGTTTTCTTAAGTTAATGAAATGCATGTGACACGTTCATGACTAAATCACCAGTGTTTTGTGAAATAATTGCGATCTATTAGGTGGATTTCAAACAAGACAAGTTACTCTAGTCATTAATTCTTATCAAAAATTTCAGCCTTCTTAGGCGAAGGTGGTTATTGTTTTGGAGGTTTTCCTCTGAATGTTTTTATCAATGAATTTTTCAATCATGTACAAAGCACCCCTCTATAACATCACGTTTTATATAAGTATTAGTCCATTTACCAATCAGAATTTTGTTAATATCAGTTTCAAACAGTGATTTGTTGAATTTTTTATGAATCATTTCGAAGTAATTCCTCAAAATATAGTTTTTTGTTCTAGCATGTATTTCAGTAACTTGCTCATTACATTTTTCAGTTGCCTAATTTTAGTACGTACAATTTAGTTGTATTAATGTGATAAATATATATACAATAAACATATATTTTTTGGTATGAATAAGGTGTAGTTTGTAGATTTGGCATTGATAAGAATTATTTTACATTTCAAGGTCTTTCGTTTCTGATCCCTCTGTTGTTTTAATTCTAATTTTGTTATAAATATATATATTGTAAAATATAGTTATTAAATGCCTTACATTTTTGTGTTATTTTAATGAATTTTGGATCACAAAAGTTTCCTCATTCACACTTTTCTGGTCACCTACAGTCATCAGAAACTAGTATTTGCAAACAGAAATAACTACTACTACGTGGCACTGAATAAACCGATCAGGGACGAACAATATATTTGGTCTGGCAAGAGCAATGTGCTATTTTGTTTGAATTGGGGACACAGCTGACAGCTAGCGTATCAGATTGTGTATTTGAACGTATTAAAGATGTTTCTAAATTGGTGGTCCACTCAAAATTTAGGAACTTCGTTTCCATTGGTTAGAACAATACATCTGAGTAATATCTCAAAATCTCGGTTTATTAGCTGATCGGATATTGATTAGAATTTTTGTCGACGATTAAGCAAGCTGACAATTACTTTTCAGGGACGACAATTATGAATTTTCCGTAGAATAGATTTCTCGTCGTTTCTCCGCCTACTTTTGACATTATGTGGGTACCCATTTCTTTTCCTATTAGCCAATGAAATAACATCAAAAAACATACCGCCATATACGTTAGTTCTGGGTAGTGTAAAAGTTAGCACATTTGCCTTTCAAGCACCGTGCTGGGTAATCGCACGTAAAAAGGTAAGGCCTCGTTGATCCATTGCTCGCACAAGTTTCGACTTCTGAGGGTTGACGTTCGTCAGCTGGTTAAGGGAAACGAACAATTTTTAGAACAATTCAAAGCTTGATTCATCTAAGAAAACCAGCACTACTTCTCATACCAAATACATGAAAATAATGACTTCAAAAACACGTCTCAACTTTATTCTGTTGCTAAAAATCCCATTTATCTTCAAAAGTCGTAAGATGGAGATGAAAACGCTCTCCCACTCACTGGGTCCAAATTTCCGGAAAGAAATCTAGGTATAACGAAAATATATGTGACATGTTAACACCCGCCCATTGCACATGAGTTCCTTGAAAATTTTACTGACTCTGATGATTATCTCGACAACTCGTGCTTGAAATACACTTGTTCAGAAACATTGTCACGATATATTTTATTTGTTTTTCGAATGGAAAGGTATGCTATCAGTTATACAGCAATAACGGCCGTTTTCATGATTTGTTCGAAGATTCTTTCGAAAATTTCACACCAATAGTTTTCGACCAACGAAATGTGTATTTTGGTTTGGCGTTACGATGGCAACTCTATCGGTCATTTTTCCCCGCATTAGTAACCTACAGCGAATTAAGTGGAAATTTTTTGACATAAGCAGAGAATATTTTGTTTGACATAAAATGTCACTCACCCACTTTGAGCAGAAGTAAACAGAATGTAACGTTCAAATTCGGCACAAGAGCAATTTAGCAGACTAATGAAAATACAATAATCATCCACATCATTTATGAGCCACTTACACTTCACTATCAACTGAATTCGGTAGAATGAATAACTTATAGGTAGTTTCTTGACCGAATCGATTCATTTTGTTAAAGCTCACGCAATAAACTGAAACAAATGTGACAGAACTGGGCATTTTCGATTCAATTGTTTAATGTAATGTAATCCAAAGCCTACCTCGACAAAAAGCTAAAACAATAATTTCAAATAATTCGGTTAGGTTCAATATGGTGTGAAATTTTCTTACCAAATACCACGTGTATTGAGTTATCCTTGGAATATTTAAAAAAAATTATCCCCTACCTTCGGCGGTGTAATTTCCAGAATATTCGTGAGCTCTGAAAAATTTCCGGAAATAATTCAAGCACTAGTGGTATGACAAGTGACAAATTCATTATCAAATTTGCCTCGATGCCCAACGTACAAGTTATGCTTCAATTTTCGTAAAAACAAGTGGTTCCCACTGCAATTGTCCACGAGCTTCCATTATAGTGCAGATATGCACATGAGACATTCTGAAGTACCTCTATTTCTTAAGTTTTTCCCAGATTAATTCCACCACGCAATTTTAAGATGCAGCCCAAGGAGGTTAATTCATGAGATTGCTTCGAAATGGAACAAAACATAACATGACATGATCCATTTTTTCGCGACTTGGTCATTTGTGTAAAACTTTTGTTGTCGCCAACTTTTAATATTCGTGAAAAATGGTCATTTTGTGAGTTTTACCCCTTAAAAGTGAACGAGAAAAAGAAAAATTACGGTAGGTTTATTACCTAGAAAAGCAATGTTGAGAATGAATGATATTATAATAATGATGGTTGCATTGATTTATTAGGCTTCCAGTGTATTTTTTTCAATAGTAACGTGAAATTCTCCAATTTACCGCAACTTAACGATTGTTGTAACTTTTCACAGCAAATTCTGGTAGATAGGATATCTAAAATCCCCGATGTATCCACTGATTCTATTGTTTATAATTCTTGTGTGAAAAACGATAGTCGATTAAGCAAACTTAAAATTTCTTTGTAGGAGCCGTATGTTCTAATCCTCTGTGAAATCGATTTCTTGGCAATATTTCATCCATCATAACTAATTTAATTGTATTGTCTCAAAATATCAGTGACGTGTTGGATAACCGAGGTGAAGTTGACGTGATATATACGGATTCTGCTAAGTCATTTGATCGAATATATCCCATGATCCTCCAACAAAAACTCCACCATTTTGGTTTCCATAACTCAGCGGTACTTTTCATTAAATCCTACCTTCTTCAACGTGAACAGTTTGTATCATATAACGGCTATGACTCTTTTTATTACAATCCTTCATCTGGAGTACCTTAGGGATCTAATCTCGGACCACTTCTGTTCTTGTTATTTGTTGATCTCAGTAATTATGTCGATTGTAATAAGTTACTTTATGCAGATGATTTGAAAATATATTTGCCTGTTGAAACTATCGAAGATTGTAATATATTGCAACGACAGTTAGAAAATATACAGAGGTGGTGTGAAAACAATCTATATCTCAATGCATCTAAGTGTAAAGTAGTGATTTATAGCAGGAAAATGTCAGTCATTCAATACAATTATCGATTAGATGCCATTTCACTTTCACGTAATGAATCAGTGAAAGATCTTGGTGTATATATTTTGACCAGAATTTGTCATTTTCCAATCACATCAGATTGAAAGTAAATGAATCATTGAGAGCTTATGGCTTTATTGTTCGCAATTGTAGATCTTTCTCAAACATATCTGTTCTAAATTCTTTAGCTTACGTAAGGTCAAAATTAGAATATGGCTCTGTCGTATGGTCTCCTTTTTATAATTGCTATAATACGTTAATTGAAAAAGTTTAACGTCGTTTCCTAAAGTTTATTTACTTCAAATCTTTTGGTATCTATTCTGAGAGGGGCATTCCATATGGATTTCTCAGTGCAACATTCAATATAGAAAGTCTGGAGTTATGCAGAAAACTTGCTGGAATCAATTTTCTATATAGGTTTCTGCACAACAACGTTGATGCTTTAGAGGTTTTATCTCTGATAAATTTCTGTGTGCCTCGGTTTAGAACAAGAAGTACAAAAACTTTTTATTGTCAACTGGCCAAAACTATTTTGTACCTCAAGTCACCTATCTTTAGTATTTGCAATAATTTCAATTCAATATCAAATCTGTGTGATATCAATTTTGATTCCTTAGAATATACCGTGTGTCACAGACTCATGGTACACCCCCGTGTTCTCCTTTGTTTTTCTAGCTATATTTTTGAGATTCGGAACATCGAATAAGCTCACTGAACAGCATTTCTCGACATATCTGAAAGAAAAAAACAACTTCCAATTTTTCCGGAAATGACATCAACTTTCGATTCTTGAATGGGACACCCTGTATATTGTTACATGATCGGCTAGGAATGATCATGAGGAATCCAACGATACCAGGTTTGATGATGTTATCTCCAATGACTGCGGAGATATCGCCATTTATATTATCCATAAGCTCAATGAGTGGGAGAGAGAATTGGATTGACCCGCCAGTAAAGTTTCTCCTACTCGTTGCGCTTATGGATAATATAAATGGCGATATCTCCGCAGTCATTGGAGATAACATCATCAAACCTGGTCATTCAAGAATCGAAAGTTGATGTCATTTCCGGAAAAATTGGAAGTTGTTTTTTTCTTTCAGATATGTCGAGAAATGCTGTTCAGTGAGCTTATTCGATGTTCCGAATCTCAAAAATATAGCTAGAAAAACAAAGGAGAAAACGGGGGTGTACCATGAGTCTGTGACACACGGTATGTAAAAACTGCATCTCAGTTTTTCATGGAGAATTCTTAATCTTGGTGTAGTATTATTTTACAGGTTTATATGTTTTTCTTTTCCATTGTTCCATTTTCATATCTATTTTGTTCATCTTTTTCACAAATTGTAACTTCTCAGTTATAAGCACCTATTACTTTTTAACCTATGTATAGTTAACCCTGTAAATGGTTTTTAACTGTTGGGTAATAAAGGCTATTATTATTATCCATTCCTAAGAGCCAATAATGATAACATATTTCATTAAAAAGTGTACAGCGCCATCTAGCAGCGCAATTCGAAGCCTGATTTATCTCAGAAATCAAGCAGGCATTCACGCCAAATTTACATCTTGGGTATAAGTTTGTGCTGCGCAAACAAAACTGGAAAAATCATTGTTGAAATAATGTCATATTTGAGTGTTTGAAGGAAACAACATTTTTTGCAAAATGTTTAATTTGAAAGAAGTCTACATGAAAAAAACCTAGTACAAAAAATCAAAACTTTATACAACAGCATCGACCACAAAAACAGAATGATCGACAAACAAAAAAGAATCCTCACATAGGTAATATTTCGAAAATACTGGTTACTACCTAAATAAAAAAGCATTTCGATAATAATATTTGTTTCTATATTACAATTATACATACTATGTATATAAGTTATATATATAAAAAGTGTGATCCAGAGGTCATTTCCAAGAAATAAGACAAAATTGAAAATCATCATGATACTTTCGGCCACTTTGGAACGCTAGTGGAATTTAAACTCCAATCACCTGACTCTTTTTCCACAAAAAAGTGCCAGGTTCAACAGAACATCTTAAAAAAAATAAGATTCATTCAGTAGAGCAGATTAAGAAAAATAATATCTGTTCTGTGCGAACAGAGTTTGTTCCCATCTAGGGAGGTCAATCAAAATCAACATAATTTCTCTACGCGAGGTCAGTTCCAGAGCAAAGCTTCGTAAAAATGTCAAAATGACGTCTGGTTCAATTGGCACTAAAATAAACTCGTACAGAGGCCACAAAATAGAACTTAGGAAAATCTTAAATGGAAAAGTCACTGAACCGAAAAATCAGTTGCTGTGCTCCTTCTCAGTTAGCTCCTGATATCTGGCATACATCATCTTCTTCACGCAATCTTTGTATGATTCGCCAGCCAATGCGGTATATCCCGGCAATTTATTGCCAAGTCCGACTGTGCTGCTGTGTTGTTCGGCCTAGAAAGCATAATAGTATATCATGCAACGATCGTGTAATGATGGTTATTAATATATGAGCATAAACCGGGATACGAAACGAGCCGAAGGTATGGTTTATGCGAGTGTATTAATAACCATTACACGAGAGTTGCATACGCTATTTTATCTACACCCAATGAATAATGAAGAACTAAAAATATTATATTATTAGGTATTTATATTTAACACAATAATAGTAGGTAATCAATCGTATTTCTTTGAAAATTCTACAAAATTATAATTAATGGTATAACCACGGAAAATACAGCATTGAGAAATGAAAAGAAAAAAATTAAAAAAAAACTGCCGAAGTCAGGAATTGAACCCGGAAGTTTCTAATCACTGCCGGTGCCATTGACCACTCGGCTATGATATTTCGTTTGGCTTGGTCGAAAATAATAACATATGTGTTGCATTTGTCAAATGAAAAATATAATCCTTTCAATTGCATTTTTTTCTTGTCTAAGACATCTGTCTTAGACGCTGGTAATTTTTCTATATCACTGCTATAAAACATTTTCATTCGATTATCGAAAATTGACTAAATTCTTCAAAAATCCAATACCTACTGATTTTGACTTGACAAACGTCAAAATGCAAAGCTTGCACATCATGCTTGATTGAAAAATAATGAATTTCTATTGGTTGAAAATCTGTATCGTAATGAAAATCTGTATCGTGATGGATTTCATTACAAAACGGGTTGTGGGCATATAAGTGTATCATTAGAGTACGGGTGTAGATAAAATATAATGTCAATCACTAGCACTGGTTTATGGAAGTGTTCTTCAATGATTATGACTGAAAACCTTTTGGTTTTTGATCAAGTGCTACCCCGGACCTATCAAACTGGACATTGTTCAAGATTACAAAATAACGAAAAACTTGTGACATTCAAAAATTCAGTTTCTGAAAATTCTTTGAACAATTCCTGATTTTTTTGGTGATTTCAAGAATGTGAAATCTGATACATCCGGAATAGCCATAATGATTAGCTATCAATAGAAAACTTCCATATTATGGTGTGTACGTTGTTTTTCTGTATAAAAAAGAAAAACAGCATTCATGAAAATTTCGGTCTATTCATACTGAGTGACAACGAAATCATTGGACACAGCCCCATTCAGTAGTTTATAGGGTTGGAAATTTATTAGTTGCAGAGAGTATGGTTGATTGAGGCCATTAATAATAATAATGTTCTCCAGTTGAAATAGTCTCCTAGTGAATATGGTTCTTTATTTATTAGAAATTTCTTTGGGTGTTTTTTGAATTTGGTGAAACTGTTTAGGCATTTGATTTCGTTTGGTAGTTTGTTGAATAATCTAATTGCGGCATAAGATGGATGTTTCTCTGTCGATATTAATCGATGTGCTGGATAAATTATATTGTTACTGCGGGTAGGATAATCATGATTATCACCTCCCACTTCGAATTTTGATTTATTTATTTATTTTTGAAAAGGTAAACAATACATTCATATATATATATAAAATATTGTCAAAATCTTATTTTTTTTTGAGATGCCACGGCAGGTTTCTCTGTATTTCAATTTGAAAATGCTTCTCATGACTCTTTTTTGAATTACTTTCATAAATGAAACGATTGCACACCACTTCCGGTTTAACCGAAAGTCGACCCTATTAGAAAATTCTGAATGAAACCATGTAAATATTTGTAGACTGTTCGACATGAAATTTCCTTCGCGAAGATATAACACAAATGGCCATTTCTATACAAAATGGCGGCGAGGAGCATTTTTTCCCAAATTTAATCATTTCAATCAAAAGGAAGAATTGCAAGAAAAATTGAATGAAAACAACAAAAAATAATATAGATTTCAAAGTTATTGCTACAAAATTCTAATAAATCACCTAACGCCACCGCTAAGCCTAGTAAAAAAAAATAACACTATAGCTCTTGAAGATTCTCCAGCATTCTGATATGGTGGTATATAAGAATCCGTTTCATCGCAGACGGCAGTTTTTAGTAAAGAGTGTTGGATGTCCGAGTCAGTTAAGAAGTCGAACAGCCGATTGCACCGACTTTTTCTTATGAGACCATTAACAAAACGGACTCTTTAATTCAGGTGATGGTTTATAAATGAGTGCTTGATAATCTCTTAAAATATGGTACAATCGCTGCAGTGCGTTAACTGACCTTCAATGGACCATTAGCCCAATGATCCCATAACAAAAAGTCGGTGCAATCAGCTGTAAGTGATTTGTAAGCGAATTATAACCCAGTGCAGAAGCTATATTGTTATAGAGAGTTAATAAAAGTAGTTCAGTGCTGTCCAGAGTATTATTTCGTGAAACGAACCCAGGAAATATCGTAACAGACCCACATACCTGAATGATCGTGGTGCGGCCTTGGTTCTGCTTGCCGAGCCCCTGGCCCTCCGTCCATCCCATCTTCTGCAACAGCCGATTGCCGACGTTCTCCGAGCCGATGGGTTCGGTCACCGAAGCCGAGGTCGTCGGGATCTCCATCTCCCTGGCCTTCAGATATTTCTCTTTCAACTTGCTGGGCTTCGGCTCGTCCGGATCGCCGTACTTCATCCTTCTCTCCTTCGCCCTGTCGCGATACACGATTTTGTCGTTGGCCCGCTCGGACTTCTTCTTCCTGCGAGCCTCCAGATTCTGTTTGTGCAACGTCGAGAGCTTCGCGTGCTTCGTCAGGGCTTCCAGCGAGCCCAGCTGCCGCTTGCACAGGTTGCAGATCAGCTTGCTGAAGTCCAAGAGGTCGTCTTCTTCGTCACCTGGAAAAATCACAGTGAAAGTTGCATGTATTACACACACAGTGAAAGTTACATGTATATAGAATTGATCAATCTCTTCTCTTAAAGAATGGATTTTCTGAAAAGCTGATTATTCTCCTGAAATCGTATCTGACCAATCGCATTCAGTTTGTTGAATATGCTGGCACCAAATCTTTTGATAATATTTCAACATCTGATGTACCTTAAGGGTCCAATTTGGGTCCGCTACTTTTTCTCTTGTTTATGGATGACATTTCCAGTAAAATAACCTAACCGTATTTGTTATTTGCTGATGATTTGAAAATATATTTGAATATAGAAAATCTAACACAATGTATAACTCTCCAGAATTCTCTTATCGAAGTTAATAACTGGTGCAATAATAATCATATCTTAATCTCAACTTAGGAAAATGTAAACTAGTTTCATATCATAGAAAACGTACGCCTATTATTTACGACTATGCAATTGGTAATGTTTCTCTTGATAGATGTATAAGTTATAAGGATTTAGGAGTGACCTTTGACACAAAATTAACATTTGCCAATCACTTATGTAACATTTCATCGTCAGCACTCAGACAGCAGGGTTATTTTTCTAGAAACTAGGGAAATTTCTCAGGTGTAAATACAATGAGACTATTGTATATGACCTTTATAAGAACCAAACTTGAGTATGCAGCAATTACTTGGTCCCCAGTTTATCAAAACTCCGTCCAAAGATTGAAAAAAGTTCAAAGGAAATTTTGCAACTTCATATTCTTCAAATGCAAGGGCTACTATCCTTCAAGAGATTATGATCACGGGAATCTGCTTTGCTCTCTCAACTTACAATCTTTGGTCAAGAGAAGACAATGCATGGCATTAAAATTCCTGTATAAACTTCTCAATAATGAAATCGATTGTGGTTATCTGCTTTGCAAAATACAATTTCTGGTACTTCGTAGACAATCTAGACAAGCTGTAACATTTTATAATACATTTACTAGAACTAATATCTTAAAAGTCTCTAATATATCCATGTGTCATCTTTTCAATAGTATCTCTCATTTATTTGATATACATTATGATAGCCCAGCAATTATTTTAGAAACTTTCATAAATACTTAGCATTACATTTATTATATTTAGGTACTCTGTAATTGGGTGAATTGTTGAGAATAAAGTATTGAAATTGAATGTAATTTCGTTAGTTTCTATTTCGTAATTTAACATATTCTGTAATAATCTTTATTTTGAATAGGTTATCCTAACCTACATTTAAAAAAGTTCACTTATACCTGAATCAATCACATTATTATATGTAGTATATAGCAGCTCCTTCGACAGTATTGATATATTAGCTTTTAATTTAAATGTACACACTATTCACATTTTGAGTTATATTTTTCATTGTACTGCTGAAAGTAATATCCCAGATATAAAAAATACTTGAATCATACTCGACAACAACCATCCAGATGATCTGAAGACTTTGACCATTCACCTGTCATCGAAAGTTACTCAACAAGATTTTGACTACGACTCAATCTAGAACAAGGTCTCATTCCTTCTATGGAAACGCAGAGATCAGGCTGCTATAAGAACTGTAATAAAACATCCAACCCTCAATCAATCTGATTCCACCCCATACGCCAATAGCGCGATGATAATCCGACGACCCATTACTATTTACCTGAAGACTCGCTCTCCCCGCCATAAGCAGCTACCAGAGGCGCAGACGCGGACGACGATGTGGCAGGCGCGCTCATCTCCTCCTCCATAATCTCCTGCTGCTGCTGTTGCGCGAAGAAGGGAGCCGGCGCCGTGACCAGAGACACACTCTTCTTCTCGAGCACCGAGAAACCGACATCCGCAGAAGCGCTGCTGGAGGCTGCGCTGTAATCCGCCGTCGCTCTCGGGTTAGTGTTATCCTTCTTCTGGTTCAAAGTCTTCGCCCATCGCTCCATGTCCTTGGCGATCTTCTTGGCCACCTTCACCTTGTCTTGCTTCTCGACTTTCTGCTTCTTGTCCGGCTCTTGGGCTGCCGCCGCGTCCGTCGCTTGAACCTGGTTCGCAGTCGCATCGTAAGATGGCGCCAGGAGGTAGGTCAGCTTATCGTGGTCCCAGTACAGCCACTTCTGGATCTGCGGGTTCCAGTAGTAGGTCGAATTTTGGTCGTAGTACAGACCCGTTTGGGAACAGTACTGGTAGCCGGTGGCTTTGTCGAAAACGTATCTCGAAACATCAGGGACGGCTGCAAAGTGGCGTCAGAACGGAATTGATTAGGTGCTCATACAAACAAGGCTAGAGACAATCCTACCACTGTTAGTAATTTATTCAATGTTCATTTTCAAAAAGCACCTTTTAAAATACTGGAAAAAATAATTAAATCTAAAGATTCTTCGAATAATCCAAGAAAGAAGTCTGACATCGAAGTTTTTGCTTTATCCTTATGTCGATGATGAATTGTTTCATCTTGTCAATGAAAAACTGAAAAACATCGCATCTAGTGGCGCTGATGGAATCCCTAACTTTCTTGTTAAAAAGATGCTCCATATAATTATTAAACCTTTATTATATTTGGTTAATCTATCATTCTCTTATGGAATATTTCCTAAAAATCTAAAACTGGGGAAAGTAATTCCCATTCATAAGCAGGGAGATATCACTGATATCAACAATTATAGGCCGATCACTGTGCCGATGGTATTCTCAAAAATTTTGGAATATGCTTATCTTGACCGTCTCCAATAAATTCGAAGTCATAACAAGGAATCAACACGGGTTTTCTTCAAAATAAAAGTACAACTACAGCAATACATTCATTTTATGATAGGATAGTGAAAAGGATTGACGCTGGCGAGTGCCCTGTTGGGATTTTATGCGATCTCAGCAGGGCGTTCGACTGTGTTAATCATCAAATACTTCTTGAAAAGTTGAAATTTTATGGAATAACAGATGCTGCCCTTAGATGGATTGAGTCGTTCCTTCTCAATAGAAAACAATATGTTAGTCTTATGAACACTAGTGAGAATAACTTCAAGCAAAATGTGAAATCTTCATCACTTGATGTATCGGTTGGTGTGCCTCAGGGTTCAATTCTGGGTCCAACGCTCTTTCTCATCTACATTAATGATCTGGAAGAGTACGTGGATGACGTACATTTCACTTCTTATGCAGATGATACCTCTCTGCTTATTTCTGATCTGAGTCAAATAGTATTCTTGAACAAAAGCAAATAAAGCCCTCGGAGAAATCTCGTCTTGGTTTTCAAATAATTCTTTATTTTTGAATGAATCAAAAACTCAATACATGAGATTCCAAACACCTCACAGAATAAGCGATAATTTGAAAATTAGCATTGCGGATAATTGTCACTTAATTCCGAAACCCCATGTCAGATTTCTTGGTCTCACAATAGACAGCAGTTTGAACTGGAAAGCTCATTGTGATTCGTTGGTATCCAAACTCCACTCATTGAATTTTATGATGAAAAATTTGAGAACTGTGTTGAATAGAAAACAGATGCTTATGGTATATTATGGACAAATTGAATCTCTGTTGAGGTACGGGGTTTGTTTTTGGGGTTTATCTTCTAACGCGACAGAAGTCTTTGTTGCTCAGAAAAAAATTATCAGAACAATTTTCAATGTACCCAGCAGTCACAGCTGTAGGAACCTATTTAAGGAACTAAACATCTTGACTTTGACTGGATTGTACATACTTGAGATATGTATCTATATATTTATGAATAGTTAACGTTTCAAAAAAAATTCGGAGGTGCATAATTCAAATACAAGGGGCAAACACAACTTACATGTTCCTCTTGCAAAATATTCGGTGACCCATAAGTCCCCTAATAACATAGGTGTCAAAATTTTCAACGAGATACCCCGGGATATAAAGTCATGTTCTTCTGTGACAGTTTTCAAAACACGTTTGAAAGATTTTCTGGTCCGTCAATGTTATTATACACTAAAATAATTCATGTGATATGTTGTTTTATTGAACATACTTTGTGATATTAGGATAAGGCTTAGATTAGGTTTTCCTGTTTTTGACGACTCCTATACATTGTAATTTGTCTTTATGGAGAATAAATGACTGAAAAAAAACGTTATAAGTTTTTAAGTAAGTTTCGATGTGATACTTTTCCATTCACCAGGATGACATTTTATTCCCGAAACTAAACAAGCATGTTCTGCTGAGAGAAAACTCTCCCTTGAGCTCCTCAGTGGACATGTGGTTAGTTATGTTCTGGGTCGAACAAGCTTGTCTGTGTCACGGAAGAGAATGTTACCCTGGTGTGTGAAATTTCATCGCTAGTAACTTTCTTTTCCCCCTTATTTCGTGTAGAAATGTTCTAGAGATGATATGTATGTGATTCAGCGCCAGTCGCGCCTTGTGAATAGGCAGGAGATTAGCTGTTTTAGTAACTATTTCTTCCTTTTTGTAGCTGACGTCTATAAATGATGTACACATAACTGCACTGAACATTACTTTATTTTAAACAATGTCAAATGAATGTCAAAAAAGTGTGTTTGCTAACGTTTTTATGTTATCTGGCTAAGAAGTTGAGAAGAGAAAACCCAAAAAGTTTCTAATAATGAAAATAGTATATTGTTTAGAGAGTCATTAGTTATTTTCCACGAGTATGAAGTTATCAATTATTAACATTACATGATTTTCAGATACTTTTCTGACAATACTTCAGTCGCATAATAGGGAATATGTAAAAAAATTTAAATGTCTCAAATATTTTTTTCTCGAACCTTTCTTATCGTCATATTATAATTAAACGGTAGTTTTTTCATTCAGTTATAATTTGAACCCATGAAATATCATATAAAAATCAAAGAATTAGGGAGGGAAATTCAAACTCACAAAACGCGTCACCATTGGTCGAAACGAAATGTGGCCTCAGACGTCACAACAATGGAATAATCAAACCTCGATCTCACGTATGGAGAGATCAACATTGTGTTGAATGATGTTTTCCAGTCCTTAACATAGATTGGTATTCATATTGAATGCCCACAGCAGAGATGTAAATTATAAATCTATATTCTGAAGTTTGTTAACTAGGTTAGGTTATATTGTGTATAACCAAATTTTTAGGTTATATTGTTTACAGCCAAATTTTTAGGTTATACTGTGTACAACTAAATTTTTAGGTTATATTGTGTACAACCAAATCTTCCACTGCCAAATACCCAATGCAAAACTCACTTCTGACTTATTCACACTGAGCTGTAAATAAATATAGGACACTTACGTTGAAATGAGCTTTACAACAATAATAACACAGTTCTACAGATACATTATCCCTTAATGTGTTTTTCCACATCGATACCATACCTTAGTAAGAAGTTGTTTTAACTTCTACCATGATCTAACGCTTACGCCGAACAAACAGGTACGACATGAAATACGTACTTGGAAATTTTCTAAGCGCGCGCTACAGGGTGACGTTTCAAAGGCTCAAATTCATTCAATGTTTTGAAAAATAGTTTGAATATTTACAAGCATATTTATATTTTTTTCTACGAGATGAAGGTGTAAATAATTAATTTATGCATAACAAAAAATCATACATATTCCCTATTTATAGTGCGTCGTAACCAAATCTATAATTTATAATGGTCGGTTCATACACCACACGTTTACTTTATTACTTTGACCTTAAGAATGGAATTGGACCGTTCATACACCAGTGTTGAAGTAAACAGGACGCATGCGCAGTGATCAAAAACAAACGAAGAAGTAATCGTGGGTTACGTACCGTCATTGTTTTAATAACCAAACTGTATTGGTTATATCATTTCTATAAAATATTCAGAAGAAGAACAGGGCTACGTTTCCTTATAATGTTGGTGGCACTGCTTGCTGTGATCACTTCGCATGCACGCATGTGCAGTCCCTAAAATTATCTCATTCTTAAAGTAAAAGTTCTCATCCTCAAACTAAAAGTGCCGTGTATGAATGCCTCGATTGATTTACATTATGACAACTTTCTTGAAGTAAAAGATAAAGTGAAAGTAAAAGTGTGGTGTATGAACCGACCTTAAGCTGGTAGACTCTGATTGCCCCTTGGCTCAACTTGAACCGATATTCGTTTTCCACATCTGATCAATCCACCCAGAAAACTACAACATCAACTACTCCCCTACCAAGAGTCCCGACGAGCATCGAATGTTATAAAAATCGCCTAGTATTTGAAAACCGAGCGGTACTCACGATATTTCTTGCCGTCAGTACCCGTGGGCACCGCGACCGACGCACTGGGATCGTAGTACGACTTGTTGGCGTTCAACTGCTGGATGGCAGACTGCGCAACGGCTGCCGCAGCGTTGGCCGCATCCATCTGGTTCTCCTGCAGCGTGATGGAGTTGCCGGAGCTGATCTGCTGCGAGAAGAAGTTCCGGTAGTACTCGATGTAGTGCATGTACTCTTGCGGCGTTTTCGCGTACCGTCTGGCCGCGTATTCGGCCAAGCTGTCGACGTCCGTCAGAGCGTAAGTGCTGGGCACGGCGGCGTTGGGGAAGGCGTCGTGGTCGGCCTGCGAGTAGGCCTTCTTGGTGTCGCCCATGTTGTATTTGCAGTAGGATAATATCACTGAAAGGAAAAGGGGTGTACTAGGGACGGTACTACTTCGGACGTGGAAAATTTGCAGGTATCGAGTGCTCCACAGGAAGATGGAGACAAATCATATACAGGGTGTTCATAATCTCTTATTGCACCCATTTGAAAAAGAGGTGGAGCAATTTGCTAATAAATGCATAATTTGCTGAAAAAAATATAACGAATACTCTAGATGTCAGTTCTATGAATGTTAAGTTTCCATTGTTGAGTAACATGAAACCGGCCCATGAAAGAATCAATGAAAATATCTCTACAAATGAAAATGTGATGAGGCTTCAAAAATTGTTTTAAATTGTTTTAAAATTGTTTGTTCCGTTAACCAGCTGACGAACGTCAACCCTCAGAAGTCGAAACTTGTGCGAGCAATGGATCAACGAGGCCTTACCTTTTAACGTGCGATTACCCAGCACGGTGGCCCGGCGAGGATTCGAACCCCGGCCTTCGGCTTGATAGGCAGATATGCTAACCACTACACTACCGAGAATTAATTCTTTCATTCGGAGATATTCGTGTTCGAAAATAAGATCACAGCACCAGCGTGGAGAAATACGGAAATGTCGATGGTTAGATTGCTATGCTTACATTTACATGTAAATATGGGTCTTCGAAGTTTTCTTGTTCAATTTGTTCGTGACATTTTCAATTTCTTATAATTTTTTGTGTGAAAAGTGACTCAATCGACATCGAATACAAAGAAGATTTCATTGAACTATTCTGAAGGTTTTTCATTATCAAAAGATCATAAAAGTCGAAAAACTCGAGGTTGTTTCCAGATGAGACTTGCCTTCATGATTTTCTGCGATTAAGGCTGGATTCAGACAGATCCCAAATCCGATCGTACGACGATCCGATAGCTTTCTGATTGGTCTGAATTCGAATTTAAACCAAAGCTTTTTAAAGAAAGCTATCGGATCGTCGTACGATCGGAATTCGGATTGACTCCTTTATATACAGAACTAGAAAACAACAGAAACTAAAATATACGCTCACAATTAATAAAAACCAACAAACCTTCTATATATTTGACTGGAATATTAACAAATTTTTTAAAAAACTTCTCCATTGAAATTATAGTTGCGCAAGTAGAAAATCACATCTTACGTCGGCACATTCAATATAATTAATTGATACTTATCATTCAGTGTTGTCAGATAAGTTCAACGCCAAGTTCACCATCAAGTTTTGATTAATAACTGCATTGTAGAAAAAAATGTTTTTTTTTATAAGCAAATTCACACGAAAGGGAAGCCCTGTAATGTTCAAAGAACACCGCGTGAATCAAGGGACAGGAAATACCAATTAACATTTACTTTGAATTTTATTCGTCGAGTCATCCGTATAGATATTGCCAATGGGGGAACGATAGATAACAATTCGGAAGAGCATCGACCGTGAAAGTATCTATAGAAGAGAGACAAGTCTCCGACCCTTCTACGATGTTCCAATGAAGTGAGCGAGTCTATGAGGAAAGAATCACCAACAAGACGAATTGCCATTCTCTGAATAGAATCGAGAATCCTCAATGAATGTTTTGGTGCCGAACTCCACACATGCGAACTATATTCCATGACAGGTCGTATCTGAGCCTTGTAGATCATTAGAAGCTGACGAGAAGTGAAGTATTTCTTCGCACGAAATAGAAATCCAAGTTTCTGGAAAGCACTTTTAGCGATCGATCTCACATGGTTTGCTTTCCCATGAGAGATTATCACTGATCGTAATTCCTAGCATCGAGATACTTGATTTTGTAGGAATAGTTACTCCCGACATCTGAATATTGGATGATGTTAGATCGGCTTTTCTTGAGACATGCTTGGGTTTTCGCAGCATTAAATCCACTAACTTCATATTACCCCATTCTATTATGCCAAGTCGTCGTTGATTTTATTGACGTGAATGTTTCTTTGAATTTTTATTCACAATCATTCGAAAATGTGCTCATTTCCAACCTACTTCTAGGTTGGAAAGTGACCATTTGTTCATTCAGAAGAAGACAAAGTGGGCAAAACACTTTGGCGACCACTTGGCACTTTTGCGATTTCGTATTCTTCCTTTATTCAAAATGTCATGGAATTCATGAAGTGCTTAGATCTCCGCTAACGTGCATACATCAACGCAGTGATTGATCATCGAGCTCTTCCTGGCACGATATGACAGATATAACACACTATCTAAACGGGCAAAGCAGATACAGGTACTCAGTTTCTCCCTCAGAATCCACAAACCTCTTCAATAACGCAATAATTTCCAATGACACATTATCGTTCAATTAGCCATTTTCTCAAATTCAGGATTCAGCGTTCTCGTCACTCAAGGCCAGTCTATTTTTATTACATAAAATGCAGTTTGAAACCTTAAGAGTCATTTACAAAGAATGACTATTTTGACATTTGTGAAAGTGCCATGAAATTCGTTTATGTGCAATGGCTATTTGAAACACAAAATGTGTTGATATTATAATATTACAAATAATTATATCTTGTTCATTTCATAGAATCAATTCGATGAATGTAAAAAAAATATATAAACTTCGGCAAAACTAGTCATTTCTCTCTAGGAAAATTGCTCACCTCTTGAGAAATCATTCACTTTTGCGCCTCGATATATAACAGACATTTTCATTTTAGATTATTTTCATATTACGCTTCATGAAATCAGAATAATAAGACTGCAAACACTCTATATGAAGGTGCTCAAATATAATAACATTCCATCTTCCTGTCAGCAAGCCTATTTCGATTCCTGATCGAACACAAACGCCTTCGAAAAAAAGTTTTCTGGTGCCGTGTTCACAGTTCCGCGATACTTACCAGTTTTACCATCAATGGTTAGTGGCGTTTTCAAGGCATTCAGTGACCCATATATTGCTAGTGCGTCGATTGTACTTTCGGTGCCGAGGTAGCAGAGACCTCGCGAAGTGGAAGTCAGAGGATCTCGGCCAATGCAAACGGCAGATATGGATTTCACTAGATCCGGAATTACGGTACTCAAGACGGCCATCACCGAGTCCTCCGTAGTTAGGGCGTCAAGGTTTCTCATCATAATTGCTGTAATACGATTTCATTCAGAAAAACATGCTGCAGAATGAATCGGAACACTCGTCTTATTGCCAGTAAACCCCACAAGAAATTATATAACACAAGCAACTGATAGAAAATAGCGGGTTATTTGGAAAATCTTTCAAAGAGTTCAGTTATCCGAACACAAAACTAAAAATAGAAACGTAATTCAGTATCATTGTCGGTTATTTATATATCTACCTCCGGAAGTATTACTTCTGCCTTGCTCACCCACAATTCTAATTAAAACATCCCATGAAATGGATTTGAAATTTGCATTGAATGGAATCTGTCCTTGGTCACTATTCATACTCCTTTCAAAACCACTGCGAAACCATGCAAGGCCTGCTCGTGATTTCTTGAAATGTTCTTTAAAACGAGTTTCAAAGGCTTACCGAGTTTGGCCAATGTACTTTCTAATGCAGTTCTTAAAACTCATTTCAGAGAAGACGTTTTTTCGGCAATACTTGAATTTGAAACCTGCGCCATTCACTGAAGAATTCCTATGCAACTTTGTCAAGTTCATTGAAGCGAAGATATGGAAATTACATAGGAAATCATTGAATTAATATTTCAAGATAACTCCCAAGATGAAATCAATAAACGGAAATTTCGCCACATCGAAGGCAAAAAGTATATTAGTTGAAGTCGAAGGGCTATTGAAACTCATTTCAAAGATCATGAGGGGCATATCCGGTATGGAAAATCTGAACAATATACCTTTGCCCAGCACTATTTGGATGAAGATGATGAGCGAGAATAATTTGAAATTATTTAAAATGCACGTGGAAAAGAGGTTTGTCGATACTTTGGAAAATAAATGAGCATAGTAGTAGGATGAATAGTGATAAACGACTGATTCCATCTAATCAAGAATTGTGTGGGAATGAACGAGCATCAGTAATAATTCTCCAGATTATGCCAAAATGGTTGTCGGTTTGCTATTAGTGTCACTGAGCTCGGTAAAAAAAGGTCGTTTCTCAGAAAAAATTGTTGTAGGATTTACTGGATGAAATATTTCTCGCTCTGTAGTCGAGAAAAAAAATCATATGAGTTCTCATCAATATGCCTTACTCTTAGTGGTGTAATTGCAAATTTCGTCACTGCCACTGCCACCTTCTTCGCTCTCCATTCGCGACGCATGGCATTTGAAGCAGTTATCCCTCCTCTTGAAATTTTGAGCGCCACACTGGAAAAAAATTTACAATACTTCCATTACCCTAATTTCACCACATCTCAGCAGGAAGATGTATCTAGTTTTATCGTTATCCAGTTAATTTGCGCATGCGCAGAAGCGAATTACACTTTCACTTCGAAGAGATGAATTTTCTAAGTTGAAAGGGAAGTGAAACTGTTGACTAACAGACGTCCTGATCAACATCCAAGCTTATGATAAAAGCCCTAGAAACCTGAATTTATCCTATCAGACAGCAGGGCAGTATTGGAATATCTGAAATCTAACACTTATGAGGCTGAACTGTAAAAATTTTGTAAAGCAACTACCACTTTTCTGTGGACTATCCAAAAATCACCATGAACAGTCAAAGTTGACTCTACTGAAAGTGCCACAAATTACAGAGCATCCGTTCTGCAAGTGACAAGCTCTGCGCTAAAGAATGATCAGGTTCTTAGAAGGGGTAAGAGTATCGCCTACATGAAGACATTTGCTGCAGTCCTTTCAAGAGAAGATAAAAGATTTTCGACACAATTACGTTGTTCCCCTCAAGTTACTGTTGAGAAATCTGTGTCCCTTTGGCATGACTCACAACTGATCCTAGTGTCTGGTACGTTCACTTATAGCTGAAAGGTCGGAAGCCCAAATTCTCGAAACTTTATTTCGAACAATTTCAACTAAAGAAATCTCTCTGGTAACGTAACGTCACATTTCCTGCATGCATGACGGCAGCTTTGTAGGTTTTAGTTTGTGTCTCGTCATTTTCTATAATTTTCGAATCCTGTTCACGTTATTCCTCAATTTAGCGCTAGCTTGATACTGAATCGTTTGTTTTCATACTATGAATTCAGAACATTCATGAACAATAATACTGATATTTTTAACAATTGGATCAATTTGGGTACCGGGATTTGCAAAATATCTTCTATTTTGAAATATGTGTTAAAACGGTATTAATTTTCAAACATTGAGAAATAATTTACCTGGATACTAGATTCTGTACTAATGCTTCTCTATTAATGTTACTAGAGGAAAAAAAAATCACTCAACAATAGCAATACAGTAAGAATGAAAACGTGAAAAGTTCAACGTGAACCGAAACAAAGAGAAAACTTAGCAGAATATTTAGAATATCGAATTGTTTATCAAAACTTCCAAACGCGTTCAAACTTGATATACTTCAGATCGAAGTGTCAATAACCTGTCTGTTTTTTATGAGGAGGCCTGATTCTGTACTAATAACGTCAAAAATGCAAAAATGCTTCTTTATTAATGTTACTAGAGGTAAAAAAAAATCACTCAACAATAGCAATATAAAAAGAATGAAAACGCGAAAAGTTCAACGTTAACTGAAACAAAAACAAAACTAAGTAGCATAATTAGAATATCGAATTGTTTATCAAAACTTCCAAACGCGTTTAAACTTGAAATACTTCAGATCAAAGTGTCAAACCTGTCTGTTTTTTATGAAGAGGCCTTGCTCACACACAAATCGTCTGTACTAATAATTCTATTGATGAAAGAAGAAAATTGGCGAAAGATCCCGCCAGAGTTTAACCAATGGGAGGTGTCGAAATTCACTCGTGAGATGCTGCCAGATTGGCTCTCACTTTGATTTCTCACATCAAGATTTGAACAAGGGCACATCAGTGATGGCCCAGGGTTTTATGCACCTTTCCTGTTAATTTCCGAATTGCAAGGAGTCTCAGTACCCCAGGTCTCAAATAAATGTATTAAATACAAAATGACTTGTATAGGTCACCTTGAACGACCTTTCTCAATGTTTACTTTGGTAGAAATTATATTTGTGTATTTTTCTGAGTTTTTCAGAATTTCCCAGTTGAAAAATCCACCTGAAAGACCGCATTTGAAAACGCGTGAAAGAACATTTAATCCATGACTTCAAAAAAAAGGCCATTGAAGGTGACGTTTGTTTTCATCAGCGTCAGAATAATCTCTTTTTATTAGGAGGCCGAAATTTCAGTCTACAGTCTAGTGCCATCTGTCAAAAAATTCACAGCTATGGTAAATTTGAAATGAAGTAATCAGTAATATTTTCCAACAACCCTGAGGAATAATGGACAAATTGTTCATAAAAAAAGGGATATTTTAGGGGGCTGCTGAAATGGTTTTTCCTAGACACTTAAACAGTAGCTTTATTCATCATCGAATGAAGCTGAGCCATTTCCTCTGGGCCTAAACAGAATTCAGTTATGGTGAGATGCGAACCCAGTCCTACCTTTATACAAAACCAGTCAGCTGATGCCTTATAGGTGGGTGGTTTTTCTGAAGCTCCCATATCCTTTGGTATACTATATTGCATAATAGCACGATATTGGTCTTGGAGCATCAAAACGCCCTGAAATGACAAAAAATAATTAATTCCCGTCCAACTGGTACAGCTACCCCTCTTTCTAAAGAGACCTTTTCGCTGCCTAGAAATGCGAAATGAAATCTTTATGTTTTGCTTTAATTTGATAAGTATACTGCGATGGCTGCACTTGTCAAACTTTAACCTTTTGCACTCGATAATTTGCTGAGGAGAACTCTTTCATAACTGCTTTATTAATACTCATCAGATGTCCCTTCAAACTTTTTGACAAATGAATACATATGGGGGTTGTGTGGAAGAGCAACATTGTTGAATGCCGCCCTCACTATACATGTTATTAATATAAAGTTTTTTGACGAAAAATTATTATTACTATTATTATATGAATATTTTTAATAATTAACTTATGCTCATGAGTCATATGCCTGTCAAGGTTGTGTTTTTAGATGAATACATAATATGGTTTATTTGATGCATTATTCAGATAAAGGTGGATATTCAAGTGAAAGTGTGCCTTGAGTGAATTCAAAATTGAATCCATCTAGAGTTTCACTACAAACAATTCCTGATTTTTTAGACACTCTCTAACTAAGATTGGAATCTTTGGTTGAAAAGTGAATACTTTTTATAGAGATCAATTACCCTAACAACAAACTGATATCAATCTAAACATGTTCGCATCATCAGGAGACGAAAATTGACAACTAATACCTAGTAGAATAGTGTTTGTCCCCACTGAGTCAAAGATAACAGACAGTCATATACGAAATGTTTTCTTATATAACTCATCCATTTTAATTCACTTCTGATCACCTATAAAAATTCTTATTCATTTTCAATTATTGTCTGTATCACAGAAAATAGAACCAATCAACGAATCTATTATCATAAGCATTTTCAGTAATCCAAAACCATCTAAAATCAACGCTAATTCAAACTGAGTAATTTCATCAATGAATCTTAGCAAAACTATTCCATCCAAATTTTAAAATGCACTTTATTGAATGTTTGAGGTTCTTGTGATAATATAATTTATACATTTTATTTGTAGTTCTAAGACATCTAAAATTGAAAAACCGAAGATTGAAAATACCAATAATAAACCGGAATATTAACACGCTGAGCGCCATGTGCCCACCGGTGGGTCATTTTCGTTTGTTCCATTGAGACCACGTGCCCACCAGTGGACATTTTGCGAAGTATAGTTTAGCGCCGCGTGCCCACTCGTGGGCATGATTTATATGGGTTTCACGTATGCTAGCTTTTTCTTTGGTCCCAGAGAACATCCGAATTAACTATGGACCGAGCAGATTCGATGTCGAAAGTAGTTTTATGTCAGGTCAATTTCAGGTAGGTATCAATAATAAACCAAGTGGCCACCAGTGGGCACTACTCGAAAACTGAAAATAAAACGTTGAATCGAAAAAAAAGTCATAATTATATTTGTAAACAACCAAAAAATAAGTTTCAGATATGGAATCCAAAATAAAAATTGGTCCCAAGGGTGAGTATGTCGATTCGGCCGTGGCGCTCAACGTGTTAATAAAAAAAGTCTGAAGGAACTCTGGACATATCATTTATCCAATCAAATGAGGGAATTATAGCCCAGGCAATGTTTAGATAACGGGTTATACTTTACTAAAATACTATATCAAAAAAAACAAAAAACAGCAACTGTAATTTGCACACAGTTCATCGCAAGTTATCAATATTTTTCCATGATAATTATACATGAAACCTCAGATCCAAAGTTTACAGTCATAAAAAAATTGCAAATGAAAAACAGATTGCTTTCTCCAGTTATTTGTTTGTGTGTTGTTTCCGAACCATTCACATATTGAAATGTGTTTGCCATGTTCATTCACATATATTTATAATCTGAATTGAAACGTGTAACAAGCAGAGGTTGTGGAACCAGTTATGGTGGTATTTTACTTATCAGCTTTGGCGTATTTGTTAACGCCTTATTTCAGTTCTTGATATATAAATAAAAATTAATCAGTGGGCGAAATAGAGTACTTGCAATTTTAATTATATATTGTGTGACTTCGAAGAAATCAGAAACATTTCTTGAATATGACAGTTTTCAGCAAATAAGAGGCGTTTTCTGGCGCTCATGTATTCAAAACGTATTCGTCTGTCTCCTTCTCTCTCACTTACGGCCAGACAAATAGTTGGACAGAGATACAAGAGCGCCAGAAAACGCCTAAGGCAAACAGTAAACCAAGTGAAGTGTAGCCCAATGAAAATTGTCAATAATAAACCTGAAGCAGATCCTGACATCTGATGCATTTCATTTTGTGATATTCACGCAATTTTTGGCTGATTATATAATATTACTATTGTGGGTTGAGAGTGGTTAGCATGCTCAAAACACCGATTGTAGTAGAAAATCATCTTTCAAGAATAAAGATAATGATGAAAATTTACAAAAGGTTACCAACAATCAAGGGTTTCATGCTAAATCTAATATGATCCTAGGGTTTATTTGTAATAGGGGAGCCCAAGCGGGGATTTCGGGATTTACTAAAGCGCGGCAGATTAATATACAGGGGGATACCTTGTACCCGGTTAAGTACTTCCACCATATATGAGCCCTATATATATGGCCGCCCTTCAAGGATAAAGGATCAGATTAGTAAAAAAAAATTGATCATCTGAAATGCTCGAGCGCGTCAGATTAAGGAAGGGTGAGTTAGTTACATCCTGAAACGTGTATATTCCACTAATATGACAATTCGAGAGTGACCTGAAGAAGGGGGCTACAAAGTTGTAAAAAAAAACGTCATCTCGACATTTTCGAGCGTGGCTAATTTTATTTTTATTTTGAAGGGAATAATTCAAGAATTGCAAAAAATATATGATCTGACGATTTCCACAAGCCGAAATATTAAAAATTCATCGATAAAGTTTAATACGTGCAGCTAAGTGATGCCTGTATTCCCCTCTCCACGTTTCTTTTTCTTTCTCACTCTTTCTCTATCTATTGCTCTCTCACTCTTTCTCTATCTATTGCTCTCTCACTCCGTCACTACTCTGGTTTCTGTTGCCATGATGCCATGACAGTTGATCACACAGACTCGTTGGTGGCATGATATTGTTTACAACGAATATCCAACGTTTTGAAATTTTAAAAATTCAATAGCTTGTAATTATTTTCTCATAAATACAAGTATTCTACTGAAAAAAACATAAACTTTTTTATTTGCATGATTTTTCCTGAGATTTTCAATTACTTAAGTTCAATGATATTAAAAAAAATTCAAATTGGCAGAATAAATAGGCGAATCCCTCCAGAAAATCGTCAGATTCTTAGACTGCAACGTCTAGAGCGTAAAGATGAACCATATATATCTTAATCTGACGCGCTTGTGTATTTCAAAATGATGATTATTTTCACATTCTAATAACGGCCGCGAGTCTGCGTCACATCCAAACCGTCAGATTATTATATAAGAGCTTTGTTTTAAGTTCGCTCAACATCCCCTCAGAAAATATGACGCGCTCGAGAAAAAAAAATTCATTTTCAACCCTTACGTACGACCACCCCCACCATGGAAAAATCAGATTACCATACGTAAATTTTTAAAAATATGTAGGACATACCCAGCCAACACATCTGTGACATGACATCCCTGCGATGTCACTATCAAGTAACACTGAGACATTACTTTTGTTAGGTCGCTGCTATGTACAAATTCGGCATGTAACTATTGCGATATCGGGTTGATGTAATATTTGTGACATCCAGTAGATATCGCTCTTATGATGTCCAGTAGATGTCGCTCTTATGATGTCCAGTGTATATAATTCTGGTAATATCCATGAAATATCAATGATACAGAATACAGTGATCAGTTGATAGAAAATGACAATGCAGTGGATCAGTATTTGGATAGATAGATACTATAAACAAAAATTGACAAATTTTCATTATGAAAATACTCTGGGGTGGAGATGAAGTTAGCATTTTGTTTTAGTAGAAGACATGCACATTCATTTTCCGATTATATTCTCTTCAGTGTTGCTTATTTTAATACTTATTGTAACGGCAGTCACGAGAGAAACCCCCGGCATCGTCAAACCTGAGAGACCCTTTAAAAAATATGAAAACCGTTGAAGATCTATGAAAAATAATATCTTGAAATGATTATTTACTTAATAATCCCTGTGAATTTTCGTTGTGATTTCAGAGCCCTTTCTCTTCCAAACAACCCTAGGGGAAAATTTTTGGCCTTTGACAGCGACAGCACTGCCAATGGCCAATATTTGACATTGACATACTTCATACGTCGTCGTTTGTTTATAGTTTTTCTGCCTTTACCGGTTAACCTGAAATCTGATTTCTGATTTGCCTGATACCGCCAAATTCATGTGATCCTTTCTCAAATATTTGGTTTTTCGGACCAGTTGAGTGTACCTAGTCGAGGTGGCCAATTAGTATTATTGGTAAGTATTCTTTTTCATTTAGGTACTGCTACACAAGATGGAATGTTCTTTTTTCTGTTTTTCTTACCGTCACAAAAGGCGCTTGATTGTAAAAAATTAAAAAAATTAGTACTTAGTTAAGGTGAACGAGATCAACGAGCACATATGTTAACGAAGATTGTATACCTGTTTCGTTAACACACTGTTTGTCTGACTCTGTATCATCTGCAGATGCTCCTGGTTGGACCAACGGGAAAATATCCAAATATCAAATTTGCGGATAGATACATTGTTAAGCCGTAAGTATTACATTTTTTGTTGATATCTGGTGACAGTATTTCACAACATTTTTCCAACAACTCCCAGTAGATAATGGTGATATGTATTGTATGTGTATGAAAGAATTACATAAATTGGTTTATTTCGAAGGTTACATCCCACTTGTATTTTTAAAATATTTGAGTGTTTGCTTCATTGACCCGAAATTAGTAAAAAGGTATTTGTTTTTTATTTGCTATATTTGCACAAATAGGCACTCACACAAATAGAAAATATCAGTGACCTGCAACTGGTTTGTTTTATCATTGGATGACATGTGATATTCACAAACTCATTGTAATAATCGTAAAAAAGCCTGTTGGCAATAATTTCCTCTTATTTGAATAGATTAATATAGCAGTGACTTATTTGATCTGAGAGTGGGGTCAAATACTATTACATGAACTTGCTAATCTCGTTGATGTGCCAATAAAGTGATAGGTTTCAATTCTATTGAGGCTCTAGCGTAATAAAACATCAGGAATCAATGAAATTACCAGTAATTGTTATTTAATTACTTCTGTCTCAAATCGGCTAGGGCATGGAAAATTCTTCAAGAACTTGTACCCAATGAATAATTTTGATTCCAACGTACTCGTTTTTCATTCAATTTTTAATAGGTTTAAGTTATGTATTGGAATTTTTTTCAGAGCTCAAATTCTTATCTCTTATTTTCAGGAGTTTTTGTGTAAGAGCATGGCGAGACACAAAAAAGGGTGCAGGCAAAGGTTGGGACGATATGAAAAAAGAAAGGGACAGGCGGATTAGAGTTAGCTCTTTCATTATTTCATTTTTAAATATTTTTGTTTTACACCTTTTTAATTTTCATAGAATTTTTTTTTATTTGTTATATATTTTTTTATTTGATATGAGAATTATTTTTGTTTTATAGTTTTTTAATTTTCATATAAAATAAATTTTATTTTGTGTTGATAATGAAATGTGTTTTACTGCGTATATTTCTATATAGAGGAAAAAATACTTCGTATTCATTTATAAATGCTAGATTGAGAGTTTTCTGATGAATTGCATTTGTGTTTCATTTCTTATTATATCCATAAACATTTGTGAAAGATTGGAAGAGGAAGGCCTGCCAATATTTCTGGATAGATTTCAGAAAATATCCCACATATTAAAGGCAGAAAGTACGTCGCAGATTCATAGCGAAATAAATCGCGGTGGCATCACACATCTTGTCGCAATTACGTCGCAAAATTGATCTCAAATTTGTCGAAATTTTGCAACAAAACTTGTCGCAATTTTGTCACAAAACTTGTCGCAATTTTGTCACAGAACTTGTCGCAATTTCGTCACAAAACTTGTCGCAGTTGTGTCACAGGCGATGATGTCGCCTGAGTGTGACATCGCGATATGTGAGCGACGTAAATGCAAGTTCCCTGCGACAAGTTTTGGGACATCACATGCCTCGTCGTGATATCGCAGGGACGTCTATGCGATGTAACTGTGTTGGCTGGGTAGATGATACCAATATCTGACGCGCTCGAGGATGTCCATGCAACAGTTTTTTTTTTACATTTTTGAAAGTCTATAGCCGCTCCCCCCACCGATGAAAAGGAATAAATTATATAACATTTTTTTATTTCTATTATCTAAGCTTCGCAACCCAATAGGTCTCTATGACGCTCGAGTAAATCCCGATTCAGCATCGTGTGCTCTCCTACTATTACATCAGACGTCAGAAAATGCTCGGAACCGATTGTTCAACATAACCCTAGTTAACTACTCAATGCCTGAGCCAACAAAATGACGAAAAATCAGCCATGGAAATATAGTAAAATACTCATACTTATCGAATCGCTGGCGAAAGTGGTACAATTTTTCGTAAATTCAGAATCTTCTTTAAACTAAGATACCTGTTTTATCTCCATCCATCGTACGGCCTCACCCAGTGTGGCAAACTCGACAAAGGCGAAACCGCGGGAAGCACCTAAACAGCACAATAGATACCAATGGCATTACCCGACCTTACGAGGTGATATATTCACAAAAAACGGCCTAAGAAAACCTTGAAATCGACAGTTAACCTTGAAAAATTACCTGTATCTTTTTTCCTGATCAGTCGAATGTCTTTCGGCATCAGCTCGCACGAAATGATGTCTTGGCGAATCTGGAATACAATTGTTTTTTTGAGGTTCACCAATGGGAATTTGGTATTCGTTAGACGCAACACAAGAAGTATGTATGTATTGAAATCAGATAATCAAATGTTCCATCAATTACAGCCCTGAAGGCGGAATTATCGCCGAAACGTTGGCATTAGAATTGTGTAGTGTTTTATTGATCGTGAATACGCCGATCCCAAGAATACCTCTGGACGTGAGAAGGATATTGTCACAAGAAGTACCTTTGATGACCTTGTGTTGTAGAGTTTTTCCATATTCATATCACAGCAATTCAAAAATATTCTCTTTTGAATTTTCCGTGAAAAAGGGATATTTTCAGAATAGCAATTTGTTTTTGACAGGGTGGGGCAAAATCTGATTTTTATTTAAAAAACCAAAAATCATTGATTTAAAAAAAAAAATCATGATTTATTTGATTTATTTTTTAAATTTGAATATTAAATTTGAACATTTTGATTCTTTGAAATTATTGTTTATTTTAATGTATAAGTATAAAAATTTTAATACAATTTGCGGCTCAAAAAGAGCCGAGTAAGGCACGAACACGAACGCGTTTGTTGTGCTTTTTGCAAGAATATTCCTGTCGAGGCTTGTTTTCCTTCTCAACCTGTAAATTGACGTTGCTCAACAATTTCACGTATTTCGCTAGTTGTACACTCGGATATTAGAAACAGATCAGGCACAGAAAAAGGAGGAAAACTCGTGTTTTTGTTCAATTGTATAACGAAAATGAATAGACTGAAAATATACATGTGTTACGTTTAATTTAAGAATTTGGAATAATGTACTTCTTTTTGTTGTTTTTGCTAAAAGCAGATACTCCTTTTGATCTTCGAGAAAACTTTTATATTATGTTGTTAAAATTGATTTAAATCATGATTTTAATCACTTGATTTTAATCAGCACAACCCTGGTTTTTGACCTTCATTTTCCAAATCAATATAAAAAAACATCTAAAACTAAAGCGCTGTGAGAATATAGTCTGTAAGGTCAGTAGTTTTTTTAGATCTTTTTCTTCCATTTCAAATATGTTTCGATCATCTAGGAATTATACACACACATCAGAGGTAAACTCATAGTTTCTCAGAAGCAATGTCTTCACTAAATGTGCTTTTAATTGAAGGCTTTTGAGACCTTAGTAATTTCCTTAACGGAAACTGAAGGTGGCCAAATAACTCTGACTGTTGTATACTACTGGGTGTTTGATTAAACACACGTCGCGGCATATAAGCAGGGGAGTAGTTGTTTTCGATAATTTTTTTTATGAATCAATTAACCGTCTATGAGTTTACACATCAGCAGTGGGCTTGATAATTTAATGCTACTTTTTTCATAGAAGTTTTGTTTTTTATATTTATTTGAAAAATAATCAGAAAAGATCCTCAAATATTCAATTCTTCGTAGTTTTTTGGGTTGTTCATCAACCACAATCTAAAAAAAAATGAGAATGAACATTGGAATCTTCATAAGTATAGAAGTGCAGGTTTCTAATCTAACCCGATAAATTGCTGTGTTAACTAAAAATGGTTCCTTCTGAATGAAACATGTTTTATCAGTCAGCAACTTCTCGTATAACGCAAATCAGTCTATAACAAAAATACAAGGACTACATATATCTTTGACAGATTTTGAAGTTTCGAAAATAGTAGCGGATTTGCTTTTCGAGACTTTAACAGAGATGAGTATTTTTATAAATATTAGTTATTATATTTCTTATAGGCAAATTTGAGTTATAGTTGCGAACTAATAGGACACTTTTCATTCAGAAGGAACTGTTTAAAATTGATGCAGCAACTTTTTGGGGTAGATTAGATGTCTGCCCTTCTACACTTACAAGATTCCAACATCAATTCTTTTTTTTTCATTACTTGGTAGGTAACAATCCACAAAAACTAAGAAGAGAAAAAAATCATCAACAAAGTAATGACTTCCAAACAGTATCCACAAATGATTTGTGAGTGTATTCGAGGAACCACACGTGTACATTTCAAACTAAAGTGATTTGTAGAATTTTTGAAAAATATTCGTGGGAAGGTGCAGTAGTGAGAATGTCCTTACATCATACTCTGAAATGTGTTGCGCCAATCCCCTGATCATGATGGTGTTGTTCGGCGGCTGGCTTTTGTACCCAATAATTTCGGACCCGCTAGCTCCGATGAGCGCCCCGTTTTGGCTCCTCTCACTGTCAAAATCATAATTCTCATTAAGTATACATTGCCAGACAATATTCCAAAGCCATTCCGAAAAACCTATACCTATCACTGTCTCTATCGTCGTCGCGGTATCTGTCTCTGTCGCGGCCCTTTCGGTCTTCGGATTTTCTTTCCCATCGAGAGCCGCTGCTCCTCGATCTCCTTCTGGACCGGTGATCCCTGTCGCGGTGCCTGTGATACCTGCTGCTTCTGTCTCTCTCGCGCTCCCTCTCTCGGTAATCCGGGCTGCGCGACTTCGTTTTTCTGTCTCTCTGACCGTCCCAAAACTCCCTGTCTCGGGGGTGCTCCCAGTCGCTGTCGTAGTCGCTCTCCCTCCTTTCCGAGCAATCATGACTGTCTGCAAACAACAAGAAAGACATTAAAGTTTCGCCTTTGTCCAGGCGTCCTCATTACAGGGACAGGAGATACAAATTAACAGCAACTTCATGTAAGATTTTCTACCTTAAATAGGATTTATGGTTGCTCTTTACTTCACAAAAAATAGTAACTTTGTTGTCGCCGAAATGCGAGGAGTAAAAATGAAAATGTGGGAGTTGAATAATAATCATTGTGGGGGGTTAAAAAAAAATGAAACCAATCGATAAATTATCGTTTTTTATCATAAAAACATTGATTGCAGTTTTTCATAAAAATGCACCCCTTTCGAGTAATAGCGCAAGGAAAAGTGTGATATTTGCAAAAAAAAATTAAGTTTTTAAATTTTTTTTAAATTTACTGAAAATCTGTTAGTATTACAATAAAATTATATATTACTTATATGAAGTATTTTAGTTGACAAATGAAGTGGTTTTTGTTTAATTTTTGTACGATTAATATTAAAAGGAGATATGACATGGCAAAAATGGTTGCTTAACGAAAAATGAAGAAACCGGATCGTTCTGGCGTAAATATCTCGAAGAATATAACTGTTACAAAAAAAATGATTCCCATCATTTTGCAAGATGACAAAATCGGGAAAATTTTGAGACCAACCAGAACCGTTTGAAATAAGAATAAAAAAGTTATGGGCAAAATAATTTTTTTTCAAAATTTTAAATGCCAATTTTTTAGCGTCACATGGGCTAAGGTGCTTGAAAAAAAATCCTTTGGTGAAAAGTCAGAACACTTCGTCCTAAATATGTCCAGCCATTTTTGGCCCTATCGGGTAAATATTGTTTGTTTATTGTGTATTGTTAAAGTTGGGTAAAATCGTGTATTTTTTAAAACATTTTCAGTTTTTGGCCAGCAGCGTGAGCATTATTTATTTCAAACAGCCAAATTTTTCAGCATTTATTCCGGGATAGTTGTATTTCAATTTTTGGTTATAATTTTTCATCTGTAGGCAAATTTGTCCGTTTAAAATTGCCTATTTTATGTTTATAACGGTAAATGCTCTTTTTTGTCGGGCGAAATAAAAAAAAATTGGCCCATCCAATTCAAATGTTGCATATGACATGAAATTTCGGCGATAACCTTAGCTTTAAAATGGTTCCTGGTACATCTCGTTATCATTAGCCGAAAAAAAGTTATGGCCAAAAAACCTTTTTTTTCCATCAATCACATAAAATTTTTATAGTTAATCCATTGGGACCCTCTATTTATAAGTTTTATGAACATTTTGGAGCTTTGCCCAGTTTACTCGGATACTTGACACCTTTTTTGATAAATTACAAAAAAATTTAAGTTGATCTGAGTGGTCTCGAATTAGTCCTTCATTTTACTAAAAAATGTACTTCCTTTACTGGAGTATCAATCGCGAAATTGAATTGAATTCAATGAATACAAAAATATTTTATAAATGTTGCTATAAAAAAACTTGCAGAAATGTATTTTTTAGTGCGAAGTTCTTGTTTTTTTCTAAATAAATGTGAAACTTACTTCATCTTATACAAATTATCGAAAGTGAAAAAAATTTTGGGAAAAACCAAGTTGAATCTGAGTCAGTTTCACAGCATTTGGAAAGAGTACCTACAAGAACTTCACTTTGTTACTTTACTGAAACTAAACTAAAAAATTTTAAACTTTAAGGTTTCCCTTCAATCCAAATATTTGATGGAAAAATCGAAAACTTAACCTTCAAGTACACAAACTACACCAAGAATACTGATATTGCATTCTTTATTCTTTCTTACAACTATAGCAGTGGCGTATCCAGCAATATATTTCTAAGGGAGATGAAAATTGTGGAGGGGATTTTTGTAATTATCTGACTTCTGGGGCATCAATGCCCCATACTTTTCCAGGGAGCTACAGAGGGAAGATCCCCCTTTTCGTTGTAGTGGTGCTCGTTTGACAGAAAAATAATTCAACTCGATACATATGAAATATAAATGCCTTGTTCAATATGATACCACGTGTTTTTCGAAAAGTTGTCTACGTAATATGGGTTGGCAACGAGGCCCCTTACCAGAATCTACGTCAATGAATTTTTGAGCTGACTCCCACAATGCATGATAATTGCTCCAAATTGTAGTAATTTCTTCTTCCTTCCACGGTTCGTGAGAAGATACAGTAAAAGTCAGTTCGTCTGCTAGGATGGGAATCTCATAATTCCCGCTTCTAGGAGCCTTGTACATTTTTTCTTTTTTCCTCGAATAAAAACAGGCGAACGTACACTACACCGCTAATGGTAAATGAAAAGTTGAATACTATCCAAAAAATTCACCAACTATCCTCAGAAAGTGGAGGGAATGAAATCAAACACGCGGCTCGTGGTCGTAGAGGAAACAGAAAAGGCAGCTTCGACTTGTCGTTTGTCGAACAAGGAACAAGGTTTTTGACTTTTGATGGGGGATACTAATTTCTTTGAGGTCCGAATTCACCAAAAACGGAAACTGAGTTAAGTTGAAACTCTAGTTGGCGTCCAAGAAGAAGAATCTGACAGAAAGTACATGCAAATAGGTGAAAATCGTCAACCGCTAGATGGCGATGCTGAATCCAAGATGGCTTCACTTTGGGGTGAAATACAATTTTTTCTTGGCAGTTATTCTACTGACTATGGCTGGATTCAGACAGATCCGAAATCCGATCGTACGACGATCAGATAGCTTTCTGATCGTCGTACGATCGGATTTCGGATCTGTCTGAATCCAGCCTAATTGTGAGATAGTGTGAAAGGGTAAAAAACAGGCTAGAAAACTATGATTTATTTACATAAATATAATGATACTTTACTTTAACTATATATTAATAAATATTATATTATAAAGTCTTGAAAATGGCTTCAAAGTGGGAACTGAAACGTCCACTAAACTTTATTTTCAGATGCTCTAGAAAGTGGGGGCTACTTACAAACATATTTTTAGTTATTGGTTTACTAATTTTCAATGTATTTTTCCTCCTGAGACAAAGCTTTTTGTCGTTAATGGGGAATTTATGTAGGGAAATAGTACTAGTATTATATTTTTTTGGATTGAGGTGGCCTTTACTTGATGGAAATCCATAATTATTACGCTATGAGGTAGACACGATTAAATTTCCACAAAATTTATTTTCTTCGCGACATGTTTCGATACACTGTATCTTTATCAAGCGAATGTTTCTAAACACAGTGTTTAGAAACATTCGCTTGATAAAGATACAGTGTATCGAAACATGTCGCGAAGACAATAAATTTTGTGGAAATTTAATCGTGTCTACCTTATAGCGTAACTAGTATTATATAATGAGCACTGAGACACCGAGCACATTTTTCTCGATTTTGTAGGAATACTTCAATGAATTCGCTGCATTTCGGTTTGTAAACCACAACAACACTTCATATCTATTTCACTCTTCGCACTTCTGTAGTGTATTAAGTTTTAAATTTTTCCAAAATAATAATTTTAAATCCAACACATATAAGACTCCATAGAATTAATATTTGTTGTTCACCTTCCGGTTAGTTAAAAAAATATATATAGATGGCGATCACTTCGAAGTTATAGGCTATTCCGTCAGCCTTCTTCTTCAGATTCAGGGCCGGGATTATGAAAATCCGATACGAACCGAAACCGCCATGTTTTCGAGTAATCGGAATTCGAATCGTATCAAAGTTTCCGAAGTTCGGATGTGCCATTATATGTTCGTCTGCAGCGTTGCCGATTGGTAGTAATTGCCCAAATTACGGGTATTTTGGAGTTGTGTGGGTCTTTTGCTGGTATTTGGATTTTGCGGGTGAAATGGGGGCAATTTTTAGATCTCGACAAAATGTAAAAAAACGTTTTCATGAAAGGTTATAAGGACACAGCAACACTGTACTTTGCCTTTAGAAGAGGAATGGAATTACATTGGAAATTGGGATTTCAAGATAAGCGATACGCCCTCTGGTGCTGGTGAAAAGTTATTAGTTGAAGAATTGGTTAAAATTGCGCCGCGATATTTTGAAATATGATTAAAATTCTTACTAATGTTTATAATTCATAGTTAACGTTCACATAAAAAGTAAAAAGCTCTAAAAACTGTAGTAGTTGCTCACAAAATTGTACGGTTTATCATTTTTAAACAATGCCAAAGTCCTAACATTAAAAAGCAATAGTTGTCAAAGTGGTGCTTATTAGTTAAAGTATAATAGGGCTATACTATTTATCGTTGTTAACTATTTATGTTTTTGTAAGGATCTTCAAATGAGTTGGAAAAATTAAAATAAAGACCAATAAAAAAATTAAAGTATTTTATTTCTCGATAAGTATCGCAAACTATAACTAAAACTAAATATCAATATTTGAAATGACAAAAAAATTAAATTCTGAAATATCTGTCAACAACACTTTGTCTTGCTAACATGCCTTCATGCACCATATTGTTTATATCTATGTTAGCAGGTGGCTGATCATCCATTGGTGCAACTTCAGCTGGTACAGGAATATTATTTTCTATACATATATTATGTAATTTAGAAAATGTTTTAATGATTTTTGTGACAAAATGTGGATCGTATTTTGCTGTTCTTTCTTTCAAGATACTTCTGAAATGCATCTTCAGGACTCCTATTGATCTTTCAACAATATTTCTCGCTCTTATGTGAGCATTATTGTACCTGGATTCAGGACTTCCGTTGGGAGGGTTTCGAAACGGTGTCATCAAGATTCTGCTCTGAGGATATCCTGAGTCACCTATGAGCCAAGCCCGTTATCCATATTCCATGTTTTTATTTGGGAATTACTCCATATAAAAGAGTCATGGGTGGCTCCGCCATAGTTTGCAAATAAATTTGTTATCTTCATGTCGGCATTGACAATAATTTTACAGTTGACCGAATGAAAACCTGGAAAAACAAAACATATTGTTAGCTAGTGGGTAAACGTATTGCTTATTAATATATTCTTTATAGGCATAGTGAGTTATGGAATAGATATTTGGGCATATACTATGCTTTTGCACACAACAGACTTTTCCTTCAAAAATTTGATTTGAAGAAATAAATTCTGAACATCAAGCAAAATGAGTAAAGTTTTCAATTAATTACTTCTATCTTCATCCCAAAATATATCACATAGAAAGTAAATATGCAAAAACCCTGATAATTACCCTTTCTGTTGAAAAAATTATGTTCGTCCTCTACAGAAGGTTTCAAAATTGCTACATGTGTCCCATCAATAATAGCCCCTTTTGTTCCAGGAAATCCAAACTTTTCAAAAAATTGAACTTTATAAGTATTCCTTGTCTGTCTATCTGTTGGAAATTTAATAAATCTCCCAACCAACTGTTCAGATATAACATCGGTAATTTCATGATACTGATGCTTGACTCATACCAAAATTATATTCTTCTCCAAGTCCTCGCTGATATGCCCCAGTAGCATAAAAACGCAAAGCAACAAGTAACTTTTGCATTATTGTGATTCCTCTTACATTACGGTGCTCTGTCAAATGAGGCTGTATTAATTGTACGAGTTCTTGCACTGAATCTTTATTCAATCGAAATAATTCGAGAAATCTTGCATCAGCAAGTAAAAAAGGGTTGTGAGAGTCTCTCAAAACTCTCCTCATATCAATCAAATCTCGGTTCTGGCGACGTCTTTCATTATTTCGACGAACATCTCTTACAATGGGAAGCATTTTAGTTGCTTAACCCGGATAACCTTCTTTTCTCTGAAATAAAAAGTACAAATTATTTTTCAACACACTTTCCATAACCCTGTTACGACTTACACTTTTCCAAATTCTGTGATTGACAATAACGTTGCGGGCTATTACGAAAATACTTAGCAAATACTAATCACAGACAAAAGACTATGGTTGTGTAGTTTCCTCAAGTAGGTATAATATCTCCCATGGTAAGATATAAGATATCTTATTTATATCCATACTGAATACGACTTCCCATGATACGAGCAATCATTGTCGGTCACATTAATTCAAAATCACCACTCAAACTGTAAACTAAGATGTCTATATCTGTAAACAATTGTTTCTGAAAGAAATTTCACAGTGCAAACCTAACCTCAAAATTGATCCGGAACACATTCGATACCTCCCTAGGTCTCGGAAGTTTTCCCACTTTTTCAAGACGTATCGGATGAATTAACTTGAAAAACATGGCTGTTTCGTTTCGATTCGTAATCTCGCCGCTTGGTTTATAATGGTTACGACCTTACGAACCGTATTTCGGTTCGTATCGTATACTCGAAACGAATCGGAATTTCATAATCCCGGCCCAGTTGCAGTTTAAAGTCGGTTTTAATGGTCCTTGAGCGAGAGCGCATACATTTCGAATCACATGTCAAAGCCACTGCTGTGTAGTGGTGACCCAACTTCAGGAAGGGCAAGAGAGAATGTAGGGTAGATTAGCCAGTAGTCAGCCATTTAAGCAATATATCATTTTGCGATTAAGATAAAAAAAAACTAGAAGGAAAGTTAGCGAAAATTCTGCACAGTAAAATATCTTGAGGTTTTCTCTGTAAGATAGATAATCTAATTTTCATTAATTCGTTACATTTAAATTGATATTAAACTTTTTCTGAAAATACTCGAAAAATCCTATAGTCAGCCGTTAAGATTCTAACTTCAGCCACCATGTATCCAGTTGTCAGCCACGACAACTGAAGGGTGAAATGATATACCTAGTGGGATTGAGTGATTCTTCTGGATAGTTATGCACCTCATGACTTCTGTATCTTCCCATTTTTCTGGTTAGGGAAACGAATAAAAATAATGAAAACTTTGCAGTTTGAAGGTGTCAAGTGGCTGAGAACTGGAATATTGTGACCTGGAGTCAGCCATCAACTAGCCTATAGAAATTTTATGGGGCTGACTACTGGTAAATTATGAAATAATCCATTATTTTGAAACTTAACATGCAAAGGGAAGGCGCCTGTATTTTTATCATGCATAGGGTTCATATTTGAAATTTTCATCATCCTTCCTAAAGTCAGCCACCTGGCTGTCTTCAGGAATTCTGGCAATTTTATGAACCAGTTCTCAGCCACCAAAAAATTTCGATGAAAAATGCCTATTTCAACCCCAAAAGCCCAGACAACGTGTTCAATATACATTTAGATAATAATTAAAAAAATTAACTTTCTTATATTTATATTATTATAATTGTCAGCCGTCACAGCACACTATATTTCACATGCACGCCATTACTATGTGTTTGAGGTTACATTAGAATCATTTACGCGGTTACCGCCAAAAGGGTGGCTGAGTTCAGGAAGCGCATAATGAACTTTTTTATGTCAGACATTCACCTATTATTGAATTGAGAATGCCTGAGTGGCTGACCACTGGAAGTGGCTGGGATTAGGCGCATTTACCCTATATAGGCTTCTGATAGGAATGACCAAGAATAGAACAGAAGTATTGGCTTTGATATCCGTTTCATAATTCATATGATATTAAAATATTAAATAAAATACCTTGGTAATGAAGTTTTGGTGACAGATGACTACTGACAAATTGGTATCCAAACCACATTTTGCCGTGAAATTATTTCAAACGATTCGCAACGTTACATTTTCCGTTGAGAACATATCATATTGATGTCACCCCTGTCAAATATTGTAGGTATTCCAAAACCACCCCAACAAAAAAGTTCAAGAGTGGGGGATGATTCGAGTATAACTGATGGGGTTATATATCTGTCATCTGTCCATTAGTTGAATTCTACTCAAAAAAACTGATACAGTCGAATTGAAAAGATCTGCTGATGACAGTAAATAGCACAATACTAAAAAACTTCATACTTTGAAATAAGAAGTCTAGAATCCCTCTTTTAAAATTTGAAATAAACTTGGTGGGATGAATCAAGCTTCGAATTGCACTACCAGATGACACTGTATGCTCATTAATGAAAGCTGGAATGAAGCAGAGTTCATGTAGGCACGATGTTCGGAAAGAAATTGCAATTTCAATGAGATGGAGATCGAACACTGGAATATCATTGGCGATTTTTCAGTTACATCCTTTTTTATTCGGACGAATTTCGCAAATTTCGTTCGTGAATTTTCAAAGATAGAGAAACAACTGCGAAAACATTTTTTCAAGAGCACAGGACTATCCTCGGGACTATATCATGAGTTCATAGTACCAAATCAGCAAGCAAAAAGCAAATTACAGAAATTAGAAGCGTTAAAGAAGAATAACATTTTCATCAACCCATTTTTGATTCTCATAACAATGACGAAAACATGGAGACGCATGGTACAGATAGGGGTTGAGAGCAATGGTAGTCAGGGCAGGGGCGTCCCTAAGAGAGGGGGAGGGAAATCAATTCTCTCTCATAATTCTGCCTCAACCGAGGTCTCAACATATATTTTGATTCAGATGAAAGAAAGCCAATAAAAATTATTCAAACCTGAAACGCCTCCCTCAGAAATAGATTCCTGGATACGCCCCTGCCGTCAGGTCGATGCGGGAGTTACAAATCAGAAATTGTGGTGACCAAAAAGAAAGTTCAGTCAGCACCAGAAAGTCAAGTTGTTTTGGAAAGTATATTTTTCCGAATTCAAAAACGAGCATCTGAAGCTCACACTTCAAGTTTTGGTCATTCACGAATTCTCATTCTAACTATTGGCAACACTGCGCATGAGTGAGTAGCTCAGACTGCTTTCAGTTCACTTGTCTTGGATAAGCGTAGCGCGTAGCCTTTTAGGGCCGTCACTGGCGTGACTTTCGGTTTATAGGTTGTGTAGTTGTTTTGATGAAAAGTACCTATACAATAATCTTTCTTGGTGTGTGGTAAAACAACAACAACTGCATGTGCTTATATGCTGAAATGGAATAGTAAACGTGTTTGATGTGAATCATTTTAAAATCGTAGGTACGTATTATAGATACCAGCAAGCATATGTAAGTAGGCCCATGAGTTTTCAACAGAAATTTTGAATGATAATCTACATCTCAATAAACAATCGGGTACCTTCTGTAGGTGCACTTCATCTCGAATGCATTTGGTATACAGTTCCACAATCATGATTTTAAATTAGCGTGTTTCTATTTCGAGAAAATAATTATTAGCACCCCTAGGGGTGAGGCTAGCCGCGCTGTAATCCACCGGGGGGAGAGAGTTACGCAATCAATATTCCTTCACTTCGACAACCCACGACTGAGATCGTCGAAATTCAAGGAGATTTCCTGAGCTTAGACCCCCAAAACTAGATTTCTGTCTACGCCACTGTGAAGGATGTCAATGATAAACCCGGTAAAGCAACAGAAGTTGATTTGATTCAATTTCATAAGTACCCAGAGCATATTGGATCAAGAAAAATATTTTTGATCGATAAAAAATTCATCGAATTCCTGTTAGGTTGAAAAAAATGTTTTCTGTAGACTGTAAAGTTTCCAAAATTGAACTTGTAGAGAAACATGTTTGAACTGAGAATTGCTTGGAAGGCATCTAGAGATCTAGAATGAGACATTTTTCATGATTTCATAGGTCGAAAAATTAATTTCTAGATCTCTCACACGTAGTTATTCCTACTGTTAATTTTATCAATGATCTTCGAAGAAAATATATCTATCTATCATTAAAAGGTAACCCGATATTAATTAAAATATCAGTTATTAGAGAAATGACTCTCGAAATAACCATTCGTTCAAATTGGCCCCCGCTTCCGCTTCAAATGCCCCCCCTCATCATCATTCGCCCCTCCCACCGCCAATAGCGTTTCTCGTTTCGATATACACATGCAAGCGACATGTAGTTACCTACTAATCTCCATTGACAATGAAGACATGAACTTCATTGTATATCAATCAAGTGATCTTCTATCACAAACTCCGATAAAGGAACTTTTTCATAACATATCTTCATCAAATCAGGGTTGATACTGAATGAATATCCAATTTCATCAAGGTTGAATAATAATAGGGGAGCCCAAGCGGAGATTTCGGAATTTACTAAAGCGCGGCAGATTAATATACAGGGGGATACTTTGTACCCGGTTAGGGTACAAAATTCTTGAGCTCATCAGATTAAGGTAGGGTGAGTTGATTACATCCTGAAACGTGTATATTCCACTAATCTTACAATTCGAGAGTGACCTAAAGAAGGGGGAGGGCTACAAAGTTGTAAAAAAAACGTCATCTCGACATTCCCGAGCGTGGCTAATTCTATTTTTATTCTGAAGGGAATAATTCAAGAATTGCAAAAAAAATATAATCTGACGATTTCCACAAGCCGAAATTATAAAAATTCATGGATAAAATTTTATGCGTGCAGCTACGTGATGCTGGTATTCCGCTCTCTATGTTTCTATTTCTCTCTCACTCTTTCTCTATCTATTGCTCTCTCACTCCGTTCCCACTCTGGTTTCTGTTGCCATGATGCCATGACAGTTGATCACACAGGTCACCCAGACTCGTTGGTGGCATGATATTGTTTACAACGAATATCCAAAGTTTTAAAATTTTTAAAATTTAATTGCTCGTAATGATTCTCTTATAAATACAAGTATTCTACTAAAAAAGCATACACTTTTTTATTTGCATGCTTTTTCCTGAGATTTTCAATTGATTGAGTTAAATGATTTGAAAAATTTCAAATTCGCAGATTATGATACTGCAACGTCTAGGGCGTAAAGCTGAACCATATATATCTTAATCTGACGCGCTTGTGTATTTCAAAATGACGATTTTTTTTTCACATTCATATAACGGCCGCGAGTCTGCTTCACATCCAAAACGTCAGATCATTATATGAGAGCTTTTTTTAGGTTCACTCAAAAAAATAAAAAATCATTGATTTTTTTTAAAAAATCACGATTTATTTGATTTTTTAAATTTGAATATAAAATTTTAACATTTTGATTGTTCGAAATTATTGTTGATTATTTTAATGTATGTCTAAAAATTTTAATACAATTTGCGGCTCAAAAACTTGTGACAACGCATTTGTCGCGCTTCTTGCAAGAAAAACAAGCCTCGACAGGAATATTCTTGCAAAAAGCACAACAAACGCATTCGTGTTCGTGCCTCACTCGGCACTGTATAGCGAGTGTATAGGACAGGAGGAAAACAAATCGCGACAAGAATTTTCTTGCAAGAAGCGCGACAAATGCGTTGGCACAAGTTTTTGAGCCGCAAATTGTATTGAAATTTTTAGACATACATTAAAATAATCGACAATAATTTCAAAGAATCAAAATGGTCAAATTTTATATTCAAATTTAAAAAATCAAAAGAAATCAAATAAATCGTGATTTTTTTTCAAAAATCAATGATTTTTGATTTTTTTAATAAAAATCAAATTTTACCTCACCCTGAAAGACACACATGCATTATTGTAAGCTGTTTCCATATAGTAAGTATTACGGCAGTATTTTTTGTATAAGATGAAATTTGTTAAGTTGGTGTTTTTCTGCGTAGCTTTTATTGGAAGGTCTCTAGGGACTCAAAATTTCTTGAAAAACGATAAGAGAATCTCGAAGAACAGTTCGTCTATTTCATTTTCGCACGGAATAGATGACGTATTGCTAACTGCGAAACAAGCAGTAATCTGAAAGCTACAGGCAGTTAGTTCACTGTGCATCCGGCTGTTGGACGAATTTTCGTGTCAAGTTGGATGGACGTCAAACATGACAGAAAAAAGGCCTTTATTATAACATTTTATGAACAAAAAATGCTGGGGACTTCTCAATAATTGGGCCAATCAATTCACGGTGCAGGTAAAGTGAGACCTGCTCTTGAATGGATCGTCCAAATTTATAAATTTGATGATAGATATTTTTCCCGAATTTTTTTGATTTTCTCTATAAATCGGTTACTCAGTTCTAGGATACGCACAACAGTGGTGTTATGGACCAAAACAGCTGCCTGGTACTAGTTTGTTTTTTCCAAAATTTTGTGTTGTTTGTTTTGACCAAAAATTCCGGGACTATTTAATTAGAAATTTTGGTGGCAACATCGGGCACAGAACACAAAATTTCAGTTGCGGAATATCAAGTCAGCCTTTTTCATGAATAAAATAAATATTTGCTGGGAAAAGTGTTGAGAGAAAGTGGTCTGAGTTGTGGAAGTGACAATTTGATGGAAAAATTTGTACTTCATGTAACCCTTTAACGAACCTCAATGGACAATAACTTCAAAATGAAGGATCGGAGCTGCTTTTTTCAGATTCGTGTTCTACAATTCAACATACGTAAGTAAAACCAAATTATTTTGAAACTGGATGCTGTGAATCTTTACCGAATATTTTGGCTGCTCTTATTGCTTTTCTCATGGTAAAACGCTAGTATAGAAGGCTTTTGCAAACCAAGTGCATATTTTTCATTCTTGTACCTCGATCGTCACCAATAAACACTCGGAAAAACGCTAGTATCAAGAGAATGGGAAAAATTGTATTTAATTCGACGTATACAGAAAAAATATACTGTCAATATGTTCGTGCGACGTCCAAAAAAGGCGGGATTATAATTTCTTGTTCTTGATAGAATTGATATAGGTATAGGTACATAGCTCGGTACGTTACTTTTGAAAAATTGTCCAAATAAAATAATGAAATAACCTCAGAAATAACTTGACAATGACCAATGATATTCTGGGATTACAATTTCACCTCGTTTTATTGTCAATTTACCTCCGAAAATCGTACCTATCAATTCGACCTAAACCAACATTGTATTATTTGATCAAAGATTTGAAGATGCAGAAATACCTATGGAGCAATAAGAAACAGCTGGATTCAGAAGATATTTTTTCTTAGTTAAATCGACTGAAAACCATGATTTCATAGAATCCCTTATTGGACAGTGGGCTCCACAGTTATAGTGGGTGTTTGAAATTCTTGTATCATATTAAATTTGATAGGTAGGTGAACCCCTTACGGTTACATTCAGTAAAACATCAAATAATAATGAGACAAGAACTAAAACAAGATGTGAAACAGATGAATTTCAACACCCTAATGTTTTCATCGAAAAAAATCTTCAAATCAGTTCACCTACATCACAGAACTCACAGTCATAGAACATGTTTGTGTTCTAATTAGAAGAATTGGAAATATTGAATGAGGAATACTGCAATCATTGCAGTTTTTCAATCAAAATATCACGAACAAATTCCAAATTCGTTGAAGTTCTCACGAGAATTTCAACAAGCTATAGGCAGAAATGAAACTTAGTTTATAGCAGCCTTCCAATGGCATATTGCGTGAAGTGCTCAAAATAACTGAAATATTGACTCACATGACTTTTTGTGATAGTTGGGCGACCTATAGCCATTATGCCTTCTATTGTAGTTTGGTGATCTCGAACCTGATCTGCTCCTGTGTCTGTAATCTGGAGAATCTCTTCTGTATGATTCCGGGGAAATGCTCATACTCCTCCCACGAGGTGAATAGTCTCGCGATCTTTCCATTTTTCGATATAGTTTATTGATAATTCACACAAAACAGTTCAAAAATACTTTCAACAAAAATAAACCGCTTGCGTGTTTTCCTCCTCAGCTGAATAAAAACTTCGAAGTCACTTCGTTTCTAAATCTAATATGGCGATTGTTCCCGCACATCAAGTGGCACTGGCCGAACATCTCCAGTGGATTCACACGATCCTCTGCATATTTCTCAAATACTTGACTGGAATTTCTTTAACTTTGAAAACAAACACTTTTGTGCCACTTTGTCCAGAATTTCTAGACGGAAACAAACCACGGACAATCAACTATTCGACGAACAAGATGGAAAAGCGAAATGTGACGAACATCGAACAAAAGCGCCTGCGTTGGTACGTTGATCCCAGAATACTGTTAACCTGAATTGTGTGACCAAGAAATAAATGGAGATAGTTATGTGCCCACAGGTAGAATATTACTTTACCCGACAGCAGGTAAAATGATCATTCCAAATTACAATAATTTATTGAGCAAATTTTCTTATGTCAAATAATCTTTAATAAAATAACAAATTTATTTATGGCGATCTGTTCATTCTCTTATACTATCAATCTATCAAATGGCATTATGAAACTTATATGCTCGATGCATAAGAGCTAGTTATCATTCTAGAGTATTTATTGATTGGTTCCTGTATATTTATCGGAGTTGCCAGATTTCCAAACGGTACGGCGATTTGCGACATGAATTATTAGTACACTTATCTGTTCGAGATGAATCATCACAAGATTATGCATTTCAATACAAATTTTCAATACGATATAATACAGAGATGATCAGAACTGAAGTTGGTAGCATCGTCATGAGTTGGTTAAGTACCTATTCTTTTACCAAGTATCTACCCCAATAACAATTTAACAATTTATTGGTGGATGTTAATCGTTTAATTTGGGGTGAGGTTCCATTCTTGGGTTCCTCCTCAATAATAATTATACCAACCTGTGCAATGTGCAGATCATATCAAATATAATTTTTGCTTCAGATCAAAAAAACTGGTTGATTCCAAAAAAAACGGCGATTTGTGACATGAATTGTGCACTAATTTTCCGTTGAGATCAATCGTTACAAGATTATGCATTTTGATAGAAATTTTGAATACAAAAATGATCAGAACTGAAGTTGGTAGCATCGTCATGATTTGGTTAAGTACCTATTCATTTACCAAGTATCTACTCCAATAACTAGTTATTGGTGTATGTTAATGGTTCATTTGGGATAAGGTTCCATCCTTGGGTTACCCCTCAATAATAATTATGCCAACCTGAAGAAAACTGTTGAGTCTGAAGTGCAGATCATATCAAATAAATTGTCTGCTCCAGGATACCGAAAAAAGCTGGTCAATTTCGAAATATACATATCTTCATTTCATGTTCCAGAGTTATTGACTTCGATTTTTTTACAGAATTGAAAACATATAACAGATGTTTTCAAGATATGATAATTCCCCTTTTTGTGATATTTTTATTGTGCAGTAACATTACTGTTCCTGTTCGATTTACCAACGAAGTCCTAATGGAAAATTGTTTTGCTCACGCAACGAAAAAATACCTCTGATGTTATATACATTGCTGAACCCAGAGACTACTACAAATGGGACTACTACAATTTACGGAATTCCTGATTAACCTCTCCATGGAGGTTTTCTTCACTAATGAAAATATTTGAAATTCGACTTTGCAGTTGGTTTTTGCTGAAACAGATTTGAATGAAACTTGAAATAAATTATCATAATTAGGAACTTAGGTATTTTCGTGGAGAGAATGAAGTTTGATGAATAATTTTTCACCTTTTCCTCCGAATAAAAAATTAGACATTACAAATGAATGAATGTCACCGAAATGTCAATTGAAACTGATGACAGGCTTGTCACGAATTGAATATTCCGAAAAAGTCTGAAGATTCTACTAATATTATCCAGTAATTTATCCATTTTCCTACTGGAGAGCTCAGGAGATAATTTTTCCCTGAGCGAAACGAGATCTTCTATGGGTTGGAATGAAATAATTTCTTGGTGACAGATTTTTTCTATAAATAACTCTCTAGTTTGCTTTTTGTAGATATGTTTCCTATGTTTGCTATCTATTTGATTCAATTTTCGTATGCTGGGTATACAAATTGAGCAAGAGAAAGTGATTTCTATGCAATCCAGTGCCTGTCGTTGCCGTATAGGCCGGGGAGTACTTGTTTTAGATGGACTCTTTCTTCCTTTTAGTGAATGAATCAAATGTTTTTGAATGATTTACACGTACCTATCAAAAGAGAGTGTTTTTAATTTGTTTTCATTTCAGTTCTTTCATAGAATTTCTGATTTATAATTGTTGATTCCGAGAAGAAAGTAAAAAAATAATTCATCATAAATTTTCATACAGCTTGGCTACTCTTACAGAAATTAAAAATTATTAAGATTTCGTTCAAATTTTTTTAGGTTTTTAGAGGAAAAGAGTGTGGCAATAGCTGAAAATGTGGGAAAAAAATATGAAAAGTGGCTGGGGTATTCTTATACAACCTAGCTACTTTTCAGTCTTTGTACAGGTGGCAACAGGGCAAGACCGCGCCTGCGCTGTCATATTGTTGGTAGAATTCGAATTCGAGCTCTTTCTGGCAAGGTGCAATGTTGTTATCAGAACGTATTTCGAAATATTTCATTTGAACAGAATGTTCAAGTGCTGCGAACTGAATCACAATTCGCCAATGATATTTTTTTCGTTACAAAAAAGTTCCAGGCTATTTATATAACGCATTGGTAGATTGATAGTGAACAATCATGCAACAATGCAATTACTAATAAACGAGATGAATTTGGAGGTTGTGGGAAGAAGCGCTGCCATTTGTTTCATATGTGTTATTCACATTTCCATTGTCCAAAGATATCTTCCTCTAATATCTACACACAAAAATAACAAAACGATTGTCAGAGACAATATTATCTTCATAAATCATTATTCAGCATTCTATTCTTGATATACTACCAAACCAACTACCATTGCCTACCTGATCCATGCTTACACATGACCCAGCGTTGCCAATCTGATTTTTTTTGTTCTAAACTTGTTCGTCCCATTAACCAGCTGACGAACGTCAACCCTCAGAAGTCGAAACTTGTGCGAGCAATGGATTAACGAGGCCTCACCTTTCAACTTGCGATCACCCAGTACGGTGGCCTTCCGCTTGAAATGCAGATGTGCTAACCTCTACACTACCGAGACCAATACTCTGATAAAGAGATATTTTGACAACCTACATATTTTTCCGGAATTTCAGTAGGTAGTTGTCTTTCATACATAAAAATCAAAGAACGGTGCGTTAAAAATACCACAAAATTTTTTCAGGTTTTTGTGATTAGTTAGTAATCTTTATGTTGATGATTCAGAACTACACCTATAGCAGAGAAGTTGTGGATTCCACCATACAGAGGAGACTTCATGTTGTGCACTCAATGTGCTTCCCACCACTTTGGCTTCAGGCTCAGGCAAATTCAAAATTTCTATTCGGTTACGGTTTTTATAAAAAAGAGCCCTTCTTGTCATGATCATACCTTCTAGTGGAATAATTTTCATGCCATACGAATGAAGTTTAGACTGATGTAGAATTTGTATGCCGAACTTCAACCAATAATGAAAAGTTATATCCAATACCAATAACAAGCAATTAATTTTTTCGGTTCGGCTCGTGGTATTCAAAAATAATAGAAATATGGGTCCAGTTTCGGTCCTTAAAAAAAAAATCAGTCCACAAACGGTCCGGGGCCTGATCAGGGCTACATGTATTTTCGAGTTAAAATTTATACAATATTTATATTGTGCCGCTGTTCAACACATCTATTTTAGACTGGAAAATGAGCCACAGGTGATTATTTCAATGTTATCCTCCAATCGTACAAATTTAATAAATTTCGTTATTATATAAATGCTGCCTAAGTTGGCTTCCTTTGGTTGCTCCATGATATCTAATATCTAACCGAAACTGACAAGGTTAGTGTTTAAAAAAAAGCCGATTGATTACTTCAGCCAATGAGAACGAGAGTACGCTAATAGACCGCGGGCATATCTGACAGACGCAGTTGTCAATCCAGCCTGTTGGACAAACAAATCTGATTTACCTACGCTAAGTGTGTGTTTATGTCATATTTCAAAATCTTTTTCTCAATAATGCCTCAATATATTGTGCGATTGTGAAATGTGGAAGTAGAAGCGACGGAGATGTTTTATTCCATCGATTCCCTTCTGTTTTCGACAACAGAAAAAAGATTAATCCTCTTGCTGAAAAGAGACGTGAATTGTGGATTCAAGCAACAAGAAGAGCAGATTTAACTTCTGATGAGTTGAAATGGGCAACGGTGTGTTCGAAACATTTTGTAGATGGTATTTTCAAAGAATCTTAATAAGAAATAATCACTTCAGTCATCTCACATACAATCTCTTTGTAAGCAGGAAGAATAATGAATATGGATTGCAATACATATAGATTTATATATGTTAGGTACACTAAGATACCCATAATTATGGTAAATCCGTAATTTCTTCATAATTACAGTCATAATCTCATTAAATTACCATTGTTGCTTATGGAAGTACGGTTTGTTTGTCCAGCAGGCTGATTGACTGTTGTCTTGTGATTTCACATGCCCGCGGTCATGTCTATGGAACGTTTTCTTTAGCGCCGTATTCCAATTATTGCTATTTAAGGTTTGGGCTTTGACTATTAGTTTTCAGTGTTTTTCACTTTTTGTGTGAACTTTATCCACGAATTGCGTTAGATGAACACTATTAATAATTTCAATCATATTCCAACATTTCACAATAATTTCGCTGGACCAAGGCTTCAACTAATGAGCGCCACTTTGATATTTGATATTGTTTGAAACTTTTAACCAGAGGTCCTATCGCTGATCTTGAAGTCCTAATAATCTAGCGCCGCTGAAATATGAAAGATCCATTCACTGACGTTTGATACCCCGGGCACAGCATAGGTTACTATTGTTACCTATGCTGTGCCCCGGGACTGAGAGTTGACATAATATGACAAGGCCCGTCAATCCACAGAACACATTTAGGGTATGGTCCGAAAGTTTTGCCAACTAACCGCTACTGTCATATGTCAAAAAAGTGGAGACTTGGAATGCGGTTTCCTGAAAGATGGTTAACCACTGTCACTGTCAAATATTGGGCGATCACCAATTGTTAACGAAATCTTGGTCATGCGGTCCGAAACTAACCAACTGCTGTCATTTTCCTGAAAAATAGATGACATTCGAGGTAGAGTTTTCTGAAAAATCGTTGACAGAATGTCAACCTAGTCACCGATCTGAGATGTCTATATACTGGTGTGCTATTTTCAAATCAAATTCTTATACGAAACCGATATTGTTTCGCAGTTCAGTAACCATATTCCATATAGCTCGATCTCATTCTACTCGTAAAGAAATCTGTTCGCATACAATTGAAAATAGTACCCCCTGGTGTTTCTAATGTTGCGATATTGTTTCAGACGAACCTGTAGACAAGGCGTGGTAGTTCATCAGTGGCCATGAGGGGCGCTGGTTATCAGAAATTTCTATTAATTTTCGTGATCACTCGATCCATGGAACACGCTGTTGCCAATTCTGATGTTTTTGTGAAAGGATAGAGAATTTATCGGGACTGGATATGTGAGGTTATTGAAAACACCAAAACGCACCAAATTTGTGTTTAACTTTATGCGTTTTTTATTCCATGTAGTTTGAAAATAATTTCTCAGTTGGAATAAATTTGCATTGTGTTTCTACTGATCTGCACGGGGACTCTGATAAATAGAAACGTATATTAGAATAGAAATGTGACGTCAAAATGACGTCAAATTCGACATCTCGGCAATGTAAGTATAGGACCGATATGTCGAATTTTACGTCACATTTCGATTCTAATATACGTTTCTATTTATCAGAGTCCCCGTGCTGGACCAGAATTCGCAACGACATGGCCACTTGGCAACACAGGACTGTCATCTCCACTGCAAGAGTGCCGGTACCTGGCGGATTTTTTGCAGTACTACTACGCCTACATCATCAAATTTTTCATCAAGTTGACCATATCGGTCGTCTGATTTGCTGACAACCTCTTATATGGAGTAAACACACCAGTATATAGCCACCTTACACCGATCTAAGGCGTTTTCTGGCTCTCTTGTATTCAAAACGTTTTCGTCTCTTCTTCTCTCTCGCACTATTTGGCCGGCCGTAAGTGAGAGAGGAGACAGAAAAAACTGTCGTGTAGGTCTCATGATACTCTACAACTTTCGGTTGAAGTATTTTTTCCTAAACCGATCGGAAAATGGAAAAATCGGAAAATTTCTGAAATTCATGTTTTTCTGGAGGTTTTTCGTCATTAAATGTGTATATATCTCGGAAACGAATGAGATGATCAAAAATCACCAAGAGTAAAAAAATGATTATCTTAGTGTATACTATAAAAAAACCTCAATACATTTTTTTTTTCTAAAACAACAGTACGGCAAATATAGCCAATATACAATCGGATGAATGCAAATATGATTTTTTTAAAGAAAAAAAAACGATATATCTCCGAAACCACTCATCCAATCAAAATTTATCATGAGAGTCAAATTGTAGATCTTGTCGAATGCTATGAAAAACCTGAATGAATTTTTCCTGTAATATTGATAGTTTAGGAAATATTAATGGAAATTCGTAAAATATAATCATTTCCAAAACGACTATCAAATACGAAACTCATGACGTACCAACGACGTACAATCAGAAAATGAATTGATTTCCGTCAACAGAAAATTCATGTAATGTTCAGTGAGCATCGTTGATAGCGATGAAATATTTAAGAGTTGTGTAATGGAGAAACTGAAGATTTCAAACAACCGATGGCATAGAATCGCTGTATTCACACTATTGGTTTCCAATAATAGTTTCGAGACGATTTTCAGAGGAGTTAGGTTGAATTTTAATTGATTGGTGGTAAATAGAAATACTCACGGGAACTATTTAAAAAAAAATGAAAAGTTGAAACGAGTGACTTTGTAGAATCGCAGTATTTACACCACTGGTATCTAATGATAGTTTTAAGATGATTTTCAGAGATGGTGAGTTGAATTTGTATTGATAGGTAATAGATAAAAAATACTCAGGGAAACTATTAGAAAAAAATTGAAAATTTCAAACAATTGACGGCATATAATCGATGTATTCAAACCATTGGGATCCAATGATAGTTTTGAAAAAAGTTGAGTTGATTTCTTAATAGTACGAGAAAAATTGAGAAAATAATTGAAAAGTGACGGCATACAATCGATGTAACATAACATTGGTTTCCAATGATTGTTTAAAGAAAAGTTGAGTTGATTTCTCAATAGTACGGAAAAAATTAAGAAAAATTTTGAAAAGTGACGGCATATAATCGATGCATTTAATAAAGCATTGGTTTCCAGTGATATTTTGGAATGAAAAAGCGGACTAGAGTACTTCCTTATAGTGCGGGAAATATTGAGAAAAAGTAAAAAAAATAGAGTGATCCATAAAAGACGAATTGTAGGCCCTCAAGTAGGTCAGTTTCAAAGTCAGTCTTGTTAAACTCGAACACACCCAAAAGTCTTAAAAACCTAAGATTACTGAACAGTTAACACAACAGACCCATATAAACACTTGCAAACTATAGTATGGCGATCTAGCCATTGAGTGTTCCTGCAAAAGTCGATAGGGGGCGAATCGCTTATTTTCTATCGCGAATAGAGGAACGTCACTAATAAAACAAAGGGAATATCACAATTGATTTATTTAGTTGTCAACTCGAATGCCATCAAATGGTAACAAATGAAAGTAACGACTAGTTCTTAATAAAAGGTGATGTTTTTGGAGAACTGTAAGCACATAAATGACATTATATGTCTAAAATCTTAATATAAAACAAAGACGATATGTGGCCCCGTACACTAACAGCTTTTTTTACCTCTAACATGTTTTATAATTTTTTTTACATTTCGTAATATTATAATTTTTTTATAAAAATTTTTTGGTTATGATTTGGTTTTTTTGATGATATGGGCGAATATGATTTTTCGACAGTGTACACAATAAACTCCTTCCAAAACACTCGAATTTAAAAATTTCATATCAAATATATGAGTACAGATATTGTTGTCGTAAAATGTACCAAAATCACTTTTCCACCCACATCAAATATTTCACTGGGTTTTGATATATACCTAAATATATCTGGGAGCTCAAAAGATTGCAATGTATATTTTTGCAAGGCTAAAAATAAATTAATCCAAAATGACACAAGTGACCAGGTCATATTCAATATCATAAAGATAAAATATCACCAAATAACAGGAAAAGTAATACAATCAATTAATACTTGATGACCACTGAGATTCGAACTTACAAGGCCTCAAAATTACGTTACCGAGCAAGTTTACAGTTTTTATCCCGCCTTTCAGAAACATTTCGATATTCGAAGACCTGGCTTGCAGTAATATACATTCCTCCAACAGACTCCAGAACTTAAAATCTTAACTAAGGATCAGATAATACATTCAAAAGTGCTCACTTCAGACCATCGACGGGATAGGTTTAGTTGGTACGCATTTTTTTGTGGAAACGCTGGGTCAAAGTCTTCTCCTGGATAGTGTCGAGAGGCTGATGGTAGCTTCGGTTTCTCTTTCCTTTGTTGAAGGTGGAAGACGAGAAACGCCACATCAAATTCTGACTGTGCTTGGTGCGGTCTTGGTTGTCATACTGCTTGAGGACTTTCGATGCATTGTTGGAACAATTCACCAGCTCAGCAGTTTTAATCTGAAAAAGAAGTGTGGGAAATGCCTCATTCATCTCGAAAAATTCCTCTAGAGAGAATGGAATTTCAACAGGAAAGTAGAATTAATTGTAAGACGAGTAATAACTAATCCAAGTATTCAGATTGAGTATTGTATTCTTTTTCTGAAGATGCAAACTTTGCAAACGAGGCGTGTGATATGCTTTTATTATTTATATCATCGTGACCAACTCTCAATTTACATAAGTCCAAATGATTGCTCAATCTAAAACTATTATATCAATACAAAAAAAAGAATTATTCAAAGCTAAACTTCAAAATCAACTCGATTTGTCACAAATATTCTATGAGATGCCAATATTATATTTTACCAAAGAAATACAACACAGATATTGCTAAGTCAATTTACTGGAACAGTCCAATATAATAGTTTTACCAATAGCTCAAATCAAAGACATTTCACACTTTCAAATCAAAATAGAATTTTTACAAATCTACTTTTCCTTTCCAACCACATGAAATATCAAATAATAATTTATATCATTTGATAATGTTTATGTTATTTTCATAAATTCTTTTTATATCTTTTATAAACACTTGTTTCTTGAAACCGATACAAATTTTATGTTTTGTTGATATTGTCATTCTTTGAAAATATCATGAATCATATGCCTACTTGTTGACTTGTTGAATGATGTTTCTATCCCATGTGCTTATTTTAAACCTATTTTCAGGTACGAAAGTAACCATTTGTTCATAGAGAACTAGAAATGAAATATCCCATACCAAGGCAGAAAATGATGCATTTTTTTCGAGAAAGAATATTGCTCACTGAGGCTATAGCATGGGGTGAGCAATTTTTCAAGAGAAAAATGTTAACTTTTGCCAAAATATTTTTTTGCTATCATTCGAAATAATATAACTACATTTCTTCGGACTTGAAGGCCGTCGTTCTTCGGAATTTCTTCCTAACGTTTCGCTAGCGCGAGTGGCCAGCTTCTTCAGAGGCTAACTCATTTCCGATGACTAAACGTTTCGATTTCTTAAGGCGTATTTAAATTGATGCAGGTAGTCTGGAGTGTTAATTACTTCTGTCGGGTTCGGGGAATAATCATCATTATTAGTTGCCGCACTACCTGCCATGATTTCATTAGTGATTCTCGATTTCCTCAGAATGGGATTCCAAATTCTGTTTAGACTGAAGGCTTCTTCTTTTCAGTTGAAATGTTTTTGGATCTCTATTGCCTCCCGTACCAGTCGGCTATGGTAACCCTGGTTGGGGGCAATCAGCTTAGCATTTTCAAACAGAATCCTGAGGTCACCCTCACTCAGTGCGTGTTCCGCCACCGCCGTTTTGTCGGTTTGCCCTAGTCTGCAGTTCCTTTCATGCTCTTTGAGCCTTGTACCCATGGATCTTTTCGTGGTACCGATGTGAACCTCCCCACAGGTGCACGGTATGCGATAAACACCTGCTGCTGTCAGTGGGTCTCTTTTGTCTTTAGCCGACCTGAGGCTTTGTTGGATCTTCTTGGTCGGCTTGAGAACCGTTTTTATGTTATATTTTCCCAAAAGGGTCACTGACAGAATTGGGAAACTCTTGGGGAAATATAACATCATACATAACATACGTCAGGTAGAAATTCCAAAGAACGACGGCCTTCAAGCCCGAAGAAAAGTAGTAATGCTGAAAACCTCGGCCGCGAAAGCCTTAACCATTCGAAATAATGTCACAAAATGAACAAGAAATGGTTATTTGTAATATTTTAATATCAACACATTTTGTGTGCTTCAAGTAGTCATTGCACATAATTGTCATTTGTCTACGTAGATGTTAAAATCTCTTACAATTCCGCCTCTTTGGTTTTAATAGTAACGGTCTATTTTTGGAAACTAGTGAGTTAGTTATTGAAGAAGATTGTGGTTTTTGAGCTGCATTGATGTGTACACATTAGCAGGGATCTAAGCACCTCATGAACTCCCAAAGGCAGTATGGCGTTTCGAATAGAAGACCAGTCCGGGAAAGTGCCAAAAGTGTTTTGCCGACTTCCTCTTCTTCTGAATGAACAATCGGTCACTTCACAACTTGAAAGTAGGTTAAAAATGAGCAAATTTTCGAGTGATTGTGAGTAAAAGTACTTTCCAACCTTTTCTTCCGAAATCTTAGGTTCAAATTCGCCAAAAACTAAAACTAAGCTCAAACTACAAGTGGCGCTCAAGAATAATCTGACTCTGACAGAAAATTCATGCAAATTCTGTCAACTTATGAAAAGCTTGAAAAAAAATAAATTGGGAATAATTGTGGAAAAAAACTTGAGAGAATCCAAAACGAAAATCAACACTTCTCCTCATCGATAACTGAATCGCTTTTCTTCAACGAATGTGTTATTTTCTCGCCTAATTTCATTCCAAATAAAGCAGGCGACTGTTCTGGCAGATCAGTATACAGGGTGTCCTCACGAATAGTTATCAGGAACAAATAAAAAAATTACCTTGCATTTAACTTGGATATCTCTAATCATCGCCAACAGATGAATGAATTCACCGACAAGATAGACAGACTTGGCTGCGATTACTTGCGTCATCATTTTCTCGATCTCCAATTTGAGCAGAGCAAGGGCCAAAGTGGAAGAGCGGAAAAATGCGCAATTGCTGTCTGCCAAAAGGACTTCCAGACGTGTAAGCAGTTGTTCGTCCTTCAACTGCTGCCTGTAAACGATTTTAGATCATGTTAACTGGTTTTGAATGATGTTCATGATGATGGGGATATGCATACAATTTGAATTGGTGTCAAATATTTCATTCTCAAATCTTCATTATCATCACATTATAATCAAAAGGTTTTTTTTCATTTAGTCATTATTAGAACCCATAATTTTTCATTAAAAAAATTAGTGAGGAAAATTCAAACTCACAAAACGCGTTATCACTGGTCCAAAGGAAATTTCACCCTAGAGGACACAAAGGCCGTGTTCCGTTTCCCTGTCTGGTTAACCAGAGTGGTTCTTTCTCTCTCTTTTGGATGGACCCGGTAAATATGATACGAGAGAGAGAGAACCACTCTGGTTCACCAGACATGGAAACGGAACAGGGCCAAAATGGTAGCATATTTCGCATCAAATCTTGATTTCACAAGAGCAGAGATAAAATGAATTTATTTTTTGTAATTTTCACCAAGAAGACATTTATATTTTAAGTAGCAATTCCTTCGAGAAGTACTCATGTACATTAATCATAAATTTGATTGTATAAAAGGGAGGTGTTTCAAAATCAGCCTGTTTCATTGGTGTGTCAGAGTTCTATTTTTGTTGTGACTCGTTCTGTAATTTGCGCATGCACAGATGCAAATTACACTTTCACTTCGGAGAGTTGGTATTTTTGAAGTTCAAATGAAAGTGTAAGTGAAAGTTAAGGTTGCATAAATCCACTTCGTACTGGACTTTGTGATAAATAGTGATAATTACAATGAAAAAACTCACCTGTAAGTGGGATCGATACAGTCCACGATGTCCAGGTATATCAGAAGGATATCCGCACACGTAGTGAAACGTCCGCTATTTTCCATCTTGAGCTTGTCCTTTATGATATTCGCCATTCGAGTCATGTCTTTTACCGAGCATTTACTTTGAGAAATCGAAACTAGTTGATTCACATCGATGTTGATGTTTTCTTTGAGAGCAGCGATGTAAAAGCAGCTGATTGTTACACAACTAAGGTATTTTTCTTGAACCTGGAAGAGAACGGAATGTTATTTTTCAACGAATGAAGAAATTCATTATAAATTCTATTTTTTTTATTTAACATCGGCCTATTTTTGCTACCAAGGCCAATCACCGATGCCGGTGAACACACTTCCCCCAACCGGTAATTTTGCCGAACTCTCTGATATTCCAACCAGAGGTAGGGATTTTTTACAAGCCCAACATCCATGAACTCGGGACCGCCGGCTTTATGTCCCCTCTGAAGGACGGCGTATCCCCAATATATCTTGTGTTCATTGCTATATTGCCTGCGAGTTATAATATACTATTTTGCTGCAGTTGTATGGGCTTTCGACGCGGTCTTTTCCTGCATGAGGTCACCCATCCGAGTACTAACAGCGCTTGGCGCTGCTCAACTTCAGATATCCAATGACTGTCAGTCAACCTGAAGAGCTGCACGATGCCCATTCGATTTTTCAAAACTTGTTCATTTCAAATTATGTATCGATATCAACGACCTTTTATTTTGTTTGTCCACCGTCGATATGGATATAGTGTATTGTATATACAAGGCTACCTGTGGATAGCTCCTGAGACACAATTGGAAAAAAAAAAAAGATGTTTCGGAATTTTTTTGAATTTGGAAGAAACTTGGTCAATAGTAATTTTTTGGGTTGCTGTTTCTGATTTTACTATTGAGTCTAATTGGCGAATCGATAAACAGCCCATAATAGCCCAAAGGACCTAAAATGTCCCTACTCTGTCCTTTGTTTGATGATTCATTGAAAATTAGTTATATAATCTGAAGGTACGTTAAAAATTAGGAGAAAACAGTATTTCGTAATTTCATTTAGTGATGATTAGTTTTTTGTGAAAATGTGTCTGAAAAAATTACCAACAGCTCCTTCAGTATTTATATGCAAGTATAATGAAAAATCTGACACGATGAATTTTTGACTCCATATTCGTGAAAAATTATTATTTTGATCTTGTACAAAAAATATTGTAGGATAGTTTTGTAACACCTTGTATATATGTAGTTTGAAGATCATTTATCTGTTTTAACTTCATCACAATTCCGTATGGGTTATATAATCTTGAAAAGAGTAGGTTCATAATATATAGTTGGTTTTTCAAAACTAAACATGACGGATCCAATATGGACGACTAAATATTTCTCAGCATGCTCACATCTTTAGACAAATTAAAGACAACGGGAAAGGAGTTGATCTAACATAAAAGATGCTCTTGAGTAAAAAGCAAACATAAAATCATAATGGAGTCCCAACTAGGTAACTGTATCAATTTCTCATCTCGATCTGCCAACTTGGATAATGTTTGCTTTACTGATCTCTACCAAAAAAGTTTTATCCCCCTTCGCAAACACTCTCATAGGCATTCGCTTAGTTTATGTGAGTAAAAAAGTCTCTTACCATGATTAGTCGTGGCTAAGAGATATTTTCAAGCTTTTGAAATCATGAATCAATTAAACTCATTTTAGAATCGCCCTCGTATATGCAAATGGTGTCAAAAATATTTAACGAAGGTAAGTAACTGTATCAATTTTTCATGGGACAAATGTTTGTTCAACAACGACTACTCATCCTCGAGGAGTAGTAGATATACAGGGTGAAACTGAATAAGTGTAAAACATTTAAGGAGGGGATTCCTCATCGAAAAAAAGATAGGATCTTTCATATAAAGAAACTTCATTGGAGCATCCCTTGTTAAGAAACAGCCCCTTGAAGGGGGTACATAAAATTTGTATAACAATTTAAGAACAGAACACAACTAGTATTATTTCAATTTCGAAAATTCACAAGCTGACAGCTTCATACCAATTTAATTGTCACTATCGCTAATAGCGACCTACTAGATAGATTAGTTTCGTATTTTCGCATTTATGACGATGTATCTTTGTAGTTGTTCGTAAAATAACTTTTTGCTGCGAACTGGTTTATTTTGGGCAAAAAACCCAAGAGACATTTTTTGTTTAGAATGAAAGAGGCTATCGGAAATAAATTTTTGAATAGTAAACAAATAATAAGAAAACAGATTGAAAATGAATTTTAGGGGTTGCTTTTTCCAACCCTTACAACCATGGGCTAAACCAAATAAATCACTGGCTAAGTGTCTTTTTGGTAGTACAAAACGTCAGGTTAATTTCAATATTGTAACTTTTTCAGTGCTTGTGAAAGAAATTGTTATACAAATTTTATGTACCCCCTTTCAGGGGCTGTATCTTAACGAGGGATGCTCCAATGAAGTTTCTTTATATGAAAGATCCTATCTTTTTTTCGATGAGGAATCATCCCCTTAAATGTTTTACACTTATTCAGTTACACCCTGTATTATTCGAATACATATCACAAAATGATTTCGGACGAGTCCCACTATATCTTCAAAGCGAGAGTGATTACGTCATCGATGATTTTTTCCAATCGAAATGTGGTTCTTTATACGGCCATAACAAAACTTCAAGTGATTTGTATTCGTGAATTCTAAAATATATTTATGTGGCACAACAGATAACTCTTCAAATATTGAACATCGGCTTTGTGTAAATACTCTAAAGCAAATTTGGTAAATATATGACTGGTAATAAAATGCTGGTTTCTATATAGACCGAGATATAGACCTCAATTTTACTACAGTGGATTGAGAAAATTTGTTCTCGATGAGGATGTCTGTCCCTGTTTAGTCTCCATAAGAATTTTGATTGAAATTACGTCAGGTTCAGGTTGAAAAGATCAATGAATATAATTTATTCGACTATTATTACCATGCACTTTTTACAAGTGCGATAACTTTGAGGTGAACGTGGTAATCTTAACAAGCGATACCTAATAGAAAGCCGATAACTGATACTAAAACAATTATCTGTTTCAATTTCAAAATATATTTTTTTAGTTTACAATTTTGCAACTTTGGAAATTGTCAAAAAGGATGCATTTTTTCCCCATGTTTATAGAAGAAAACCCCCAAAAGAAGCTTCGAAACTATTTACACATGATTTTAAAACACCCCGTATATAAGTCTATTTGAAATGAATATAATGTAATGAACTAAAAAGCACTTCCGAGGATTCAAAACATCGAGGGTGTTGAACCAGCTTGTTCTTGACCTCTGAGAACTTTTCGATTTTTTATTCTTTCATAATTTGTTTCACTATAACCTAGAAATATCTCCTTGATAAGTTAAAAAACTTGCTGCAAGCTAGTATTTCCAATCGGTCAGGAAGGTCAAATCGTTTGCAATTGTCAAAATACTGATTAAGGTCAAGTTGAGCAACATCGATTCTTTGAAACATCTCGATTGCTACAGAAATACAGTCAGCTTTCGATATACGCAAAAGACGAGGTCAAAGCACAGAAGAGTAAACAACTGAAGTAACGTAATATTATTCTTCAATGAATGTATTTGCTATTAGGACCAGAAGCATGGAAGAACAATGTAAAAAGAGTTTCATGTGACAGAAGATGCTTCAACAGTATAAGAGGCGTTTATTATCAATATAATAATTGCAGACAATCATTATACCGGGTGTTACGAAAGTACTCATGAATATTTTAAGGATGCATTTCTGGGGTAATACTAATCTTTGGGGTCAGAAATGCAACCCTTTCAAGATACGATTGTTCAAAGAAGATATTTCAAAATTAATTTCGGCGTAGTATTTCTCCACTGAATATGTTTTAACTGCTATAAAAAAATAGTCAACATTCCACAGACCAGCCCGGAAGAACTGTGGGGTTTTCTGGGTTTTCCTATGGTTGAAATAGCAAATAAACTACCGAGAAATCATTAAGTCGCCCGGGAGGGCTACGGCACTTGAGAACATTATCAGTCCCTCGTTCGCATAACCCCCCCCCCTCTGGCCTTTCCCGTAAGAGTGCTTGAGGGAAAAATATAAAATTGATAAAAATCAAAAACATAAAAGGCGCAACAGAATTTTGCATTTTTCCAAAAAATTCTTTCAAAAATATCGTAATTCCAATGAAAAATACTCGTGTCGGAAGTTTGTTAGCACTTGCAAATTGATATATAGCGTGTCCCAACGAAAATTTGCACTCCCTAACATTCGGCAAAATAAATGTTTTGACGTAATTCCGAAAACACGCCCATTTTAATACCAAGAGGAACACATTTTTATGCAAAAATAATTTGTGCAACTTCAACCCTATGCTGGGGGTAGCAACCCCCCACAAATTTTTAAATGTGACGAGGGGTCAAGTGACACGGAATTTAGAAGGGGTTTAGATGACTTACACAAGCATCTTTTTATGTTTTTAAATCGATCCATTACTCACCAAGAAATCGCGTCATAAAGTTTCAAAGTTTATTAATTGATGAAAGACAAGAAAATTGGAAACTAACAAATGTATTATTGCAAATGACCTCCATTTACTTACATAGAACTCTCCAATCTTGAAGCTGAAGATTTATAGGTGAGTAATCGATCGATTTAAAGAGGAAGAAGGTTGTGTGAGTCATCAAAATCAAAACCGCTTCCACATTCCGAGTCATATTTCCCCTCGCCCCACATACAAATTTGTGGAGGGTTTCTACTCTCAGCACAGGGTTAAAACTGCACGAATTATTTTTGCATAAAAATGTGCCCCCCTCGATATTAAAATGAACGTGTTTTTGTATTTTGTCAAAACATTTATTTTGCCAAGTGTTAGGGGGGTACAAATTTTCGTTGAGACACGCTGTATGTTATCAATCGGTGACAATTCAGATGAAAGATTATGGGATAAAACGATACATACATTGAAAGTGGGTATTTTTCAATCTTCCATTTAAATGCATCCAAAAGAATGAAATGAACTTCATTGCACAATTGTGATAAAAACTTGTACTGAGAATAACAGCCCATTGCACCGAATTTTTGTTATGAGGGCATTAAGCTAATGGGCCATTGAAGATCAGTTAACGCACCATTGCGAGCATAGTTTATATTAGGGGAGCCCAAGCGGGGATTTCGGGATTTACTAAAGCGCTGCAGATTAATATACAGGGGGATACCTTGTACCCGGTTAAGTACTTCCACCATATATGAGCCCTATATATATGGCCGCCCGTCAAGGATAAAGGATCAGATTAGTAAAAAAAAAATTGATCATCTGAAATTCTCGAGCTCGTCAGATTAAGGTAGGGTGGGTAAGTTACATCCTGAAACGTGTATATTCCACTAATCTGACAATTCGAGAGTGACCTAAAGAAGGAGGAGGGCTGCAAAGTTGTAATAAAACGTCATCTCAACATTCTCGAGCGTGGCTAATTTTATTTTTATTTTGAAGGGAATCATTCAAGAATTGCAAAAAATATATAATCTGACGATTTCCACAAGCCGAAATAATAAAAATTCATCGATAAAGTTTGATAGGTGCAGCTACGTGATGTCTATATTTCCCTCTCCACGTCTCTTTCTCTATCTATTGCTCTCTGACTCCGTCCCCACTCTGGTTTCTGTTGCTACGATGCCATGACAGTTGATCGCACAGACTCGTTGGTGGCATGATATTGTTTACAACGAATATCCAACGTTTAAAAATTTCAGAAATTTAATAACTTATAATTATCATTTTTAAGTATTCTACTAATAAAAAAAATACACTTTTTTTATTTGCATGCTTTTTTCTGAGATTCTCGATTACTCAAGTTCAATGATTTAAAAAATGAAAAAAAATTCAAATTGGCAGAATAGGCGAATCCCTCCAGATAATCATCAGATTATGAGACTGCAACGTCTAGGGCGTAAAGATGAACCATATATATATATATATATATATATATATATATATGGATGTGACGCAGACTCGCGATATTAGAATGTGAAAAAAACATTGTCATTTTGAAATACACAAGCGCGTCAGATTAACATTATATATATATATATATATATATATATATAATGTTAATCTGACGCGCTTGTGTATTTCAAAATGACAATACACAATTTTGAAATACACAAGCGCGTCAGATTAACATTATATATATATATATATATATATATATATATATATATATATATATATATATATATAATGTTAATCTGACGCGCTTGTGTATTTCAAAATGACAATGTTTTTTTCACATTCTAATATCGCGAGTCTGCGTCACATCCAAACCGTCAGATTATTATATAAGAGCTTTCTTTAGGTTCACTCAACATCCCCTCAGAAAATCTGACGCGCTCGGGATTTTTTTTTCATTTTCAACCCATCCACCATGGAAACAATCAGATTAACATACGTACATTTTTAAAAATATGTAGGACATAGATGATATCATCATCTGACGCGCTCGAGTATGTCCATGCAACAGTTTTTTTTTACATTTTTGAAAGTCTATAGCCGCTCCCCACACCGATAAAGAGGTATACATTATATAGCATTTTTTTCTTTTTATCATCTGAGCTTCGCAACCCAATAGGTCTCTATGACGCTCGAGTAAATCCCGATTTGGCATCGTGGGCTCTCCTACTATTAAGAGATTATTGAACACTCATTAATAAACCCTCACCTAACTTGAAGAGTTCCTTTGTTGATGGTCTCATAACAAAAAGTCGGTGCAATCGTCTGTCAAGTACTCGTATTTACTTAGTTTGAGAATTTAAATATTCAAAACCAATCATTAAATTCATTCGCTCATCCACACAAGTTCAGAGATGAAAGCATGACAATACCGTCATTATACCACAATATCAATAGACCCCTTGTCATTATTTGTTTGTCCCAGCGCTCCTCCGATAGAAGAAGCTTTTCAGCGAGTATAAAAATACGTTGAATAACAGTCAGCGTAAACAAATCGACACCGAAAATCGTCGTTATGTAACTCTTTATCAAACGGCGTTGAGCGTTTCCTACGCCAACGCTCTCGATACCAGATCAAGGTCGGCTAATACGAAAACAAAGATTGAGAAACAGCCGACTTGCAAGATGGAACAAACAATATTCGTACCGGGTGATTAGCAAATAAGGACGATGTATTCGATTGCTGATTGTTGAATCACTTGTTACAAGAAATCAACAATACCAACATTATTCTCGAAAATTGAAAATAATTGAATAGAGAAATCGAAAAGAATGATAGAAACAATTGAAAAATGAAATACAAATGGGCAGAAAATGAAAAAAAAATCAAAATAAAAATAAAGCAAAGATAATGATTGACGATTCTTGAAGACAATAAAAAAATTGTGTTTTTTTTGTTTCAAAATTTATCCGTTTTACTCGTTTGATTTTTATCTGCTGCTGAATTTTATAGTTTTTAGGAACATGATTATATTCGTGAAGAGAAGGAAGTTACAAGGAAGTGTTTTTGGGCGTTTTCTTCTGTAAGTCAATGCAAAAAAACCGAGGTTTTGTAAACCCATTGTCTCTGAGAATCGTACAGGAAACTGTGATATTTTTGTTGATATGGATTTTAATATAGTATCAACTCCGTTCAATTCAGGGTCATTAATAGGCAATTCGATACCAAAGGGGGATCGGCGACCGGAGACGCAAACCTTTCAACCAAAACCAGCTTATCCAAACCATATCCAACCAAAATTTGATCCAGCCCAAGTCTTGTCCCTAATCAAATCTAATCTGACGCAAACCGTCCTTAACATAGCTGAACTTAAACAAATCGATCCTAAAACTAATTTCAAATCATTCTTCAGCTAGGTAATATAACAAACAAATGTATACATTTAATGGAAAAAAAAAGTTGAACATGCCCTATTTCTAATAACAAAAGGAGAGCGCCTCGTTTTGACTTCAGCATTACATTCAGCGACTCAAACTACCTAAGCTTGTCAGTACAAGTTTGCAGAAGCATAGTTCTGCATGTGTTTGTAGTAATACAGTTGAAATGTCTGAATTCCTTTGGCCAATGATTCTTCCAGACTAGCTCGGAAGCTTTAATCTTCCCACGAGGCTACATTCTTTTTATTCCTGGATAAGGTTATAAATCTTGAAGAGATAAATTTGACAATAGGATATATTAAAAAATGAGAAAAATCGTGCAAATGTACCAGAGTTCCTATCTCATAAGTACCTCTTACTTATCATCATAATGATATCAAGTCTTGTATTTTCGGACGATTATAAATCGTGATGCGTAATTACTTCAAGTAGGCATTTCAAACATAGTAATGATTTGATAATTGTCTCAAGATATTTGAATGACTCAACGATACGTCAACCTCACTTGAACTTTCATTGTGTATTTTTTGCAGTTCATGTTTGAAAAATGTCTACCGACGTCAGTTAGCACAGCGTTTTTGTGTATTTCACTTATTTACCCGAAAGGATAAATGTTTCACTTGTGGATAGCACGTTCGGGTTATTAGCACTTTGGATAGAAAGACGCTAGGCCAAGTCAAGTGTCATCAGTGTTTCATTATCACTGAAGAATTTTGTCTTCTGATTAGCCGTCTATTGATGCAAACCATATGTGGATAACTTCATTATCATAAACCATATGTGGATAACTTCATTATCATGTAAATGACCAATAAGGCCAATAAAAATTATTAGTCATGCTACCCACAGGCAAAAAGTTGATAATCGGCCATGAACTTTGGTAACTTATAGAAAAAAGTGCTATATGATTCCTGTTGAAAATTTTTTGTAGTAAACATTTGAATCTAGTATCGTGCCAATTGGGGAATCGAAAAATCGAGCCTTTTCAACTATAATTTTTCAACAAAACGTTTTGTAGATGTATAGTTTTTCAAAACTATTTATACAATTTCTTAAGCTATAATTCAAAAGGGAACATCAACACTATCTTTTGATATAAAATTGACAGCATAACTTCCTGTATCTCCAATAGAAGATTTCTGGTACACATGCCTCAGATTTTTGTCAAACATATTGGCACCGAAACGTTACACATGTTGGAAAATCAGATATACAGCATATTGACTACATAGCTGGACATTAGGCCGTTTTGTACAAGATGGATGCAGAGATCACACACGATGGAACAGAAACAGCAAAAAGGGGATGTTTCAAATGAGTGTTTCTCAGCAACATCGGAGACAAATGAGCTTTTGAAACAAGTGACTGAAAGGAAAATTGCGCCCCAAAAAAAGGAGGAAACATCAGTGTGTCTGTTTCTTGGGATATGGCTGTAAAGTTTTATCCAAAAAACTTGTGCAGCTTGTCAGGAAAAATAAAAGAATTATTCATTAAAATACTTTTTATGCAGAAGAAGACGAATTTGTTTTCAAAGCTAGTGTCGAATGCACGGGTTTTCATTATGGTTTTTGGGCAATTGAGCTCTGCTAAAATATGTTTCACCATGTCACAGTTTTCTCAGAAAAAATCGAATCCAAAAGATGCAGAACTTATTAAGCAATACCAAATCCATGCACAAGATTGATATTCAGGTGTTATTTTTGGTGGGAAAAGTGAAGCAAATAAGTCACTTTTGCATGGTAATTTTGTATGATACAGATACAAAAACATCATCACCCCCTCAAATTGTTGTGGGTTGTTTTAATATATTCATCACTTCACAATCTTCTAAATGAAATAGGTATATCCAGGAGTACAGATATCTAACCTAACACACAACTAGAGAAGTAGATGATACTAGGCAATTACAATACTTGTGAAATGGGATATGCAGACTAAAAATGCATAATGCTCTTAAGTGACTCATAACAGGCTTAGTAGCAAGTAATGGAAATCTCAATATTATGTATAACAAAGCTCGTGGCGGGGTACTTATGTTATCATTTCAGTTGAAAAATTTGAACAAGAGTTATTGAAATTTCATGACAGATTGGTTCTTGAAAAATATAAAAAAATATTTCAATGCAATTCACCAATTATCTGATAAAAAGCAAATGAATTCATGGATGATGAGTCATTTTCAGGTTACATGTATGAACCTGTTCATTGATAAAACTTTTGGATTTTTGGGCTGTATTGTAGTATTGTTTTTCAGTTCAACAGGCATTAGTGACACTACTTGATTTCCTAGCTCATCTTGCTATTCAACCTACTTACAGAGACACAATTTCTATTTGATGATGCAATACTGGTGACTTATTAGCATTATGTAAAAACAAATACCAATTAGGTGGGTTTTCACAACTTAAACGATTTCACTCACCTTCATTCGTGCAAGAAAAAGATCCAAGTAGGTAACAGCAGAATAGAAAATGGTCTGGGGTACATCGAACCAAATTCGCAAGAAACGAAGGATCTGTACGGAACTGTCTCTGGAATTGAGGGTTACTTCCCATGGCTTGAGATCTTGTTGAATAACTAAAAGGTTCGGCCTGTAGAGCGTCTCTACTGCGAGAGCCTCCTCAAGGTTAAATGCAATTGGTTTCATGTTTATGGCATCGGGTAAAGGCCGACCCCTCCTTTTGCTTGCTTGGTCCATAGCTCTGGTTGTTCCTTTTTGATTATTGGATACACCTTACCATTCCACCGTTTTCTTAATATAAAAAATCGGCTGCAGCAAAAGTAGGAGAAGGCCTAAAACCTGAAACAAAAGAATTTCAGGAGCGATGCAAAAAAAGTTATGTGAACAAGAATCTGAAATATTTTAAAACTACTTACCCAGATGCTTCGAATAGCTTTGCTATTTTAGTTTGATTTAAAAAAAATTCAAACTAAAAGTAAAGACTGTAGCTCGCAATTATCGAAAAGAAATTAATGACACAGAACAAAATATTGCGATTATAATTCGAAATCACGGAACATCAAGACTCCAGAAACAAGCTCGCGTTTGAAGGCGACTTTTCAAGTCTATCGAGCGACATACGCGCACAATTAGATCAGATTGTGAACAGGTTCCATTAAACAATGGGCGCGTTCAGCCGCGCTGGCGCTAGGCAAGCGCTGAGTAAGGGGAGGACGAATTCGATCGCTAAGTGACAGCTCTAGCGGTCGCCATTTTTTACAGCGAATATATTTTCCGCTAAGTTGGTCAGCGGTTCCATATGTCAACGACAACCAACAATAGAGGACTTCTGCTAAGAAATCAGTGTTGCCAATTCCGAATAAATCCCTAAAAAATTACTAAAAAAATACTGACGCTTTTTTTCATAATTTCCAATTATTCAAAGGTGCTTTACGCTTCGAAATACCCTGTACAATAAACAAAATGGTGCATAATAGTTCGAATTGAAAGATATTGCATAAAAACAAATTTATAGGGACATTAATTTTTTTGGGGACTTTTCTGTCAGCTTTGGCGCCAAATTCAAATCTTAAGGGTACTCTGTGATATCAAAATCTGCATCGATTTGTCAAAAAGATATCGATATTTTCATTTTTATCCAATATTTTTTTTGTATGTTCAGTACAGTGATGGTTTATCGGTGTTACTATAAAAATTGTAAAAGTGACTAAATGACCATTGAAAATAAAAGAGTAGAGTTTTACAATTTTCCTAAACCTAAAAGAGATTCAGCTAAGTGTCTGAGAAGGATAGCACTTTGTGGGAATGAAATTTTTTTCTAAAATAAATAGAAATATTCATGTGTGTAGTTTACATTTCATTGGAGGAAAATACAGTGATGAAGGGTCAATACCATTTATCAGTTCAAGAGGTGAAAATTCAATGGACAATATTTTTCATGGGGCAGAATAGAATACCGAAAACACTATTTCCAGTTCAGCTATTGAAAATGTGAATAATGACAATGATGGAGCCATTGTAACAGATTTCCAGAATCCCAAAAATATTTCATCAAAACATTAATGTTGTAAGAGACTCGAACCTGGCCATTGAAACAACCACCACTCAAGATGAAAAATCTCACGTAGAGTCGTATACCCAGACATTGGAGCTTGTAACAAAACAAAATATATTTTCATATGAAAACATGAAAAAGAATCAAAAACATTTTGAATACTTTAAAAGTCTATAAGAAACAACACAAATGGCATAGGTGATAGGTTATGGTTGATGGTGATTGGTGTTTGAAATCCCCCTGGGGAAAAAATGAAATTCCCTAGAAATTTGTTTTTGCAATATCTGAAAAATTAGACTATTATGCAGTTTGATATCAAATGAATAGTAATTATTGAGGTGTTTTTTATCCTAACATGATGACTGAAAGCAATAAAAAGCGTCAGTATGTTTTTAGTGATTTTTCAGGGATTTATTCGGAATTGGCTACCCTGATTCCTTAAAAGAAGTCCTCTATTCTAACCTAAACCTAACCTAAGTTCAATTTTTGTATTTGGGTTTTATTAGTGTCCGAGGATTAATTATGGCGGAGAATAGTTATACAACCAATATTATTATCATCCGCAAGTTCTTCTAAGATTAAGTCATTTATAAGGTTTTCCATTCAATGCGCTTTATATTAAGATAATATAATTTAAAGGTTATGTGATGTGTTTATCTGTTTGTCAGAGAGCATCAAAGCATAGAAGTTCAGCCACCTTCAAGCGCTTTCGAGCGCCGCTGCCAGCGCTAACTTTGCGCTAGCGTGGCTGAACGCGCCCATTGACTACCTGTCAAATGAAAAGAGCTTTAGGCTGGATTCAGACAGATCCAAAATTCGATCGTACGATGATCAGATAGCGTTCTGATTGGTCTAAATTTAAATTCAGACCAATTTAAACCAATCAGAAAGCTATCTGATCGTCGTACGATCGGATTTCGGATCTGTCTGAATCTAGCCTTAGAATGTTCAAAAAGTTTCATCATCGTTCATCGTATTATGTATGAATATAGAATTTTTATTCACGATAGGGCTAGTCTTGAATAGTCCGATAAGTATTGTGCACTGATGTCTATACATTGTGTATAATCTTTTGTGACGAATAAACTATCTGTCTATTATATATTAGTTACTAGAATCAACTGAACCGAGATCAGTTGTTGAGCAACAAAAGATTCACTGAACTGAACATAAACTGACTAGACCTCAAAAAATCACTAGACTGTTGGTTGCTAATGTAAAAACTGTGCGCTGGTCGCTGGTGTCCATCGAAAATTTTTAGATTAATTCAAATGCTTGTCCAACCAATGATCGGTTGATCTGGGTAATACCAAAGAAGATTTACGTATAACGAACAAGAAGCGTCACTTGCCGCTACACAGCCTCTATTTCTGTGGTCCCCACCACTACCATATTTCATGACCTCCAAACTATTTTTGTTGCGACTACGCATGACTGCCGGGAAAAAACAGTAATCCAGTAAATTACCCGTCAAAAAACACCAGTACTTGTTTGTTGATATGACTGACCGACTGCAAAATGCTGACACTGCTGGTAGACATGCTCATTCAGGGTGTATTTGTCGAATTGTCAGATTCGCTTCTTGTTCGTGTATACGTAAATCTTCTTTGGTAATACGCACTACACTCTCAACGAATATATACTACAATACACTCTCATTATTCCTAGATGTGAGTGTAATGTTGGCTGCCTAGACATCAGTACTGGCAAAAAGGTGAATATGTTCCCTCTCTCTGACTTTGAAGAATCAATCATAACTAACGAAGGGAGAGCACTGCGTTTTGACTTCGGATTCTTGTTCAGCCCCTTAAGATAAGTGAGCAGAATCAAACAGTTTTTCAAAAGGCTTCGGTGACCGAATAACAGACTTTTACTCTAAAAGTTGTTTCAATAAAGGTTGTCTTATGAAACAGTAATTTTCACTTAAGCTTTCACTTCCACATTAACTTTGTAATTTTCTCTACAAAAATATTGGTATTTCATGCAGAACGTCTTAATAGAAACCTCGTTTGCGCATTAATCATGAATGTTTAATTGGATAAAACAGGGATATTTTTGAAATCAGCCTTTTTCAATGGTGGGTCTTAAGCCTTGTTCACAGACCAAACTCTTACTTTTAATTTCTTTTACTTCACAATGCTTATTCATCGATGGAATCTTGAGGTAAAAGTGTAGTCTATGAACCAGGCATTTGAGTTCGAAAGTTTTATTGTCATTTGTTCTGTTATTCAGGTATGTGCAAATTCCACTTTCACTTAGGGGAGTTGTATTTTCTAAAGATCAAATGAAGAGGAGAATGTTTGTCCACTAAACGGTCCACTGAAAATAAGATATCTATCTTCCGAAGTGAAAGTGTGGGTAAAAATTTCTGTTGCATAAATCCACCTTAATAGATTCTATTCATATCAGGGTGGGGCAAAATCATTGATTTAAAAAAAAATCACGATTTATTTGATTTTTTTTATTTTTTAAATTTGAATATAAAATTTGAACATTTTGGTTCTTTGAAATTATTGTTAATTATTTTAATGTATGAGTCTAAAAATTTCAATACAATTTGCAGCCCAAAAACTTGTGACAACGCATTTATCGCGCTTCTTGCAAGAAAATTCTTGTCGCGATTTGTTTTCCTTCTGTCCTATACACTCGCTATACAGTGCCGAGTGAGGCACGAACACGAACGCGTTTATTGTGCTTTTTGCAAAAATATTCCTGTCGAGGCTTGTTTTCCTTCTCAACCTATAAATTGACGTTGCCCAACAATTTCACGCATTTCGCTAGTTGTACACTCGGATATTAGAAACAGATTAGGCATAGAATAAGGAGCAGAACTCGTGTTTTTGTTTAAATTGTATAACGAAAATGAATAGACTGAAAATATACAGTAATAAAATTTAGTTGTTACGTTTAGTTTGAGAATTTGGAATTATGTACTTCTTTTTTGTTGTTTTTGCTAAAAGCAAATACTCTTTTTGATCTTCGAGAAAACTTTTATATTATGTTGTTATCTGGTTCTGAATAAAAAAAAAACAAAAATTGATTCATATCATGATTTTAATTTCAAAAATCAAGCGATTTAAATCATGATTTTAATCGTGATTTTAATCACTTGATTTTAATCAGCCCCACCCTCATTCATATACAGGGTGTTTCCCAATTGCGATGCGAAAATGTAAGGACGTGTTCGCAGGAGCTAATTTCATGGAAAAAATTCATATAAACTTGTCTGAAAAATTCCAGTGGCGGCTCCGGGGCGCAGTTCAGCCAACATTTTTGACTGAAAATATATGCCACTGACGTTATTTGACAGATTGATTTTTTCGGATGAAATACCTGGTAATATTTTTTTATATGCTCTAATTTATTTTCGTTGCTATGATTAGATCAAGACTTTTTGTAGATATCAAGTACCATAACACCAAACTGATTTTAGCTGAACTTGAACGCGTTTCGTTAACAATTTCAGCATCTTCAGGAGAAGAAAATTTATATTCCATCCAACCTGATATAGTTCATGAAGGTCGGACAAAATTTACGTGAATGCCATCATTTTTGATGGACGCTATCAATTTTTTTTTGACAAATCGTAATGGGGTCTCATGGTATCTCGTATGATAGGTGGTGTATTTTTTAAAAATGGACTGAAAGTTCACCTTCAAACTAACAGAGGAGCATAATTTCAATGGGAATTGAAATAAAAAATCACTTCAATTTATTTCAGTTAGCTCTAAACTGGTTCGATTTTCCATTCCAAAAGTCTTTAGGTACTCGGGCCCAGGGAAACCATTGATAAAATAGGTAACATTGCTTGTTCTGAAATTGTTCGTTTCCGTTAACCAGCTGACGAACGTCAACCCTCAGAAGTCAAAACTTGCGTGAGTAATGTATTAACGGGGCCTTCCCTTTTAACGTGCGATTACCCAGCACGGTGGCCTGTCGGGGATTTGAACCCCGGTTTTCCGCTTGAAAGGCCCTACACTACCGGTTTCAATTGACTGCCAATAATTCTAGAATCAACTCAAAAATAAAGATGTGTTGAATAGAAAATTGACTTATCGACCCATCAAACCTATAAGCCTATAGCATATGTAGTTTCTGTTTGAGATTTTTACACGAAAAAAAAGCCCTGTATTTTTCAAAGAAAAGGAAAAGGAGATACGAATCAACGTTGAATTTTTCAAGTTTGTTTTAGACTCAGAAGTTTGTAAGCCCCAGGTAAGGAGTTCCAAGGTTCAGCTGTTCTATTGAAAAAAGATTCCTGAGCAAGAGATGTTCGACAGTTCTCCAAGCTCACAACGAAGGGGTGGGCACTCGTTGTTGATACTGACATAAGGGTGGAACTAGTAGTGACAATTCAAAAGAGCACCGACCGATTCTACGATGCTCCAGTACGAAGTAAGCGTGCCCGTAAGCAAAAAATCACTAAAAAGACGGATTGCCTTTTTCTGAATGGAATCAAGGAGCTTCAATGAATGTTTTGGTGCCGAACTCCATACAAGAGAACTGTATTCCATGACAGGTCGTATCTGAGCCTTGTAGATCATTAGGAGCTGACGAGAAGGAAAATATTTCTTCGCACGAAATAGAAATCTAAGTTTTTGGGAAGCACCTTCAGCGATCGATCTCACATGTTATTCCCATGAGAGATTCTAACTGATCGTAATTACTAGCATCGAGATACTTGACTATGTAGGAATAGTTACTCCTGACACCTGAATATTAGATGAAGATAGATCGGCTTTCTTTGAGAAGAAACATGTCTGGGTTTTTCCAGCATTGAACTCCACCAAGTTGATGTTACCCCATTTCAGCGTTTCCCATTTGCCAAGTCGCGACCTGGTACCGGGCCATCAAAATTAAATACCGACCTTCTGACTTGTTTTTAAAATATTACTTACTATCGATCGACGCATCGTAAATATTCATAAGCAGCTCCCTACCTCGCACTAAAATTTAGTGACTAAATAGGCGATTCCAGAGTATGTAGTATAGTACTAATAGTAGTATATTATGCAACGATCATGTAATGATAGTTATTGATGTACGAGCATTAACCGGGATACGAGTCGAAGGTGAGTTTCGAATGGTTTATGCGAGTGTATTACTAACCATTTCATAAGAGTTGCATACACTATTTTTTCTATATCCCATAAATGATGAAGAACGAGGGATATTATATTTATATTTGTATTGTGGGCCTCACTTATCTGGAGGTAGAAGAAATATTAACATTTATTTCATTATTGCTAGTCCCAAGAGAGTTCAATTGTGTTTTTATTCTGAACCGCATTATCATTGGAACCTTCCGCAACTGAATTGAATCCCCAATTGATTGAAAATCTTTGTGTAACAAAAAATATTTATCACAATGAGCTCATTATGATACAGTTTTTTCATAATGATACAGATATACAATCCTTTCTATAGTGGACCTCATTATGAAATAGATTATGGGCATATAAGTGTGTAATTATGGTATGGGTGTGGAAAAAACCTCTTAAGTATTAATAATAAATGTGTATTATTTTACCAGCTTGGGTTTGAAAGTTTTCAGTGGGTCACGAAGGGGCAGTGTGAAAAAGTGGAGGAACAATTTTTGGGAAACACTGACCCTATTATTTTTGCCAAGTTATGAGTATCCACTCTTAGATAGACTCTTCATGTGTAAAAGATGTGCTTTGTGCACATTGCATCATTTTTCAGTAAAAATTTTATTTTTGTTTACTGATACTGAACGTATACTCCCAAAAATCAAAACTTGTTTAAGTTCGGGATCAGCGAAGTGCGCTATCATATTATTTAGGTAAAGGCAATTGTGATGATATCTGCGAGAGCAGTATACACAATATCTCCTATGTCCATCCGTAATCAGCATAAAGATCATATTGATACAGATTCACACGAAATGGAGGCCATGTTATGTTCAAAGAACACTGCGTGAATTAAGGAACAGGATATACGAATTAACATTTATTTTGAATTTCTGAAGTTTTTAAGCCTCAGAAAAAATCTCTCCCGGCAAGGAGTTCCAAAGCTCAGCTGTTCTATTGAAAAAAGATCCCTGAGCAAGAGAGGCTCGACAGGTCTCCAAATTCACAACAAAGGTGTAATATAAGAATTCTGTACTCGTTGAGTCATCAGTGTAGATATTGTCAAAGGTGGAACGATTGATAACAATTCAGAAGACCCTTTTACCATGCTACAACGAAGTGAGTGAGTCTGTGAGCGAAGAATCATCAATAAGACGGATCACCTTTCTCTGAATAGAATGAAGAAGATTCAATGAATGTTTTGGTGTCGAGCCTCAAACATGGGAACTTTATTCCAAGATAGGACGTATCTGTGCCTTCTAGATCATTGGAAGCTGACGAGAAGAAATCCAAGCTCCTGGGAAGTACCTGCACCTTTATATAACGATTGAGCTCACATGATTCTCCCATGAGAGTTTATTACTGATCGTAATTCCTAGCATCGAGGTACAATACTTTGTATGGTTTGTTACTCCTGACATCTGAATATTGGATGAAGAAAGATCAACTTTCTTTGAGAAGAGACATAATATGTTTGTGCTGATATGAGACTAGAAACTCTTCAACAAATCACACAACTGAGGAGGCAAACCGTAAGACACCAGTTTAGAAAGGAGACCTCGATGCCAAACTCGATCAAATGTTTTTGAAATGTCGAAAACAACAGTCTAAGTTTCTCCGACTTTTTCGATGGAATGCTGCCAAATCTGTGAAATATACGCCAATAAGTCACTGGTTGATCTTTGATGTCGAAATCCGTATTGTTGAAAATTAATTATGCCTGATTTCTCCAGATATTTGATGAACTTTATATTGATTGCTTCTTCCATGACTTTGGAAATTATAGCGATGCAATAGACATATATATATATATATATATATATATATATATATATATATATATATATATATATATATATATATGAAAAATATTGAATATAGTAAGCAACAGTCCAGTCAGTTCCCAGAAGGGGGGAGAAAATTTTACCTTGTAGAACATATATATATATATAGGAGGAGAATTAGTCACTGGCTATAATATAAGTCGATTGATTTTTGAGGTTGCAGTCAAGTTTGTGGGCAATTACAAAGAGGACTCCTTGTTATTTGTCAAGCTTTCGGCAAAGTTGTTACCTTCGTTAGGACAACTAAAAATAATACATTGGATGATATTTTGTATAGATAGAAATATGGAGAATAAAATATAAATTGGTACAAAACAAACATACAAAACATTGAAGAATATTGAGTATGTCAAATGTTGTTATGTCATGTGGGAAAATTCTGAATACCAGGTGATTTTCTTCTATCTTTCTCGTTTTCAAGTAGAAATGTATAAATTTGGCTCAAATTATTGAGATCTGTTTTTTTGTTCATAGAATGCTCTTCGTTATTAATATGTGTCATTTCTAAAAATGTTCTTTTGGTTATATTTGTTTCTCTATCCAAAATTTCAGGGTATTCAAAATCCATCTTGTGATCCTCAATGTTGACGTGTTCACTCAAAGCGCAAGAATTAACGTTTCGTCTGCAGTCGCTTTTATGTGAAATAATGCGACTATTTAAGGGACTAGATGTTTGGCCTATATATGTTTTAGAACAATCCATGTATGAATTTGTATACTAAATTGGATTTTTGTTTGTTCAATATTGGGGTTTTAACTTTGCTATATAATTTAGAGATAGTGGTGACATTTAATAATAATAATCTTTATTCAGCTCTGAGAACATAAGACCTATTAGCCTTGTCAGGAGGATCAAATAATGTAAAAAAGTAAAAGATGTATATAAGCAAGTGTACATATTGGTTTTTGTGTTGGGATACCAAGACGGGTCATTCGCTGTTTTTGAAGAATTCATCGTATGTGTGCGTACGCTTTCGCAGACAGATATGCATAAAGTTTGTTTTTGAATGTAGTTTCATTTTGATCGTTTCCGCATATCTTTGTGTATCTGTTGAAGCAATCAATTCCCCTGTATATATGGGAGTTCTGGCCAACTGATAGTCTTGAGAATGTCTGGTGGAGTGCAAATCGGTTTCTTGTGTTGTAGTTATGAAAATTGCAGTTTGTTGAGAGATGGTTTTGTTTTTTAGTATAGATAATTAGCTGATATATGTATAAAGATGGGAGTGTATGTTATTTTTAATAAAATAATCTTTGCAGCTTGCTGACTGGGAAATTTCGGCCATACATCTAATTATTTTTTTCTGTGCACAAAAAGCGCGTTGGATGTGAGCCGAGCATCCCCAGAAGATAAGTCCATATGATAGAACCGACTCGGTGAGGCCAAAATATGTCATTTTTAGGACATTAAAATCTACCGTATTCTTGGAAATTATAAGGTTATTTCGAAATAATAACATGTACTATGCATGTACTATGCCTGAAGTCCATATCGAAGCGACTACACTATTGAGAGAGTTTTATTATTCGCCTTGGTAAAATTTATTTTATCTTTATTTTCCTAGGCTGGGAAAGTGTTACATTTTATTAGATGGACGGCTTGAATAATGGTGATTTCTAAAGTCGATGCCGGAAAAAGTTTTTATCGCGTATTTCACTAAAATAAAGATATAATTTCCTACCATGGAACCACCCCCATTTATCATCCCCCGCTTGCATTATACACAGTCTTCCCCGAACACAGCCATGTGGAAGTAAATACAATCTTTGAATAATAGCACTAACAAATAACACCACCAAAGCAGTAAAAAATACATTGTAAGTATTCCCCACCAAAATGCAAGTTTTTATGTCGATTTCCTCTCTGAATAATTATCTCTCAACTCTACATCATCCCTCTACATTAGAAATGATCATCGAGACACGATGATATTTAATATTTTTACGAGATGGCATACTTTACGCTGAATTTACATAATTACAGCAAAGCGAAAAACAAGGAGTAAAAACTTCAGCCACTTAGCTAGTGTGCTATTGACTAATAATAAATAAAGCGGGGCTCCCTCAAAGACAGAAGCAATATACCACGTCCATCCCCCAAATAAGGGTCGTCCAATAGACTGCGCGTGAAGCATCGTTAAGGGTGGAGTTTCCCAGAACCGCAACCCAGCTTACACTGAAGGGTTGCTATGGCAACAACCACCTCCTGAATTCAAATGGTGATTTCAGTTTCATATGACTACTCCAAAACATACTTTCAGATTATCGTTTATAATCATGGAGAAATTAACACAATTCGTGTCGAAATCGTTCGAAAATAATAATAATAACACAACACTGACTGATCACTGTTTGAATATGACGTTCGAAGTGCAGAACCCATCTCCTCCCATCAAGATCGAAAAGGAATATAGCTGTGACGAAGCCAAGAAACCAAAAAACTGGCTCATTTCCGATATCGAAAAAACTGATAACTCATCATCTGTTGGTATCGATTTGAGACTTAACACATCGCGAAATTTAAATAATGTGAAGTGTAATGACCCAGAAAAAATACATTGTGACTCTAAAAAGCAAACTAAGTGGTGTAAAAGTAACGTTGCGTTGAAATCTTCTGAATGCTTCAACTCGACAGAATCTACGGAATCAACACTGTGTTCGGAAAAAACTTGTGATAAAAGCTACGAGAAAAAGGAAGATTCGAATAAGGATAACAATGTTTGTGAGGAGAAAGACCATAAAATATGTAAGTCTGCAACAAAAATTGCATGTACTTCTATATGTACCTATCTGAACGATGAATTTTGAAATTTCATCTACAAACCAATAATATGGTCCTGGTATCAAGGCAATCGGGTTCTTTTGTTTGAAATTATTCTGAAATCGATGTCAGAATGTTTGACAGCTTACCAATGATCGCTGGTATTCTGCAAGGATCCATTTGAGGGCCCACTCTGTTTCTCCTATAGTTCACATCAATCTTGCAACAGATAACAGGTTACATTTTTTTACTCACCAAGTCACTTCGGAATCTATATTTTGAACATTTTTATATGAATGAAGACGAGCAAAGCACTAAATTTCGGGTAAAAAAAACCTTTCCACTTTACATATACAGAGTGGTCCAACGAAAAGTGGGGTCGAGTGATATATCATGAAAAGGTACAGAATTATATTTCCAATGATATCCTATGGATTGAAATTTACCCAAACATTCAATGCAGAATCGGCTTTGAAAACATTAACCTGATAATTTTGGTACTGATGAAAAATACAAATGAGTTTTGGGATTCAAGAATCAGAAGAAATACAATTATTTCAGAATGACTTCATGTCAACGACAGCAAGATCCCAATTTTGAAATTTTTCAGTACAATCAACTTTATGGTTTGTTTTTTTTTTATGGGAAAAAACTGCAGGTGAATGTAGGAAAATAATTCAGGCAAACGTTTGTTTCAGTTTTGTCACTATTCTGTTTGGTTCCTTCCTTATTTCAACTTCACCATAAAACATGATTTATTCCATTCCAGATCGAGTTGAAATTGTAAACTTTCATTTTCAAACAAATAATTCTGCCAGACCTAATCCTCGCTTATTTCAAGACATCCATCCCGTTAAAATGATTCGTATGTTACCAAGTTAGTAAGGAAGTTTGTCGAAAGGTACCTGATTCGTCTGTAGTGGAAAACAATAACCGCCACAATCAAAACAACATTTTATAAATGAATTTCATCAAAATCTATAATGTTGTATGGAAACAAATGAATCACATTTTCATCTCTTGTTAAAGTAACGTCTCTATCAATCAATTCAAGAGCTTGTTTACTTCGTTTCACAAAGCACCGTTACAAATACTTAACAAACATTATTGAAACCTACCACTAATATTGTAAACGATCGATTCCTGATTCCCAAAACTTGTGTCTATCTATCAAAATTATTGGGTTAATGTTTTTAATGCCGTTTTCGCATTACTTTGAGTGAATTTCAATGAACAGGTTATCGTTAGAAAGATAATTTTGTGCCTTTTAACATGATGTATCACACTACCACACTTTCCATTTGATACTTTAGGGTTGTGACACCTTCTCGCTAGGGGGTTGAATGTATATGTCCAAAATGTGCCCCCTTAACAATTAAACTACGAATCCGAGCGTTCCTGCTTTTAATTACAATCAAAAGAGAAAGGCTAGGTGCCTACTTTTCGTCGGACCACTCTGTATAGTAGTAAATATTTTTCAATAATTTCATCTGATAACTACTCACTCCATTTTCTATGAAACGATGGAAAAAATCTGAAATTTTTTAAAGTTGAAATCAAGTCTTGATCTTTGTAACAGCTCTCAGTGTTGTCCATATTGCAGGAATTGCAATTTCTTGTTTATAGTCTTGTTAACAAATCTAAATTGAAAGGCCATTCTGGGTTGATTGCAACTAATTTGGAAAGGAAAATAAGAGTCCTTCAGGAAGTTTTTCGTCATTCCTTACGAATCTGAGGTCACTTCACGAGTCAATAATATTTTCACCAAAGTGAACTTGCTCACGTAACTTTCCAAAGACATTAGGTACCAAAAATACAACAGACGGAACAGAAAATACAGGGATGCACGGAACTGGTATTACGGACGTAGCAAAAAACATTGGTCAAATTCGACAAGCTATTGAAACTCGTTTCGGAGAACAGTATGCTCACATCTGATACGAAAAACAAGAAAAATCACAGGAAAATTCATTTCGAATGATCACCTGAAGTCTTTTTGAATCGTTTTTGAAATATGTTCGTAACAACAAGCGTTTCGATGGATTCGGAAGTATGTATGAAATAAGCGTAGTAACAGTACGAATAGTGACAAAGGACTGATTCCACTCTATCCATCTTTGATTGAGTATACATAAAAATCAACTGGCAGATGATATTATCCGAAAGCGAGCAGTTCACTGATGTATTATTATAGCTGATTAAACTAGCATTAGGAATAAGTGGAACAAGCAGTATCAATGGCAAGTAGAGTATGAATACTACTGGGAATAATTCCAAAACAGTTGATTTTTTCTGGTTTTGTCTCCCCTAGAAATGAAAGTGTAAACCCAAAAATGGATTTCATGACATATCTACTACCTCCAAAAACATCCACACAGTGAATTTTTTCCTTCGATGATGTAAAATGGTTCTTTCTCTATTCTTTTGTCATTCTGCTCATGGAAATTTGGAGAGTGTTTGCATACACACCAACGTAGTAATACAAAACAGGCTACATAACATTGAGACGATATTAAACACTATCTGTGTGCCGAACGAACAGAGAAGATAACTACCAACTCATACCAATTTCCAGAAATAAAACGTTACCGGCTTAGCAGTCGTTTCGTCAATTACAGCTTTCTTCTTGAAGTTGATTCCTCTTGCTCAGGGTCAGTCCGTTTTTTATAAGTATATATATATATATATATATATATATATATATATATATATATATATATATATATATACTCACTCGCCTGTAGTGGACATATTCCATTCGATTTAACTGTAGAAAATGTCCCTTTCATTTCAGTAACTATTCCTTTGATTGCTTATTAAACCCCACCAAAAGTTTGTACTCACCAACTGGGTATGTAATAACTATATCATCGACTTCTTTGATGAACTATATTATTATGAATTTGATATAACCCTTCCAAGATACGCTCATGGATACTTCAGCAGCTCATTCTCTTCTTCGCAGCATGGTTAATTTTGCATCTCTACTTTTCTTCTCTTGAGATAATTAATTAAGTTTCCTTATTGGAGTACCGTGACATAAAGATGTTTTTAATTACTTCTAACGAAGTTGTGTGAAATATTTAAAACGAAATAATTAGTTAATTGCTGTCTATGGGGTAAATTACGCTTATCCGGATTTATTTCTCACTTACTTCACTTCATTAATTACTCCAGAAGGATGTTATGATTTTATAGAAAGAGGATAATATTGGTTTCTGGCAGACTGAAGAAACTTGACACCCAAAAAAAAAAGATTTAATGATTGAATAATTTGAGCTTATATATCAAGGACAATAAAGATTAAAGTTCAGTGATAGATAGTATGGCGCCATCATGTAGGCCTGGGCCAATAATTAAAGAAGAAGTCCTTTAGGAATCTCAGAAAAATACCCGAGTTTCGCTAGGTGGATCAGTGTGATATTACTGATATTAGTCATGTTGTTTAATACCAAGTGAAATACAGTGCAAACCTAACGTGGGATACAATCCTGCTCAGGAAACAACTACACCCCTGGCTAATACCACGAAGGGCATTGAATTATATCCGACTGGTGCCAGTGCAGGTTTCTTCACAGAAGAAAAGCTTGGCTGACGGTTTTCAATCCTCAGAAATCGAAACTTGTGCGAGCAGTGGATTAACGAGGCCTTACCATTTAAAGTGTGATTACCCAGCACGGTGGCTTGGCGGGGATTCGAACTTTGTTCTTCCGCTTGATAAGTGGACATGCTAACCCTACACTACATCGTGCTTTTGAGAAAGGTTCAATTTTTTTCCGAAACCGGCTGAGTACAAATATGTTTATCAATACTCAATCATTGATCACGTTGGCAAGTTATTAAATTGAAAGTGAATAATCATATTCTGAAAAGTAGGGAAGAACAAGGAATTGTAGGTGGTAGGTGATAGTCATTTGTTTTTGAAAGTAGTGTATTCAGGTAAAGGTTATCATGTATTAATGATAAATGACTATAACTATAATGGTATTTGATCAAGTTTCCGCCAACTATCGTTATAATTATTTTTAGGCATCATTTGAAAAACCCACAGCACGAAATCTGATTAAACTATGATTAAGTTGTTCCAGCGACAGTGTACCCACTAAGGAAAGAAACCAGAACAAGCAATCTAGCTGAGGAGAAGGAGAAAAGTTATTTTCATTATTTCAAAGATTTGAATTCTCAAATGGTATATGTCAATTGTTGGAAATAGGTCCTCGGAACAATGAATTTTTAGGAACTGTATGACATATTTTTTGTTAAGAAAGGTAAAACATTTTCCTGAAGTGATTTCTTTTCATTCATATCATCTATTTATAGACTGTATTATTTCTTGAGTAACTTGAGTGTGACAAAATTCCATTACCGCAGTGTAACTGCGATATCCTTGCGACTTGAAATGTGACGTCACAATTCACATCGTGACATCGCCGCGATATCTTGGCGATGTTTTTGAGTATTTGTGTTTGCCAAGTATGGTTCAGGATACATTCATACGATATAGAGAATATATTATTATTATAAGTATGTTTCGATTGTGTTAATAAAACTTAATACGATAACTTAATTTTCTGTAGATAGAAACAAATATTGTGAATGGAATTCCTGATGCAAATTCAATAAAACAACTCACATTCTTGTATTACATTTCACAATCGAATTCGTTCGATAGAAACACTTTCAATACCCCGATTGACTACCCATTATAGCCACAAAATCCATTTAATCGAATCGTAACGAGCATATAAATCCATTTCCCGCACAGAGAGGAAAGCACTTTTCACTTCGAATACGGATAATGTCTAGCAAATTTGTATCCACATTAAAGTAATAGAATTAAATTAATCTAGGTCTATTTCGCTATAGCTCTATTACCCCAGGGAAGGCGGCATTAAATTCCAGTGTTGTCTGCTAATTCCTCCTTGGGGACGTTTTACCCCACCCCGCGAGCTTCGAGCCCTCCCCCCTTTTTCCACACCTCCGAACAAATCTCTGAATCAACAATGTAATACAGTATTGATTGTGCCAGCCTCTGAATGGGATTGATCTAATGCAGATTCTCAGGATTGATATTTGATCGAGGACTGCGGAAAGTCTAACAAACAATAGAGCGTTTTCAGCAGGCATGATTTCAGGAAAAAGCGAACTTGAGTACCACTTAAGAACTTACTACAACTTTAATCGATGAATGTTGACATCAAGTATATGCTTTTTGTCTTTGCTATCGCTACTAATTTGAAACATTTTATGCAGCTTCACACTTGTGTTTGGTGACCACAATAAATTCACTGAATTAGATTTTGTTTCGCGAGCTAGCTCATGGCCTAGTTCACTACGATCTTTTCAGATCTGTTGTGGGGTTTATTGCATCAACTAGACTCTGTGGTCTTCATGTAACTGGTAGCTTCTGATTTTTCTTGCATCGCGTGTGTCTTAGCTTTGTTAAAGCTTCACATTTACCGAGCACATGTATAGTATTTTTCACAGTAAATGGTATTGGCTTATTAACTGCAATAAACTACCCGATTTAATCCCATTGTGTAGAAAATCATCTGGTAAAAGATGCAAATGTGATACAGGGTCGAACTTAAGAAATTTGAATTTTGCATAATGTAGGAGATATACAAGTAATTTATTTAAATGTTACAATTCTAAATTCTAAATTAATTAAAATTGGCGCAATTGATTTTAGAGAAAGGTACGAGTTTCCAACATTTATAACATGACTAACAGAACTTTTCCAACTCTCGGTAGGAATGTCATTCATACAGTTCCTAATTAATTCTACCACACTACCACTTAAAGTCAGAGAAGTATTTTTTCCGCGCACGCTCGATTTAAGTTGGTGCCACATAAGCTCTATGGGATTGAACACGCAGTAGTAGGGAGGTAGTCGTAACAATGTATGTCCCAATTCTTTTGCAATTGTATCACAAACATACGTTTTTTTTTGAAGAAAATGACTGCAGCACTTGTAAAGGTTCTTTTTTGTATAATTTTCCTCACTATGATAGCTTGCGTTGTTCATTACTATAACGCTGTTTGGCAGAATGTTGGGTAACAGACAATTTTTAAACCAATCTTCAAAAAGCTCTGCTGTCGTATCTTCGTGATAATCAACTCAAGAGTCCTTAATATTTTTGGCAGAAAGGCGTTTGGGATCCAACCATTTTCTGATCCTGCGTGTAATATTGTGATTCTCTTCCCTTTGTTTGATGGTGCTTTTGTTTTACACTTATCAGAGGAATCAGACCATCCTTTGGAAGGGGTGTCATGCGTGTCAAACCACGTCTCGTCGAGGTAGAGTGTTGGCCGATTTTCAGACCGGTATTTTCTTATTGACGTTATATATTCAGAACGCCAGTTTATTAAACGTGTGGATTCCATTATCACTTGTCTCTTGTCAATTTTGCGATATTTAAAGCCCATTGCAGACAGAGCTCGCCAAAGAGTAGTGAGGCCACAGTTGATGTGAGTTTCGTCATTGATGAGCCGCTGTTTCAGACTTTTGATTGTAGGGACACGCTGCTCATCGTACATAGTGTAGATTTTTGCCTTTTTCCCAGTCGTCTAGACTTTTTGTGACACATACTGCCTATTCTGTACGTTGGGGTATAAAATCTTCGCTATTGATGTCTGTAATAACAAATAAATATTATAAAATTATTGCACGCCGTAACACAAGTGAACACTTCCAATGAAGTACAAAGACTAAAATGAACAAGAAGTGTAAGCTGTAATCCTCTACAATCCCTCTCTGAGAAACAAAATTACCTGAATCCGGTCCTTTTACATTTATGATGTGCATCTCGGATTTTACAACTCAAGGGTCTAATTGGTTTTATTATAATCCTTCAGTCAATACCATTTATTGTGAAAACTACTATAACATGTATTGCGGTTCCTTCTTTCTCCTGGGAGAACCTGGATAAAGTTGCCCCTGCACCACTACCTTTCCAACCTTGCAGTTAATTTCACTTATGAAGCCCCCTTTTTTTCATCACTTATTCTGGTCCCTATAGTATGGGAATTTCTACCTTATTTGAACACTATCATATCCCATGGTTAATTGTGTTGTGTTGAATTGGCCAAAACAAGAACTCAAGGTGGTAAATGGGTTTCGAAGAATTGTTGAAAATGAGCTTTTCCATCAACCAAATGCCCGATGTTCTCAGACAAATAGCAGCCTTCAGAAAGTCGAACTTTGTAAGTTTGAGGCATTGAGTGCTATTGTGGATGCACTTGTGCTACTTGGGCTTGTAGGCTAAGCGCGTGTTTTTCATTTATTTTTCAGTATATTGATTTCGAAGTTGTTTTTTTGAATTTATTCTGTCTTCAATTCCTTGAACCAGTCTGTGGCAATAAAGGAAAACTTTATGGTATAAAATGAGAACTATTTCATTTCTTGAACTTTCCCTCGAACATTTCTGGCTAGTGTATCATCGTAAATCAGATGAACAATACAGGGTGCTCTTTAACATTCCATCGGTTAGAACTCCATTGCCGATTATAACAGTATTTTCTTAATATCATTATAACTGGCAATTAGTCATTGTTTGAATGTCATTATGTTGTTGTGGATGGATTATTCCTTCCTTTTTTTTTATTGGGTTTTCAACCTACCACAATCTGATAATATAAGAATTAATATTGGAAACTATACAAGTGTAGAAGGTCAGACGTTCTAATAGTCAGCAACTTTTCGTATATTTCAAATTTGCCTATCAAAAGAAATACAAGAAGTAATATTTATCAAAATACTATCATTAACTTTTCAGAAACCAAATCCGTTTCAGTACGTTTTTTGTACGTCAGAAATTTGAATTTGGCAATTATTCTTTCAGATATTCCGTAGAATGAAATGTTCCTGAGCAAGGAGTGTGAAGAAACAAGATTATTCTTGATATCAGCTGATCTCTATTTCATTGAAATTGTAACATATTGCTGCGTAGAAGTGTAACTAGAAAAAACAGCCCATTTACGAATTTTCAATAATAATAATAATAATATTTATTGGTTTTGAAGATTACAGTTGAATTAATATAAAACACGTCATAGGTTACATAGAGTCACTTCACATTTAAAATTGACATTTTAAAAAATAGCGTAATCAAGTAAGATAAAATATGTTTCGAGTGAAAAACCTGCTATTAGCTGGTATAGAATTCTTCGATACTATAAAACATTTTCGACAACAGAAAAGTTTTCAGATTTTTTCTGAATTTGAAGTAAGCAGTTTCCTTCGTAATTGACTCCGGAAACTTATTGTAAATCCTCACACCATTGGAGATGGGTCCCTTAAGAGTTACATTCAGATTATTTTGGGGTGTTTTAAGATGGTAATTAAATCTCGTTGAATAGCTGTGATCATCACTATGAGTGATAATGCTTTTTCTATTTTTAAATATATAACAAGATATTTCCAGAATATACAGGCAAGAGAGAGGAAGTATTTTCATTTTGGCAAACAATGGTCTACATGATTCTCTCTGACTTTCATTTAATAATGTTCTGATGCATTTTCTTCTGCAGTAAAAATAATTTTTGAGCTGCTGGTGCTGAACCCCATAATGAGATTCCATATGTGAGTCGTGACTGAATTTCAGCATAATAAAAATTCTTTATTACCGACAAGTTGAGAACTCTTCGTAGACATTTCAGTTGATATATTTTGCTGTTTTGTTTGGACATTGTTTCTCTGATATGAGTTTCCCGATCTAATGTGTCATTCAAAATTATGCCTAGAAATTTTATGTTTTCACACTGTTTTAGAAACAGTTCTCCCATTTTAATTTCTATGTTTTCAGTCCTCTTTTGCCTAGAGAGACATATTGAAAAATTTGTTTTACCACAATTGACATATAATTTGTTTGTCGAGAACCAGAGCATAATATTTGTCATTAGATCATCACAGTTTTGCTGGATGGCTTCTAAGGCTTCTAATTCGGAAATTCATTCATTATGATAAGTAATCCTAAACGCTGTTTTGAATTACTGTTTCATATATTATCACGATTGCAAAGTTTAATGTGTAGTATTGTGATTCATCAATGTATTATCACATAAAGTTAAAATACGTTGAATACATAATTTGTGGTCAATTGAGGATACTTTTCATCAATGAAGCTCTATTATCAATGGCATTCTTCAAATCGTAGTAGTAGTAAGGTAAGTTGTACTCCTAGAAGGTGAATCGTAGTAATATGCTATAAAATGATGATAATCATTCCGGTAGAGAAGTCTGTTTTTAGTGGTTTCTTTCTTTGTATTGATATTTCAAAAGTCGGAGTTGACAAGAGACTCCTTTCAAATAATTAATAAATAATAATAATTTGTAATTTTACAAAAAGGTCCCCTATTTGTGGAATAATACAGCAATGACGTGAATTTTCCTCTCGAAAAATATTTAAGAAACTAAAAAAGTCAAATTTGGAATCTGTTCAGCTATTTTGTAATAGTTTTCAACTTTGTTCAGAGGTGGCCTTGATAAAAGCTGCGCATGAATTTCTTGCTGTATATATTGAGAGTTGTTTTTCGAAAATGTATAATCGGTTGTAATATATTGACATAATAAAGCAATTTATATTTCGGTAACTTATTGTCATTTCGATAGCCTAAAAGGTCGACCATGATGTATAGATTCTATCTAGTTTAATAGACTTTTCAAGTGAAGGAAATTTTGGTCAGTCTGTTGATGAGGAAAAAAATTTGAGAAAAGTGACCTGCGATGAGATACCACAATAAACACCAAAAATACGTGATAATAAGTTATTCCTTTCAAATACAAAAAGCATATTAAGGTACGTATACATACAGAGTGTATTCATTTGGAATTTAAAGCAAAAAGACTCGGACACGTAAAGTTTGCTCTCGAAGGGGACACATTTTACGCATATTTTTCAACAAATGAAATGTAGGGTCGACTGATATATCATGATATATCAGGTATAAAATTATCTTCCCAATGGAATTCACCCAAACATTCAATGCAAAATCAGCGTTATGAAAATCAACCCGATAATTTTGGTACTGATGAAAAATACAATTAAGTTTTGGGATACAATCATCAGAATAAGTACAGAAATTTCAGCATTACTCCATTCTAATGAAAGCGAGATTTCAATGTTGAAATTTTTCATTACAGTCAAATTCCCCATTAATAGTTCGTTGGAATGAGGTTAGGCAAATAATTTAGTTTGGTTTCTTCGAAAATTATTTCAACTAACATAAAACATGGTTTAATCTATTCCAGAACGAGTTGAAATTGTTAACTATCATTTTCAAAAAAATAGTTGTATTAGACTAAAGGTGGATTTATGCAGCTTCAATTATCAAGTAACAATGAACAAGTAGCGATTAACAATTATCAAGTAGAAAGTAATAAAAAAAAGGCATTCACGCACCTGAATGTAACAATTATCAAAGCTTGTAGAAGGGGATCAACTTTAACCTTACATACACTTTTGAGTACCATTTTTTATTCATTTTTATATACCCTAGCTATGTTTGGGAGAGTTGAAGATTGAAATTGAAAATGAAGTATCATTGTTTTCCTGAGGAATTCTACCATAATCGTATCTACAGTTTCAATTTCAACTCGGTCACATTCCACGAACAGAAAAACAATCAAGGAAAACAAATTATTTGAAAAAATATTTGGTTATAATCATATTATCAGTCATAACCTGCACATTAGAGACACATATTTCACAATTAAAGTAAGAAAGTTAAAAGTTGGCCAACTCTTACTTGCTGCTTGTTAATTGATAGTTGAATAATTTGATTGCATGAATCATCTACAGTAAAGAAGGGTCGGAGACTTGCCTCTCGCCAATCGTTCCCCCCTTGGAAATATCACACGGATGACTCGACGAGTACAGAATTCCCACCCCTTTGTTGTGAACTTGGAGACCTGAACCTCTCTTGCTCAGGGATCTTTTTTTTTTCAGTAGAACAGCTGAGCTTTGTAACTCCTTGCCGAGAGATTTTTCCTGAGGCTTACAAACTTCAAAAATTCAAAGTGAATGTTAATTCGGCTTTCCGCTTTCTTGATTCACGCGGTGTTCTTGGAACATTACAGGGATTTCCTTTCGTGTAAATCTGCATATAAAAAAAGGAACATATGACGTCACAGGTTACTACAACCATCTACGTTTAATATCTCATTTTGACCGTTCATATTTTCCTTCTCTTTGAAACTATCGTGCTTCAGGTCTTTTGTCGTTTTTGGAATTTGATAACTATTAATTTTATAGAAATGAACGCATTTCATTTTACCTCTCAAATATCAGGCGTTATATCGTTTGTTTTCACCTCAAATGAGTGCCACTAAAGTGCTGCCAGCCCAGAACTCTCCGAGCCCTTTCCGAGTAAACATGAAGAGGGAAAATAAAGGACAGAAAATTAGGGTGGAGCATTTCGACATGATTTAAATTGCCGAAATGGGCGTTTTATGTTTTTTATTCAATCAAATCCAACTAAACAAAGGGGAATCCAATTTGGATTTTGTTTCCAATTTTGCTGGAAAACTTTATTTTATTAGAGAGCGAATCATTGAGGGGAACAATTTAACTTGTCAAAACAACAAGCAGTCATTGCCCTGGACGTTATTAGATTAACATTGATTTCTGTCACATTGATTTTCTCGCACGGTGCTGGTTAGGAAGCTTCATTCACGGTTATATGTTCTATCGTACGTCATTTAGATCCATACAGCAAACGGGAAATTGACGTTACTGAAATTGGGCTTTGGAAAGTCATCTTGACATGAGGCTATTCGATAACCTACATTGAAGAACTGGGTTATGAAATAGTTTATTATGCAACGATCATGTAATAATCAATACATGAGCGTTGCTTACGCTATTTTTTCTACACACAATGAATGATGAAGAATAATATGATATTCGCATTTGTGTTGTGGGTACCACTGATCTGGAAGTGGAAGGAGTCAACATTAATTTCATTATTGCTCAGCGCAATAGAGTTCAAAATTGTATGGGAAATGTTGATTTTATTGTGAGTAGAATTTCCAATGTAGCCTCTCGCCACTGAATTGGACTGGAATTGGATTAAGAGTCTGTATCGTGATGAAAAATCTGTCTCATACTGAGCTCATTATGAAACAAATTAAAAAAAAAATTATTGTCTATCAGGAGAAAACCCAATTACAAGATAAAATTTGGTAATCATAGTTTACGTTTTTGCCTATTGCAGAGATTATCACTGTGTAAAAATAATAATATTATAATTGTGCAGGCGCGTATACAAGGGGGGGTAAAGGGGGTAATTACCCCCTCATGATCAGTCAGTCACATAACATATTACAATATATATAAAAAAATTTAGGGAGATATCAGAAAATATAATGAATGAATGAAAAATCAATTACAATTTTATTTCACCTTTACTCCCTGTAACCCTGTAAGTCTGTAAGATCGCAGATTCCAGTAATTAAATTCAAAATTATTATCCCAGAAGATTATATAGTCTCTGGTATTTCGGGAGAAATTGATAAACCTAAATTTAAATTTATTATTCGATTTTTCTGTTGCAATATCTTGTGTTGAAGTTTATTTTCATCGAAAATTATTGTTTGCCCTACTTTCCAATTTTATTTATGAAAAAAATGAAGATTAAACAAATCTGACGTTTTTATTCCACAGTTTCCTAATAATTCAAGTCATTGTGAAAGGTAAGTTTGTAAAAAGACCAATATATGCATTTGTGTTTTGATGAAATGGTGGAAACGCATAATTTTCTCAGTGATTACCCCCCCTATAAACTTGAGCTGAAAACGCGCCTGTAATAGTGTATAAGTATAAATATTTGGTAATTATAGTTTACGTTTTTGCCTGTTGCAGAGATTATCAGTGTAAAATGATTATATTATAATAGTGTATAAATATAAATAAAGTCAATACATATAAAGCTGTGACACAGCTCTTGAATAGAGTGGATTTCATTTAGCATTAATTCATAGTTACCTGACACACTTCTGGAATGAAGTAGATTTTATTTTATATTTGAAATGACAAATGCAGTCCGCATATATATCCGGTCAAGTTATACAATTGAATCAACAGAAATTCCGACAGAGCCAAATTTTGGTGAACACCTAGGGTTCACCATAAAGAATGAAAATTCATGAGTCCCCAAAAATCCCATGTGTGCTAAAAAAGTTATTCGGGGTCAAATGTCAAAATTACAGGTTTTTTGGATTTTTCTCGAAAACGCTGAGATGAATCAGATAAATACCTCAGACCAACGTTGTAGATCTCGAAATTCTCTAGAGTCTAGATAAATAATCTCAATAAATTTTCCTTCAAGTATCACCGTTCCTGTGATATCGCAATTGTATGCACGTTCTGCATAATATGCACACGTTTCCACACCACCTGTGAGGTAGTGTACGTCCGTTTTTCTCAAAGTAACTTGTAATTAATTTTTCAGAATGTGGTAGCTTGAAAACACGAAAAACTACGAAGGAAATTTATGTAACTCCAGATTTTTTTCGCTACTTGAACTGATTGTTGTCTCTTTTCTATAGATATTTTCACGGTTGGTGCTCTTCTGAATTGTTATCATTTGTTCCACCCTTGGCAATATCTACACGGATGACTCGACGAGTACAGAATTCCCACCCCTTTGTTTTGACTTTGGAGACCTGTCGAACTCCTCTTGCTCAGGGATCTTTTTTCAATAGAATAGCTGAGCTTTGGAACTCCTTGCCAAAGGAGGCCTTTCCTGAGGCTTACAAACTTCAAAAATTCAAAGTGAATGTTAATTCGTATCTCCTGTCCCTTGATTCACGCGGTGTTCTTTGAACATTACATGGCCTCCATTTCGTGTGAATCTGTATCAATATGATCTTTATCCTGATTACGGATGGAGATAGGAGATATTGTGTATACTGCTCTCGTGTCAAAATCTAATAGACGATTTGTTTCTACTAAAATTTACTGATTTGAGTCGAAAAGCTACCAAAAAAGAAGATTTCTACTAAATATGACCACGTGAACGACATCAGAAGGGAAATAAATAGCCAGATGTTATTCAAGGCCATGCGGGAAGAGGGGATTCTCGAAGGAACCAACTATCTATCAAATATATATTTTCTCAATATAGTATGTAGACGAAGGAAAAATTCCATGCTCGAAGTGGAGTGGTTGATTTCAAAAAAGGGAATAGCCCAAGGTCGTCACCACATTTATGAATTTGAGTTATTCCTTTTTTTGACAGTATATAGTTTGTACATGAAGAGACGCAAATGTGACATTTACAATTGCGATATCTTAGGAAAGGTGATACTTAGAGAAAAAAAATGGTTGAGACCAGTTTTGTAGAAAATTTCGGGATATACAACTGAAGTAGTCTTTTGACAAAACCCACCGTTTTCGAGAAAAACCCGAAACACCTTTTGACATTTGACCCCGAATAACTCTTTTAGCACACATGGGATTTTTGGGGACATATGAATTTTCATTCTTTATGGTAAACCCAACTAAGGTTTTCACCAAAATTTGTCTCTGTCTGAATTTTTGTTATTCGATCACTGTTCTTATGTTTGAATTGACCGGGCATCTGAGAGAGTGCCTATCTTAGTTATGAGAGATTTTAAGTAGAAGCATGACTCATTGCTGCTACTCTGGCGTGGAATATGAAAGTTAAGTTCGGCCAGCAGATCAGGACACTCATATTCTTTATAGGAAAATGCATGAGTAAGATGTTCTTCTATTCTCCAAAGATAAGAAGGAAAATCTGATCAGAAGTGTTTCGTTGCTACATCCCTGTTGGGGGTACGTACCGTCCAGTTTGTAAATCATGTATTTCATGAACCTTCTCTGGCATGATTCAACTAACTGTATTTGTACGTTGCATATGGGTGCCCAAACTAATGCACCATATTCCAGTCGTGATCTTACAAGTGAGTTGAAAAGTAAGGTGACACATTCAATGTTTTGAAAGTCATGGCAGGTACGGAATATCAGGCCAAGCATTCCTTTGGCTTGTAGAATAGTTTTGTTTGAATGTATGCCAATGTTCAGCATGGGGTCGAACCAGATTCCCAAATCTTTGATTTCTGCACATCGTGTCATTTAACAGTTGAATGATGGTTATTGATTACTTATGCGTGTTGAATAGAAGTTACTTTTAGACTAAAAATTATGTATTTATATTTATGTATATTCAAAGGTAACTCGTTGGTTGTGCACCAGTTGAATAGATGATCAATGTCTTTTTGAAGTACATTTAGCGAACTAATGATTGATAATTATGGGCATATGAGTGTATCATTATAGTACGGGTGTAGAAAATAGCTATTTTCATTCCAAGGGAGAAAAAGCATTTTTCTCCTGAGATTGAGAGTTCCGTTTTTGAATCTGACTACCCAAGCGGAGAAAAGCAGGGTATTGGAAAACTTTTTTTGGTCTCTTCTAACTATCCCGTCAGCTGATAAATGGAAATGAAGGACAAAAGGGATGGAAGAGTCTCTAAAAAACTACTAGGGGTAAGTTCTGATTTGAATTGTATAGCAACGCAAATAACTCAATCAAATAGATAGCAATTATTGGATAATTCTACAAAATATAAAGGAATGTCTGTCTGGAATTAAATCCAGCTACTTTGACCGAATGTAGTGAAAAAGTTGCATGATCTCTATTGCTACATGCTTGTGAAAACACGAGATAGTTTTTTCTGAAGAGAAACAAGAGTGAACTGATTAATTCTAGATGGGTTATTTATGAAAAAAAGTGAATTCAATGTTTATGAATGACATACACAAATCAACAAACAGTGGTTGCTGTTCTTTCATAGAAGAGTTTATAATATTCGTTTGAAAACGAAACTGCAGAATCGTTAGTTACAAATATAAGTGGTATAAAAACATTGGAGGTGGCTAATATTATTTCTCTCTACTCTCCTCTATATTGTGAAGAAATATCCAAAAATTGCTTTCTATTTGATTTAAGTTACTTGCGCTTGGTATACAAATTGAGCCAGAACTCACTTCTTGTAGTTTTTTTAGAGACTATTTTATCTTTTTTGTCTTTTATTTCCATCTATAAGCTGGCAGAATAATGTCTGAAATTTAGCTTCCACTTTGTGGAAGAATTCTTGTCTTCTTACCTTACTAATATTATATTGTTGTGACTCCGATAATTCATTCACAATATTTTGTAATTTCAATAGTTTTTATTCTTCATTTATAAAAGCATCCATTTAAAAAAAATTGTATTGCTTTAGAACTAGCTGACATTGACTTTTCATTTGACGATGTCAACATCTTGTAATTGGAATCAAACGACAATAAATAAATTATCATCATTATTATCAACTGATCAAAATTGTGTCAGTGAAATTTCAATTCGTGCGCTGTAGGCGAAACGTCAGGAGTAAAAACCTGTGGACCACGGCGAGCACACCCGAATAACACTCCGGAATCAGTTCAATACAGACTGCTTTTCATTATTCTTTGTGTCCAAATATCCTATGAACGATTCCAGTTGTTTGTGCTTTGTTTTCAAACTGAACAAGAAACAGAAAATATTTGATAATATTTTGCTGTTACTTATTTTATAGGAGTTCCCTTCCGAGAAGATAAGAACAAAAAAAGTTCCCCGTTACCCTTCTATTCTCCTCTTGGCCAATCAGATTCGAAAGGGGAACAGATTAAGAAATTTACATTATCAAACAGTTGATCAGGCAGACACATATAGCTAGATAAGAAGTTGACAAACCACCTGCAAAGTTCCATTCCAGAAACTAGTCTTTCAATATAATTGAATTATATGCTTAGATTTTCGAAAGTAGCCTGAGTGGCTGATTAAATGGGATCATCCCTCTGTCACTATTCACTACTGCATTTTTCTCTTTCCAGACCAAATTAATCGAGATGCCCGTCACCATATACATCTCTGGTCTCTTTTGTTTCACTAATGCCCTTCCGTATCGGATATGGTGATAATGTTCCTTGAAACGAGTTTCCATAGCTCGCCGACTTTGACCAACGTACTTTTTGTCACATCTTTTTCGAAATCATTGATGTTATCGACTGTCCCTAACTGATTATGGTCTTCAGTTATCGTCACCGACCAAGACGACAACATCGAAGAGCTGACGATCTCGCGGGACGCATCCGCCAACCACTCGGCATCCGTGAAATCGTCGACAAAGCAGCGAAGATCCCGGACGAACTTCACTCTGGAGCAACTAAATGAATTGGAAAGACTGTTTGATGAGACGCATTACCCCGACGCGTTCATGAGGGAAGAGTTGAGCCAGCGATTGGGATTAAGCGAAGCCAGAGTGCAGGTAAAGTAATTGCTTGCATCGTCTTTAATTAGAGTATTTGATTCTTCATAGGCGCAGGTGTTGGGGAAGGTGGGTACGACGGCGTATTGGGGTCACTGTAAAAATAAAAAATATCTCCATTGACATTTTCATCTGTCAATGTCAAATTAAAATCTGCCAATGGAGTATTGACAGATTAAAATCTGTCATTGACAAATTAAAATCTGCCATTCACAAATTAAAATCTGTCATTGACAGATTAAAATCTGTCAATGAAGTATTGACAGATTAAAATCTGTCATTAACAAATTAAAATCTGCCATTGACGAATCAAAATCTGTCATTGACAGATCAAAATCTGTTAATGGCATATTGACAGATAAAAATCTGTCATTGACAAATTAAAATCTGTCATTGACAAATTAAAATTTGTCATTGACAAATTAAAATCTGTCATTGACAGATTAAAATCGGTCAATGGAGTATTGACAGATTAAAATCTGTCATTGACAAATTAAAATCTGTCATTGACAGATTAAAATCTGTCATTGACAAATTAAAATCTGTCAATGGTGATATTTTTTATTTTTACAGTGACCCTAATACGCCGTCGTAGGTGGGGGACGCTTCCAGTGAACACGTTGGTAATTTGTCAAGGAAATACTGAGAATTAGACCTTTCCGTTGAACGATATCATTCGATTGTTTGTGGCGTGAAATATTTCATATTCAGAGTGATGGTGTGATTCGGTGCGTCTGATGTTTTTAATAATAAAACGATTGCATGCCTTACCATTTCAGCTGGAAGTGAACTGAAGTCAATAATTTCAAACTCAACGCTGGATTTTTTGTAGATCACTCTGGATTAAACATTGAATTTTTTTCACAAAGACATGAAGGATGTGGTCATATATGTTTTGAAACATTATTATTTTCATGAAGAAAACGATGTTGTGAGAAACTGTATTTTGCCTTTTTTTTCTCTCTGAAAACCAAAAATGTGAAAAACAAAACATCTGAAGGAAGTTACTCCAAAAAATTAACAAAATACTCTGTGATATGTGTATATCATACATAGACGCTTCATTCATTAACAAAAAGGAATGAAACAATGTATCTAAAACAGCCACTGCCCCGCCTATATGGTTCGACGGGCGCCAAATTACACAGTAGTCCCTTTTTTTGGCTCAATCTGTATATTGAGTAAGAATCATTGACTTCTATGTGATTTAGTGACTAACTTCTTTCTGTTATTGATTTTTTTCTCCTTCATTTGACTTATCTCAGCTTATCACATTTGTTTAAATGTGGTTGACAATGTTCCTTGCTGGGTTGTATTGGTTCGAACTCCCATTGTCTTTATAATTACCTCTTTCGCAATCTGTTGCAAAAGCTTCAAAATAATCTGAATGAATCACGAATGATAAAATTGTATATACAGTTGAACAAACAATTGAATATATAACTGTTGAACGAAAGTAAATCGAAAAGCAAGAATAAGAATAATTATTGTTGAATAAGTTGGTCAAACAATTGAATCGAATAAGGAACTCGAATCTAAACAAGAGTTCAAATGATCAGAAATTTGATTCATCAATAAAAATAATATTGTGATAAAATTGAAATATCGCACGTAAAATGGTAAAATTGAACAACAATTGAAATTTTTTGATTCTTTCGATGATAAGTTTTTGCAACAGGTTTCAATATAGAGCTAGTTATATAACATTATCTGATATTCCCACTTCGTTTCTGCTTCATATCAATGATTTGCTAAAGAAAACATCTTGTTGTAGTGTTGCGGACGACTGTACTCTTCATACTAGTTTCTCTTCCAGTGTCCCCATACCAGCTCGAGAAACAAAACTCCAAAGAAACATTCCCGTCAATAAAATTAACGATGACTTGTTAACAATAATAGAATGGGTATCATGAACTTGGTGGAATTTGATGCTTAGAAAACCCAGCCAAGTCTCTTCTCAAGGAAAGTCGATCTATCATCATCTGGTATTCAGATGTCAAGAGTAACTATTCCTGCAAAACAATGTAAGATCAATCGCTAAAGGTGTCTCCCAGAAACTTGGATTTCTATTTCATGCGAAGAAACACTTACTTCTCGTCAGCTTCTAATGATCTACAAGGCCCAGATACGACCTGTCTTGGAATATAGTTCTCATGTGTGGAGTTCGGCACCAAAACATTCATTGAGGCTTCTCGATTCTATGGGGAAAAGGCAATCCGTCTTGTTGATGATTCTTCTCTCACAGACTCGCTCACTTCATTGGAACATCATAGAAGGGTCGGAGACTTGTCTCTCTTCTATAGATATTTTCACGGTCGTTGCCCTTCTGAATTGTCATCAATCGTTCCACCCTTGGCAATATCTGCACGGATAACTCGACGAGTAAAGAATTCCCACCCCTTTGATGTGAATTTCGAGACCTGTCGAACCTCTCTTGCTTAGGGATCTTTTTTCAATAGAACCTCTGAGCTTTGGAACTCCTTGCCGAGAGATATTTTTCCTGAGGCTTACAAACTTCAAAAATTCAAAGTGAATGTTAATTCGTATCTCCTGAACATTACAGGGCACCCCTTTCGTGTGAATCTGCATATAAAAAAAATTATCAGTTCGCTCATCAATGGTTTTTCAATTCTCCCACATTTTATATTTTATTTGCCTGTTTTGGGTCTGTAAAAATTCGTTTATTAACTTTTTTCTCAATAATATCATACTTATGTTTATCAAGAATTCCCTACGAAATAAATTTGTATATCTGTTCACCTGCTAATTTCATGGCTTAATAGTGCCGTTATATTATTATTTGTGAAAATGGCTCTAGTTGAAAAAATGGTCACTTATTTCATACCTTTGAAAAGAGATGATCATGTTCCTTCGAATGATCAACAAAAATATACAGGGTGCCATTTGCATTGAATGACAGCTTGTACAATGATTTCAGGAAAGTGCAAACACTTGTGTGGCATGGTTAATATCCAAAAATGAATATTGGTTTTTATGAAAGGAAGAATAAAGTCTATGATAATGTAACGGTCGCTAATATGCTGTATCAGAACCTAGTATAAGAAGTTGGTCTGTCTGACTGTCATACGAATACTTGCTTTTGATAATCATGCATGATGTTTCTTTTTCAAATCAATATGAAGCAGAAATATAATTCATTTGAAAGAAGTACCGAGTGAAAACACAAATTGTACTAATAAACATTTCATCTGTTCATTCAATTTTGGGCCCCCCTAAGAAGTTACAAAAAAATGAATCTTCAATATGTCTGATTTTCAATTGTTATTATATATTCAGCATTTTATATCCACTCATTATGTCCGAACACGTATTTAGTAACAATTTCATGTATTTTTTTTTGAGCACATGTACCTACTTCCTACGATATCCTGATCTGGACTGTTTATTCGCATTTCAGGACATTCAATTTTCTAACCAGACTCGAAGTCTAGCCTGTACCCAAAAATAGCTAATGTTAGCTTGAATAGTTCCGAACATTTTTTGAACAATCACTCGTATAATGTGTTAAAGAACGGATGAATGTTCATTTATTTTATACCAGTAGAAGTAGTAGTGAATGTTGTCTCTGCCACGTTGAGGGATCGAACCCACGACTTGTCGGTCATGAAACGTGCACAGTACCATAGCGTGAACACCTTCGTCCTCTTATTCCATTGTTTCATTATTTCCTAAATGATAATAATAATATTCATTTCCAGTTAGACATATAACATGTATAGGAATCGTAAATTGAACAGAAAACACATAAATAAATGATAGGCGAAATACATTAAACACTGACAAATGTTTTCAAGTCAAGTTCCTACTTCGTTGATGCCTGGTTCTCATATAAAAAATATTGAATGTGCTTTTCATTTGCTACAGAATGTTATTACAGGATCTCAACTTACTTTGATTGATCGAGTTGAGGTCTGGTATGTTTAATAGGGATATATCCAGCTCGGGGGCCAACGATGTCCCCTCGAGAATATACCATCTTTCTTAAACTCCCTCGTAGAGAATTATAAATGACGTCAGATTCTTTTTCTGTTTTGTAATATTTCTGAGAGTTTTCTCCTGCGACGAAAACTTTTTTATTTCTTTTTCAAATCGACATAAGGCTCACATAATTCCTTAACAAGGAAGGAATACTATGGATATTAATATACACTCTCTGGGGTTATGAGTGAATTTTTATCTGATGGATATCATAAACAGAAAAGAAGGAAAGTATGTCTTTAGCAGTCACTACCTTGCACACAAGCATATTATATATGTCCGAAATGTTACAATTACTGTTTGGAAGATATTATTTTGTGGTCGATGAATCCTTTCTTAATACTTTTCAGGATTTTCAACCTAGCATAACCTGAAAAAATTAGGAATTTATATTGGAATTCATGCAAGTGTAGAAGGGTAGACTCCTATCAATTCGGAAAAGTTGCAGCGTTAGTTTTAAACATTTCCATCTGAATGAAACACATCCTATTAGTCAGCCACTTCTCTTATAACATTTTACCTATCACAAAAATACAAGAACTAATATAATATACAAAAATACTTATCTCTGTTGAGGTTTCGGTAAACAAACCGTTTTCCGCCAATACTTCTCTTCAATGAAGGTTTTTGGAAAATCTGTCAAAGATGTGGGATTGACCAAGATTCTGTCATTTACGAGGGGTATATCAGATGAACTTGTTCAGATACAAAATGATGAGAGCAGATTCCTACAATTTTTGTTTCCTGCCATTGCTCTCTCTTGCCATCATTTTTGTGTCATTCCAATCAACTGTGTGATCTCAATCGTCAGTAAGAATGTGCTCTGATAATTAAGTGTCAATTCCAACATTCATTCTTAACTTTTTCAGCTTTTGGTAGGTTGAAAACACAAAAAATTACGAAAAAGTGTTAAAATGCTTGTAATTGGTAGGTTGATCGTCTGATACTTGATCGAAATCGAGTAAAATGATTGCCATACAGTTTCATGTGAAATTTTCATCTCGATTTTTATTATAACAAAGTGTACAAAACCGCAACACATTTTTTTCCATAAAATAGCTCCTTCAAGAAAAAATACTTCTGCACAACCACCGTATTTCTTCTTCGATAAATTATTGTGAAGCGAAACATGTGTCGCAGTTTTTTAAACCTCATAGCGACAATCTTACAGAAAACCGCACTTCAGTATTTTTCACTGTTTTTTCCATCTACATCCGTGAAAATTCTGCTGAACAACGATCATCCTTGTCCAGGCGCGTATACAGCTCAAGTTTATAGGGGGGGTGATTACTGAGAAAATTATGCGTTTCCACCATTTTATCAAAACACAAATGCATATTGGCCTTTTTACAAAAATTACTTTTGACCATGACCTAAGTCAACTGGAAACTGTGGAATAAAAACTTCAGATTTGTTTTATCATCATTTTTTTCATAAATGAAATTGGAAATTAGAGAAAACAATAATTTTCGATGAAAAATAAACTTCAGACTTTAGAGATAACTAATATTTGTCTTGTCGACATAAGTAAAAATAAACCGTTATAATGATATTCGTTCATGTATTTATCATACTACATATCAATATTGGTAGAATGAAAAGTATATACTTATTGAACACAAGTTAATGTTACAGAAAAATTAAATAATAAATTCAAATTTAGGTTTATCAATTTCTCCCGAAATACCAGAAACTATATAGTCTTCTGAGATATTCTATAATTTTGATAATAACTTTGAATTTAATTACTGGATTCTGCGATCTTACAGGGTTACAGGGAGCAAAGGTGAAATAAAATTGTGATTGATTTTTCATTCATTCATTATATTTGATATCTCCCTATTTTTATTATATTTTTTAATATATATTGTAATATGTTATGTGACTGACTGATCATGGTGGGTAATTACCCTCTTCACCCCCCCTTGTATACGCGCCTGTCCTTGTCATTCAATTGAATGAAACTAATAGGTTTTTTACACCATCCAGTGCAGCTACTAAGCAAAATACAAACACACCCCCTCATCGTTCTTCCAAACGACCCAATCACATTAAATTCAGGACGAACAGATTTTTCAAATGGATCGTACATCAAATTGATTCATTCTTAAACTCAGGAAGGTGAACAAAGTCTTAAGCGGAGCACTAACATTAATACAATCAATTTATTAAGTGGTTTGTTTCATCGTGGACAGGGTCGTATTTGAACGGCTCATCCCCGATATAATAGATGAAACTGAGCTAAATCAGGAAGAAGGCATAATAAATGTCTTCAAAATTGAATATCCCACTGAAAACTGTGGAGATCAAAATATACTTATACAGTTTCCTGTATTTTCCCGTGAGAGTTTCACTATAACGAGGTTGACAACACCTCGACACGTGTTTCGCTACACAATAGCTGAACACGTGTTGCGGTTTTGAAGCTGTAGGAATTCTTTATAACTGCAGTGAAAGAGAAAGTGATGGACATAAAGAACCGAAAATGAAATCAAGAAATTTTAGAGATTTGTCGCTATTTGTAAGAAGAGTTATTCACAAATACGCATATATTTGAGTATATAAAAATAAGTCACAATCTGAGCGAATCGCTATTTTTGTGCGTTACAAGTTTTCTCAGTCATAATTATTTTCTCTTCTCCCACACTTTTTTAAACCGTTCCGAACGTATTTGAAAGCTGTTAGGTGATTGGCAGGGAATTCTATTGCATTTCTCACGGTATTTTGTTGAGTAAGCTGTCTCGGTACGGGATCCGTGGTATCACTCACCAATGGATACAGAGTTTTTTGAGTGAACGTAGAGGCACTGTTGGCAATAGTCGATCAACAGATAGTGAATATTCTGAAGTAGGAGTTCCTCAGGGTTCAGTCCTGGGACCTACTTTGTTTTTACTATACATCAATGATATTGTGAAGATCTGTAACGGCTCAATTATTGTTTACGCGGATGACACATCGGTTATCGTATCAGATGGGAATGAATCACGTTTACGTCTGAAATGTAACAACATTTCTCTGGATATGGACCACTGGTTCAGGGCTAATTCTCTTCATTTCGATAGAGATAAAACAAAATGTATGCGATTTCATAACAGACAAAAAGAAGTCAGTGACATTGATTTCGGTGATTTGCAATCATTGGTTGAGTCCACTCGATTTCTTGGATTATATTTAGATAAACATCTTTCCTGAAAAGAACACTGTACAATCTTAATTAACAAGTTGAATTGTGTTACCTACCAATTACGTAACTTGAGATCTGATGATCGGTTGCTGACACTCTACTATGCCCAAGTAGACTCCTCTGGTGCAAATGATATATTTCTTGCGCAAAAGAGAATACTCAGAGTAATGTTCGGCTTACCATATCGAGCAAGCTGTGTTGATGTATTTAAAACTCGCAAGATATTGACGGTGCCATCGCTTTTCATCTTTGAACTGTGTGTATATGTTTTCACTCACTATAACAGCTTTTCGACCAGATCTAGTATTCATGCATATGACACCAGAATAAAAAATCAGCTCAATATACGCTTTTCTAGAGTTCAAATATCTAAAAATTGCCCAAATTCACCTGATTATGTAAAGAATAGTCCAACATTGTCAAATTTCAAAAATAACCCTAAACAATTTCTAATTGAAAGATGTTTTTACAATGTTGATCAGGCACTGTGATTGTATTTGTGAAGTTTCTGTGTTTATTTTATTTTGTACATGTTTTTTTTCAAAAACTTACTACATAATTGAATGTTATGTCATACAGTTCATATACACCTTAGATTAGTTGGTTGAATGACTACTCCTATACAATGTTTGTATTGTCCTTCAGGAGAATAAAAGTATTATTATTATTATTATTATTATGGTTCATCTATATTAGAGGTGTATTCCAAATTAATGGTGGCGGCTTCCGTTAGTTTTTTATTTTATTATGATTTTATTGCCCACAATCAAAATTCAGTGAATTCCTGCTCCAAATTATCTGTGAAATCGAATCGAAATCATATTTTTTGAAAATTTATTGTATAACAGTTTGTTGATTGGTACTGAATCTGGTAATATCCATGAATCGACAGGCAATTGTTTTAACGCCTCGTGCTAACAATTTTTTGCCCTTGCGTAATAGGCTACTTTTCCTTCTCGTTTCGTTACGTTATACTATGGTATCACACGTAATGCTAATAATAAACAATATGAAACTATTTGAAAATTACCTTTCGAATAGAAAGCAGGTGTAAAACTGGAGAAAGTGCTCACTACTGAGGAAGGAGTTGTATACGGTATCCCTCAAGGTACCGTGTTGGGGCCAATTCTTCTCAATATTTACATAAATGGATTATTCTCACGGCAAAATTATTGGATTCGCGGATGACACCGCCATATTTCATCAGGCAAACGATTGGCAAACGTTAAAAACGAAGGTTGTTTATTATTTATTATATTTATGAATAATGATATTTCACATAGGGTTAATAATTGTATCGAAGATATATTGGTGATTTATTCATTTTTGAAAGTGATTCATTCTTCTTGTTATCAATATTTCAATACTTATATATTTATTTAATTTAATTCAAATTTAGACCTACTTTGCTATATATGCTCTTATCTCGAAACAAGGGTTAACTCACTTATCGAGTATCATCATTTATATTTCCTGACATGTTACCTTGTAAAATAGTTGATAGTATTTTCTGTATAACTTTACATATCATGGAGGGGAAATAAATGCATATTATTATTATTATTATTATTATTAATAAAAATATCACATGTATCAAAACTAACAAGATGGAAATATCAGATCGTTCTGGAGTTTATAAGTTTATAAATGGAGTTCAACAGTTCTAGACGAAAGGTTTGGTCCAGGAAAATATGGGGGATAATAAGTTCAAAGGTTTCTGACATCTACTCAATGATTAGTCTGAGTTGAACATAATTCATTTCACTAATTCAACGAATTTATATATATAAGTTATATCCTGTGTTTTGCTTGAATAATTTTTCAACTCGATATGATTGGGATTGATGTAGTACAAGTTTCCATGAAATGAGATAGAGACATAAAAGAAATATTTGTGAAATATTAGCTTCTTTTTTTAGACGAATTTGAGTTTTCCAAGAAGTTGCTGATTAGTAAAATGTGTTTCAATCAGAAGGGTTTTTATTAACGTAGAAACTTTTGAGGGTGGATCAGAAGTCTGTCTTCTACATATATTCCAATATTAATTCTGAATTTTTTCATATTGTGGTGGGTTAACAACCCTAAAAACTAAAAAAAAAATCAAATCCTATCTTCATAAAATAAATATATTCTTTCCTTGGCAAATTATTGTATAACAAAACACTTAAATTTCAACATTTTGTTTCAATGTGGATGTCAGTGTTCCCTGTTGAGTGCTATTGTTTCGACCTTCCTATTCAACTCCTCTGAAACATATTCAAAATAAATGTGCCGAGATAATATGAAATCGGGAAACGAAATGAAATATTTCGAAATATTCATTTGTGTGCTTTGTTGAAGAGTTTCTATATGTGGTTCTTGATGGAATATCGTCTGATATTCTCTCAATAAATGCATGTGTTCTACATGGTCCAATTCTGGGACCCACTTTGTTTCTTCTTCATATAAGTGATTTGCTGGAGACAACGTCTTGTTCAGTGATTTTGCGGACGACAGTACTCTCCATATTTCTTTTTCTTCCCTCATCCCCATTTTAGCACGAGAAACAGAAATGCAAAAAGGCACTAGTGCCAATAATATTAACGATGGCGAAAAGAATATAGTAGTAGTAGTAGTATATATTTGGTGCTAATACAAAAGTTTACACAAGTCTATTACAAGTCTATTACAAGTCGTATGGGACAACTTATTTAGCTAAAAACTAAACATCAAAGAAACAGTCACATATAAATGAATTTCAACATAAAATAGTTAAAATAATTTGCTCAAATCACCGTATGGGTCATAGAAGCTGTTTGTTAACACTATACAGGCTTGGTGATGCTACAAGTCTTGAAAATTGTTGTTAAAATATTCTTCTATACAATAGAAAGCTTTTTTTAAAAGATACTCCTTGATTTTATTCCTAAATATATTCAGTGGTACATCTCTTATATTTTGGGGAAGTAGATTAAACATTTTTGGAGCATAGTAATTTACGCCATTTCTAGTATAATGGGGTAACATCAACTTGGAGGAATTCAATGCTGGAGAAACCCAAGCATGTCTCTTCTCCATAAGGTCGATCTATCTTTATTTGATATTCAGATGTCAGAAGTAACTATTCCTACAAAGTCAAGTACCTCTATGCTAGGAATTACGATCAGTAATAATCTCTCATGGTAAACCATGCGAGATCGATAGCTAAAGGTGCTTCCCAGAAGCTTTGAGTTCTATTTCGTGCAAAGAAATACTTCACTTCTCGTCAGCTTTTAATGGTCTACAAGGCACACGATTCACGCGGTGTTCTTGTCGTGTAAATCTGCATATACATAAAAAACCTCAGACTGCCATCATTTCTAGATAACTGTAAATGTAAAGTACACTCCAGTTGCATTTTTCTTCATGATTATTCGAAATCAAAACCACAGACTCTCCATAGGCATTATTATAATAATAATGATGAATCGATTAGTTTTGCATGTACTTTGAATCAGGCCAGTCCCTCTCTGCCCTAGTCATCGAGAAGTGACCGATTCATCGGATTTGGAGCTGCAGCTAAACGCTCGTTCACTTCAAGATATCAATCAGTCCTAATACACCCCTAAGGTCGTTAATACACCACTTAATTGATGAGATTCCTATTCCCTACACATCATACGTATTCATTAGGAAATTATCTGCTAATAGTGGCATTACTTCGAGTCAATCGTGTGGAACCAGCAGCATAAGAAAAACACTAATTCCGCACGCTCCACCAGCTAATGGGATGAGTCGATCCCAACCCTCAACTGACCATTTACTTTATTCGTATTTATGGTACAACCTTCCTGATTTATCGAAAAAAATTCGCATCAAGATTTTATGGTCCGAATTGGGACTGGACGTTCGGATCTCGAAAGTGAGAAGTTTTATTTTGGAGGGTGGAAATATTATACAACGATGAGAGGGTGTTATTACTTACTCCACAGCAGATAGAAGCAGCGGAAAATCTTCAACGATGGGATCTAAATATGCGTGATGAATAACTTGAAGTGAAGCCATAAATCATTCCTGGAGATTTATTCCCTGGCATCTTGCTCGAATGATTACTGTTTGAATCATTTTTGAGGGGAGGGGATAAATTGATCTTTTTGTAATCAGGTATTCAACGTACCGCAATTCAAAAAAAACATAGAATTGAAAAATTAGGGTAGACTCAAATTCTACACCGCGAAATTGCTACAATTCTGAAAAATAACCCCTTTGAATATGCATTTGACAAGAAAATATTATATTTGCATCAAACATATTGAATAATGAGCTATAACTCATCTGTTTGTGTTCATTTCGAGAAAACTGAAAAAAGAGCAGGTGATATCAGATCAATGATTTGATGGAGAAAATATATTGTTCGGTGTATAGTTTCGCGGACGAGATTCCTCTCCATACTAGTTTCTCTTTCAGAGTCCCCATATCAGCACGAGAAACAAAAATTCAGAGAGGCATTTTCGGTTATAATTGCACGAGTGCATAAAAATTGCAAGAGTTCATTTTCATATTTTGGCGAAAGTGTTTTACAAAATATGAAAATAACCGAATGCAATTTGTATACGATATCACGCTTGAATGCAAAATTATCTGGTCATTTTTATGCACCAATGTAATTCATAGGAATATTTCACGAATAAAGAATTTCTCAAGGAAATGTTATTTTTTGTTCATTTATACTCTGTGAATTGTATGGAGCAAATGTTTTTCTATTTCATTTATTTTTATATTTTTGAAGTCTATATGACATTTATTTGTGTTGTTTACTGACGTCTAGCGATACGGTTTCAAATGTGTTGTTATGGTGACTTGATACAATGCAATTACCGCTGTAAGTTTTCGATACAATGCAATTACCGCTGCATGTTTTCGATAATTGCATTGCTCTTATGGGACATTGTTATATATGATGGAAATATTCGAAAATAATATAATAGGGTCACATCAACTGGGAGGAATTCAATGCTGGGAAAACCCAGGCATATCTCTCCTCGAAGAAATCCGATATATTTTCATCTAATATTCGGATTTCACGAGTAACTATTCCTACAAAGTTGGGTACCTCGATGCTAGGAATTACGATCAGTAATTATCTCCCGTGGGAAAACCATGTGAGATCGATTGCTGAAGGCGATTTCCAAGTGCTTGGATTTCCATTTCGTACGAAGAAATACTTCACTTCTCGTCAGCTTCTATTGATCTACAGGGCACAAATACGGCCTGTCTCAGAATATAGTTTTCATAAGTACTGTTTGAACGTCATTATTTTGTGGTGGATCAATATTTGTTCCGTATTTTTCTGGGTTTGTAACCTACCACAATCTGAAAAAATAAGAATTGATATGGAATCTTTACAAGTGTAGAAGGGCAGATTTTCAATCTACCCCGAAAAGTTGCTCCGTCTATTGAAAAAACAGTTATTTCTGGATAGAACAAGTCCAACTGGGTAGCAACTTCTCGTACAACTCAAATTTTGCCTATCAAAAAAATAATAATATATATATATATATATATATATTACTGAGTTTTTGTGATATGAAAATTCACTGAGAAATTATATGAGAAGTTGCTGACTAATTGGAAGTGTCTCATTTAGAAAGAAATATTTTTAATTGACGCAAAAACTTTCCGGGATAGATAAGAAATCTGCCCTTCCACACTTGTATGAATTCCAATATTCATTCTAAAACTACCACTCAAACTACCAAGAAATGATTGCTTTCCTATTTTGTAAGCGGCCTAGAGTACTGAAGAACGTGAAATGACATGTCAAATCTCCAACCATCGACAGGATTATATAGTAAGAGATATTGAAAAAACTCTACATATATTTTTTGAATACAGATTCACACGAAACGGAAGCCCTGTCACGTTCAAAGAACAACGAATGAACCAAGGGACAGGAGATACGAATTAACATTGAATTCGAATTCTTGAAGTTTGTGAGCCTCAGGAAAAACTTCTCTCAGTGAGCAGCTCCAAAGTTCAGCTCTTCAATTGGAAAAAAAATACTCAGCAAGAGATGTTGGACAGATCTCCGACATGTACATATTCAATTCGAAATGCCCACCACAAGACAACTAGCTATTTCTGGCTTTGGCCTTCATCAGCTGTGGGTTGGCATGGTCCTCGTATCGAAGACAAATTGTGATAGAAGGACAGAGGATTTGAAATGAATCGTGCCTATACGGCAAGCGACACATAAGTGGAACCACCTAGGGTGTAACACTCTAAGAAAATGCTGTCATAGTTTTCCGTCAGTGGTTCCACTTATGTGTCGCTTGCCGTATAGGCACGATTCATTTCAAATCCTCTGTCCTTCCATCACAATTTGTCTTCGATACGAGGACCATGCCAACCCACAGCTGATGAAGGCCAAAGCCAGAAACAGCTAGTTGTCTTGTGGTGGGCATTTCGATTTGAATGCAAATTGTGATAGACAGAGAATTTGATAACCTATTCATCAGTTTTCTGATTTCTTTGCTTCATAGCAAATATTACTTTCTACTTGTATCGATACATTTGTGGATTCGATTTTCTATAACACTCTGAGAGTGCTTGTCATTATTTCTGCAAACGCATTTGTTAGTTGACGTGGCGAATTGTCACCACTGACGGAAAACTATGACAGCATTTTCTTAGAGTGTTACACCCTACCTAGGTGGTTCCACTTATGTGTCGCTTGCCGTATAGGCAAGGTTTTTGTGGGGAGAATGAAATTTGGGGTTTCATTTTGTGGCTTTTTTTTCTCCGAATCAAAAAATAGTCAAATGTTTTTTTATCAATTACAAAGTCTGTCTATTTTTGCGAAACTTTTTGAGATTCACATGATGAAGGCAGATTCGTTCATTTTCGTTCCTTTTCCAACTTTATAGTTGTCAGCTGTATATTACAGAGCTCACGCACAGTGAACTATATAGTAGTCATGTAGTTAGTAGTATATCCTTTCCTCATTACTTTCTCTATGAGTTGTCATCAAGTTTCTTGTCCTCGATCCGAACTTGGTGTTTGTGTTGAGTATTCCGCACAATTGAGGGTCTTGATGTTTTTCCGACCACAAGAATAAGGTATTCTGTGGATAATTATCTTTTTTTGCTTATGTATTTTGGTTTTGTTTTTTTCGGTATTGAACGCGATTTGTCTCATCTTGAAGGCCATTCTTTACATTGGATGATATTCCGGTTGCCAATCTAATCAGAAAAAAACAGTATTTGCCTTATTGAATACCGGAATCTTCCCTTTGGGTTAAAAACCTACCGGCATATGTAAAAAATAATGATTTACTTCTCATCTTCGCTTGCTTCCGTTCTTAAAACTGATTCAAAATTCGTTTTCCTCCTTACTTTTTGATAATATGTCGACTATCTGAGATTTGACATGATATTTCATCTTACCCTGGACAGCATGCTTAAAGCACATTTATTCAATATTCGTTTTCCGCGATTACTTTTCCTTGCCATCAGTTGAGTGTCATTCCATTCTACTGAGTGATTTCTATTGGCAGTAAGAATATGCTTTGATAAATCAAAACCACCAAGCTGTCTCTTCCTGGTACACCTTGTATTCACCTATTCTTTCTCCCAGAAACTACGAAGAGAAATTCAACCTGCACATAAAAGGCTTTGAAACAGTACCTTGTTCTTGCGGTCGGAAATATGTATCGGAGAATCATCAATATCTTTCGAAGAGCTAAAAAGCGAACATAAACTAAATTTATAGAATAGGCAACTTATTGGTACGAAACTATAGGAACATTCTTACGATCGATTGGAATCACAAAGTGGAATACCTAAATTATCTAAATCATGATGAGGAGTCAGTATGGGAAGAAGGAAATCGAAGTAAACCTCTTTGAACTAACACACGAGATGAAAAAAAAAACTTTTGCAGTTTCACAAACGGAAACGGTTCCAGTTCATCGGGTATTATTTGTGAATATACTTCATATAAATTCTCAAAGTGTTCACATTATGGTAGAATGGAGTAAATGTTAGTGATTGTATGTTGTGAGTAATAATTGGTCATTTTTTGATCTGATTCAGTGAGACAGGGGGATTATATAATTTTTTCTAGCTTCTTGTGATTCATTTATTGATTTCACCAGACGTTTTGAATTAATCCAAATCATCCCGAATGAAACAGACAGCGTTAATAATATAGATATCAAATATCGTTTGGACTTTATGGTTTTTGATGAGTGGACGACATAAGTCTAGATCGCAGGCCAAAATGATGATGCTTGACTATCTATTGAAAACAAGTTTGGCTTCGTAGATTTCTTTCAATGTCTGCGTTCACATGTAAAGTTCATTAGTAGTTGTAGAATATCGTATAAACCGAGTTGAGAATATAGGAATTTTCATTCTTGATTTTCCAAGCTCATAACTAACAGAAAAAAACGTCATTAACAATGAGAAATCATCGAGTGAAAATTATACTCCTCAATTCTATCTTGATATACATGGTAGATGTTCGAAATTCGTGAAAAACGAGGGCAGTTCCGAAAGACTTTTTCAATGATATGATAACCTTTTAATTCAGTTTCCTTCGAAATACTCGAAGTCTTTGCCTGGTAGTAATCATTTCTCAATGATTATTCCGACATGATGTGATTTGTTACTATATTAATTGAACTTCTTTGTTTTTGAATCGTAGGTTTGGTTCCAGAACAGGAGGGCAAAATGTAGAAAACACGAGAATCAAATGCAGAAAGGTAAGAACTCCTTCATTTTTCAAATTTCATAACGATCTAGGTACACGAGACTAATCTGTTCACACTGACTTTGTTTTGTAACAAAAAATTTGAAAGCTAGTTTTCAGTCATCAGCTGAACCTCACTCAGGTAGAGATTAAATTCAACAAGGAAGTAATGTTGAAATTATTGTTAGACATTTCCCAAATAATAAATAGGTATTCATCAAATCCACTTGCGACGAGAAAATAATCATTAGGTGTTTTTAAACCCCATTGGTGAAAGACTGAAATGGTACATAACAGGTATTCTGCTTGTGTGTATTTATTTATTCATTTCAAAAATTAACTTGTAAAAAGTACAGGGAAATTGTGAAAGATGTCAGAAGGTGAAAGTATATACCAGAAATATAACCACTAATCATCATGATACATTATAACAACAGATAGGGAGAAAAATTGTGACGTGTGCATATTCACATAGATATAAATATACACCTAAATACACTGATTGATACATTGAATTGCACATACATGAAAAGCATATTGACTACATATAGACTCAAAATTAACGTTTCCTAGTTAAAAAATTCTTCTATGGTGTAGCAGTTTTTGAGCAGTAAGTGTTTTTTCAGCAGGTTTTTGAAAATTTGCAAAGAAGCTGCATTCTTTACTTCATCTGCCAGAGAATTAAAACATTTGCATCCAATATATTCGAAGTTATTTTGATATCGAGCGGTGCTATGCCGGTGGGGTAAAATCAGGTGTTTTCGTCTGGTATCATGTTCATGCTGTGTTCTTATCGCATTATAAGTGGCCTTATTTTTGAAAATCAAAACAACACGCTTCGAGAATGTATGTGCTCATGACAGTTGAAATATTGAGGTTTTTGAAGGTTTCTCTGCATGATTCTCTTCTACTTAGTTTTGCAATTATTCTAATTGCGTATTTTTGTAATAAAAATACTCTTTGTACAGAAGAGCTTGCTCCCCAGTTTAAAATTCCGTACCTCATATGAGAATGGAAGTGAGCAAAGTATAAAGGTAAAAGAATATTTTGACTGCAATCACTCGACATGAATTTGAGTGCGTAACATCCTTTCCTGAGTTTGCCGCAGACAATGTCGATATGTGATTCCATGAAAGTTTTGAATCAAAGGTAATTCCCAACATTTTCACAGATTCAGAAGAAGACACGACGTCTTTAGTATTTTCAAACAACAAAAGCTGGTGGTATTCTCGACTATTTGGACAAAACAACAGGGCATCAGTCTTTGACTTATTTATTATCAGATGGTTTTTTTCTGACCACGTTATCACTTTAGCATAGGTAGTCTCAGCTAATAATTTTAATGACACTAAATCTCTCTCTTTAATTGAAATGTTTTTGTCGTCTGCATAACATGTTGTAATAATTTATTGTTTTCGTTCAAGTATGATATGAGATCATTGGCAAATACTAGAAATAAAAGGGGGTCTAATATTGATCCTTGAGGGACGCCTTAACTAATGCCTAAGGGATTACCGCTTTTGTTGTTTATTTTTACAATTTGGTGTCTGTCAGATACATAAGACTCTAGCAAGCTATACGGCATTCCCCTTTTTATTTTTTTTCATTTGCTTTTTGTCTTTGGTAACGTATTGTCTGATAATACGATGAAGTAAAAAGATTTACCAATTTATGTTTTTGAAAGAACATTCCACAGGACTTCATAACAGTACAAATCGATATGTGTATAGTGTCTTCTTTCCGAATCAAGCAGGTCCATCCGAATGAAAATGAGAGGGCTTTTCTGGCTTTACGCGTAGGCTATGAATAAATACTCAACATGTTTATTCCATATTCGAAATGAATAAACGACGACTTAACCCCTATTTGTAAATGTAATTTTATCAAATCTAAGCCCGGCGGAGAGAAGGAGATACGAAGAGGGTAGATGACAGGGACGTACTCAGTATCGTCTTGGACTGTCTTACCTTCTACGGATCTTCCTAAGTTGCAGCTTCAGTTAACTCATCATCAATTCTCAAATTTCCGTACTGGTTACAGGGCCTGAATTTATAAAATGACTTGAATCATAGACCAAACTTTACTTTCAATTTATCTTTTACTTTACCTCTGAGAAGTTTTCTCAGAGCGTTCATTACATTTATCAGCATTGTGAGAACTTTCCTAAGTTAAAGATAAAGAAAATGTGAAGGTGTAGTCTATAAACAGGCATAACTATCCAACTATAATCAGCGGAGATTTCAGTGTTGTCACCAATTTGTCAACATACCAAATGAAGTTGAGGTATTTGCTATTGCTACTCATAGATAGATAGTCATTTATTTTCATCAGATGAGAACAAAGGCAAATTTCTGGGAATGTATATACTATCATCGAATCAAGTATAGATCTGATCAACTAGTACCGTAACCAACATATTTTATTGGTGACAAAACAACAGAGTCATTTCTATTGAATAGAAGTTTCTACTTCACTTGGTTGAATTTGAAAGTTCTTCACTATATCGTAATCCTTTCAATAGCTCTAAGATCAATCTCGCAACCGAAAAAGGACATAAGTATTACGTTTCTATATACCCCTTCGAGAGAAAAACCTCTCAACATTGATTTCGTGTGATAAATTGAACGGCCTAGAATTGGTATCCATTGACATGGTTTGTGATCTTTTTTGATTTTTGAGTTCTCAGTAGTTGGTAAGTTCAACTATTATTCTGGTAGAATGGCCTAGACCCATTCTTTCTTGCGTCTACGAAGTTCAAAAAGATGTTATGATATATGTTATTTGCGTTTCTGGTCCTCTCTTTGAATGACCGGCTACAAAAAGTATATTGGTCGAAGTCGAAGAGCTATTGGAGATCGGTTTGAAGAGCATCGTGCTCATATCCAATAACGAGAACGGAAAATTCAGTGTTGTCCAGCATGACGATCACAGGGTTAGTGAAAAAAATTCAAAACTAATCAGAAATCCAAATGGTGAAACTTGATGCTGCTATCGTAGCTGGCCGTATTATGTTAAAACAATCGTTATTATTCAGCTATTCTTCCTAGACGGTAACAGATATGTACCAAAGGAAAACGACTTTGGTGTATCTGGCCAAAGGCTCAAAGACTGCCAATCTTGAAACATTTTGTGCATATCAATTACCCCAACACAAAATTGATATTATTTGTACTCGACATACGTTTCGCCAACGAGGTTTGTTATCAAGATTGCACCAATAAATACATTGGCCAGAGCTGACGAGATATAAGAACTCTCTTCAAAGAACATTAAGCATACATGAGAAACGGAAGGGTAGAAAAGTCCAGTGTCAACCAACATTTTCTGGAGAATGACCACAGAATTGGTGAAAGCGATCTGAAGATTATTGAGGATGTTAATAATGAGACAAGGCTACTCGATGCATTGGAGAGTCAAGAGATGGCAAAATGTGAAGATAGTATGAATTGTGTCAAAGGTCTATCCCTAAGATAGGGTTCGTTTCCTCACTGTAGTATTTTTTTGTGATTCTTGGTGACATCCTGTCAGATTTTCATAATAATAAGGTACACAAAACCGCGACACATGTTTCGCAATACAATGGCTTCTTCAAGAAATCTATGAATATATCGAAACACGTGTCACGGTTTTGTAAGTCTCATTTAGTGAAAATCTCACAGAAAACTGAATTAGTATTTTTTTGATATAGACTTTTATGAAGTATCGACCAGTTTACTCAATTTTACAAAAACCTTTTTTTGTTGCAAAGAAAATACTGAAAGGAATATGTATCTAAATGTGTTTACTTGACTTACACACATTCAACTATCGGAAAGAACAAATGTGAAAAACGAAATTGATCTTCCAGATTCTATGAAAAACTTGAGAAAGCTCAACATACATGCAAATAGAAAAAGGCTGAGTGGAAGACAGCACTTGTTCCATCCTATGTTGGGTGTGAACTCGAGCTAACTCTGCTTTTGGTAGATCATTTTCTTTTTTCTGTATGTTTCTTGTATAACGCAATAAAAGCGATAATAAATAATGAATAAATATAAATACCAACAATTCTTCTACTCAGTTCTAAACAGAATAAAATATTCTTGGGTTTGTTACAATATATTTTTTGTGATGAAAAGTTATTCTTGTGAAATCACAAAAATGAAAATTAATCAAAAACGGCCAGCAATTAGACCTCTGTAATATTCACTATGGACCATGACTCATGGGACACCCTGTATATTCCTGGCACATTCATTAAACAATATCCCAAAGAATATATATCAGAAATATTTATTGCTATATGGGCCACAATTTTTGATGCTCTTTCCACAATTTGCATTTGGTGATGCAGGCGCGTATACAGCTCAAGTTTATAGGGGCGTAATCACCATTTCCACCATTTTATCAAAACACAAATACATATTGGCCTTTTTACAAACTCACCTTTCACAATATCTTGAATTATTAGGAAACTGTGAAAAAAAACGTCAGTCAGATTTGTTTAATCTTGATATTTTTCATAAATAAAATTGGAAAGTAGAGAAAACAATAATTTTCGATAAAAATAAAGTTCAGACTTTAGAGATAAACTAACATTTGCCTTGTCAACATAAGTAAAAATAAACCGCTATAATGATATTCGTTCATGTATTTATCATACTAAATAACAATATGAGTAGAATCAAAACTATATACTTATTGAACACAAGATAATGAAACAGAAAAATAAATTTAAATTTGTGTTTTTCTCATCAACATAACGATCTATCAATGCATCAGCTTCTATGGGTAAGTCCCAGGAATGAATGTGTTATAGTGCTAGACCAGTTAACCGATCCTGAGATATTGTCGGACCAGATCGCAGTCAATAGCATGCATTTTTTAATGAGAGGCATAATGTTGGAATCGCACTTTTTGAAAGCGGTATCTATCGAAGTGGAAACGCACGAACGTTCTTCCAGAACTGTTGGGGATAATCAATTTCTCCCAATATACTAGACTATATAATCTGAGATATTCTATAATTATGGTAATAATTTTGAATTTAATTTATTGAATTCTGCGATCTTACAGGGTTACAGGGAGTAAAGGTGAAATTGTGATTGATTTTTATTCATTTATTATATTTTTTGATATCTCCCTATATTTTTCAATGAATATATTATAATATGTTATGTGACTGACTGATCATGGGGGGGGGGGGTAATTACCCCCTTTACCCCCCTTGTATACGCTCCTGGGTGATGGGCCACCCTTCGTGCGCCCCGAAAATTGGGGCAGTCCGGGCCGCAATCAGGGGATGGCTGTGTGTTGATGTACGCGAGAGGCAGTAAGTGTAATTTAGCGTTCCCCCGGGCCCGGCCTGGCGCTGGACCAGTCATCTTATGCTCGGTATGCGGATGACTGAGCGTTGGAAAATTGCTCTCGAGGGGAATTATTTTATTTGATTGAAAACTTTCTCTTAGCAGTTTTTTAGCGCACTCTTGTATATAAATTCGATTATGTACCGCAGATTTGTTTTGGGGCATAAAGTCATGACGTATTCATAGCTGGCCAGGAATTATGAGGGTCGGACGGGCAAGCGTTAAAGATAATTCCAGTTACGAATTTCATCCTCTGCTAAATATTTTAATGGCCCGGCACATCTACTGCTCCAACTGGATTTATATCCTTCTGGAACACTTGGAATTCAATTGATTCTCTTCTCCTCGGAGTGAGGAGTATCTGTGCAAAGAGCTCGTTCATCTTTAGACGGATTATATATTTTGGACATTCAGATATTAGGCCAGTAGATATAGACATGATTTTTCCAAAATTTAACAATAAATACAAAAGTTTTGAAACATCAGTAGAATGAAAAGTACGTTCAAATGATATTGAGTCTGATTTTGCAACCCTTTGTGAACGGAACATGTTGAAAATCAGGATTTTGTGAATATTCGCATTATTTGTACGGAGATATTTGCAAAAGTTCTGCAAACTTTCGAAGTATTGCGAAACAGCAGTTTACATCTTCTGGTAAATTCGCAACCATTTAAACAAAACGGAACGTTTCGTTTTATCAAAAAAAATTGGTAATAATCCTAATATTTCCAAAAAAATTCCAAAAGTTCTGCAAACTTTCAAAAATAACCGAAATAATGTTTGTGAGTAGTACTTCAATTTGCAACCTTTTGCGTTCAACGGAAAATATATTTTTGCAATAAGTTGTTTGATGTCATCAAAACAAGTATCGAAATTTTTACAAAAGTTTTAAATACGGGTTGCAAATGAAGAAGTCCTCACACACAATGTTTTCATTCATTTGCAACCACGTCTGCAATACGGAAATGAGGGTATAATCGAAATGAAAAATATTATGGTATTTGTTCTCTACCAGAAAAAGCAAAAGTTTTGCAAATTTGTGAATTGTGGAAAAATAGCTGTTTACATTGTCTAATAAATTTGCAACCATTCAAAAAGAACGGAACTGTTTGTTTGAAAAAAATATTATCAATCCTAAATTTTCGAAAAAAAATCCAGAAATTCTGCCAAACTTGATTAAATAATCGAAATCTATTCATTGGGATGACTTCAATTTGCAACCTCTTGCGTCAAACAGAAAATATATTTGCGCAATAAATTGTTCGTTTTGGTTAAAACAAGAGTCGAAATTTTTACAAAAGTTTCAGATAAAAGTTGAAATGGAGAAGTTCTTCCGTTGAACGTTTATGTTGATTTGCACCACGTCCGTACCACGGAAATAGGGGCAAAAAGAAAGTGAAGATAATTTCGTATTTGTACTCTTCCAAAGAAAGCAAAAATTCTGCAAACTGATAGAGTGTTGGAAACTAGTAGTTAATGATCTTTTGGCATATATTTGCCAGCATTCAAATGAAACGGAAACATTCTCCAAAACTCAAAAACATATCACACACAACTGAATAATATCAAACACCAGTACCTACTAACAGAGGAATTCAGATCCAATAAACCAGTACAATATATTATAAGCATAACCCGAATGATAATGCAGTATTCAGCTGGACAACTGTGATGTTAGTCCCTCCCTGGAGTTGTGAAAATGAGATTGGTATTCCTTGAATAATCAAGGTTCCGTTTTAACTTCGAGGTTGCAAAGTTTCATATCCACTTAGACCGATTTCATCTTCATTTGCAACCACGTATGAAAACTTTTGCAATTATCTCAATACTTGTGTGTACTGGACATGGCGGCGCCGGCGTTGAGGGAAAAAGTTTAATAAATACATATTCCGTTTTTCAGAAATGGTTGCAAATGTAAGTAACTATGTTGAACATTTTTTTCAATCACTTATGAATTTTGCAGAACTTTTGTAATTTTTCTGAACAAATTGCAACGGAAAACTACAACAAATGAGACAAACATAAGGTTCCGTAAATGTTACAAGGTTGCAAACTCAATGCATCTTGTAAAACAATATCACAAGCGGTATTCCTAGTTGGTTGAACTTTTGCAATTTTCTGTGCGAAAATAAAGCATTGAAACCTTTTTGCCATTTAAACAATGTTCCGTTCATCGCAGGCTTATGCAAAATTTTATAGTTTGTTTTCATTCGCGCACTAACATAGCGGTAAAGTTTAAAAACTTTTCGAATCATTATAAATTGATTGCCTGAATCTACTGGCCTATATACACGATGAAATTGAAACCTTTGGTGTGAAAATTGAAACTCCTTGTAGAGATCATTCACATAGTTAGCATCTTCAGCGAAAGAAAATTGATACTTATTCTGAAGACCCACGGTTAGTTATTTAGGTATATATTTCACAATCTGAGGTAGTGCAAGAACTACCTGCAAACATTTTTTTTTGGACCGGTGTGGACTTCGTCTGTTTATTATTCATTTTTCCAAATAATTCCCCAATAATTAACAGAGTGGCGAGAAAAAAAGGTTGCCCTTTGTAACCATTCATACTATTTTAACAATTTACCATTTCAAGAGTCTCGAATGCATCCAGTAGTTTTGTGTCATACATATCCTTGATCAGTCTTGCTTTCACTCATTCTGTGGTCATTGCCTACAACATGCTGGGCGACACTTAACTTTTCTACTCTTTCGTATTTTATGAATGTGCATAGTATTCCTTAAAGCGGGTGCTTACAGCTCGTCAGCTTTGGCCAATGTATTCATTGTTGCGATCTTGCCAACTACTTTCATTGCAACTTTTCCTAGAGATCAATTACCCTAATACCAAACTGATATTTTTGCACTCGACGCGCGTTTCGCTAACAAGGTTAGCATCTTCAGGAGAAGAAAATTGATACTTCTGAAGATGCTAACCTTGTTAGCGAAACGCGCGTCGAGTCCAAAAATATCAGTTTGGTGTTAGGGTAATTGATCTCTAGGAAAAGTTTCAACTTTTACACCCCAGGTCCCAAAATTCATCGTTTAACTACTTTCATATATTCCCGACTTATTTGTTCTTTCTGATTTATCTTTGAAATTACTAAGGAGTTGTTATTAATTATTATAAGTGGTTTTATATTCAACTTTCATATCCATTTAATCAAATATCTATGTATGCCCTCCAGTGTAATAAGGTTCATATGGGTTTACTATAAACTCTTTTTTATCCATTTTTCCAAGAAGTTGATTTTTAAAGCGTTTCCCTAAGCTTACATTTTCTAATTATTTTATCCACTTTCTCTGGGTTGAAACTGTTCACTTCAAATTAAGCACCTAACCACTCTCTTTTCATTGTCTTTGATAATCCAAAAAATAACTTAGTCGGAAATATACGATATCAGTTGCTCTGGACAATGAACACAAAATTGGTGAAAGAAATCTGGAACTGATTAGGAATGTGCATGACACAAGGCTACTCGATGCACTCGAGAGTCTAGCAATAGCAGAATGTGAAAATAGTATCAATGGTGATAAAATCCCTGCCCATATTAGCCCACTCTTCAGTTTAGTCTTGAGAAATTATTCGAAATAAGTAGTAGTTACAGACAAAGTCCATATCGTACCAAAAAATTCCACAGGTAGTTTTTACACTAGCTCAGATGGTAAAGTATCTAGATATCTAACCTTAGTTGGTATCAAAAATTTTTCCTCATTTCGATAGTTTTTCAGGAATTATTCCCTTTATTCTAGTGGTTTTCTCTACCCTTAAAAGAAAAAAGAATAAGTAGTCAAATGCTGGCATTATCCATTGATGGAAAAAACATGATTCTTTTCTATTTTTACACAGCTTCCAACAGAATGATTTGTAAAGTATCTGCTCCTATTCATTGCCTCTTTACAGGTGTTATGTTGAACAACCACAGCCCCCCATCGAGCACACCACTGGAACCGTGCAGGGTGGTACCATACATGAATGTCCCGGCACTAAGGGGAATCTCACTCAGTTCTGGATCTGTGGCACTCACAAACTACGAAAGATTATCGTCTGTCCCTTTCTCGCAACAAGGAACTGCATTCTCGGCCATCAACTCAGCTTTCATATCGGCAGCTCACCAGGTAATTTACATTTCAGGAATTAACTAATATAACAAAAAGCACCTTATCATTTTTTTCGATGTTTTTTGCGTTATCAACCTACCACAATCTCGAAAACATATATCTTTCTTCTAATATATAAAATTTCCATGTCACAATGTTAGTTACCGTGATCCTCCGAAACGGCTTCACCGATTTTTACTAAATTTTATATGCGTATTCAGTAGATCTGAGAATCGGATACTATCTATTTTCCATACCCCTAAGTGATAAGGGTTGTTCACCCTTAATTTTTTTTTTTTATTTTTTGACAAAATTTTTTGTTTTTATTTTTTTATAATGTGGCATTAAAAAATACATTCAACCCCAAATTTTAACATTTTTATCACCAACCCCTATTTTTTATGGCCATTTTAGTAATTTAATCCTTTTTCATCCAGCTCGATAACTGATCAATTATAGTATTTTTAACTGTTCTTCGATTAAAAATCTAAAATTTTTTTTTTGAAAATAAATATTTATTTTTATGATTAAAGTTTAATCCTGACATATGCTTAGTGTTACCAATCTTAGATTCCCGAAATTTGCCGCGCCTTTACTGGTGAACAACGTGATTCATAGGTCCAATCTATTTCAAATTTTACATTGAAATCCTTTCACAGAATTGATGGAAGACATGTTTCGTATTTTATTGAAATTAATCGTCTAACGGAGTTGAATAGGAGTAGAAAATTATTTCAGGGGTTAATCAAGGCACAGCCTAAACCACTAGTGTATAGTTCTGAAACTTGGAGGCTGTCTTCTTTGTGTGACGTAGGTATCCGATAAGAAATATTTTACAGAAATTCCACTTCTAAGAGGATGAAATACGGGTTCAAAGTTTATATAGGACAACGTGATTCATAGGTCCAATCTATTTCAAATTTTGCATAAAAATTCTTCAACAGAAAAGATGGAAGTCGTGTTTCGTATTTTATTGAAATAAATCGCCTAACGGGATAGAAAGTTATTTTAGGGTTTAATCAACGCACGGCCTCTACCACTGATCGTAGAGGTCTGAAAATTAGATAGTGTATCCTTTACATGATGTAGGCATCCGATATGGAAAGTTTTTCCAAAATCCAAGCCTAAGGGGGTGAAAAACGGGATCATAGTTTGTATGGGACAACGTACTTCAATTTACTTCAGAGTTTGCAAATATATTCTTCAACAGATTTGATGGAAGACGTGTTTTATATTCTATTGAAATTCATTGTCTATCGGATAAAGAAGGATTCAACATTTTCGACTTCTTTCAATAGCTCCCAATAAAACTAAATACTAAGAACTACACAATATAATAGCATCACAAAAATGATTAACCCCCAAGTGGGCACGGGTCAGCTAGTATATATATATATATATATATATATATATATATATATATATATATATATATATAAATATATAAAGTCCGAATGAAAAGTCCTGTTTTACTTCGCCAAGCTTTCGCTTCTATTGTGAAGCTTCTTCAGGGCCTATAATTTATTGTTTTTTTTTCCATCAACGTTATTAACTATACTTACAGTAAAAATGGTGTAAAAATATTGAATTAAACATAAATTGGTATACACATTTTTTACCAATTTATGTTTAATTCAATATTTTTACACCATTTTTACTGTAAGTATAGTTAATAACGTTGATGAGAAAAAAAAACAATTAATTATAGGCCCTGAAGAAGCTTCACAATAGAAGCGAAAGCTTGAAAGCTTGGCGAAGTAAAACAGGACTTTTCATTTGGACTGACTGAGATACCCCGCTATCCATTTCAGTATATATATATATATATATATATATATATATATATATATATATATATATATATATATATATATATATATATATATATAATATTCAGCTTTGTTGACGTTTCAGTAGTACCTACTGCTTCTCTTCTATAAATCTGTCAATATCTGAGAACATAGCTTTAGTGCTATGTCAAATATCAGCTCTTTAACATATTTTTCATTATAAAAGAGAAGTATTTGTGATAAGTTTTGAAACAATTTTTTCCCCAAACTTCAACAAAGATAGGTATTTTTATTAATTAGTAGTATGTTATACGAGAAGTTGCTGACTAAAAAGAAGTGTTTCATTTAATAGGAACGGTTTGAAATTTCCGCAGCACCTTTTCGGGGTAGATAAAAAATCTGCCCTTCTACTCTTGTATATATGTGAATTATAAATTTTTTAGATTTTGCTAGGTTAATAACCCGAAAAACTTCGGAGAAAACATTCATCAATCACATAATTATTTTCAAACAGTACTTATCCTTTGAGAATTATTTTTTGGCTTTTTCTTTTCTAAAAAAAAAAAAATATAGAAATCACGACTTCTATATGAAATAAGTGAAATCAGAAAACTTTTACAAACACTCGATGTTGATAGGTACGTGTATATTAATCAAAGACAAATCACTTTTTTGCTCAATTTGTACACCAAGCATTTGAAAATGAATCAAATAGATGGCAAACATAGGAATATCTGCACAAAGCAAAATATTCTCAGACAAAATCTCACTCACCAGGATAATATTTCAAAAAAGCTAAAAAATAATTCCCAAACTTCATTCTCTCCACAAAGATACCCAAGTTTATAATTATCCTTATCCTTATTTTCATATCGATATTCCACTTATTTTTCAATCTGATATAGTTATATAACATTCATTTTCCGAAGAGTTTTTTTTATAACGTTTTATCTCAGTATCTACTGCATCGGATTCCAAAATCTTCGAAGTAATCAAAAGAGAAAATGATAACCTTCCAAACGAGGTATCGCCGAACCCTATTTCCATTTAATATTTTAGGGTTGAATCTCTTGAAGTAATACGGTTGAAACTATATTCAGAAGATTTCCTCAAAATGACGACGGGTTTTTTCCTGAATGCCAACTTAGCGAAATCGGTCTTCTTTCTATTGCCCCACCCTGTATGTGCCACTGTATACCTCCACCTTTCCCAAAAAATCACTTCGGATCTGTATTTCAGTATGCAGCAGCAGCGGTCGCAGTTGGGGGTAGTTCTGCAGCTGCAGCGGCTGCAAGTATTCTCTGCCACCCCCAATATCCCCTTGAATTTGCAGCGTTGGCGGTGGCGCACAAAAACTCCAGCATCGCTGACCTCAGACTGAAAGCAAAAAAGCACACGGAAGCGCTCGGTTTGTCTCCGAGAGAAAAGCAGCTTTAATTCTGTTTGCTCCGGAATCATTTTCGTTACTCCACTCGACTTTTGTCTGATGTGTGAGGGTGTCTGAAATTTCGTTATAAACGAACTTTACACAATATCCTGAATGCCACAAAAGTTGACGATAATTTCTTATATATTTTCGTCCCACTGAGCAAGAATATGTTACGTCTGACATTCCAATAATGTTGCATTAAACTGCCAGCAGCGCATCATCTATCAACTTTTATTTGTAATATTTCAGAAGTAAGGATAGGTTATGTTTCAACTGGATGTTTCCATACCATTCAAATGAAAGGTTGAGCCAACTTATTTTCAATGTTGCCAAAATTATTACCAAGCATGTTAAAATCGATTTCATTGGGATAACTATGAATAAGGTTGAAAATGAGAATAAGAAAGCATCTTTCAGCAATGTTGCGTCTGACATTTCAACGACGTAACATTAACCTGCCAGCAACGCTTCACCGATCAACTTCTATTTGTTGAAGTTAGGATAGGTTGTGTTACGTGTGGATATTTTCATACCATTCAAATGAAAGGTTGAGTCAGCTTTAATTCGCAATGTTGCCAAAACTGAAAGCAAGCTTGTTAAAATCGATTTTTTTGAGGCAAATATGAATATGGTTCTGAATGAGAATGAGAAAGCATCTTTCAGCATGATTCACGTTCTATATATATCTCATCAATCACACCAAGAATCCCCCCCGTAACTCACAATGTTCCTCAAACTTTGTGTTCAACACTGAAAATGTTTGAAAAGAAATGAATAACTTACAGCAAAGTTTCGCACGAAAAATTTCACAATATTTCAACCTGGATACCTTATAAAACTACCGAAACTATATCTGGAAATTGGCAATCATCTTAAGAAACGATTGTTTCGGGCCGATCTGGCCAGACGTATAATCGAGTGGTGAAAACATAAAACATACATTTGTAACAGGTGAGGTTTTACTCTGTTCTTCGCTCAACAGAAATTCAGACACCTTCACGCAAAATTTGATTGTGTACAAACCCGAATATGTAAATATTTATTGTGACTATCATTCGGACATTATTTGTTATTTTTTGTTATTATACCTCGTGATTAATTATTGGATATGTCTCGTTTTATTCACATAGGATCAATAAAATTGCTCTCGATTCCCAGGAAAATAAAGCGATATTATAATCTATGAGGTTTGAATATTTTTTATCTTCCTTTTCACACCCTAGAAAGAAATCCTCTCAAGGGTTAGTTTCTTACATGTAAGTGCTTTCTCATTAAGCTAGACATGTGTTAATAGTGATATAAACTAAGACAAATATAATGATGTCTTTATTTTTCATTAAAAAAATCTTATCCATACAAATTAGGAGTAGGCGCAATTAAACTAGATTGCTCTTCCATACGGACTAATATTTACAATGGGTTACCAATATGATAACACAAATGATATCAAAATTCAACATGAGCAAATCAAAAAACATAAATGAAAAGTAAAGTGATTGAAAAATGTATCCTCCCATGAATCCTATTTCCAGGAGGATAAGTAAAATGCGTCTCGGAAATAGGCTTATTTCTTGGCTCTCGCCACGACGGACATTGAGCATCGTCTATCAACCTTGCACTTGTAGCATCTGGACGATATTTTTGGTCAATATCAACAGCTTGCTTGGCGTTTTATTTTTCAGCACCAGGTTTCATTCTCAGTTGATGTTTTGGAATATTCTTTCTCAAGATGTAATCATATATCTGATGATATATAACGAAAAACTAGAAAAATAACAATATAGTTTCGAAAGCGTTAAAAAGGAGCTTGGAGCACCCAGATTGTAATATTGGTCCTGAAAACCGAACGTGGTTTATAGGCCAGTAGATATAGACAATCAATTCACAATAATTCCAAAAGTTTTCAAACTTTATCGGTATGTTAGTGCGCGAATGAAAAAAAACTATAAAATTTTGCATAAGCCTGCGATAAACGGAACATTGTTTAAATAGAAAAAAGTTTCAATGCTCCATTTTCGCACAGAAAATTGCAAAAGTTCTGCAAACTAGTAATATCGCTAGTGATATTGTTTTACAACATGCATATTAAGTTTGCAACCTTGTTGCAGTTACGAAACCTTATGTTTGTCTCATTTGTTGTAGTTTTACATTGCAATTTGTTTAAAAAAATACAAAAGTTCTGCGAAATTCATAAGTGAATGAAAAAAATGTTCAACATAGTTACTTACATTTGCAACCATTTCTGAAAAAACGGAATATGTATTTATTACATTTTGTACTGGTTTATTGGATCTGAATTCCTCTGTTAGTAGGTACTGGTGTTTGATATTGTTTAGTTGTGTGTGGTATACTTTATTAACTACTAGTTTTCAACACTTCACTGGTTTGCAGAACTTTTGCTTTTTTCGAAAGATTACAAATACAAAATTATCTTTCAAATACAAAATTTCTTTTGTTTTTACCCTTATTTCGGTGTCACGGACGTGGTTGCAAATCAACAAAAACCTTCGATGGGACTGATGGGAGGACTTCTCCATTTTCAACTTTTATCTTAAACTTTTGTGAAAATTTCGACACTTGTTTCAATAAAAACGAACAATTCATTGCGCAAATATATTTTCCGTTTGACGCAAGGGGTTGCAAATTGAAGTACTTCCCACCAAATAGATTTTGGTTATTTTTCCAAGTTTTGCAGAACTTTTGGAATTTTTTTCGAAAAATTAGTATTGATAACATTTTTTTTCAAAACAAACAGTTCCGTTCTTTTTGAATGGCTGCAAATTTATCAGAATATGTAAACAACTATTTCTCCACAATTCACAAATTTGCAGAACTTTTGCTTTTCTTGGTAGAGAACAAATACCATATAATATTTTTCATTTTGATTATTCCCTCATTTCTGTATTTCAGACAATACAAATCAATGAAAACGTTGTAGGTGAAGACTCCTTCACTTGCAACCCGTATTTAAAACTTTTGTAAAAAATTCGAAACTTTTGTTTTGATGACATTGAACAACTTATTGCAAAAATATATTTTCCGTTTGACGCAAGAGGTTGCAAATTGAAGTACTTCTCAAGAACATTATTTCGGTTATTTATGCAAGTTCGCGGAACTTTTGGAATTTTTCTGGAAAAATTAGGATTATCACCATTTTTTTTTGATAAAACGAAACGTTCTGTTTTGTTCAAATGGTTGCGAATTTACCAGAAGATGTAAACTGCTATTTCGCAATACTTCGAAGGTTTGCAGAACTTTTGCAAATATCTTCGTACAAATAATGCGAATATTCACAAAATACTGTTTTTCAACATGTTCCGTTCAGAAGAAAGGGTTGCAAAATTCGACTCAAGATCGTTTGAAGGTACTTTTCATTCTACTGAAGTTTCAAAACTTGTGTAATTATTGTTAAATTTTGGAAAAATCATGTCTATATCTACTGGCCTATTAATGTAACGTAACGTTTCAACAATTACGGTATAAAAATAAAGGAAACTTGGTTATTGTTGGTGAAAAAATTTCAATCCCGTATTATCGCCGTAATCTTCGATTTCATTTTCTGCTGATTCCGATTTTCGGTTCGCTACGTGTTTGGCAGCGGTCACTCTGAGAACGAACTTTTTATGATATTTGAAATGACAGTGTTGTGTATTATTGGTTTACGATATATTAGATTAGCAACCCTCTGGTCTGTTCTCCTCGCGTCATGAGTAATTACGAGTTCTCCGCTCGTTGATTGGACGTAATTCGATTAGTGGCCGTACTGTGGCAGTGCAAACAAGGGTCGGGATCACTCGCCTTTCTAATCTTATGATTTAAATCTTTTTTTATCGAATTTCATTTGATTCGCATTGTTTTCGCGCATCGCCTAGGATGGTTATGCTGATTTCAAGTTGCAGAAGCTGAATTAATTAGATTATCAAATGAGTGCATCCCTTTATGTGTGGTGTGGCGATGTATGCTCAATCAGCTCTTACCCTCGAACTTCTCCGAGGCTTTCTTTGGATGTTTTACATTAACAGTTGAACTCAGAGGGTGAAACACAGGTCATGGTCATATCAAAATCAAGGTGCAATTATCAAAAATGTAAATGCATATGGTATAAAGAAAAAACTATACTATAATTATTTATTTCCATTCGAATTATTTACACAATATAATCTCAGGAAGTTTTATGTAATGAATTTAAATATCACAGATATTCCGAATATGAACTTTTCCGTTTCAGTTTCCTTTTTTCCCAGAAATGATCAAGTAGATGTCGTATAATTTTTCTTTCGAAAAATATTGGATATGCCTTCTACAAATTTCAGAAAGAAGTTATTGAACTTGCGAAATATATGCTTTTTTCGATTGGAAAATAGTGCCCATATTTTTCGACCCACAGACATTACGGAGCAGTACGTACATAGAAGAATCAAGGTATACGTAAGAATCCCGATTTTTTTGAGAGAAAACTATACGTGGTGAGTTCAATACTATCCCTTCCAGAAATTGAACGGGACACATATTCCTCTTTCTGGTACCAATAATATAATAAAATAATTTCTTGACGATTATGCAGATATTAGTTCATTCAATATAATTTTACAAATATTTTTCGACCCAAAAATTATAGTGACGTCAAACTTTTTCATAGCCAAGCCAAGCGTTTTTCACAAGGAGACATCAATAATTTTCGTTTCCGAAATATATCAATATATTTCATTTCAGATCAGTATACCAGGTATATTGAGTATTTTCGACCCGAAAATATACGAAATGTTGAATATATCTCGTAATATTCAAGGTAGCATTGAAAATTGAAATAAAATATATCTTGCAAGGTGACAGGTAGATTCCATGTGTAAAATTTTGTGAAGTACGTTCTATCTATATCGATCAGAAAGCTATATGCAGTTCATCAAATCCATCCTGTCAAATTAATAATGACGCAATGACGTACAGAGGTTCTGAGAAGTATACTCTGAGACGAAAACATCGTTTTACTGTGTCTTGCATATATACGTTGAAGAAACATGTGCGTCGTATATATTCTTATCGAGTTCTTAATGATAATATCGTATATGAATAGCTGTTGCTCGTTTTTAAAAATTATATGCTAAATTTGTTCCGAGAATCTGATCGTTATCGGGTTATAGGTGTTTTCGCTTCTTCACGATAGCAGTACTACTGTACAACTGGAGAAGAGGCAAGGCTACTGACAGGATGGATTGAATGAGCTGTATTCTATATATAAACTATGAGATACCCATTCAACATTTTTTCGTGAAGATTATATATAGAATAATCTTCGAACAAAAAACGAAGCATAGCACTTTAACGTTCAAAATCATTACCATCATTATCATTTTACCGCAACCCAAAAACTACACTGCGAGAGCATTCCTGAAAGATGAGCAAATGCTTCTCACACACACTAAATGGAAGACAGACACAGTCAAATATGGAGTTCCACAACGGTCAGTGCTGGGGCCTCTACTCATATACACATAATTTATCTGAATGACCTATTCAACTTTCAAAGAATTGAAAAATGTGATGAATATTTTGTTAGCTTTCTTCTTCTTCGAATCAAAATTCAGAAATTACAACTTCTATGGAAGAAGTAAAATCGAAAAAAGAAAAAAAAAATAACTCTCTCTGTTGAAAGGTACGTGCGTGTATATCATTCAAAGACGTTTGATTCATTCCCAAAAAGGAAGAAGGAGTCCGTTTAGAACAGCTTCTTCCCTGCCAATATGGAATGAAAATAAACCAAATTGCTTCATTAATTATTCAATATGGTTAACGGTTAAGTTAACGCACGAGAGCTATACACAAGGCAGGGTCAATGAATTTCGGCAGAAACCAAAAACTGACAAGTTTAGTCACAGAACACCCTATGGTGTTCTGTGGTTTAGTACTCGTACTCGTTTTAAACATGGAACACTTGGAACATTTCGAACAGTTTTTCCATTGAGGACGGAATATGTCGCATTATGGAACGTGGACAAATATATAGCAGCCAATCAGGTCTATTCCTATTCTGGTGTAGATTGAATATTTATCGCTTTTGAATATTGGTTATCGATAAAATTTTCGACAACTGTTGTAACGGTATATCATGGTAAACTCTCGAGATCCCTCATGTCTTGTAGACATTGATTTCAAGATATGATTTGATAAGTGTTCAATTCTTGGGGAAGTTCCAGAAAATATCGTCTATTAAATCGTTTATGGTGCATTATAAGATTGCATTTGTATCCATTATTGAAGATTCTTCAATAATCTAGTAAAATTCAAGAATAAATGGTACACCAGAAGTTACGTTCGAATATTTGATCCGATACTGGATTGGAGCTGAAGAGGAGTGCATGTCAATCATTCTAGAGTTTCGAAGGAACAATGAACTAACAATATCCGAACGTAAGTAGTAAAGACCTGAATAATACTCATTACGCCTGCGCCTGAGTGTACATGAGGAATAGCCAATCGATTCGTTTGTTGCTTATCAACTGATCTCGGTTCAATTGAACTACAGCTGACTGCAGTTTGTACAGCTGGCCCTAACTGTTTTTTCGATGGTGTATTCGCAATCCAGTTGTGAAAAAACTCAAAGAAATGATGATGTAGTCAGTTCATTATTTCTGTCAGTTGTACAGACTACACTGAAAGAGTGGAATAACCGAACGCAAATGGTTAGCAACAGCGGTGACAATCTGTCATTAGTGTCATTTCAAATAGGGAATTTGCTTTCGTGATGTTGTATGTTGTATGAAGTTGGTGACTTTTTCAACCGTCAAGAGTCACGAATCGGATGTTTTTTCGAAGCGGGTGGAGTCGATTTATGTTTAGAGTAGAATAGCAACAAGTGTTTGGATCAAGCAGATTCAAAAAAACAAAATGGGTTGTGCGGTTAGTACAACTGGGGAAAAGGCTAAGGCCAAGGAAATATCCAAAAAAATCGACAAAGAACTCAGGACAGCTGGAGAGAGAGCAGCCAGTGAAGTAAAGCTTTTACTTCTTGGTAAGACGATTGTTATGATTCAGGTTCCTGGAATCTCGACTGAAATCATTTTCAACTTTGCAGGAGCTGGAGAATCCGGTAAAAGCACTATTGTGAAACAGATGAAAATTATCCATGAGTTTGGATATTCTACTGAGGAATGTGAGCAATATCGACCAGTTGTGTATAGCAATACAATACAGAGCTTGATGGCAATTATTCGTGCAATGGGACAGTTACGCATAGATTTTGCTGAGCCCAGTAGAACAGTGAGTAAATAATCATTTAGGTATTTCATAATTCAAATCTGAGACTTTCATTCGAGTTCATCCTTATTATTACTGCATATCTAATGATAACATTATCAGAAAATCAATGTGATAAAAATATACCTCTTCTAATGTACAAGATAAAATAATACCCAATTCCATATAAAACATGTTTTGGCTAATGTAAACATTCCTGTTCCTGGTATTCTTATCAACCCATTGACACATTGAAGCATACACTGTGTGAATCATATAATGGGAGTTGTACCATTACTCAAAGTGTTAATTGTGAATAATTATGAAAATGCTTGTCGGATAATAGAGATCTATTTTGATAATTATACAGGAAAACACTTTTTACATTATTCATCAATTGGCAAATGTCATGCAATTAGTTTTGTTAATCTTATCACAGCACAGGCAAAATATCTATACTTAGTCTCTCTTCACAAAATTGAATTGAACTTTGAGATCATTATGTCTCTAAATTCTTCATCTTCTCTACGTTGATTCAGCACTGTTGAAGAGATAGATCATTTCAGTTGAGGTGTTACCTCTAAAAAACAAAACATTTAAATTACTCCCAGAAAGCTGACTCCTTTGTCATGAGAGGAAACAATCAAACTTGAATCAGCTCTTTCAAAGAAGTCTTCCTAGAACATCAATTGATTCGGCTTTGCAATATTTGCTTACTTATTTTGGGAGCAGATCAATTCCAAATTAACACATTGTCCACTCAAAAGTGATTGTTGGGATTCTAATGGGATGCCATTTTGATTTATGCTATATATTTATAATAAGCATTTTTTTGTTCTCAACACTTATATTATTTTTCACCCTGATCTGAGAATTTTTCATTTCAGATTTCGAATTCATATGCTTTGGGTTGTTATGTAAGAGATAAACTAAGCACAAATTAATATTCTGGTAACATCCATTTGTAAAGAGTTTCAATTGTCTGTCAATGTAGATATACTAATGTATTCTTCATTGATATTCATTATAAGATCTGAAATATTTTATTCTCAATGATGAACAAACTGACTAGAAAACAGCTCGCTCTATGAAATTCACCGAGGCAGAAACAAAAAAAGACGTGATATGAATACATTATTGTAATTCCGTTACCAAGATGAGATGTAAATTACTATACGAATGAAAATTTCTGCAAGAAGAGTTTGGTAGCTTAGATGAAATCGAATTGGGCCAAGTTCTTGAACCATAGATGTTTGATTTCGACTGATGGAATACTATATTTTCTGCGCGACTATGGTTTTTTTATCTTTACAAGTGACAACAAACAACAAAATACATTTCATTATAACAGCATTAAAGAATAATCAAATCATTCACAATTCCTCTTACAATTTCAGTAAATGGGTTGTTACATTGAAGGCAATTATTTATTTGAAGTTTTTGATTGAGAAATTTTCAATTCTGAGAGCAATATTTGATAAGAGTGTCATTGGAGATACCATAAGAATCAAAATATATAGCAGTACAAACCATTTGCTTTGTCCAAATTCATTATGACTTACACTATATGAGTGGGCGTCGTATGAGCGTCAAATATAACAATATCATGTCCAACGAACATGACCTAACACTAGGAGTTCCACAGGGATCAGTATTGGGACCCTTACTCTTTGTGATTTTTGTTAATGATCCCCCGCAATATATTGATAATTGGTATATAACCATGTTTGCAGATGATACCACAATGACAATTACTGGGGCCACTCTAGAAGATACACTTACAAAGGTCAAAGAGGTTATTGATAGATTCAATTCATGGTGCCAACGCAATCATTTGATATTGAATACATCTAAATCTGTCTCAATGAAATTTTATAATAGGAAAAATAATATTCCAGTGAAAATTGACCTTACTGATGACATAATGCTGTCACATGACGTAAAATTTCTGGGAACTATATTGGATGAATCACTAAATTGGGATCTACATATTGATGTTGTCTACAAGAAACTCAATTCAGCTTTTTTTGCAATGAAACAGATGAAACTGTGCGTAGATACACAAAGCCTGTTAACAATATACTTTTCAATGGCATATCCACATATTTCTTTAAATATTATGTCATGGGGATGCGGTAGAGTTTTTAATAGAATATTTGTTGCCCAAAAGCGTATCATAAGATTAATTTTCGATATGGAATATCTAAATAGCTGCAAACCTATACTCATAAGGGAAAACTTGTTATCAGTTCCATGCATATATATATTGAAATGTGTAACCTATATAAGAAACAATCTTGCATCGTTTGAAGTGAATGCGGCTACCCATAATTATAGTACACGTCATGGTGATATGTTGAGAATACCCTCTCACAAAACGACAAAATTTAAAATTCTCCACTTTATAATAAACTGCCTAAAACAATTAAGGAGTCTAAATCATATGTAGTATTTAAGAATAGCACCAAAAGATTCTTAATTGAAAATTGTTTTTATAGCGTCCAGGATTATTTAGGATAAATATCCTAATTTTAAGATACTAATTGAATATCTGTGACTTATCTAACTGTGATACTCATATATCATGTGCTGTTATGCTTTTTTTTATATATGACAAATTCTGATCTCAATTTTCTTTATATTGTGTAGTACCTGTATTGACTTACCATATGTACACAAGTACCGAAATGGCGAATAAATATTATTATTATTATAATTTAAATGAGCAGAAAAATTGTATTAGAGTATAAATGAGATTCATTGGTTAACCTGTCTTTCAGGATATAGCCAGGCAGTTCTTCACTTACGCCAGTGCAGCAGAAGAGGGAGAACTAACTCCAGAATTAGTAATGTTGATGAAGAAATTATGGCAAGACCCTGGAGTACAGCTCTGCTTTGCCAGATCAAGAGAGTACCAGTTGAATGATTCTGCTGCTTATTACCTCAACGCTTTGGATAGAATTTCACAACCCAACTACATACCTTCCCAACAGGATGTCCTGCGTACCAGGGTCAAAACTACAGGCATAGTGGAAACCAACTTTTCATTCAAAAATTTGCATTTCAAGTGAGTTGTTGAGACATCAGAATAATTAATGAAGATGTGCTAGATGAGGACATGCATTTATGTAAAATATGTTTTATATTCTCATAGGGTATAATATTGTTCTTTCTATTCACAGAATGTTTGATGTTGGTGGCCAGAGGTCTGAAAGGAAAAAATGGATTCACTGCTTTGAAGGCGTAACAGCTATTATATTTTGTGTTGCTTTATCAGGTGAGTGATATATACATATAAATATTTCAATCTTAAGAGAATATATTTAAAAGTTAGAAGAAGGCACTATATCAAAACAACATTCAAAAAAGGTATTGCGATGAGAAAAACCTTCATCTTTGATAAATATAATAAATAAGGATATTTCGATATATGAATGAAGTGATTCCCTTGTTCATGTATCACGGAAGAAAATATCTGTTGCATGCCTTTTTATAGATATATTTCAAGAATGCACAGTTTGTTGATACTCACATTTCATTATAGGCTACGACTTAGTTTTGGCAGAAGACGAGGAGATGAATAGGATGGTGGAGTCAATGAAATTGTTTGATTCCATTTGTAACAGTAGGTGGTTTGTAACGACGTCAATAATCCTGTTTTTGAACAAAAAGGATTTATTCGAGGAAAAAATAACTCGAAGCCCCCTGACCATTTGCTTCCCTGAATACACAGGACCTAATACTTACGAGGATGCATCCTCTTACATCAAAATGAAGTTTGAGAATTTGAACAAAAGGAAGGATCAAAAAGAAATCTATACACATTTCACTTGCGCAACTGATACTAATAACATTCAATTTGTATTTGATGCTGTTACTGATGTTATCATAAAAAATAATCTGAAAATGTGCGGCCTGCTCATGTGAATTTATGGTGATTTTACAGGTTAGTGGTTAGATAACTGGGAACTTGACGTTCGAATTCTTATTTTATTATTTCAGACTGAAATTCCAAAAGTTATACTACTTGTTGAATGATACAGTTAAAATGTTGAGAATATTTTTGGAAATATGCGCACAATTGTTAGGATGGCAGCTTGTAGATTAAGCATTTCTGCCATTTGGATAAATACCTTCTAGCGTTTGTGAGGCTTACAGATTATAGTAATCAGAAGTGTTCTTTTTTTTTTTTTCGAGTAACTTTATAATACAACAACCTGTATCATAAATCAAAATTGTTCTTCAGCTAAACAGCAACTTTTTGAAATAAATTGGTCCCCACAAAACTTTGTGATTGATAAAGTTTCAACTGACCAAATTTCTAAAACTGAACTGAAATTTAGTGATGTCTTATAACGATTAATGACAGATCATAGGGTTGTATGAAAGAAGACTTATATTTGTAACATTTCAGCCAATTCATTTGCTCTCTTTTTATAGTAGTTCAGTAGATTTTGCATAAAAATAAGCCATATTTGAAGTTATAGTAGTATATAGTCTGTCTTTACAGTGTCCAGTAGAAGCATTCCTCGAATAAAGACTTTCATGAACAAAATCTGCCTTATTATGCAGTATTCAAACAAATTTTGATACTATTTCGCATTTTGTACTTGACTTTTTCTATTTATGGTCACAGTTTACTTTGGCGACCTAACAAACTGTTGAGAAAATGATTATTCTGACACACAATTTCCTTCCTGAACCTCAATCTGAAATCTTGCCCAATCCCGTTTCAAGTTCAAAACTTGATAAAAAATGTACACATTTTCTTGCAATTTGTCTGGATTTATGTTCAGGAGCAAAAAATTACTAGAAGCTCTTCCATTTTTTCAAATTTTTCTTAGGTAGCTAATGTATCTAATGCCCTATTTATTGTATTATAATGTAAAGAGTATACGTAGTTGATTAACCTTAGGTATATGAAAAATTTCTGATGCCATGTTAATACTAGAATTCAATAACCATTTTTTGGAGCTGTTGTGCAGGATGCTATGTAGATTGTTCCCATCTGCTGAAGCTTATTATACCATACCCCGTTTTTCTACTGATAACTTTTTATAATTATATTTGGAAAACATTCTACCAGTGAAATTGGAAATGTTTTTACAGTTTATCTTACTTGAAATGATTATACCAATACACATATTCTGCAATGATAATATACTTGTACTTGTTATATAAGAGTTTTTATTTTTATACTTTTGTACTTTTAATGGTCTCGTTCGTAAAAGATCATGAAATGTATGAATTCCACAGAGTATATTTTGTACGATACTTAATAAATATATTCAAAATTGTTATATATTTTACTCCAATCACAATTCGAGAGTGAGCCTGTTTTGAGATATTTTAGTGAAGCTTAATTCTGGACCAACAAACTCCTAAAAAGAAAACAGCTTATGGATAACAGTTATGCTTAGAATCTTATATGGGTCATAGAACCCAAATAAGTAACTCTCAACTCACAATTTTTATGGGTGAATTTACTAGTGGAAATTACAACAAAAAGCTTTATCTCAGACTTCTACGCCGTTATTTTCACTTACTTCTAAACTAGGTTCATAAAAATTACCGATGTTCATTAGGAAAGTGTTCAAACAACAGTATCAAATAATTTATTCAATATATATAGTCATAACCACAAAAATAACAACAGGATTTGAAAAAACAAAATATACATTAGAAGAAACTAGTTCTAATTTCCAAACGACTTTGTTGTTCATTTTCTATTCAGCACATTCGTTGAAAAACTCACTACTTTGTGATGTCGCAGCAACAGGAACTGCAAATGGTTTTCCCTGATCAAATTTCAATGTTACTAGCCAAAATGCTGATGAAGTGAAATGTAAACTACAAAAAACTGCTGAATATAGCTCAGTTCTACTTACCACATTTGTCCCTGTATTGTTAAGTATCTACAGAGTGATCCAACAAAAAACTATGAATTAGTCTTGTCTCCCCTATTTGGAATTTGAAGCAGAAAGGCTCCAACACGTGGAGTTTGCTTTCGAAGGGGACTCATTTCACCAACCTCTGTCTTTGAACCCCTAGCGAAGGGGGGGGTCACAACCATAAAATTTCAAATGAAATGGGTGGTCGAGTGATACATCATGTGAAAAGTTACAGAATTATATTTCTAATGAAACCATATTCATAAATATTCACCCAAACATTCAATGCAAAATCGGCGATAAGAAGATCAAGCCGATAGTTTGGGTATTTTGAGATTTAAGAATCAGAATAACTACAAACATTTCAGAATTATTTCAATTCAATTGAAATTTTCCATTACAACCAAATTCCTCATTTATCTTTTGTTTTTATTGTTGGAAAAACTGCAGATGAGTGTAGGAAATTAATTTAGGCAAGTGTTTATTTCAGTATTGCCACCGATTCAGTTAGGTTTCTTCAAATATTATTTTAACTTTATTTTCGAAAAAAAAACAGTTTTGCTAACTTACAAGCAGTAAGTCTGTGATGTGAAACACCAACCGCAGAACCCTATCAGAACGTAATTTTTTACATGAACCTCAACACAATCTATAATATTGTATGGGAGCAAATGGATAACATTATCAACTTTTGTTGAAGTATCGTTTCAATAAATCTAATTAACAACTTTTTCACTTCTTAACAAAGCACCAAAGCAAACATTGAACATTGAACCTACCAAAAATTGTGAATGTTTTGATTCCTTGAACCTCAAAATTATTTGTATTCATCACCAAAACCAAAGTTATTGAGTTAATGTTCTCAACGCCATTTTCGCATCAATTCCTGAAGTAAATTTCAATAAACAGGGTATCATCAGGAACTTTGTGCCTTTTCACATGATGTATCGCTCGACCCCACTTTCCATTTGAACTTTCCAGGTTGTAACACCTTGCTAGGGGGGAAATGTGCCCCCCTCACAATCGGAGCATTTTCGCTTCAAATTACAAACAAAAAAGAAAAGCTGGGTGCATACTTTTAATTGAACCACCCTGTATTTAGGCAATGGACAGTCAACTCAGGATAAAAATTAACAAAACAATATTAACGTCTTAACTGCTTTTAGGTTGTTTCCAAAACCCCCTACAGAAACAAGTTATTTATAAATAATATGATATATCACTAACGAGTATAAAACGTATTTCATATTAAAAAATATATACCTATCATTAAAGTCACAGCCTATGACAAGGCCAACATATGTCAATGATTAATAGACATACGAAAATTTATCGGTAGTTTTCTTCCGACACATGTTATTAATGTTGACGAAATTCACCAGTTTCATTTCATTCAAGTGAAGTGGGATATATTCAATTGATACCCTCTGGACTAAAAAAATCCAAAATTTCAAATAAACTACATTCCAAACAACACCGAAGTGATTCCTGACAAAAACATACATTCGATAAGAAACAACTTCTGAAACAAAAATTTTAATGACAATACTAGTGTCGAATTTGTTCACTAGAGAACGTATCTCTTATCTTGAAATCCCGATTACTTTTGGCCTAAAAACGCACCGTCCACCTTATAAGGAGTGATAACCTAAGGTGATTGGTATTTTGAACTCGTCTAGAATGTCATTATTTAATGACCCCGGAGAAATAACGAACTGCCTGACTGTTGTTGGAATGAATACAAATCACAATTCGTTTCTCATCGTATTGGTCTTTTTTGTTTAACATTTTGCTGGAAATTGGTATACAACAAATAAGGGGCGTATCTTTCGGCCAACGGTCGATACAGCCACTCGTATAGTATATACTATGTTTTCCGCACGAAACCTGTCATTGGCGGAGGAGGCAACAAGCCAGATTTCGTTTGAATGGGGGCCGTAGGGTCCATACCAACGACTGGCGCATCTTTTTGGAACATGGCATTCAGTTTGGTCGATCTCAACGATGTTGGGGATGGGGGAGGTCTTTCTATCGTCATCGATTGTTGAGGTATTTGGCTGTCACTCTTTACTCCCATGGTAGAATAAATTTCCTGGAACAATATGATGAATAATGCACACACGAGAATTCACACTGAAAAATGAATCTTGTTTCATCTATATGAAATATTGAATATATTAGATATAAAATAATAAAAAATTCAAGATTTATCCTCTAATGTATTTATTTTAGGAAATTATAGATATAAAAACCATAAAATTAACAATATCTGGAAAATTCCCGGAATCAGTGACTGAAAGACTTGAATTGAAAAGGCATAAAAAAATTTATCGTACCTTCAACATCAATAAAATTGTATCTTCTGACTCCCAGTAGCAGACATGACTCGTCAAGGCGAAGATATAATCGTTTATCAACTCGAAAGGCGCTTCTTGCAGTATATAATCCACCCTTCGCCCTTGATTCAAACTGCCCAGAGGGCAGTTGACTTCTTCCGGAACGGGCTCCTCTTCAGCTTCTACTTTTTCCTCCAGCTGTTCTCGGAGAGCCTCGTTGACTTCCGCTTCCAAACGTTTCTGATCCGCTTTATAAAAAATGCCGAGCTGGTTCAGAGAATTCCACGTGCTTTTCACCGAATCGATGACTTTCTGTTTCAGATCCGCACCCACACGAACCATCGTCTCTTTCAGCTCTGAAAATCGAAGGAAGGAAACATATAACTGGGAATATCATAACGTTCTTCATCATAATGTACTATATGAAGTACTATTGCATATTGACACATAGTACATCATTAAAGCGTATTACATCATAATGTTACAGAGCCATAATAGTCATATGTTCGAACGAACATAAATAATATAAAAATAGCACGTTTGTTTAAACATGTTATGATAACTTGCGAATTTTTGGATGAACCTTTATCTCAAATACTACTTCTATGAGTGAAATTTATGATGTTGCATTATGATTTCAAGAACATGACATTATGATTTGATGTATCTAAGGATACACTAGGATGATATAAAAAATAGCATGTTAGTGAAAGCAGAGCTTCAGCACTTAATTCAATGAATGAATAAAACACATAAAGACATGCGATTGTTGAGATAAATGTTTCTTTCAAACAAAACTTCTATGAGTGGAATTTATGATACTGTTGCATCATGATTTCACGAACATAACATCATGATTTGATGTATTTAAGGATACAATAGGATGAAGCAGTAGTTTTAATATGAATGATATAAAAAATAGCATGTTTGTGAAAGTACTAGCTTCAGCACCTAATTCAATGAAACACGTAAAGATAACCTGCGATTGTTGAGATAAACGTTTCTTTCAAACAGAACTTCTATGAGTGGAATTTATGATACTGTTGCATTATGATTTCACGAACATTACATTATGATTGTTCATTGTGATATTCAAGGAATGAATGAAGGCATGTTTGTGAAAGCACTAACTTCAGGAGTGGAATTTATGATACTGTTGCATTATGATTTCACGAACATTACATTATGATTTGACATATTTAAGGATACAACAGGATGAAGCAGTAGTTTTAATATGAATGATATAAAAATAGCATATTTGTGAAAGCACTAGCATCAACAGTGGAATTTATGTTGCATTATGATTTCACGAACATTACATTATGATTTGACATATTTAAGGATACAACAGGATGAAGCAGTAGTTTTAATATGAATGATATAAAAATAGCAGGTTTGTGAAAGCACTAGCTTCAGCAGTGGAATTTATGATACTGTTGCATTATGATTTCACGAACATAACATCATGGTTTGATGTATTTAAGGATACAACAGGATAAAGCAGAAGTTTCAAGTTAATGATATATATATTGAATTCCTCACCCAGATGCATTCGTTTCCTTCCTTTGTGATGGGGAATCAGTACAGGTTTCAACTTTCCCAGATCCGAGTGAATGAGAGGTTCTATGCGGTAGGCTATAGGGTCGTAAGGATGAAAAATGTTGAAGAAAGCTGGGCACGTTGGTAACGAAAATTTCTCTCCCAACGTATCTAGACCTCTCACTATGACAAACATTCCTGGAACAAGAATATACCCTCGATAGAAATTAGAATTTACCGCATAACTGTAGTTTCTCTCAATAGACAACTGAAATATCTCAAGTGGAAGATAACCACTTTCCTGTAGTTACTTCAAAAAAAAAAAAATGTTCATATCATACCTATTGGAGATCCCAACGCGAAAAACGCCTTCGGTTCAAAGTCCAAGTGAGGATAGGTTATTTGTGGTTGACCAGTTCCAACATTTCCCATCATGTAACTTATTCTTCGACTTATTTTTCTTTGGAACGGTGGAGGTTTGGACACCCCTTTTGGAGGAAAGACATCACCATCTAAAATAAAAAATGCATGGTTCCTTCATTAGACGTCTATTACAAAATCATTCAGTGCCGTTCGATATAATCAGAGATGAAACGAGCTTTGCAAAATTGAAGAACTTGGTATGGGAAATGGACAACCTTACATATTCAACAAGCGACAATTGATAAGAAAAAAAGGTATGTTATATTGATTATTTTTTAAACTTCGATGGGAGACGTTATTGTTGTTCAAGGAGTCAAATGCTTGATTGTAACAAGAACGTTTTTCCAGCCATTCGTGAACAATAGAAATGTTTTAAATCTATAGCTGCGTTCAACTATTCTCATAAGATTCTCGAATTCTAATATAGTATTCGTTGATAAATTTCCTTTATCATTGATCTTTTCAATCCTCACCTTGCTCCCCTTCCTCGGGCTCTGGTTTCGAATCTTGATGACACAGCAGATCAAAAAGTATAAGACTGCCTAAGCTGTGACCTCCGAGAGATACCCCACCAGCGAAACTAGGATTTCTCCTTTTGAACAAATCATAAACTCTATTCAGCTCATTTCCAACAGTCAATACAATCTGCTCACTGTAGACGGGGCTAGTATAAAACAATATGTCCAGTAGAGTCTCATTGGTGAAGGATCTTATTTTGGGGATACTTTCTAGAGTGATGGCTTTCAACTGTTTATCTATGCCCGTTTCCTCAGAATGCAACTTGTCATGCCAGCTGATCGGCAGGACCTCAACCCTATGGACTTTTCCTTCTTCAGTCGATGATCGATAGTGGGATTGGACGAGTTGGAAGGCGATGACTCGAAATTCATCAACTACAATTTAGACTCACTGTGAAACATGGTTCAGAATTGATCATCGACTTCTTACCAACTTCCTCAACAGTTCTGAACTTGAGATCGCACACGGATCCGATTCCATGGACCATGAAGAGGATATGGTCTACCTCGGCCGGTTCTCCTTCATCTATATGAAAATCATCTACCCCTCGTTTTATCACCCTTGGACGTTGCTGACTCTAAAAAAGGCGATTACGTCATCAGACACATTCGATTACAAAAGATAGTTTTCATTAGTCTGAAAAATAGACTCGAAGGTGAATAGTTTCATCTCTAGGGTGATTTTAGCTGTTATTTGGAGTGGGTTATATTCAAGATGCCTAAAAACCCTGATTATTCCAGTGATAAGATTTTATTTATATTTTTGTTACGAAAAAAACAAATTTGATGTCAAGTGTCAAATCAACTGTCACACTGACATTTTGAAATGATGTGTTACGATGTTTACATTGTGTTTATTTATTGTTTTCGTATCGACGTACAAGCATGAAAACATTTTCTTGAAACTTGTTTCTTCGTAGTATACTTTGGAATTTTTGTTATTATTGGTAGTTTTATCTGAGATTTATGCGTTTTTTCCATTTGTGTGAAGATAAACTGTGGATTACAATTCTCATTGATAAATAGCATATTTTTTATTCAAACTTTTATTGAACGCTTTTTGAAAAATCCCACTGTCTTCCCCAAAAGTTTTGATGTTCAGCACAAACAACAGTAACACTGAATAAAATCTAGGAAACTGTCACTCTTCGCGAATACGCGTTATACTTTGCCATCAATGCCTTCAAATCTTCGACGTATTCTCGAAAAAAAAAGTAACATTTCAATTCAAAACTAGGTAACCTCCGAAATGCTTGAAATTGCATTGTCCGCATATGGTATTCGATTGGCCACCCATTATCGTTTATATTGCGATCTCTTCTCACTGGCCAGTCAAATAAAAATACAAAACCCCGACTGCACATTTCCACTTAGTTTCAGCTTCAGACAAAACTGACAAGCGTGTGGGCGACATCTGTACGCATTATATGGAAACTTCCAATCGCTCGAATATACCCCAAAAATCAAGCAATCGGATTTTGCCAAGTTCATTCCAAACAATCACAGGTTTTAGAGAACACACCAGTGTTTCTAGGCATTCTCATTCCATTGGTGGAATTCGGTAAGGTAAGTTTTACACATGCTAATGGTATGTAATATATAACTGGGTCCACCAAAAGTCAAACTAACTCACTTGTACTCAAGAAAAGAAGTAAGGTGCGAATTCAAGTATCGATAGTAAATCATTTCAACACTACTATTCATAGTCTCAAGACTCCAACAATGTCTGTCGTTGGTTTCGACAATATTTCTCAAGTTCAATTATACTTGTGGAGTTAGCAAGTTTGGTAAGTGACCTCTGTTGAAAAAGGCTCCACTTTCACACCAAATATTCGTATCATACTCATGAATCACTCGCATATTGATAAAATTTGCATATTTTTCGTTGACAAAATGGTTAAGGCTTTCGCGGCCGAGGTTATTAGTATAACTACTTTTCTTTGGGCTTGAAGGCCGTCGTTCATTGGAATTTCTTCCTAACGTTTCGCTAGCGCGAGTGGCCAGCTTCTTCAGAGGCTTACTCATTTCCGATGACTAAACGTTTCGATTTCTTAAGGCGTATTTGTATTGATGCAGGTAGTTTGGAGTGTTAATTACTTCTGTGGGGTTCGGGGAATAATCATCATTATTAGCTGCCGCACTACCTGCCGTGATTTCATTAGTGATTCTTGATTTCCTCAGAATGGGATTTCAAATTCTGTTTAGACTCAACGCTTCTTCCTTTCTGTTAAAATTGTCCGCATGTTTTTGGATCTCTATTGCCTCCTGTACCAGTCGGCTATGGTAACCCTGGTTGGTGGCAATCAGTTTTGCATTTTCGAACAGAATCCTGTGGTCTCCCTCACTCAGTGCGTGTTCCGCCACCGCCGATTTGCCCCAGCCTGCAGTTCCTCTCATGCTCTTTGAGCCTTGTTCCCATGGATCTTTTCGTGGTACCGATGTAAACCTTCCCACAGGTGCACGGTATGCGATAAACCCCTGCTGGTGACCACTGTCAAAAAAAAAGAGACCCCCTGTGGGAAGGTTTACATCGGTACCACGGAAAGATCCATGGGTACAAGGCTCAAAGAGCATCAAAGGAACTGCAGGTTGGGGCAAACCGACAAATCGGCGGTGGCGGAACACGCACTGAGTGAGGGTGACCACAGGATTCTGTTCGAAAATGCAAAACTGATTGCCACCAACTAGGGTTACCATAGCCGACTGGTACGGGAGGCAAAAGAGATCCAAAAACATGCGGACAATTTCAACAGAAAGGAAGAAGCGTTTTGAGTCTAAACAGAATTTGGAATCCCATTCTGAGGAGATCAAGAATAACCAATAAAATCACAGCAGGTAGTGCGGCAACTAATAATGATGATTATTCCCCGAACCGTAATTAATACTCCAGACTACCTGTATCAATATAAATACGCCTTAAGAAATCGAAACGTTTAGTCATCGGAAATGAGTAAGCCTCTGAAGAAGGTGGCCACTCGCGCTAGCGAAACGTTAGCAAGAAATTCCAAAGAACGACGGCCTTCAAGCCCGAAGAAAAGTGGTTATACTAATATTTTTCGTTGTTTTGAAATTCAATATTGCCGAGTATATAATAAGAAGAATGATACTAAAAACATCCCCAATAAGTACTCACTTGTGTGTTGCCCCATGCGTCAGGGGTGGGTGTTTGAGGAAAAAGAACCAACGCATCCGGCCCATGGAACACGATAGTCTCGCCATTGGCCATTTCTATTTTTTTGTGCCAACGATTCGTTTCGAATGCGGACTTGTACTCCTCCTCCAACAAAGTGGCGACATTCTCTTCGTAAGGCACCATTTTGCTGTCGGTACTGCTCCTGTGGAACCACGAGCACCTCTGAACTTCTGTGGAATTGCCGTTCCAATACACCGGGGTTCGTTTTCTTCGAAGAATATTCACATCGTATCTACCGCCATCTGTGGCTATGACCTTGTCTGGATCCAAGTCGTCTGTGATAACAAAATAAACAAATTTGTTTTAAGGTTATAATTTGAATCATAGGAAATATCTAGTTTTCAGTATCTTACTTGAAGTGAACGCCTGTTCAAGAGCAAGAGAATCTAGCACAGAAAAAGGCTCCCATAATTTTTTCCCTTCGCATTCCCTTTGGTAGAACCAGTGGTGATGCACTGGTTTGTATACGTGGTTGATTGGAGGCTGAAATGAAGAAAATGGTGAAATTCAGGTAAGAGTTTACGAAAATGTCTTGACAGAAAATACTCAGAAGGGAAGAAGAATTCAGTATATCTGAGCTAAGATGCCTAGGAAACCCTGGTGTATCTAGTGATTCGATATTGTTTAGAATTTCTTGGTGAAAAACAATCGACGATTACAAAAGCTTTCTAATTTTTGTATAGGGGGCGTTATATGAGCATTTTCGAAAATCTGTCAAATGTCGGTTTTGTCAGACTGACGTAACTTTGAGGTTTATTGTTGTCAATGAAAACTCTGAAATTATTTCTTCGCATTCAACAGTATTTGAAAGTCTATAAAAGTAGAATAAGTTTTGAAGTTATTACAAGTACTTTTTCACGATGTGTAGAATATTTCGTATCTTGTGTGGTCAGTCAAAATCTGGGGATCCAGATATTCGTCTTTATTCAGTACCTAAAGTAAGTACAAAACAAATCGCCCCAAAAAATAATATGAATGTAGCGTTGTAGCTAATTTTATTCGTTTCAGCTTGAGCGAAAGTCTTATATCGAGGAGGAAACATCTGTAGCTCTTATCAATGAGATATTGAAAACAAAGTTTTGTTTAAATATCGATGTGATACGTATTTTGAACCGTTGCATAACTGATGTGTGTATCCCCAATTCCAAGACAGTCTATCACTTTCAATACACTAGCATGAACTTTGTCGTACATTCTCAGGTGAATGGGCAAAGTAAATTTTCTCGGAATCGAAATCTAGTCTTACAAACTGATATAAACACACTAAAAACTTGTAGAGGTAGCAGGTGAATGTGTCAGTATTGACAGGTTGTTAACGGTAGGTTTCCACGTTACATGCACGTTTTCTGAAACGCATTTGATTGGCTGTCAAGGCTGTCAAAATCTCAGTAGGCAAATAATAAACAGTGGTAGAATATTCGGTTGCACATTCCTCTCTACTGAAAATTAAGCTTCATATGGTAATATGACTGATCGCCATCTACAATAGCGATCTGAAGCTTTTGCGATCTCAGAAATCAAGCAATCGGTTTTCGCCAAGTTTATCCCAAAATTATTCAGGTATAAGTAGATACACCAGGGTTTCCTAGGCATCTTAATCTGAGCTGAGATCACAAAACATGCTGTTTCATTGAAGACACTATACCTTTTACCGCTTCAAGTGTGAATTGCATGCATAATTTTTGTGGGAAGTCATCGACTTAATGTTGATGATGGCACTGCCTTGCACTGATGAGGGGCCAAATAGCCCGAAACCGGTCTGCAAGTGTGTCCCGTCCCAGTAATTGAAAATCAATTCTGGTAGTTGTATCGCCACGAGCATATGTGGAATTTCTTCTGTGAAGAATTCCGCACTGACACCTGTTGGATGTAATTCAATGCCCTTCGTGGTATTAGCCAGGGGAGTAGTTGTTTTCTAATAGGTGTTAGTCCGTCAACCTACAGTGTAGGTGAGTTGAGGCTGGCCTGAACAAATTTTTCATTTTTTGAATATTTGATTTAAAGCCAGTCTTCAAGCATCCCCATGAATTTTTGTGAAATTCGTATTTTCCTTGTACAAGGAATTGGGGCCATGCGGATATGCTCTTGGTTAGTACCTAGTCTACGGGCAGATGGCGCAGCAACGGCAATTTTGCTAGTTGTTTGTATCAGCCTAGGTCTAGGGAAGATACTCTGCTCGAGTATGATTTTCAATTGTGGGAAGTCATCGACTTAATGTTGATGATGGCACTGCCTTGCACTGATGAGGGGCCAAATAGCCCGAAACCGGTCTGCAAGTGTGTCCCGTCCCAGTAATTGAAAATCAATTCTGGTAGTTGTATCGCCACGAGCATATGTGGAATTTCTTCTGTGAAGAATTCCGCACTGACACCTGTTGGATGTAATTCAATGCCCTTCGTGGTATTAGCCAGGGGAGTAGTTGTTTTCTAATAGGTGTTAGTCCGTCAACCTACAGTGTGGGTGAGTTGAGGCTGGCCTGAACAAATTTTTCATTTTTTGAATATTTGATTTAAAGCCAGTCTTCAAGCATCCCCATGAATTTTTGTGAAATTTTGTTTACAGAAGTTGAAAAATAAATTTTTCAATGCGATAATCGTAGTTGAATAAAATTGTGTGATTTTTCACTAGACAGTTCACAAAACAGATACACGCGTTTTTCTATAAAATAGCTCCTTTTTCAATTACGTTGCCATGGATTGTAATATGATAGATAGATAGATAGTATTGGCTAATTCCATCAATTACTTGGAATGTGATCAAGTACGAACAAATTATTTGCATTTGAAGTGACCTTGGAACGAAACAAATCTACCACAAATAACAATTATAATAAAAAGTTACATGTGTAATGCAGTTTTCATGTAGAGGAATACTTTCAGATTAGTGATGGATGCTCTATTTTGATTGATATTTTCACCAAGCTTTTGGACAAACATAACTTATCGAAAAAAAGGTTAGAAATAGTTCAAAGGAATTTTATAACTGCTAAACATCACACCGATGGTCTTTGTATTTTTTGAAGCAATTCTACTCCACTCTGACTAACAGTAATAGAAACAAACTCTTTGACATCTTCTAATATATAAAATTTCCATGTCACAATGTTAGTTACCGTACTCCTCCGAAACGGCTTTACCGATTTTTACCGAATTTTATATGCGTATTCAGTAGGTCTGAGAATCGGCTACTATATATTTTCCACACCCCTAAGTGATAAGGGTTGTTCACCCTTAAATTTTCTTTTTAATTTTTCGACGAAATTTTCCGTTTTTAGTTTTTATAATGTGGCATTGAAAAATACATACAACCCTGAATTTTTACTTTTATATCACCAACACCTATTATTTTATGGCCATTTTAGTAATTTAATCATTTTTCATCCCGCTCGATAACTGATCAATTATAGTGTAATTCGATTAAAAATCTAAAAAATTTTTTAAGAAAATAAACATTTATTTTTATTATTAAAGTTTAACCCTGATATATGCTTAGTGATACCAATCTCAGATTCTTGAAATTTGCCGCGCCTTTACTGGTGAACAAAGTGATGCCTTGGTCTAATCTACTTCAAATTTTACATTGAAATTCTTTCACAGAATTGATGGAAGACATGTTTCGTATTTTATTGAAATTCATCGTCTAACGGAGTTGAAAAGGAGTAGAAAATTATTTTAGGGGTTAATCAAGGCACAGCCTAAACCACTGATTGTATAATTCTGAAACTTGGAGGGTGTCTTCTTTGTGTGACGTAGGTATCCGATAAGAAATATTCTCCAGAAATTCCACTTCTAAGAGGGTGAAATACGGGTTCACAGTTTATGTGGGACAACGTGATTCATAGGTCCGATCTATTTCAAATTTTGTATAAAAATTCTTCAACAGAAAAGATGGAAGTCGTGTTTCGTATTTTATTGAAATAAATCGCCTAACGGGGTAGAAAGTTATTTTAGGGGTTGATCAACGCACGGCCTTTACCACTGATAGTAGAGGTCTGACACTTAGAAGGTGTATCCTTTATATGACGTAGGCATCCGATATGGAAAGTTTTTCCAAAATCAAAGCCTAAGGAGGTGCAAAACGGGATCATAGTTTGTATGGGACAACTTAATTCAGTTTACTTCAAAGTTTGCAAAAATATTCTTCAACAGATTTGATGAAAGACGTGTTTCATATTCTATTGAAATTCATTGTCTATCGGATAAAGAAGGATTCAACATTTTCGACTTCTTTCAAATGCTCTTTCGAGTGCGCCTAGAACTCAGAGCTGTTATGAACCCAAAAAAACTAAGTACTAAGAACTACACAATATAATAGCATCACAAAAATGATTAACCCCCAACGAAGTGGGCACGGGTCAGTTAGTATTCCTATAAAAAAGAGGTTTAGGTCATTAGCAGAGCGCGTTGGCTATTGGATGGTTCCTCCCTTCCCTTGTTCTTTTGGGGACGTTTGCCTGAGGTCAACTCTCATTTATGTAGGTATGAAATCAAGAATAAGTATCGTGAGAAACTCATTTTCAAATAGTGAATGAGTAAAATTGTATAATAGTTATCGATGTGTTCGTTTCAATATGCTTAATTTCATGGTCTCGGTAGTGTAGAGGTTAGCACGTCGGCCTTTCAAGCGGAAGACCCGGGTTCAACTCCCCGCCAGGCCACTGTGCTGGAGGTAAGGCCCCGTTAATCTATTGCTCGCACAAATTTCGACTTCTGAGGGTTGACGTCTGTCAGCTGGTTAACAGTTAACAGTAATTTTAGAAGAAAAATGTATTTATCTCCGCTTGTCACTCGTACGGGAACTTAGTTCTGGTATTATTGAAGGTGAGTCCTCGTGCATACGAATGTTGCAGTTTTCCAAAGAAAATCTGTCAAAACTGTCAAAATTTCTTTGAAAAATCTCAAATTTTGACAACCTCAACACGATTCAGCATAAATTCGGATGCATCAACCTTCAATAGTACCAGCAGAATTGGCCTTTATCTTTGTTTCAAACCATGCTGCAGGAGGAACTGAGATATCAACGCCATCTACCAACAAATTCGGTATCAGATATTTTTCTTCACACAAATGTAACGATGGGGTCAAAGATTCATTCGAAGGCACCGCAATCGTACTTCCAATACTTACATTCACAGCACCAGCCCTTTCATCATTAACTTGATTCGGTACCGCCTGCATATTATTGTTCAAACTAGAACTCTGCAGCACTTCACTTGCTGGAATGGCATCCATAACGGGGCTTAGGAAGCTTTTCGGTGTGCCACTTGATCTCGTGAAATTTATGGGTTGAGTTGGGACGGTGGGCAAGGGCTGGGGAATGGGGTACAGAGGATGGGCGCTAGGGGGCGGTGGTGAGATGGGTTTGAACTGATTGGGAAGGGGGTGGGCGAAAGGTTCGATGCTAGATGAAGACGCTATCGAGTTCGCCGGTGAAACAGAAGCGTTATGCGGGATGAAATAGCTCGGGACTGGAGGTTGGGGGTCTACTGTCGGAACTGGCAAAGGGGGGATGTTTGGAGGGGGAGGTTGGTACTGCGCTGGTATATTATGGGTTGGTGGTTGCCTGTTAGTGGAAAAGCCGGGGATTGGGGCATACGTTGGCCGTTTCAAGCCTGTGCGTCGGAAGGCATTTACTGGTCCTGAATCTGAAAAAAATCATTTATCAATCATTGAGTCTTATTATAAGACAATTATTTTTCCTCGTAGTTTTTTGGGTTTTCAGCCTACCATAATCTGAAAATATAAAGAATTGACATTGGAGTCTATACAAGTGTGGAAGGGCATATTTCTAATTTACCCAGCAATGTTGCTGCTTAATTCCTTCTGAATGAGTCACGTCTTATTAGTCAGCAACTTCTCAATATAAAATAATATAATATAAATCAAATTCGCCTATCAAAAAATACAAGAACTTATATTTATAAAAGATACTTATCTTCTCTGCTTCCGTTTCCAAAACTTATTCACAAATATTTCTCTTCCAAGCTCGTTTTTGGAAATCTGTCAAAGATCTGAGATTTTCCAAAACGAACATGAAAAAGCATGATCATACAAGTGAGAAATTACCACTCCATGCGAGTTATACACTATACTTTCTCTACGGCTATAACGGGAAATAGCGAAGTGAATAAAAAAAACACGGAGTTCAAATTCAATGTTATTCAACATTTCCACCTAAGTACGATTGAATGAATAAATAGAGATGTAATTGCTTGAAATTTGATATTCCAATGGGAGGCCAGATTTATTGCGTAATAATAACTACAACTGTAACACAATTAAGTCATTCTTTTATCAGGTAAGGAAATGAAATTGAAGAAATACTACAACTGTAACGCAATGAAATCAATGTGTTATCAGGTAAGTAAAAAGAATTGAAGATATAAAATGTACCTCATTTATCTATCAAGATCATTCAAGATAAAGCAGTTTTGTGGTATAGCCGTAGAAAAAAGTATTTTCGTACATATTAGTTATTGTATTTTTGTGACAGGCCAATTTGAGTTATAGGAGCAGTTGCTGTCTAATAGAACATGTTCCATTACAAGGAACTGTTATTGTTAAAGCAGCAACTCTTGGGGTGAATGAGAAGTCTGCCCTTCTACATATGTATAAATCAGGGTGGAGCAGAATCTGATTTTCATTAAAAAAATCAAAAACCATTGATTTTTTAAAAAAAATCACGATTTATTTGATTTTTTTGATTTTTTAAATTTGAATATAAAATTTGAACATTTTGATTCTTTGACATTATTAATTATCTTAATGTATAGGTCAGAAAGTTATAATACAGTTTGCGGCTCGAAAACTTGTGACAAAGCATTTGCCGCCCTTCTTGCAAGAAAATTCTTGTCGCGATTTGTTTCCCTTCTGTCCTATACACTCGCTATACAGTGCTGAGTGAGGCACGAACACGAACGCGTTTTGTTGTGCTTTTTGCAAGAATATTCCTGTCGAGTCTTGTTTTCCTTCTCAATCTGTGAATTGACGTTGCCCAACAATTTCACGCATTTCGCTAGTTAGGGTAGTTAAGTGAAGTGAAAACATATTAATAAAAATAAAGTATAATGAGTGGAAGAAATGAGGACCCAGTATGGCAGTTTTAGAATTTGGAATTATGTACTTCTTTTTTGTTGTTTTTGCTAAAAGCAGGTACTTCTTTTGATCTTTGAGAAAACATTTTTATATTATGTTGTTATCTGGTTCTGAATAAAAAAGAAAAAAATTGATTTAAATCATGATTTTAATTTTAAAAATCAAGCGATTTAAATCAAGATATCAATGGTGATTTTGATCAGCCCAACCCTGGTATAAATTCCAAAATTAATTCCCAATTTCTTCAGATTATGGTAGGTTAATCCAAAGAAAACTACGGATTTTGGATTGAGGTGGCCTTTACTTGATGGAAATCCATAGTTATTACGCTTTAAGGTAGACACGACTAAATTTCCACAAAATTTATTGTCTCCGCGACATGTTTCGATACACTGTATCTTTATCAAGCGAATGTATTTAAACACTAAATTATTCTTTGTTAAAAGCTCCCTAAATACATCAGGGCCTACTCTAATTATCTCTGATTCCTAGAATAATACAACTGACACTGATGATTTCTAAACTTATTAACTGATGCTGATTCCTGAAATTATACAACTGATACTGATTCCTAGAATTACAACTGAGCAATTCAAATTGTTTGCTAAATGATCAATTGGATCTCAATAATTCCCCTTTGTTGAACTTATTCAATTAATAAGTAGTAACTATGTTCAGATATCATAATCATTGTCAGTTGTAATTCTAGGAATCAGTATCAGTTGTATAATTTCAGGAATCAGCATCAGTTAATAAGTTTAGGAATCATCATCAGTGTCAGTTGTATTATTCTAGGAATCAGAGATAATTAGAGTAGGCCCTGATGTATTTAAGGAGCTTTTAACAAAGAATAATTAAGTGTTTAAATACATTCGCTTGATAAAGATACAGTGTATCGAAACATGTCGCGAAGACAATAAATTTTGTGGAAATTTAATCGTGTCTACCTTATAGAGTAAGTGAAAACTACGGAGAAAAAGTTAATCAACCACAAATTGAGTACATTCAAACAGTATATTATTATATACAAAAGGAAAACTGGAAAAATAGTCGAAATGTTTGTGCTTTTTTGTAGCTTGAATTGTGTTCTTGCTGATATAACAATTTTTATGATTGCTCATATAGCGTTACTGTTCAGAAAACATCGCGTGAAGCAATGGAGATGAGATAAAAGTTCGCGTTAATTCTAAATGCCCCACTTTTCTGTCAACTTACCTGCAGTACTGGGTGGCTTTGGCTTTGTATATTCCGCATAACAGGCAGAGAAGAGTGGAACAGGTTCAGAACTCGTACTCCCTTGAGCAATCAAACTTTCAATACCCGCAGGGGGAGGCACAACAACCTCTTTGTTGCTATTATTCGAGCTTCCGATATTCAAAATGTTGGAAAAAGAGGAAAGCACGGAGGAGAAATTCGACCCTTGCTGCTGCGAATTGTGGTTTAGGTGTGGTTGAAGATCTGACAGATCAGGCAATGTCTGTGAACCGTTCGAGGGAGACGGTTGAACTGAAACTTCTGGTAAGATCGGACCGTAGAAGGGTGGTGGTTGTTGATACTGTTGTTGTGGGATCGTATCGTAGGTGTTTGGATGTGGCTGCTGCTGCTGCAATGTATCGTAGAAATTCGATGGCGTCTGGTGCTGATTCAGCTGGTCGGTGCTCCCAAAATTCACAGGGGGCTGCTGAGGAGGGAATGTCGACGAGCTTTTGTTTGGAATGATATCGTTGAGGATTTGTTCTGGAACAGAATAGGAAGACTTTAGTTCAATAGCTCCATATTTGAAATATTTCTTTCGAAACGTTCAATATAAGGGAGGGATGTTTCAAACTAGTTATCCCCCAACTCATGGGTAGAACATGACCTGTTCAGTATTGAGCAATTTCATCACTATCTCTACCTAGTATGAAGTAAAGACGCTTTCCACTGTCTGTCTGTCCCTATGTATGCTAAGATCTTCAAAACTACACAACGGATTTTGATGCGTTTTTAAATAGATAAAGTGATTCAAGAGGAAGGTTTATATGCATAACACATGTATAATATAGTAGAGAAACACTGATAATTTCACATGTTCCTAATGTGTGTCTTGAACAGACACACAGCTAAGAGTATATGCATATCAATGCTCATTTTTCACTATTAGTCGCCAATATAACCAAGGATGTGAACAAAACGAACAAAAATCGCCAAATAAACAGGTTGCTTCAAATTCAAATCATTCAAATCGTCCGTTACCTAAAGCATTATCCATTGTTGTCTTTTGCACTACTCCCAGCTAGATAGCCCCACCAGAAACATGTTTTCCTAGACTTTGTTGTTCGAAACTGATTTTCAACAACCTTGTTACATTCAACATTGCAAAATCATGTCACACTTGGCACGTGCGCATCGAAAGAGCAAAAGTATGATGCCAAACAACGTTTAATTTTAGTAACCGACACTTCAAAGTTTAGCCGGAATTAGTACTGATGGAACATGATGAACAAGGTACAATTATCTAATTCAGTTTGAAAATATTTACCCACAGAATTAAGAAAGCTGATACGCATGCGAATTTGAATAAAAAGGAGGATAATGTGAATCATTCTCGCTTTCCTAAATGTCTTCGATTAAGCAACACACCATTATTTAGTTTAACGGAATAGGTGAAGTCATAAAGGAATCTTTAAAGAAATCTCATAGAGCATGTTTGATATTCCTGTGAGCGGAAAAATAGATATTTTCCGTTCCTGATTTATTACAGACGTTTTCACAGCATATTTCACAAGATAGTAAAAATTCTCAAAGAATATCCCGGAATAAATGTAAAGAAGATACAAGTTAGCACTCTAGTTAAGAATGTTGTAAGCCTCAGGAAAATTTTCCTTGAGATGACATTCCAAAGTTTATCCCATAAAAATTTTGAACTATTATGACCAAGACTATCTCCGGTGGTAATATTAGGACACAAAAAAAGCTTGAGCGCCAATGATAATTCATAACCTCATATTATAATAGGGGAGCCCAAGCGGGGATTTCGGGATTTACTAAAGTTCGGCGGATTAATATACAGGGGGATACCTTGTACCCGGTTAAGTACTTCCACCATGTATGAGCCTTATATATATGGCCGCCCTTCAAGGATAAAGGATCAGATTAGTAACAAAAAATGATCATCTGAAATTCTCGAGCGCGTCAGATTAAGGTAGGGTGAGTTAGTTTATTAGTTACATCCTGAAACGTGTATATTCCACTAATCTGACAATTCAAGAGTGACATAAAAAAGGAGGAGGGCTGCAAAGTTGTAAAAAAAAGTCATCTCGACATTCTCGAGCGTGGCTAATTTCATTTTTATTCTGAAGGGAATAATACAAGAACTGCAAAAAATATAATATAATCTGACGATTTCCACAAGCCGAAATAATAAAAACTCATCGATAAAGTTTAATGTTTGCAGCTACGTGATGCCTATATTCCCCTCTCAACGTTTCTATTTCTCTCTCACTCTTTCTCTATCTATTGCTCTCTCACTCCGTCCCTACTCTGGTTTCTGTTGCCATGATGAGTTGATCACACTCGTTGGTGGCATGATATTGTTTACAACGAATATCCGACGTTTTGAAATTTTGAAAATTCAATTGCTTATAATTATTTCCTTATAAATACAAATATTCTACTGAAAAATTAAACATTTTTTTATTGGCATTATTTTTCTTGAGCTTTTCAATTCATCGAGTTCAATGATTAAAAAAAAATGAAAAAAATATCAAATTAGCAGAATAGACGAATCCATCCAAATAATCGTCAGATTATAAAACCGCAACGTCTAGGGCGTAAAGCTGAACCATATATATCTTATCTGACGCGCTTGTGTATTTCAAAATGACGATTGTTTTTTCACATTCTAATAACGGCCGGGAGTCTGCGTCACATCCAAACCGTCAGATTATTATATAAGAGCTTTTTTTTAGGCTCACTTAACATCCCCTCAGAAAATCTGACGCGGTCGAGATTTTTTTTTCATGTTCAACCCTCACGTACGACCATCCCCATCATGGAAACAATCAGATTAACATACGTACATTTTTTTAAATATGTAGGACATATATGATATCTATCAATATCTGACGCGCTCGAATGTCCATGCAATAGTTTTTTTTACATTTTTGAAAATCTATAGCCACTCCCCCCACCGATGGACAGGAATACATTATATAACATTTTTTTCTTTTTACCACCTAAGCTTCGCAACCCAATAGGTCTCTTTGACGCTCGAGTAAATCCCGATTTAGCATCGTGGCCTCTCCTACTATTACTGTCAAATGATCAACAACACCTACAAAATCCCCAAGATAATGCTAATCTAATTGAGGTGTGGATTATCCGGCAACAAATATTTGTTTTCTGTTATGAAAGTGAAATTATACAGTACATACACGAAAAGTTGAAAATATATAACTTTGTCTTGCTATCAACAGCTCAGGTTTCACAAACAAAATCGTTTCGGCCTTTATATCGATGATTATTAATTTGTCTGAATACCTGCACTTGAAAATTCGAAACAACAATTATAGAGATAGAAATATAATTTTGGAATTCATTCGTCCAAGAAAAATGAATATATTTTATTCATGTTTATACCTACATTGAAAGTCCCAGATATTTTATGTTTCCGTAGCTGACAAATGATAACATTATAGGGTGGCTTCGAATCCATTTTTTCAGGTCTGAGGGGTATGATATGAAGATATATTGTTGCGAATATTTCTTGTTGGGTTATATAAATTCCATATCTACACCAAGTTCATTTACATTTTGTTTATTAACAGAAATAATTGCAAAATCGTCTCTCCTGATCTGAATTTTTTATAACTGAAATTGTTATAACTCATCGATTTGTTTACAAAATTATATTTTCATTTAGGTGATCAAAGATCTTGCCATAATATATAACAAGTATGAGAGATGATTATTTCAAGTCAAATTCCTGCATTATTTATTCGTTTCTCCAACTGAAATTTTTTATTGCAAGTAAATGGTTTGACAGAATGTCAACCCTCTACGAATTGAATATAGCTTATTTTACCTGCCACACAATTTGTAAGGTTGTGAGCTGGGAAAAAAACCTTTTCTGGTACCAGTATATTACTGATGCATATTTCATCTTTCTATAGCAAATGAAATGGGCAGAAATTTCTTGGGGTCAGTTTCACACATAATTCACCACCCCAGACTGTCATGCCTAAATATTTCCAAAGAGTTTTCTATTCGAAGGAACTAGTTCGTCAATTATGTTGTTTCCATTTTTTCCAAAACAAAACTGAAAAAAACCTGTATTATTCTACAAAGGAAAACAAATTAGAGCACATTTCAATTCTGATACTCTCCCAATAAGATTCTATAATTTTCTGAAGACTTAAAATGGGACAAAAGAGCTGAGTCAGGATTCTGCAATCTGAATGTAACAGCAACTCCAATGATTATTCATTTACTATTATCCGAATCATTTCCTCACTGATTACTCCATCTGCGGTTTCCCGTAGTACTCGACCTACATTTTGACCGTTCATTGAAAATTCGTCAAATCAAAGGAAAATCGTAGATAACTTCGAGTGAATCTGCCGTGTTAAACAATATCCTGCCTTGCCCACAAATTTGTCATCTAGAAGTACAAAAGATAAAACCTTTTTCAATATTTTCCAGTCGCATTTGTGCCAGTGAAAATGTTCCGGTGGATTTGTATCGTTATAGCGATAGAAAGCGTGCTTTCTATAGAAAACTTTTTCCCCAGTGAAATCGACCAGGCAGTGGAACTTATTTACGATAAAAATTTAGTATTCACGAAAAGTAGTGACAGGATCGAGAATAACCCTTTCGGCAACAAATCCGAACCAGTGAGAAGATTTCTGAGGCACTACAACTCGTTGAGACCTCTGGCGATATTAGTTGACGATACCAGGGAAAGCCATGGGATGGCAAGGGGTTTCGTGAAAAATGTGTTTGATGCAACTCCCAGTGCGAAACTTATAACATACTTCATTTCCAAATTCAATGCAACCGGTGAGACACCCCTAGTTTTCATCATTCGTTAGCTCCACTGCTTCATTTCGAATATTTTTCCTTGTGAATCGAAAAATTGTTCATTTCTGATCTATTTTTGAAATTGGGGTTATCTCTATCGGTAATTCAGACAAGCAATAGGCTTGTCCCAGATAATGCAAACAGAAGCATTTGCTTCTTTAAATTTTGTATGGTTGGTGACATACAATGAATGGAAGACTCATTCCTCAACGTCGATTTACCGTCCTGGAATCGAGAAAATTCAAGGAAAACTCTGAAGCCAAGGGAATTATAAACGATAGAAAATTTTAAATTTTCAAATACCTATAAGTATTGATGAAAATCGCAATATATCTTGCTAGGATCACTTCTAGTTCGACATGCGTTTTAGCACATCCTGGCACAGTTTTAAGCTTTTTAGTTCAGCTTTTAACTACTAGATATTTTACTGTGATGCTAGGGGCTCATCAATGGAATACGATACTCAAGTAGTTACTATACAGGGTGTAACTGAATAAGTGTAAAACATTTAAGGAGGTGATTCCTCTTGGAAAAGAAGATAGGATCTTTCATATAAAGAAACTTCATTGGAGCATCCCTTGTTAAGATACAGTCCCTGAAAGGGGGTACATAAAATTTGTATAACAATTGGAAAACAACAATTGGATAACATTCTAAACAAAAATTGTCTCTTGGGTTTTTTGTCCAAAATAAACCAGTTAGCAGCAAAAAATTATTTTACGAACAACTACAGAGATACATCGTCATAAATGCGAAAATAGTAGGTCGCTATTAGCGATAGTGACAATTAAATTAGTATGACGATGTCAGTTTGTGAATTTCAATATTGTAACTTCTTCAGTGCTTGGGAAAAAAATTCGTTTACAAATTTCATGTACCCCCTTTAAGGGGGTGTATCTTAACAAGGGATGCTCCAATGAAGTTTCTTTATGTGAAAGACCTATCTTTTTTTGATGAGGAATCACCTCCTTGAATGTTTTACACTTATTCAGTTACACCCTGTATAATATCAAGATCGAGTGACTTGGTGATTATCAATTTTACTCTTTAGTCATCAAATGATACGGAGTTAGTTCTATAAGTTTCTGACCTGGTAAATATATGGTAGTTTTTTGTTTGAAACGAATTACTATGATAGAAAGTACCAACCTCATGAAGCTCAAGCTTGAATACGTTATTTTATCCAATATTTGTTTATGAGTCATTGATAGTAGATAATCTATATAAAATTGCAAACAGGAAAAAATTGATCATCGCCGTGTGCTGTATGATATGTGATATTTTCATTTGAAAGGCTCGAGTTCAACAGCAAGATATTACATCTAGGCAGATCTACCTGTTTTGATAATTGAAGAAGCATTATCAGTAGAATTCGAACTCATTTATGAAATATATCGTGATCTTTGTGTTTTTCTATGTGTTTCAAGAGCTTAGTCCCAATTCAATGTTTCACTGAATACAGGGTATCTGTGAATTATAGGGGCTACACCAATCACTGAGATAACTGGAAGAGACGTAGAAAAAATTGACGAAGCGCTCATTTACAAGCCGAAAAAGGAATTTTCTTATCTCGGACCTCCTAAATCCAACGGAACCCTTGCGTTTTTGACTATACTGCGAGCTGCAGCCACACTACCACACGAAGGAGCCATCCTTATTTTCTTAGACAGAAAGATTGCTGACGAGGACTTGGCAACACATACGGGAATTGTTAGGAAAAAAAATATAAAGGTGCGTAGTTAGTGAATGCCGGGACACATTTCATCCAAGACAATTTTCATGTAGTGGTGTTACGTTTGAGCATATGAACTCAAAGTTCAGGATTTCAAGTAGGCGTACATACTTGGATTCTCATTGAATTTTCTTATTTTTTTTTTCAGGTATACGTGGTTTGGGGAGGTCCACACCCTACGAAATCCAACGAGGAAAGATTACTGAACGATCTATGCAGCTATTCAGGTGGTTTGTTTTTCACGAATGATAATAATGACCTATCCAGCTATAACTATCGGCTTTTTATAGAGAAAGGAAGCCCTAATATCAATACAGTAAGCATTGTATATAAAAAAAAATGATTTTTTGTAAGCTTTCATGATATATTATTGTCAACATCCTTCACATCATAACACCGGACATCACACAGTTGCTAATTTCTCGTGTTCAACTATAAATGAGACACTCATCATCGAAATTTTTTTTTTTACTGTTCGAACGTTTTCATTTTGTGGTAGATGAATATTTTCTCCGTAGTTTTCTGGGTTTATTACCTACCACAATATGAAAAAATAAGAATTAGTATAGGAATTTATACAAGTATAGAAGGGTAGATTTTTAATCTACCCCGTAAGTTGCTGCGTTATATGAAAAACTTCCTTCTTCGATTTATCGAAGGCCTTTGATTCTATAGACTTCAATATATTATCCAACAAACTAAGTGCAATGGGAATTCGAGGCAAATTTCTATCGTGGATCATGTCTTACATGAAATATTGAAAAATGTATGTGAAATGGGACGACGTGAACTCGGTTACTTATGATTTGGAAGTTGGAGTTCCACGAGGCTCATTGTTGGGACCATTACTGTTTTTACTTTACATCAATGATTTGCCACAACATATCGGTACTACTTCGATAACTCTTTTTGCTGATGATACTTCCGTTTCCGTAGAAATATAATTTGTCAAAATTTTTAAACGTGGTGTCAAAAAAATAGACTTATGATTAACGCGGAAAAAACAGTGTTGATACAATTCTTTCTAATAAAATCCATGGAACATCCCATACACATTTTAATAAATGATATGAAAATATACCCTTCAGAAACCACGAAGTTTTTAGTTCACATTGACCACGCATTGAATTAGCAATTTCAAATCGATTATGTGAGTAAAAGGCTCAACAGCACCTTCTATGCCTTACTGCAACTGAAGAAAATACTGAGTGAAGAACACCTGTAAAATGTTTACTATGCTCTTGTGAATTCTGTATTATCGTATAATGTTGTTTTATGGGTAGATGCAACAAATATTAATAGAGTTTTTGTTGCACAGAAACGAATAATTCGTATGCTTTACAATCTACGCCATACGGATTCATGTAGGCATGTTTTCAAACAAAATGAGATAATAACAGTACCCTCTCTCTATATTCCTATTCATTGTAAAACGATCATTCCAAGGAATGAATATATTGTATTGAAACAATTCCAATTAGTCAGCAATTTCTCGTGTAACTCAAATTTGACTATCAAAAAAAATAACAAGAACCAATATGTATATTGGTTGAAAATACTTATCGTTAACGTTTAGGAAACTAAATCCCCTTCCGTTCTCAAAACTTATACGCAAATTCATTTTCAAATGCAAATATTTGTTGTTGACAATTTTCCTAATTGTCATTACTCAATTTGAAATCTGACATAACATTTTGACCTTCAGGAGGGGCAGACATTTGCGATCTATATTAATTGGACTTGTTCTATCCAAAAGGAAATGTTTTTCAATCAACGTAGCAACTTATCTACATTTGTATATTACATTTTTTCAGATTGTGGTAGGTTAGAAACCCACAAAACTAAGAAAACAATTTTTATGTTTCGTTCTGTCAAGAATGACATCAATGGAAAGCGATTTTGAATACCTGTGACACTGTATGACTCCTATTTTGTGATGACCAATTTGTACAAATGTACTATGAGAAAAATGATAAATTTGATTTTGAATGCTATCACGCAATCCTCTCAAGAATCCCCAGAAAATCCTTCAGTATAGTAGTTTTGACAATAAATGGTATTAACTGAAGGATTATAATGAAACCAATTAGACCCTTGAGTTGTAGAATCCGAGATGCACATCATAAATGTAAAAGGACCGGATTCAGGTAATTTTGTTTCTCAGAGGGGGATTGTAGAGGATTACAGCTTACACTTCTTGTTCAGTTTAGTCTTTGTATTTCATTGGATGTGTTCACTTGTGTTACGGCGTGCAATAATTTTATAACATTTATTTGTTATTACAGACATTAATAGCAAAGATGTGGCGTCCGTGGATAAAAAGTAATAGTGCTTCTTCCAGTGGTTCGTTAAAGAAGAATCACTTATCTTGTGACGCGAAAATCATTATAAAAAATTTGTATAGTTCCTTACTTCAGCAAGGATATAACGCGGGTGCTGCAGCAAAAGTAACCAGTAATTTGACGAAGGTGCCTCTTACTTCAGTCAGTCGAATTGTTGAAAATTCCATGGAATCAAGAAAAAAGCGTAAAGATTCCGGTGTCACGAAAAGTCTAGAAGACTGGGAAAAAGATTTGATAAGGCGAAAAATCTACACTATGTACGATGAGCAGCGTGTCCCTACAATCAAAAGTCAGAAACGGCGGCTCATCAATGACGAAACTCGCATCAACTGTGGCCTCACTACTCTTTGGCGAGCTCTGTCTGCAATGGACTTTAAATATCGCAAAATTGACAAGAGACGAGTAATAATGGAATCCACACGTTCAATAAACTGGCCTTCTGAATATATAACGTCAATAAGAAAATACCGGTCTGAAAATCGGCCAATACTCTACCTCGACGAGACGTGGTTTGATACGCATGACACCCCTTCCAAAGGATGGTCTGATTCCTCTGATAAGTGTAAAACAAAAGCACCATCAAATAAAGGGAAGAGAATCACAATATTACACGCAGGATCAGAAAATGGTTGGATCCCAAACGCTATGTGGCTTTCTGCCAAAATTATTAAGGACTCTTGTGTTGATTATCACGAAGATACGACAGCAGAGCTTTTTGAAGATTGGTTTAAAAATTGTCTGTTACCCAACATTCCGCCAAACAGCGTTATAGTAATGGACAACGCAAGCTATCATAGTCGACAATTGCAAAAAATTCCTGGCTCAAAGAATACGAAATTGGAGATTCAAAACTTCATGGCTGCAAATGACATATATTTTGAGGAAAATTATACAAAAAAAGAACTTTTACAAGTGCTGCAGTCATTTCCTTAAAAAAAACGTATGTTTGTGATACAATTGCAGAATTGGGACATACAGTGTTACGACTACCTCCCTACTACTGCGTGTTCAATCCCATAGAGCTTATGTGGCACCAACTTGAATCGAGCGTGCGCGGAAAAAATACTTCTCCGACTTTAAGTGGTAGTGTGGTAGAATTAATTAGGAACTGTATGAATGACATTCCTACCGAGAGTTGGAAAAGTTCTGTTAGTCATGTTATAAATGTTGAAAACTCGTACCTTTCTGTAAAATCAATTGTGCCAATTATAATTTATTTAGATGAGGATAGCGATAGCGACACTGAACTAAATATAGAATAGGATTGTAACATTTAAATAAATAACTTGTATATCTCCTACATTATGCAAAATTCAAATTTCTTAAGTTCGACCCTGTAGCACATTTGCATCTTTTACCAGATGATTTTCTACACAATGGGATTAAATCGAGTAGTTTATTGCAGTTAATAAGCCAATACCATTTACTGTGAAAAATACTATAAATGAAGTCTCTAGCACCTAACATTTCTTGCCTCTGATTCCAGTCAGTGGTGCTATCAAAAACCAACCTGATCGGCGAGTCAGAGTTCTCCTTCCCAATCGATTCGGAAGTAACAGGTATCCACTTGACGTTCACCCTCGACGTTTCGACCGCCACTCTGTCATCACCAGACGGTAAAAAAGGACCACACACCAGCGTACACTCAAACAAATGACACTAACCGATCTTTGCAGGCCTTGACATAAATATCCTGAGGGACGAGGAAGTCGCAGCGTATGGAATTGGGTCATTCGGAATCAGGGAAACGGGCCAGCGCGAGGTTTACTTGGACACGGCGTCGGCGTCGCAAGGCGTCGGATTGTGGCGCCTCAGGCTGGACAGTGCGCTTGCTCGATACAACGTGACCGTTTTCGTGTACACGAAGTTGACTGCGCAGGCGTATTTCGTCAGGAAGAACGCAGGTGAGAGACAAATGGAATCGATCAGAGCAACCAAACGAAAACATAGTAATTTCAATGGGTGTGCCCCAGGGATCCCCTTTGGGAGCATTATTGTCAATGAATTCATTAATATCATATTATATGTTGCAGTGCATATTTCATGTTTGTTGCTGACTTGAAAATGTTTTTTTGATGCTGACATTTTCAAATGCACCCTTGCAATAACAATCCTCGCAATCTGAATTTACCGATGAATATCCCAAAATAACATTTTCTCGCAGTGAAAAACCCTGTCTATTTGATTTAATATACTATAATGATCTCTCATTTTGCATCGTGAAATTGACAATTATCACTTTTAATCATGACAACTGAAATGGTTCTTATTCTCAGTCAATTTTCAAATGAAAACCAACTGCAAAGTAAAATTTCTTACCCGTAGGTTAATTTTAACGCTGGCTACCTATGCCAAAAGTGGTTCTCTTGTCTCGAGAACATTGTCATTCATTTTAAACCAAGAAATTATTCACATCTCTCTAGATCTAACATCCTGTTCATTACTAGCTGATTGTTTACTCAACAAAACACGATTGAACCCAGAAATCAAAGGAAAACTGAATGATTACTGTCAGAAATTTTTACGGTTTCACACTTCGTAATAATGTTCAACGAATTCTTTTATCCGGTATTATGAAGCACTTTTACCCATATCTAGCCTTATGTAATGACTGCGATACCGCGAAAGGCATGTAAACAAAATCATCTCACGGCTTCCTTGATATCGTTAACAACCATTGACAACTTACCGACAAAAATGAAATAAAACTATTTCTCAGGAGACACTCACTAGAAAAATTAGCTATGATAGATCGGTTCATACTAAACTTCAGCATTCCGAATGAAAGTAGAAAACACAACAAGCTACAAAGAATTGTTTAGACTTTGTACGGAAAACATCGATTTGTATGCGTCATGTCGTGCGGTTTAAAAATAATGACCTTGCCGTATTTACCACTCCTGAGCTTATATCTCAAATCCACGTTTTCAACCAATAATTAATATTTGTGTCAATTTGGGATCAAGCGACTGTTCTGAATCATAGGAGAAGGAAGTTTCTGCAATGTCCAGAGATCGTATCTCGAAAAGTCGTTCTCCCCAACTTTTGAAAGGGAAAAATACCCAGAGTTGACATAGTTCCCTTGGAAGTAAATCATCTTTGATAAACATAAAGACATAAAAAGTAGGTACATCTATATCTCTCAAGGAAATGCTTCACAAAACCGCCATACGTATTTTGTACTTCGAAACAATATACTTTTAGTATGTATGGAAAAAAATTCGTGACGTTACTTGTCGCCAACTTTGATTTTGATGAGAATTTTTTTTATCTATATCACTCCTTGTCAACCACTCTTACGAGTCCGTCCAGAAGACAGAGCCTAGTGCGAGCAAGGTACGGCTAATGTTCTTGAGGGCAGTAATCTGGGGCGAGTTGCTGATTTTTTCGGAAAGGAAAGGCATAAAACCCACAGTGCTATGAGGCGGTTGGAGTATTCGATAAACAGACCTTAACCTGGCATTTAGGCGAACAAAAAATTTCCGCTTTCGTTCAAAAATTCCCCAATAAGGTACAAGATTAATTGCGCATACAATTTTGATTACCACACGTGTCTTTATTATTTTTGCACATTAGAATTTGTCTCATATTTTGAAGTAATAACAGCCAGAATGTCAATAAAAACCAATGCACATGCACATTTAGTACATAAACTGAATATTTATAAACATAAATTGGTGATAGGGGGTAATGATGACATAAACATACCAGTCACTTATCTCGTCAAATGTTGGTAATTGAAAAACATTACTCGAACAGAAATAGTGGTTACACAGTTCAAAAGCTTATAACCTTCCTTTACACCGACATTTTTTCGAACGTCTTTTAGAAGATTGTAAATTTTGAGCTTGTTGAGTTATCCACACCGATAACGTGCACGGAGAACAAAATATTAAATTCTTATTTTTTTCGTGGAGACCAAGAAGACAGTATTGAAAAATTAATTCAGAGAATCATGAAAAACTGAGGTGGACTTTCAACACAATCGAATACAAATCCCACAGCTTTGTCGGCTGTGCAGATACCATATATCTCTCCCTAAATGATATTCCGATGTCAGGAGTAAACATTCCTTCAAAGTCAAGTATCTCGATGCTAGGAATTACGGTCAGTAATAATCAGGGGCTATAACCCCTGAACCCCCCCTTGGGTGCGCCCTTGCCTACATTCAAAATTCGCGGAAAATCATCACTGAGTAGCGCCTTCAAAATAATATTAGCAAATTTGCACTACGAAACATTTAAAGGCCATTAACAAAATTGCACTAAATTTGAGGTTAGGTTTTGGTTATGTGTCGTCGTGTTCTGTTTTCACTGGTTTTTTTGTGGTGATCGGATTTGATTTGAGTCAAAGTTATTTGTTCTGAGATAGATTATCATGTTATAATTTTTCATTTAATAACATAACGAAGAGTTTTTGTGATAAAAAGTTTTTTGGTTCCAGATCAGTTTATGAGAAAAATACTGTTCAACTGTGTGTGATTGTATATTTCCGTTTTTGAGAAGGAAGTTCATTCAGTTGTTAATAATTGATGTATTGAAAAGTCATTTGAGTTCCTAATCAGTTCTTGAGAACTGGACTATTCAACTGCTGTGTGCGATTTTTATTTTTCAATAGTTAGTTCTGAGCAGAAAGATTATTAAGTTCTACGCGGATGACCCGAGTACATAATTCCCACCCCTTTTTTGTGAGCTTGGAGACCTGTCGAACCTTTCTTTCTCTGGGATCTTTTTTCAATAGAACAGCAAGTAATTTCAGTTTCCAAGCAGGAAATGAAAGAATATCGTGCGGAAACTCAGTTATTTTGACACAAATTTGCAGGTTCCAAAGACGCCTCAAAGAACGAGAGAAACTTCATGAAGCTGGACTTTACAGGCTCCATTGGCTCTATCCACAATATCAGTTTCGTTGACAATAATGGTCTACCAATATCAGATGGAGTAACGTTCAACGTCATGCGAGATTTTTTGGTAATGGAAAATGGCGACAAAAACAAGAACAAAGCCATTGATGTTGAAGTCCTAAATGTTCCCCGACAACCGTTTCATGTCGTGGTTCAAGGAAAAGATGTGAAAGGTAAAGCAGGTCTGAAAATCATCAAAATGGATATTTACGAATTGATTTAATATAAGAGTTGATTCTATTTGTGAAGATGTGGGAATGATATTTGAAATAAGTGGATAGTTTCGCATTTCAAGTTGTTCAATTCGACACTTTCTGATTTACATTCAAATCGCTCATGAAAACATCTTTAAATAAATACGTATTTCCGGATATTTTTATAGTTCAACGACCACTCACAATAATAAAGTTTAATTCAATCCCAGTAGTGTTGAAGGTGCCATCTGTTTTTTAGGAGCCGAAGTTTATAATTTGCGTGCTAACCTCAGTGTTTGTCAAGTAGATGGCGACTGTATTGCATATTAGCAAATATGAACATTTATGGATTGGCACAATCATTTTTGCATACCTCAGACCGAAATTTCTTTATGAGTTTTGAAGGGAAATGAATATGCTTTCTAGGTAACCATTTTTCACGAACGACCTATGTGGATGAATACACTTCCAGTAACATTTTTCCCCAGCCGATTTTGACGATAGAAGTAGGCTTAGGATCTGAACTCATAACAACAGCAGGCAGATCATCCGTAATAACATTCGAAGTCACAAACTATAGAAATACAGCTGCAGACGTCCGATTCTACTGCAATGACGAAAAATCAATATTGGGAAGCATGCAACCCTACAGGTACTGTATCTTCATCGAGTCACTAGGAAATGAGAAATGTTCTGAATATTTTAAAATGAGAAATTTATAAATCATCATCCAGAACCCTACTAACATTTGACAATACAGAATGAATTCAAAATTGAAAATAGTGTACTTATTTATGAAAGAAGCAACTTCTGAAAATTTCCAAATTTTTTATTTATTGCTCAAAAAATGGGACTGAGCCAAATAAAAAAGAGTTTCTTTCAAACAATGAAAGTTTTGCTCTTAACTTTAGTAATATATTGTTCTTGAGGCAAGGAACAAAGCATGTGCAGCGATCAGAATGTTCATGTCATTTATTCAGCTGACATCCTATGCACTAATTTGTATTTTGAAAGAAACAAATTTGACTGGTCTCCAGGCATACAACAAAAGGGTAGAAAGACTTCTCTCGTCTGGTCAACCGTGAGGAAATAGCCAAAGCCGGAATTACTGATAATATTTCAGAGGAGCAACCGAGAAAATATTTATGAAAGAGGGGCAAGCCTGCGCAAATATTGGTCGAATTGAATATTACAATTTTTTGTGCACGTTTCAGTAATCTTATTGATAAAAGTTGCTTTTTTACTAATTCATCCGAAACTTATCATTGAAAAATAACATTGCTAAACTACAGGGTTGGGCTGATTAAAATCATGATTTAAATCGATTTTTGTTTTTTTATTCAGAACCAGATAACAACATAATATAAAAATTTTCTCGAAGATCAAAAGAAGTATCTGCTTTTAGCAAAAACAACAAAAAAGAAGTACATAACTCCAAATTCTCAAACTAAACGTAACACCTAAATTTTATTAGTGTATATTTTCAGTCTATTCATTTTCGTTATACAATTTAAACAAAAACACGAGTTTTCCTCCTTTTTCTATGCCTAATCTGTTTCTAATATCCGAGTGTACAACTAGCGAAATGCGTGAAATTGTTGGGCAACGTCAATTTATAGGTTGAGAAGGAAAACAAGCCTCGACAGGAATATTCTTGCAAAAGGCACAAAAAACGCGTTCGTGTTCGTGCCTCACTCGGCACTGTATAGCGAGTGTATAGGACAGAAGGAAAACAAATCGCGACAAGAATTTTCTTGCAAGAAGCGCGACAAATGCGTTATCACAAGTTTTTGAGGCGCAAATTCTATTAAAATTTTTAGACTTATTCATTAAAATAATCAACAATAATTTCAAAGAATCAAAATGTTCAAATTTTATATTCAAATGTAAAAAATAAAAAAATCAAATAAATCGTGATTAAAAAAAAATCAATGATTTTTGATTTTTCTAATAAAAATCAGATTTTGCCCCACCCTGCTAAACTACTCTCTATTTGTTTTGATTACAACTTCAAACACCGAAAAAAAGTTTTTTTTTTCTGTTTTACAACTGCCACTCCATTCTTGCAGGCAAATCATAAGTCCTCAACAAACTGCTATAGTGACCCTAACGCTAGCTGTGAAATACGGGACCTACCAAGACACGATAACGTTCAAGGCCACTGTAGGATCTGAGGTTGTAGAGAAAAAGGTTCTCGTAGACGTGGGCATGCAACAGTCGACTGACAACACCGCACCTAGTTTAGATTACACGTACTTGAGTGATTGCTCAAAAGTACTTTTCACAAATTGTGAGCAGGGAACCTGGACTATAGAAGTCAAAGCGAAGGATACAGATTCTGGTACGTTGAAAATCTTCGATACAGGAATCAATTCATTCGTAAGAATTTTTTTCTCAACCAATATGAAGAAAATGAAGTGAAAAGAAGAAGAAATGAGAGTGATATTAATATATACACTTTCTGAAGTAGTATATCTCAACAACTACTGCCCTGCCTATTCGAATAAGTCACTATTCACATTTATATTTCAATCTGTGAACGAATTACGTTATTTTTTCTGTTTCTGTGAATAATAAAGTCACACCGACAAAGAGTTTGCTGATACTTTAAATTTTTACTCAATTCATAGATTTCTTTTTCTTTTGATACTGATTTGAAAAAAGTTTTTCTGAGACTAATTCACGATATTTACAATTTTTTTCAATTTATTTTCGGTAAATATGCTAATTTATTTGAGGTATCTGGAATTGAATATGAAAAAGATACTATTGAAGATATTTTCAGTGATATTTCCTTCAATCTCTCATTAGAGAGATATTGTTGGATTACTCAAAGAATATTTGCCCTAACAATTGATATCATCAACCCATTAACACATGATATTGTAGGTCTTCTTCAAGTGACATCAAACCCCAAAGGACTCTACTTCGGGAGTGGATATACCAGTGGCACCAAAGAAGAAGTAACTGGATCTTACAGTGACTCCTGCTGCAACTCAGATTTCGAAATCACAGCTGTTGATCGAATGAACAATCGAAGAACTGTTACTTCCAATGCATATCGTGAGTGTCATAATCATAAAATACCAAGATAAAGATATGCAGGAAGAATATCCGCAAAATGCTTCTTTATTATTTCAGGTGCATTTTGGGGACCAGGACAAATAGCTGCTATAGTATTGGGGATACTGTTGCTGATCGTTATTATAATACTTATAGTATATTTTGTGAGGAAGTGTCTTAAGAAGAAGGAAACCTTCGACCTTCCAACTTACAGGGGTGGCAGAATATGACAATTAATTCATTCCATAACTGATGAACAGAAATTTTGGTGATAATATTGATAATAAATATTGGATGATATCAAAATTAATTGATTTTACAGTTTGGATATCTACTATTAATGTACGTTTGTAAATTAACCAAAGAAAAAAGATGATTGATTCATGCTTTTTCAGGAAACTAACAGTTGAATTGTGTAACTTACAATTTCATTCTATATTCGATTGACCATTTAGCGAAATACATTCCAGAGATACAAACGATATGATTTGTTTTTTATTTCCTTGACATGGTATACCCAGGAAAATCCTATTGCTATTAGTGTACATGTGTGCAAAAAGGTGTTTAACATCTTTATCTGAACCAATATTGTCAAAATATTTGAGCTTGAATATTCCATCATGATTATAATTCCATTGAACTATCAGCTCTGGAAGACGAAATTTCTGTTTTATGAGTGAATACCCATTTTATATACTTCAAAATTAGTACATATTATTATCATCTGCTTGAATTTATCAGTGTAATAGGAGTTTACGAAATGTGACACATGTACTCACTTGTATATATTGAGATCTAGGTTGAAAAGGAGAACCTCATTTTGTCAAGCAGGTATAAATCAATGTGTTTTCACTCTTGATTGTATAGCGAGTCATATAACTTTTTTTCAGCCTTGAAATTGGAAATACTGTAGCGAAGTGATATTTTTCAGTTACTTATGAAATAAGTATGCATCTGATCACACAAATGAGGCATTATATTGATTCTTCAAGGTATTTTGTTCAAGTCTCAGAGGTGAAATCAAGATATTCCTTGTATCTATAACTATCCATTTTGTTTCTGTCATATCTTGTTGCTTCCTTGAATTATAAACTTTCGAAGGTTCAGGCGAGACCTCCAGGACCAGAGGAATTGAGAAAGTAGACCGTGAAAGTTTTAAATTATATGATTGTAACAAAAACTGACCTAACACACTTACCATGGGACAGGTTGAGTGTGGGAGGAGGTGGCTTTTCCTTTGCTGGCAGAAGAATAGCATTCTGTGAAAAGTCTTCGAAAGTTCCTCCAGTTACAGAGACACTGAATAAAGGGTTTTTCACTTTTTTCGAATGGTCATTCATGGTTTGTAACCAACAAAACAGCTGTTTTATTAGCACCAGCACCAGCCAGTCAACACAACAACACAACACCTTTTCAAAGAAGTGACAGTGACTGACAGTGACAGGAGAGGTCGGACAGGTGCCAAATCGCCTGTTACGGATTTTTCACAGAACTCATAAAGTTTTATCTTATAGGCGAAAATCGTCAACCGCTAGATGGCGTTGCTAAATCCAAGATGGCTTCACTTTAGGGTGAACAACAAATTTTGTCCATTTGAAGTAATGGTACTATTAGTATTAGTTCATGTTTTGCATTCTTGAGGACTTGTTGAGTAATAATTACTATTTGAACGTCTTCAGTTGCTTTGTGTGCTGAGGAAGTTACATGTTTGGCTAGTATTACAGTACTCATTTTACTCGTGAGTGTTATAATTTGAACTACTCCACCTACCTACATTCCAGATAGAAATGTGTATTATAGAATTGGAGTTACATAGTATTCTGGATTACATGGGAAGCAGAACTAGACCGTTGAAAGAGGGTGAAGCTGTATTCAAAGCAGGGCATATCGTTGCATGTGGAGTGGAAGAAAGTAACAATAAAAAATAAGGAGCTTATGTTCGCAAACATCAGCTTTAGTAGAGCATCCATACGAAATCAATATATTGCTGGCTAATGAGGGATGGAAATGCCAATGTTCCTGCAAAGTGGGTTTATCTCGGTTCTGCAAACATATTGCAACCCTTATATTATATTAATGAATAGGTAATGTCATTTCCTACATATTATATAGAAGTAAATATATCAGATTTAATAAAAAATGTCACGGATTAGTGTTTCAACAAAGTCTTTATTTTTACTATAAAAATAAACCAAGAGAAAAACCTGATTTTAGTTTTGCTACAAAACCTTTTTCTGTACTCATTATTGTATAATTCATGAGATACATTACCGAGTATTTTGAGGAAACCTAATAGAAAATATGGTTTCTTCAAAAGAAATAGGTTGGGTACTTCACTTCCAACGCACCAAACATGTTTTTCGAAGAGTTGAAACAATGGATGCAAATGAATCATTGATTTATAGAGATCAACAACCCTAACGCTGAACTGATATCACTCGACTAACTATTCAATTCGTTAACAAGGTTATCATTTTCAGAAAAAAATTTAAAATGTCATGTGATATCAGTTTGGAGTTAGGGTAACTGATATCACACCAAAGATTCCAATCTTACCAATCATGAATGAATCATGCTTTTAAAAAAAATGTGTCTAACCAAGGAGATACAATTTTTTCTTGGCAGTTATTCTACTGACTAATTGTGGGATAGTGTGAAAGGATGAACAACAGGCTAGAAACCATGATTCATTTACATAAATATAATAATACTTTGCTTTAACTATATGTTAATAAATATTATATTATAAAGTCTTGAAAATGGCCTCAAAGTGGGAACTGAAACATCCACTAAACTTTATTTTGAGACGCTGTAGAAAGTGGAGGCTATTTACAAACATATTTGTAGTTATTGGTTTACTAATTTTCAATGTATTTTTCCTACTGAGACAAAGCTTTTTGTTGTTAAGGGGGAATTTATGTAGTGAAATAGTACTAGTATTATATCAGACAATAAAGTATATTTTGATTTGATTTTGATCTTGTAAATTTCTATTTGAGCTCCTGATTTATGTCCATTCGAAGACCTGAAATGTTCTATTATGGTCGTCTTAAAGATCGACATCCGAATTATTAATAATGGACGTTACAGAGACGTCCATAAGACGTCCACGTCCGTAAAATGGACATTTTGAGGATGTCATGAATGTCCAACTGGGACGCTTTAAAAACGTCCAGGACAATAATTATAGAATCTTAACTTATTCAGGACCTGCTACGGAAAAAGTAGCTTCATTTTTGCATAAACAAAATTTAAAAGTAGCATATAAAACAGAGAACACGTTGGGAAGGTTCATCAAGAATAACAAAGATAAAACAATAAAAGATGAAAAATCAGGAGTTTATAAATTGAATTGTGGATCTTGCTCCAAAGTATATATTGGCCAGACAGGTAGACCATTCAAAAGCCGCATACGTGAACATCGTATGAATTATGAAAAGAAAACAACTCATTCATCATATGCCAATCACATTTTGGAGGAAGGCCATGACTTCGATAAAAATTTCGAAATTCTGCATGTTGAAAATAAAGGCATTAGACTTAATTATTTAGAATTTTTGGAAATCAATAAATTAAAAAATTCAAATTGTTTGCTAAATGATCAATTGGATCTCAATAGTTCCCCTTTGTTGAACTTATTCAATTAATAAATAACTATGGTCCGATATCATAATCATTATCAGTGTAATTCTAGGAATCAGTATCAGTCATTAGCATCAGTTAATAAGTTTAGGAATCATCATCAGTGTCAGTTGTATCATTCTAGGAATCAGAGATAATTAGAGTAGACCTTGATGTATTTAAGGAGCTTTTAACGAAGAATAATTTAGTGTTTAAAGACATCGCTTGATAAAGATACAGTGTATCGAAACATGTCGCGAAGACAATAAATTTTGTGGAAATTTAATCGTGTCTACCTTATAGAGCACAATATATATTGAGGATATGCCGTCCTTCGGAGGGGACGTGAAGCCGGCGGTCCCGAGTCCATGGATGCTGGGCTCGTTAAAGATTCCTACCTCTGGTTGGAATACAGAGGGTTCGGAAAAATTTCCGATTGGGCTCAATAGCGGAAATAGGCTGATGTTAAATATATAATTGAAATTTCGGCTGCATCTGCGGCAGCCATCTTCAGCGGCTTTGCTGTAATTCAACTTCTCTCTGTGAGTCCACTATGAATAATCAATAGTCATAGTAGACTCACAGAGAGGAGTTGAACTACGAACACTGAAGATGGAAAAATTCAGAACACGGCCCTCGAGTGGTTCTCGGTAGTGTAGTGGTGAGCATATCTGCCTGTCAAGCGGAAGGCCGGGGTTCGAATCCTTGCCGGGCCACTGTGCTGGGTAATCGCACGTTAAAAGGTAAGGCCTCGTTCATCCATTGCTCGCACAAGTTTCGACTTCTGTGGGTTCACGTTCGTCAGCTGGTTAAGGAAACGAACAATTCTAGAACAATTTGAAAACAGGTCCAAAAAACTTGCGATGTATCAACACCGTGAAAGCTTACATCTTTCAGTATCAGAATATTCTCCGTATCGCAATTTGAGTGAGTGATTTGCTTATTTACCTATAAAAATACAACTGGTGTTTTCGTATCCATTTATTGATTATTTTTGGGTGGTCGTTGAGCCAAAAAAATATATTTACATCATAATTGTTATTCATTCAGAACAAACTTGTGGAATTGTCACATCAATAGATTTGTGCGCTTCTTTTTTGCTGAAATCTGGGCTGGACCCTAGGTCAATCTGGGTCTTGAAGAAATTTGCAATGCTACTATTCCGTAGACAGTGGACTGGAACATGTTTGACAATAGTTCCATTTGCTTGGCAGCGACTTCTGCATATTGGCAGAGGGCGTAATGTGAAACATATTTCACCATTTTCTTCAACGTACTTGGTTTGTAAATAGGTGCAGGCATGGCTTTCAATATCACGATGAGAAATCGTGCGGTTAGCGTCGTGATCACTTATGACTTCAACATACAATGGAGCCTCTTTCTCAACACACTGGGTAGTCCCCTGAGAGAATTCTCTCCTTATTTTTTGGCCCTCTTGCCCCTCAGTTTCGTAACTTTTGATGAATTCCCTGTAGTCACGGGCAATACAATTAGCTGGTGTGATAAAATCTTCATTCCTTTGACCGTTGAAGTGTCCACACAAACCAATAATGAAGTCCTTGAACTTATAGTGGGGCACAGTGATTCTGGCACGTTGTCCGTCGTACATGATGTAAAATGCGTCATGTATAACAACATATACTGTCCCAAATGGTAAAGCATGTATTTGGAGAAGCTCTGTGATATAGTAACTTCGTTGGGGGTTAAGTGTTATCTCCTGCCCGTTTACAGTAACCCTGGCCTTCGGATCCAGAGCACCTTGTTTTCGGGTTGGTCTCAAATCGATGGACATCGTTCTGAAGTCTGTTCGGTCTGAGCTCAAAGTTATCTTCAGGTCTTTGTGTCCAGACGACTCAGAATTTTTTCGGACGAGGATAACATAATTTTCAACCTGTGATCGTAATTGTTGCTCAACGGTTATTCTTTCATCATGGTGGCGGGCTTTTTTAGGGATGTATTGGAGCGCCACAGTCCATTGCTTGGAAATACTGGATGGGTAGGTCAAGTTGCTGAAGGTGTTGATTTTGGTTTGGTCAACAACACATGAAGCTGGAAATTAATGAAATTATTAGTCACTTGATTCTATTTGTGAATACAAATATATCGAATAGGTATCTATTTCTGATGATGAAAAGAATTAATTAATACAAAGTTAAATTTCGATGAAATCAGGGACTTGCGAACTTTCTGATCATTCGACAATTTGCCCACATGCATTTTGAGTCAGAGTGATAAACTGAACGGCAACAGGCTTGACAATTTATTAGAAAAATCTATTAAAGTAGTCTCTTTTGAAGGAACGATGCTCATAATAATTTTGTTGCATTTTATTTCCTTCTTTAGAGTTGAGAGTTGTGGAAAATAAAAAATGGCTGAAGATATCCTTTTGCTTCTCAAAAATCATAGCTCGCAGTTATCACCCGAAGACGATTGTGGATACCCAGATATCGAAAGTACACTCAACTCGAAACTTGCTTTCAACATTTTTTCATAATATTTCATTTATTAATTTATTTACATTTTTTGACTAGTATTTCACTTTCGAAACCTTAATTTTCTTGTCACAATATTATTTAATTTATTTCTTTATATAAAATTTTTTTGACCATATTTCATATTCGATATCTAGATTTTTTGAAGCAACATTATTATCTTTGACCAATCAATCCTCAATTTCACTATTGACCAAAAAAATTGATTTTGATTTGATTTCCTCACTTGATTCGTATTTTTATCCTTTCGTTCTTAGCAACAGGTTTCAAGAGAGTTAATAATAGAGACAATGAAAGTCCGAACCATTATTATTCATCAATTAACCTAATAAAGTGATATACTCAGAATCCACGAATTATAAATGAATGAGAAAAGAAAGTATTTTGGGTCACCTTTTTGTAGCAAAAATTTTTTTTCATTAATTTTGACCGACCTCTGTATCTGCATATGATGCAAATTTGAATCAGACCTAAAAGACTTCTCCTAGAGATCTAACATCAAACTAATATCATTTAAGGTCGACACGCGTTTAGAATCTTCAGGGGAAGAAAACTGATAGAAAAATTTCTTATAGGGCCAGTTATTCATATATTTTACCTCAGATGGTAAGAAATATAAATCATCAACCCCAATGTTTAGATTTAATATCAATTTCCTACCGAAGATGTCATCTGAGCTGAGATATATGAGTAACTGATCCTAGTGTTCAGATTTGATGAATTGCCTTCTGGAGATGCTAACCTTGTGAATTCTAGAAAACGTCTTAACTCTAACTCCAAAGGCTCCAAACTCAAAGCTTATAAGGCCTATAAATTGTGATATTATTTAGACAAAGCCAAATGAAGTTTCAACTGATAGTACCTTCTTTAAATAAACCTTCGGTGTGAAAACTGAAACTTTTTGTGGAGATAAATTACCCCAACACCAAACTGATATCATTTGCACTTGACGTGAGTTTCGCTAACAAGGTTAGCATCTTCTGGAGAAAAAACTTATACCAAATCGTAAGACAAGGTTAGCCATTTATATATTTTACCATGTGAGGTAGTGCAAAAACTACCTGCAAAAGCTTTTATTGTTCCGGCATGGGCTTCGTCTGTTGATTGACAATTATTCCAATCAATTCCTCAACAAGAAATTGAACAGCGGGCTAAAAGGGATAGGCCCTTTCTCACTACTCATACCATTTTCACATTTTGCTATTTCTAGATTATCGAATGCATCGAGTAACCTTGTATCATGCATGTTGGACGACACTGCAGCTGTCCAAACCATAGACACAATAATTGCATTTCAGTGAATATTGATAAAAATCCATTTTTAATATAATTCCACAGCCTCACGCACGATACTAGGAGAAACTGTCAGTAGGATCTCAGTTATCATTGTGATATTTGAAAAAATCAATAATTGAATTAGAGTCGACACATATTCATAATTGATTGGTACTTTTGAAAACAGTTGAATGCAAGTCTCATGGAAGAACACAGTAACTCCTTTCATTATGTTACTGAATTTTCAAACGTTATAATCCATGTATCAATTGAAAAAAAATTATCAAGTGATATTGATGTGTTCTTGAATGTGAAATGAAGAAATTCTTGACTGAATAAGATTTTTTTCAAAAGTCATTGCGGTAGGAACGTTAATATTCTGAAAAATAAACTGAAAACTGATATTGAAACCTTCTTGAAATGAATTCCTTGCTAAGAAAAATCTGGAAAGTTTTCAACTCCAATGAATAAACAAAAAACATTTTCAAGAGTGAACAAATGAATACTGATTCCTTTGTTTCTTCATGAAGGATTATTCAGAAACGTTAATCGATATTTGATCGTGATGTTTTTGAACTTGTTGAACACACGGGTGATATTGCAATTGATCTTCTTCATCAACAAAGACTGATCGCTTTATGATAGAAATCACAGGACACGTTGCAGTTTGGAGTGAGGGAAAATAATTCTGCGCTGGTCGGAAAATTTGCTGTATGACCATCCAAAAACACAGTAATTTCCATCGTGAAACACAGTAAGTGCATAGCATTTACTGTGTTTCACGATGAAACACAGTGAAACACAGTAAATTCTATGCACTTACTGTGTTTTTTCGGAAGAAGTTATATATACTGTGTTTTGTTATGGGTTCACCATCGAAGTCCGGACAGTTACTGTGTTAGAATCATGTGATAACTTCACTATTTACGAATCGATTATTATTTTTCAAATACAGAAAAGCGTGGCACAACACAGTGAGTTTTCTTACGCTATAGTCTCAAATTTTTGTAAAATGTCGGTTACTGTGTTTTTGCTCAGGAAAGCCGACTGGATTTCTTTGTATCTCATGTGTGCACAATTCTCTCTGAAACGGATTTTGATAGCTTGACGACTCTGGCCAATGTATTGTTTTGTGGTACATGGACCTGAGCCGTGGAGCTACTGAAAACTGTTGCAAACAGTATTATGCACACATGAGATATGGCAGAATAGAAAAATGCAGTGTCGCCCAACATGCTCTGGACAATGATATGAATTGCCCTAGTCTTCAGAATCTCCTGTAGATACTCACCCTGTAAGCGAAACGCGCATCGAGTGTAAAAATTTTAAGTTTGGTACTAAGGTATCTGATCTCTACAAGAAGGACACCTTTTCTCACTTCTGCAGACCCATGAATGAGTAAATGACAATATTTCGAAATTATAGAGCAACTTCCGAATTGGCCAGCAATATTGACTGGTTTGTTGCCTAACTTACCACTGTAGGAGGAAGGATCAGGAATCCAAGGATAGCGAATACTATATGCGGGTTGAGAGACCAACGTTTTCGTAATGGAAGGATGGACCCAGATTTTGCTGAAATTAGACTGCTGTTCCCGGGTTTGGACAGAAACATCGACGAACTTCAAGTCGGGATGGAAACGTGCTAGCAGCTTCACTTCATTCTGTTTCAAAGTCGAGTTTCCACTGGAAAAATTAAGACTTGGCCAGTGGTTGAAACGTAGTGCTTGGAAGGCTGCGCGGACGGATTCTTCTATCTCGGAGTCCAAGTTTTCATATCGCACATCCATGCTAATGCTATCCATGAGGCTGGCAATCATCGTCATGTTGAAACAAGCTGGTAATTGTTTATTTCCTTTACACATTTCCTCTTCACATTGTCGGAAAGTGGGGAGCTGCTTCAAATATTGCTTACGATCCTTACTCCTGCGATTTTTCAGAACGATATCGATACTGGATAGGATCTGTTGGGATGGTCCAAACTTCAGCTCTATTTCTGTATCTGCGATTGGCTCATTCTCCAATGCGACGTGGGCATCTAGTGCATCGGTGTTAGGAATATAGCTATTTGAGACAAAACGCACTTCATATGGTTTCCAGTTTTTAGTGTCGGAGATTGTCTTGAAGGCAACCAGAATACTGGACCTGGGATCCACGTAACTCTTCGCGAAAGCTCCAGTGGAAAGGTACCTTATGTGTTTTTGTCCTTGAAAATCTACTGAAACGTCCACGGACCGAACAAAAACGTTACCGATGCCTCCTGACACCATTTTTATGATTTGTTGTTGACGCTCGAAAGGTTCATCGCTTTCATCTAGTTTCCAATTAATGTAGACTTTTGGTTCTTTTTCCTCTATGTATACTCCATCATATCTGACACGGAAAACGACCTTGCGACTGGAAGATTCCTGTGGAAGATGTGATACGCAGACGTTGAAGTATTGCATATTGTTGTAATTCCATAAATCTGTCACTATATTATTTTTGCTGAATAGGCGGCCAATAGAAAGAAGATCGATTTGTTTCCTATCGTGTTCGAGTTCAATGAGGAACTTGAGTCCCGTCTTTTCCTTGCCAAAAGTTGTCTCCATCTTGGGTAAGATATCTCGTTTGATAATCGAAGTTTCTGCCTGGGAACTAACTGGTTCGAAGTTTTTGATATCAGATTTGGCCGTGTATGGCCAAGACTTGTAGTGGAAAAGGTTATTTTTCTTCTGCGTATTTTTTGGTTCTATTTCAGCTTGTATCGACATCTTCTCCACATCGATATTTACTTTACCCCGAAGAGGAATGCTAACCTCCAAATGTTTGTCGAATCCAGCGGTGTACTGGTGATTATCAAAAGGTGTGGTGAGCATCAATCTACTCTGCACCTTTGTGCTGATGGTGATTTTGATGTCTGAGTTCACCTGAACCTTTTTTGATATGTGAATTGCTCCGTTTTGTGACACTGGTGGGGTAGAAACAGCATCAATTTTCCCTTGTGCCTTGAATATAGTTGGAGTGTCGTATTTGAAAATGAACGGCATGCCAAGTTCAGTCGGGAATGAAAGCGTCATTTCCTGACTGTTGAAAGACTTCAGTTTATTGATTGTCACTCCTTTACTCAATTTGGCCTCCCATTGGCGAATAGCTGGAAAACAAAAAAAATGTACAAAATGACCGCGGCCGAGGTTTTCAGTATAACTACTTTTCTTCGGGTTTGAAGGCCGTCGTTGTTTGGAATTCCTTCCTTCCAAAGAACGACGGCCTTCAAACCCGAAGAAAAGTAGTTATACTAAAAAAATGTATTCAAAAATTATGAATGAATAATGATACACTGTTCATGGAAGTTTTGAATAACAACTAGAATTGGATTTTTTGTTCATTTAGGATTCTGTTCGACTGATAGGATTGAAAATGCATAAAGGTCATAATTTCTACTTGATTCAAGTAGTGCTGTATCGTTTGCGAATATAATGTATGAAAAAGGCTGTAGATTATACATACTCGGCATGAATTATAAGCAGACATGATCCCAACATCGATTCTAGATTACTTTGAATCGACTACTAAAAAATTTATCGATTTGTATGTTGCAATATACTATATGCAGAAAATATATTATGAGAGGTGGACAGATTGTTGAACATGTTACACGTTATGCAAGTTGGTGACTTCAACTTCAATAATACACTGGGTGCGAACCGATTCAGACTCACAACTATAGCCATTCCATTTCTTCTTGTTATTTTTGTATCAATGTAAAATTGTGGAGGTTCATATGGTATCATGTCCTGGATTAACTGTCCCGAAATCAGTTTTTGTAGCTTTTCCAAGTATACAGGAGAATACCTCAAATTTGTAATTTCAAATAGTGTATTTATTTATTTTTAGATTCAGCAATTCATTTTACATATACTCATCCTATTTTGGAGACAAACTCTGCGAATCAAAAAAAATATGTTGCATCTAGGAGTAACTCTACTACTAACTCCCAATTATTTGACAGAGATATTAAAGTTATCAGAGATAAACTAATTCCATGACAAAAAGGATTTTCCTAAAAATTGCACCATCATGGTTTGTTGATGAAAATATTCTCATTTAACCAACATTTTTCTGGCACGAGTAACCAAATCATGGGGTGTATATTTCATCAAAACACGATGTTGAGATATAAAACGAACAAACGAATCCACAAATGTATGAATATATTGTTTCAGTGAGAAATTTACGATGGAGTAATGGAGTATACTCAGAAAGACAATATGAAAATAAAACAAGTTTTCATTTTTGGAAGATCAGTGATGCAGATGTAGTTTTTACAGAAAACAATTTTTTATTTCAAATTTAGTAAGGGGTTTCTAATAATGCAAGTGGCAGAATGCTTTTTTGTATTCCCATCCAGAAGAGCACCAACTTGTAGAGGGGGACTGAAATCTACACCTGTATTAATTGAAAATTAATTCTTCACTGAAACTTGTGAGAAAGAGAAACAACTGTTTGAACATCATTATTTTGTGGTGGATCAATATTTGTCCCGTAGTTTCCTGGTTTTCTACCACAATCTGAAAAAAATAAGAATTAGTAATGGATAAAAAATCTGTCCTTCTATACTTGTTAAGATTCCAATATTGATTCTTATTTTTTCAGATTGTGGTAGGTTAAGAACCCAGAAAACTACGGAACAAAGAAACAACTGATATTGTAAAATGCTCCATCAACTCTTTTGGATATGGAAAAGGTGCACGTAATATGGTTGTGAACAGTTCTGCCTGTATCTGGGTAACTGTATAAATTTTGAAGAGAAAGCTCTTTGGTAATAAAGAAAGGTTTGTGATCGGTGATCCCAGCACTAGACCCAAAAATAGGAGTTCATATCTCTATATCCATTCAACAAGCGTAAAATAAATTTGTTCAGTCGTTATCAGTGTCAATTCTTGTTAAACAACTACTACAGCAATATTTCGGAAGACTCAGGATGAAGCTGAATTCCATTTTTATCTTGACTGATTTATAATATTTCTTTACATGAGCTGAACCAAATATTTTTTCAATTGGGAGAGCACTCATAGCATAATCATTATCATTGTATACAAGTGTAAATGGGATGGCTTATGTTCGTACCTTCTGGAATGCTTTCTATTGTATGGTTGTCCCATGAAAACATTGCATGGAAGACGCCCAATTTCGCATACATAATTCCCTCAAGCTGCTCTCGTTCTGTTGTTTTTATATTCAACAAATCGTTTATGTTCTGACTGGACAACGGATATTGGCGTTGATCCTCGTAATTCTCCTTCTGCAATTTCTCATTTTTCTGATAACGTCCGAATTGTTGACTTGCCACGCGGAGGAGTTCTGCCACACTTGAGATGTGCGCCTGCATGCTGATATTGCGTTTTTGGCTGATGATGTCACCGAAAAGTGTGTACCTGATTCCTTTTGGTAGGAACTCATCTTCGCTTCCCCAAAATTGGGTGGTTTCTTCCAATGAGACCTTCAGTGCTTCAGAGAGATAGCTGCGAAGATGGTTAGATCCATACTCGACTTTATCATAAGTCTTCTTGGTCAGAAGAGGTCTGGCTGCAGTTGCTGAAGCCCGCCTGAAAAAAAAATTGAAATTGTACTCACACTGTATGTGTAATGGGCATGAAGTCAGAATTTCATGCAGCCAATTTTAGCATTTTTCAACGAAATTTTAACGGAGTTATCAACATTTCGGTGAAAAATACCAGTGGCAGGAATTTCTAACAATTAAAACTCATTGATTAATATTTTTTTCACATAGATTAAAAAAAAACTTTTTGTTGAGATCAATACCAAAGTGATATTAGTTGCACTCCTTCACAAAGAAGATAATGGACACCAATTGATATGAAATTTCTTGTTCTGAAGATGCTCATCTTGTTAGCGGTGTGAGCAATATCAATTTGTTGTAAGGATAACTGATATCTACAAAAAGCAATCTCATCATTTATAAGAGTTCGGTTGACCTAACATAAACTTAAAATTCTTCGTACTCGACATGAGTTTCGATAACCTAGTTTGCATCTTCAGACGTGCAAACTGATATCGAACTGTCGAATCATTCTTTCTTGTTTTTAAAGGGTAGTGTGGAAGAATCGGTAAACTGGCCAAACAAATCACCTTTGGTTCTGAAATTTTTTTTCAGGGTGAATTACACATTTCTGCCAATACTTCACTAGAAAACAATAAATAATTTATCATTATTATTATTGAACATCGATAGATTGGGTGATTATAACTATTGGGTTCTTCGGCTCTTCCAGAATTGAGAGAATACTTTATGGATACCAATCCAATCTTGATAAAGGTTAGTCAATAATTTCTCCTGATTCCAAATCGAGCTGACTCATATCCTTATAGAAAAAGTAGAAAATCGATACTCACAGACTGGAGAACTCTTCGCCCTTTAGTTCAGCTGCGCTTTCAATGGAAGATTTCACAGCAGCATTCACCCTTTCTTGTGGGTCGACGTTAGTATAAGAAGCCATCGCCATTAGCATTTCTGTTGTGGGAGCAGAAGTCATGAGCATATAAACTGCTGCCATTCGTATCTCTGGGGTTTCCGCAGGGTTCTGGTACACTTTGAACAGAACAGAACGGGTATTTTCTGGATAAACTTTAGCAAGGTCCTCCATACACAAAACCATTCCCAGTCTTTGGAACTGAGAAGACTTGGAGATACCTTCCAAATAGGGTTCATAGGCGGCGAGAATTTCTGGAATACCAAGGTTTCCCAAGGCACCGATGTGGGCATGGATTCTTGAGGTAGCGTTTCGTGAAATGGCTTCATTAAGTTGTTTAGTCAAGAAGGGGATTACTTCTTCTTTGATCAACTGCTCTCCTCCGTTCAAAAAGTCACCATAAGTATTCACCGGGTACTGAGTTTTGGAAAATCGTACATCAACGTATACCTTACGTAGAAGATGGGTGTACGTCAATAGAGCAATGTTATTCAATGGCCAGTTCGACATAACTTGTGGTGTCTTGACAAGCTCATAGAATGTCTTCATATACTCAGGAGTTGGCTCCCTTACAGAGGCAGCCATTGCAACAATCATCTCACTAGCTTGTAGCACTGTCAGTTTATTGGTTTCGATGAGATTCTTGATACAAATCAGAGCTGGACCTGTGCCGGAACTAGCTAGTGAATCAAGGAAAACGTGAAAAGCGGCATGTTTCGGTCCTTTTTCAGAGTCGATGTAGAGCCCTTCAGAAAGCTTCAGAAGTTCATCAGCGTCCAAAAGTCGAATGAGAGAAATCAATGTAGTGGTTCGGTCCAAAGTCTTCTCGTAATTATAATGTTCAGAGTCAAATAGTTCATTAGCGATTATTCCTATAAGTTTTTGAACGGTGATCACTATGTCGATTTCATGTCTGATCGACCTTCCTGCAAACCCTGAGGTGAGAGGCAAGAAGGGACTTCCGGAGGCTTGGCTCATAGATGGTTTCTCAAGTGTATGAGGTTCATTTTCTGCAGAGAGATGCCAAGTTCTCACTATTTCATCATCAGAGGCTGGGTTGTCATAGGTGTATACTAGATTGCCAAGTCGCATTGGATCAGGAGTGTCATCAATTTTCTTTTCTTGTGGTTTTATTGAGTCCAAGACGACATTCATCGAGCTGATAACTGATCCCATTTGTTTGTCGTTGAAAGTGGGACTCACGAATACCTTGTTGACTGTTGTAGAACTCTGTACAGTATACTGATTCAGGTTGCCGGTGAGAACGGCCCTACTCGTGGTATCTCTGACAACAAAGTTTTCCATTTTGTTAGTTGCCATGGAAGGTATCATATCCCCTAATCCATGGAAGTATGATGGTAGCTCAACGTAATTACTGTAGTTCTTGTATTTCATTACTTCAATGACGTCTCCTTCGCCCTTCAAGTCAAGATAATGTGACTCATCCTTCCTTTCCTGAAGCACGTAATCTTGCAGAGGTCTGATTTCGTATAATGTTGCGGTGTTACCGGAAACAGTATCCTCCATTGTTATAAATACATCTGAATTAGGTGAACCACTTGGATGAGGGTTTTGATTTGTTTTTAGCTGGAACTGACTCACAACTCCTTTGAGTATATTGGCTTCCCAATTGGATGTTTCATTGTTGACAATGAGATCAGTTATGACTCCATTGTTCATAACAATCTGGAAAGGTTTCTTGGATAGAGGCAGAGGTTTCCAGCTGAGATTAGATTGAGATATGTTGGAATTCCACCCATCGTACAACCTTGCGTGAACCTGGCTGTATTTAGGGTCCCGAACCAAACCGTAAAGTTTTCCATCTGATCTTGGTTGAATTCGCAAGTATGCTTTGAATACAACACCGGAATACTGCTCAGAAGACTCGTCAATGTTGGCCAGAGATCGCCCATTCACTCTGTAGATATACTCGTTGCTTTCTTTCCACCCAGGGTTGTTTGATGCGTAGACGAACCCCACTGAAAACAAAACAAAGCTACGGGTTGTGTTCTCACAACATACTTTTTTGAATCTAACTTGAAGTGGGGAAGGGGTGTGTTGATCAACTGATGACCTTATGGTAGAAGATAATTCGGTACAATATCAAAAATGAAAGTATCTATGGATTTGGAGCTGATTCTCCAAAGCACTATGATAAAACAAAAGACATTTTGATAGTACTATTTACAAATAACAATAGAAATTAGGTGAAATAACGAATGAAGCTACCTCATAGAAATCTGCTATTCTGGACCTAAACATAAGTTTTTCAATAAAAATTTTTACGAAGGAATTTTCAAATTTAAAGTGTTTTTACCAATGATGCAGAATTTTTCGAAATAATGTCTGATGAAACAACGCAATGTTAGGACTACTAAAACTTATGCTGAATGGTGAACCACTACCGTTAATAACTTTTTTGAAACCTGTTGCTGAGAACGAAAGGTTAAAAATACACGTTAAATAAATAAACGTTGTGAGAATTATCCTTCAGAGGATCAAAACCACAGAACACGGAATGATACCCGAAAAAACAACGCATCATATATATATATACATATATATATATATATATATATATACATATATATATATATAATGGGTGTCCCAGAATTGTCTGTACGAGCGATATTTCACTACTGAAAGAGTTAAAGAAGCCCGAAACCGGTCTGCAAGTGTGTGAGTCCCTATAATTGAAAATCAATTCCTTCATTCGTATCGCCAAAAGCGAATGCAGGATTTTCTTCTGTAAAGAAACCTGCACTGGCACCGGTCGGATATAATTGAATGCCCTCCATGGTAATACCCAGGGGAGTAGTTTCTGACAGGTGCCAGCCAAAATCTACTGTGTAGGTGGATTTGAGACTGGCCTGAACGAATTGTTCGAAAGTTCATTTGAGTTAGAGAAGTGCAAATAATATCATTTTGGTGTTAGTATAATTGATCTTGATGAAATTGATTGATTGAATTGATGTCATTTGAAAAAATTGGGATGGGTTGAATTTTTAGGGGTATGTCAGATGTTAGGAGTAACTGTTCCTACAAATTCAAATATCTCGATGCTAGGAATTACGAACAGTGATAATCTCTCATGGGAAAACCATGTGAAATCGATAATTGATTTTACGTGAAAAAATATGTTGAGTGAATCGTAATGGATATCAAGAAGAACAATTTTTATAAGGCGTCTTCTGAAAACCATTTTTTTTTCAAAGAAAGCGCAACAACCAACCAATAACGACTATAAAAGCGAGCAGTAAGTGTTCGAAATAAGTTTGGCGACATATAACGATTATATTTCTGAAAAAAAAAATGGATGGTGGTTTGAAAAAATGGGATTGGGGTGAATTTTCATGGGTATGAACTTGAACAGATCATTTTGAGTGCGTTATATGGATAGCAATCCGATGTTCGAAAAAATGTTTTTTTTTAATTACTTTTCTAACTTGTCCAGTAACGGAGATATCACTTGTTCTGAAAATTTTGGGACACTCTGTATATTGGTTCTTGTATTTTTGTGATAGTCAAATTTTAGTTGACTGATAGTACGTGTTTCATTCAGAAGGAAGTGTTTTTTATCAATGCAGCATCGTTTCAGGGTAGATTAGAAATCTGGCCTTCTACACTTGTACCGATTCCAATATAAATTCTAAATTTATCAGAAACTTGTGGGTTACTCACCCCAAAAAAACTGCGAAGATAAAACTATTCGAGTTTGGTTATGAAATCACAATAAACAGAATTTGGGTTTTTCGAAAACTTCAACTTTTTGTTTCATGCCAAGAAATTCCACTTTCATTCCACCACTTATGATTCGTCCCTTCCATAGTTATTTTTCTTACATTGTTTTTCGATATATCATTGTTTACTCAACCTGCCAGTAGTTCAAGAAATTCCCGTTCGATTTCTTTGCTAAAAATCATTTTTCTAGTATCTGGCACTATAGAGATATGAGAACTGTTTGAAAGTCATTATTTTGTTGTGCCATAAAAAAAAAATATATATATATATATGTATTCGGAAACTTGAGCATCTTGGCTTCAAAACGATGTGCATGGCAAGTCGATAAAATGGCTGATAATTTTTTAATTCGCGGTTGTTCCGCAGATTCTACATAACTCCGAAATCGCATGAAAAATGTGAATAAACAAATGGATCATTTATTAGAACGCGGGGAAAGTACAAAAACAAATTCAGAGATCATTCAAGACCCCCCAAGGACCCATTATAAAGAAAAATTTCCGATAAAAAACTATTTTTGAAAAAAATGTAAACAAATTAATGAAACAGTGTCGAAATGGTGCGGAAAAAAACTTTCACAGCTTATTAAATCTTTTTGCCAAATAAGAAAGAACTTCAAAATACATGGAATGATAGTTACGGGTTTCCTCATTATCTTGAACTTTGAATCATTGAAAAATGTCAGTTTTTGGTTGAGTTATGAAACAATTCGTCCGCCCGCCTCCAAGCGAATGCATAGACAACAGAATTCCTATAGAGAAAGCGGCAGCTGAAATGAGGAGAGTTTTGGGTCCCTTCATCTCGAAAACTGTTGAGTTTTCGGAAAAAATGATGAGGGTCATTTTTGTAGATAATGAGACGATCTTCAATTTTTGTATGAACGAAAATTCTCTAATTCGTATATTTAGCCAGATATTGGCGGGAAACCCATTTTTCTGGGTTTGGGTGGGCATTTTCGGCCATTTCCATGAACGCAATCGTGTTCAGTTTTGGGTCCTTTGAAAACATCTGTGACGACCTACAAATTGAGCCACAAGTGAAGAACTCATAGAATTATTCACAGGCTCGTCCCTTCATTTACTGGACTACTTACCAAAATATAAAGAAATAAACATTCTTTATACTGGAATCCATACAAGTGTAAAAGGGTAGACTTGTCGGGGTAGATAGAAGTCCATCCTTCTACACTGGTATAAATTCCAATATTAATACTCATTTTTTCAGATTTTGGTAGGTTAGAAACACAGAAAACTCCGAAGGGAATATATGAGCTTTTTGCCACTTGTATCTATTTTGATTCTCCAAACATAATATATTTTCAAAAACATTCGACGTTTTCGATGGGCGTACTTGAAGACTGGCGATAAATCAAATCATCTTTTGAACAATTACTATACAGTAGGTTCTGGCTGGCACCTATCAGAAGATAACTACTCCCCTGGTTAATACCACGAAGGGCATTGCATTATACCTCGTCCATAGGTAGATGGCGCAATACTATGAAATTTATTTGATTTTTAGTTATGAGAAGTCATAGACTTTATGTTGATGATTGCACTACCTTGTACTGACGAGAGGCCAAATAGCCCGAAACCGGTCCGCAAGTGTACCCGTCCCAAAAATTGAAAATCAATTCCTTCATCTGTATCGCCAAAAGCAAATACAGTTTTTTTTCTGTGAAGAAACCTGCACTGGCACTGGTCGGATATAATGCAATGCCCTTAGTATTATTATTAGTAGTATGATTCGACATATTCTTGTCAGTGAGAGCTTGAAGATGTCAAAAATACAAAATCGTAGAAGGAGCACAAACTTTCTCTTGAAAAAAAATTAAATTAATTTTGAATTCAAAAATAAAGTCTGACGTCAACCATATTTTGAGATATAAATTTGGGATTCACTGAATTTCCTGAAGAGAATCCGTATTTTTCTGTTTTGAAACTCAAAATTTCCTAGTCATAGTCCGACTAAAAAAACTTTTATATACTTTCGTTCAAGTAACTTCGCATCATAGCATATTTCTTATATAAGTGCTCAGAATTTCAAGGAATACTGAACATACTATCGAGAAAAAAAAGTTAAACCAAAGAAAGGAATTTGAAAAAGAATCAGAGCACTCACCTAGGAGGAAGAAGAAAATTCGTGACCCCATCCTGCAAAATCGCTCAGAGCCGACGAAATGTTATTAATTAATAAACTTTTATCATTTTATGCAGATAGTTTTTCGCGAGATTGCACTTATTTTGTGCAAATTGAGGATAATTAGCTGAATGTTTCCACTTTCTCAATGGTTTCGAATTTAATGAATGGGAGATAAGGAAATTGTTACAATGTTACTTTCAATGAAATCATATGATTCGCTATTTTTCCAACAGGAGTACTTATACATTTTTTATTTCTCTATGTAATATGAGGTTGTGTAGGTTTATAGAATGATATTTTTGTTACCAATGCTAGAATAAGGGAAGTTATAAAAGTACATAACTGCAGAATTTGAAAAAATTGAATATACGAATAGTATTTCGAAAGACTTCTTTGTAGTGGGCGAATTCTTCACTTTGCAGCTTTTCGTGATTTTGGCTGCTTTGGTATGAACTGAATCGAATTACTGAAATGTATTTATTGAATATTTTCCAAAAATAAAGAAAATTTCAATAGGAGGCCATGACTTTCAATCTGATCATAGCTTTCAGTTTTTTCTTTTGACTGAGTATTACGACTTCGTAAGGCGTATTTTATTACTTTATTTGGATTCGGAGAACTATCATTGGTATTAATTGCCGCAATATCTACCGTTATAGTGTCTGTTATTCTTGTTCTTCTTGGAATGGGATTCCATATTCAGTTGAGGTTCCCAGCTTCTCCTTTTCTGTTGAAATTATCCGTGTGTTTTTGGATCTCTATAGTTGCAGATGCTTATCAGATAGTTGAACGTGCTCACCTACCATATATCTCGATGGTTACAGACAGAATTGGAAGACTCTTGGGGAAATACAATATTGAAATGGTTTTCAAACCCACCAAGAAAATACAAGACAAAAGAGACCCACTGTCAGCAGCAGGGGTTTATCGCATACCTTGCACCTGTGGTAATATATACATAGGTACTATCAAACGATCCATGGGAACAAGGCTAAAAGAGCATGTAAGAAACTGCAGACTAAGGCAAACTTACAAGTCGACTATGGCGGAACACGCACTTACTGATACGGGAGGCAATAGAGATCTACAAACACACGGATGATTTTAACAGCAAAGGGGAAGCTGTGAACGTAAACCGAATATGGAATTCCATTCTAAAAATTTCAAGAATAACAAACATCATGACGGCAGGTAGTGCGGTAATTAATACTACTTACTGCTTCTGTGAGTATCTATGTTTATTCATTTATGTGTGTGTGTATATGTATGTATGTATATGTCTGTATTTATATATGTATATCTGTACAAGATGAATGTTGTTGTTCATTGAACAGTAATAAACATTATTATTATATTATAATGATAATTCTTCGAATCCAGATAAAGTAATTAGTACTCCAAACTACCTCAATCCATATAAATAAGCTTTACGAAGTCGTAATACCCAGTCATCGGAGTCAAACTCAAAATGTATGAGCCTCAGAATAAGCTAACCACTCGCGCCAGCGAAACGTCAGGAAGAAATTCCAAAGAACTACGACTAGGCGAAGCGCCATAGCAAAAAAAGTAGGTTCATGTTGCAATGTTCTACAGAACGGATTTTTTTTTCGAATATGTTCAGGGGTGTCCCTTGAATATAATTCCAAGTTGGCAAGACGAGGGGGCGCTCGCGTCAAACGCCATCTTGAAAAACCCGTTTAATCCGAATATCTCGCGAAAATAGTGAAGATTATTTTTACAGATAATAATGTTGGCCGTCTTTTTTATTCGAAACATTTTTTTGTATAACGCATAGGTTTTCAATTATAGCGCTCCAAACTTTTTACAAGATGGTTATTGTTGAATATATGGTATACGGTTCATGATACATAATCAGGAGCAGTATACTAGGCTGAATACTACGAAATTGTCGGTGAAGATGTTTTAAAAAGAGTAAGACAGGTTGGGATGTGATTGTGGAAACTCGGGATATCAATTGCTGCTATAGACAACCTGTAAAACAACAAAAGAATGGAGAACTGAGAGGTATACTTCTCAAATTTGTATATATAAGAAAGAATTTATGTTAGCAAGGAGGATAAAACATACCTTAGGAGTCGAAAATATCCACAGGCAAGACCCAAATACATCATTCCGAAATGAAATCAATCCCAAGAATCCAGTTTAGATCAATGAATCATTGACTAATGCAAATAAACTGTTATTTGCGATGTACAGAGAGTATGAAAAAAAAAGAAGATGTGGAATTTCTGTGGGTGAGAAATGAAAAAATTTTGATGAGAAAAGCGGAAAATTCGGAAGTAGTTATCAGAGAGTCTGTGAATAGTCTCAACGACGTGCAATAACCATATTTATTCTTCCAATAAATGCAGGTGTTCCACAGGGTTCAGTTCTGGCGCCCACTTTGCTTCTGCTTCATATCAATGATTTGCTTCAGAAAACATCTTGTTCAATACGTAGTTTTGCGGATGAAAGTACCCTTCATACCAGTTTCTCTTCCAGAGTCCCCATACCAGCTCGAGAAACAAAAATTCAACGAAACATTCACGTCAATGAAATTAACGACGACTTGGTGAAAATAAGAGAATGGGATAGCATGAACTTGGTGGAATTTTATGTTACGAAAACCCAGGCATGTCTCTTCTCAAGAGAAGCCGATTTGTCATCGTCTAATATTCAGATGTCAGGAGTAACTATTCCTACAAAATCAAGTATCTCGACGCTAGGAATTACAATATCAGTGATAATCTCTAATGGAAAAAACATGTGAGATCGATCGCTAAAAGTGCTTCCCAGAAACTTGGATTTCTATTTTGTGCGAAGAAATACTTCACTTCTCGTCAGCTTCTAATGATCTACAAGGCTCAGATACGACCTGTAATGGAATACAGTTCTCATGTGTGGAGTTCGGTCCCAAGACATTCATTGATTGGTGATTCTTCGCTCACAGACTCGCTCACTTCATTTGATCATCGTAGAAGGGTCGGAGACTTGTCTCTATTCTATAGATACTCTCACGGTCGATGCTCTTCCGAACTGTTAGAAATCGTTCCACCCTTAGCAATATCTACACAGATGACTCGACAAGTAGAGAATTTCCACCCCTTCTTTGTGAATTTGGAAACCTGTCGAACCTCTCTTGCTGAGGAACCTTTTTTCAATAGAATAGCTGAGCTTTGGAACTCCTTGCCAAAAAAGGTTTTTCCTGAGGCTTACAAACTTCAGAAATTCAAAGTGAATGTTAATTCGTATCTCCTGTCCCTTGATTCACGAGGTGTTCTTTGAACATTACAGGGCTTCCCTTTCGTGTGAATCTACATATAAAAAAAGGTAAACAAATTTAATATGCTAAACCAAAATGTACAAGGATTGAACACTAAAATTCATGATTGTTTTCCAAATGTTACTACCTCCAATTATGATTTGATCGCTTTGACGGAGACTTGCTAATAAACTTCATCAGTATTCGATAATGATATGAAAAATATAAGATTTACAGAAAAGATACGGATCTGATCAGTACAGGAAAACAAACTGGTGGAGAGGTCCAGTTGCCGTAAAATCTGATTTTAAAAGTCAATTCCTTACTTTTTCGTGTAATAATTCCTGAAATTGAAGATTTATGGTTAAAAATTGATTTGAAGTACAGTATGTTTTATTTATGTTGTATCTATATACCTCCTAGATCTTCGTGTCGAATAGATAACAATTTCTTCCATGGCGTGAAGCGAACATGTTTTGAGTTTCAAGCAGATATTGTTATACTTGGTGATTTCAGTATACTATGAGTTAAGGAACTCCCCCACTCACATGACTATTCAAATATAGAACTGACATACATACAATTTTTTGAATTATTCACGTTGAAACAGTGCAATACTATCGAAAACCGTAGAAATAAAATGTTAGATTTGGTTTCATCACAAAAAAAATAAATATAGAGAGGTGGGATTTTCCAACAGTCAGAGAAAATAACGAACATCTAGCACTTTTCTGTTTTCTAAAGTATATTTCTGATAAAAGTCGAGAAATCAAAAAATTCAATCCGCAATATAATTTCTCTAAAGCTGATTTCGATAAAATGACTGTTCTGTTTCACGACACAAGCTGAAATGATGATGTGAAAACAGTTCTGGACATATTTTATAAAGAAGTCTATGAGGTTTTGAAAAATGCATTCCTGAAGGCAGATACTTTAGTATAAAAAAAAGCCTTAACAATTTTGTCAGAATTTTTCCTCTCTGGTTCATACAAAATATTATATCAGATATTAGAAAGAAGGATTATTTCAGAAAAAAGTAGAAAAAAACTAAAAATGATAATTACAAACAACAATTCGCAAGTTTGAGGTCAACAATCAAGCGCGATATCAAAAAAGCACACTAAAATTATGTGAACAAAATGGAAAATGATATCAAAAGGGATCCGGCACAATTCAAATAAAATCAATCATTTTCAAATAGAAACTATATCTGATGAGGAAGTATTAACTGCCATGAAACGATCGAAACCAGAAAAAGTCCTTGGGACTGGATAATATTCCTGCTTATATTATAATAGGATGCTCTGACTGCTTTACGGAACCTCTGGAAGTAAATCTTCAATTTAATCTTGAATCCAAAAGTATATCCGGATTTCTGGAAGTTAAGTAAAGTATGTCCTATTCCGAAAAGCGGCGACAGGAACCAAATAATCAACTATAGACCTATTGCTTTGATCTGTGCACCAAGTAAATTAAACTAGCTGCAGCATTGTTTATGTATGAAATCCTCAAAAAAAAAGATCATTCGTAAATACCTTCTTGAAAAACTAATATATTACGAATCAAGCTCTGACTCCAGAACAACAACATTGTTCGTTCCACCTAGAGCCTACACTAATATGGAAAAAAGCGCACTTTGCCAATTGATGAATGAATTTGATCCAGACATAATAAAAAAACATTTGATTTCTTCAAGAAAAAAGTATTATATCTCCTTCACAACCTGTAAACCGAACGAAAAACGAAACGTATTCTCTGCTTTCAAGGTTATTCCTCAATTTATAAATTTTATTTCTGTATGTGTATATATGCATCCATTAATTCGTATATGTTCAATAAAGGTATCTGCTCACTATATAAGTTATATGGTATGATTGTTATCTATTAATGGAATGTTAATTCTGTTGATTACATGAAAATAAAATAAATACACAATTTTCATTTCTTTATGTTGCAATAGGGTGAAAACTCAAAAAAAAACTGCAAAGAAATGATTGAATTCCCAGTTGAGTTTCCATATTCAAAGGGTTTCATTTTTACAAATTGAATTAGATGATTATACACGTTGAACTATACTTCAAACTCCTGGCACGAAATGAAAAATGCGTTTATATTTCTGAAAGGTGTTATTGCTGATGGCACCAATAACAAAGTGAAGAATGATAAGGACTTCTAGTAATGAATTTCTTCCTGACGTTTCGCTGGCTCGAGTGGCTAGCTTCTTCAGAGGCTCATTCATCTTGAAATTCACTCCGATGACTGCAGATTTTTTTTCTTCGCAAGTTGTATTTATGCCGATTCAGGTAGTTTGCGGTGCTAATTATTCCATTCGGATTAGGGGAATTGTCATTAATATTGATTACCTCATCTGGGTCGGAGAATAATCATCATTATTATCTGAAGAACTACCTGCAGTTATTATCGATTGTCTTAAAATGGGATTCCATATTCGGTTGAGGTTGACAGCTTCTTCTTTTCTGTTGAAATTATCCGTGTGTGTGTGGATTTCTATTGCCTCCCGTAACAGTCGGCTATGGTATCCCTGGTTGGGTGCAATCAGTTTTGCATTTTCAAACAGAATCCTGTGGTTAACCTCACTAAGTACGTGTTCCGCCACAGCCGACTTGTCAGTTTGCCCTAGTCTGCAGTTTCTCCCATGTTCCTTCAGCCTTGTTCCCATGGATCTTTTGGTGGTACCGATGTATACCCTCCTACAGGTGCACGGTATGCGATAAACCCCTGCTGCAGACAGTGGATCTCTTTTGTCTTCAGCCGATCTGAGGCTCTGTTGAATCTTCTTTGTGGGTTTAAATACAGTTTTTATGTTGTATTTACCCAGGAGTTTTCCAATTCTGTCTGTGACCCTCGGGATGTAAGGCAAATATGCATGTGCAACTATCTTCAGTTTCATGGCCCTGTTGATCTCGGGTACACTGTATCCATTCGACCTCAAGGTCACTTGAAGATTGTCCAGTTCTTCCCCCAGATGTTCTGGTTCGCATATTCTTCGAGCATGTTCCGTTAGAGTAGAAATGACTCCTCTCTTTTGGCTGGGATGGTGGTTCGATAGTGCGTGCAGGTACCTATCCGTGTGTGTGGGTTTTCGGTATACTTTGTGGGTTAGTCTAGCCCCACATCGTTCGATCAGTACATCCAGGAATGCTATTCGTTGGTCCTGTTCAGTCTCCATGGTGAACTTGATATTGGGGTGTTGAGCTTTCAAGTGGTCGAGAAAGAGTCAGAGCGTCCCTACTATGTTTCCAGATGACGAATGTGTCATCCACGTAGCGTAGCCACAAGGTCGGCTTCAATTCGAGGGCGTCGATTGCTTTCTCCTCAAACCGTTCCATGAAGAAGTTGGCTACTACTGGGCTAAGTGGACTTCCCATTGCCACGCCATCCAATTGCTCATAGAAGTTTCCCCTCCATTGAAAGTAACTCCGTGTGAGACATGCTCGGAAAAGTCCAACGATATCATTAGGGAACAAGTAGGCTAGCTCCTTCAGGGAGTCTTCCAGTGGGACGTTGGTGAACAAGGACACAACATCGAAGCTGACCATAATATCTGTCGGTTCCAAAGTTAAGCCTCTAATTTTACCCATGAAGTCTGTCGAATCCTTGACGTAGGAGTTTGTTCTTTCTACATGAGGCTGGAGAAGCGAGGCCAGATGTTTTGCCAAGTGATAGGTAGGTGAGCCTGGGGCACTGACTATTGGTCTCAGTGGCACGCTGGGTTTGTGCACCTTCGGAAGACCATAGAGCCTGGGTGGAACGGCTTCAGTTCTGAGAATGGTTTTCTTTATGGTTTCTGCCAGTGAGGACGACTTAATGAGTTTGTTTACATTCCTCAACTTTGATTGTGTTGGGTCCCTTACGAGTTTGCGGTAGTTAGAAGGTTCTAGAAGTTCTTCAATTTTGCTATTATATTCCTCCGTTTTGAGAAGAACCGTGGCATTTCCCTTGTCCGCTGGTAGAATCGTGATCCCCTCATCAGAATTGAAGCTTCTTAATGCTGCAATCTCTCTTTTTGGGATATTGCATTTTGGAGGCCGTGCCTTGCTCAGGATATTCGCTGTCAAAATCCTGATTTCTTCAGCTTTTTCATCTGGTAAATTCCTGATTGCTGCTTCTGTATTGGCGATGATTTCCTCTTTTGGTACCTGCCGCGGAATGATTGCGAAATTACCGCCTCGTGCTAACACTGACATCTCGTCTTCAGTGAGATCCCGGTCTGTTCGGTTTATGACCACTCTGGACAAGTCTAAGCGTGGGGCGGCCGAACTCCAAGTCTTGTGTAGGCTGTCAAACTTCACTTTGTGGTTGTTATTCACTCTGTCCCGTTCATTTCTCACTTTTGAGTACGATATGCCATCTAATTTATCCCAGTCTTCAGGTTGCATTCGGTTGCTGAGCTCTAGGTGTAGTTTCCCCTAATCCGAATGGAATAATTAGCACCGCAAACTACCTGAATCAGCATAAATACAACTTGCGAAGAAAAAATCTCCAGTCATCGGAGTGAATTTCAAGATGAATGAGCCTCTGAAGAAGCTAGCCACTCGAGCCAGCGAAACGTCAGGAAGAAATTCCAAAAAACGACGACCTTCAAACCCGAATGAAAGTAGTGATACTGAAAACCTCGGCCGCGAAAGCCTTAACTATTTCGTCAAGTAAATGATTCACCACATATTTCCCTCCTTACAGGTGCAGGCAGAAACATTCGACACTTTGAAATATTTTCTGACATAAAAGAATGTTACCTATTCGAGAAAATACTTCTTGCATCTCTTATCATTGATGCTAGTTTCATAACTCGTGAAATGTAACTGAATGGTGTCAGCTACTGTTCAGGCTGACACTATACTTATATTGGCTATTTCCATACTTCTGAATGCAATGAGAAGCCCGTAGTCACGTTCTTTCCTGAAAATTTTCAAATTATTCGCATTCTTCACGTCATTTTCATCTCGATTGCTGGAAGAGGAAATGGGTTAGACGTTAAGAATGTTGACAACTTGTTCCTCGATGCATCAAGAAGTCTGGAAGTATCAAGTGATGTACATGCATGAATAGTGAACAAGGACAGATTTCCATTCAGCCCTTCTCAAGCCTCATCCAATTATCCGTATTAGGTCCTTTGAGTCCATTTTTTCCCAAACGTTTCAGACTGAGTGAGTGAAAAGCGTTGATTGAAGAGTTTCCAGAGTGATGTTGGTAAATTGTTGAAAAATTGTTCGTTCCGTTAACCAGCTGACGAACGTCAACCCTCAGAAGTCGAAAATGGATCAATGGATCAACGAAGCTTTACTTTTTAACATGCGATTACCCAGAACGGTGGGCTAAGGTCGATTACGGAGGAGGTTATGAAGGCTTGAAATTAATGTTTGATGTATAGTGAAACACGGTCGATTTTTTCACACTTGCGTACCTAAAAAACTACAAAAAAGCATTCATCTGCCTCGACCAAATTACTTTCAATCAATACTGTTCGTTATCTACCAAACCCAATGGTATAATTGAACTTTGTAAAAAAGGTTGGATTTTCACACATTCATACCTACGTAGTTCGGAATGTCATATAATATAAACTATAGATTTTATGCATAGTACATACGATATGAAATTTGTGGTCCGGAAGTAGTCGCCATTTCGATTATGATTCAAATGAATATTAAGGGCATCATCCAGAAAACAAAAATCTCAAGTGAATATCTGCCTCATTGATATTTTTTATTCTGATGCTGCGTCGATAAAAAAAAATTACATTCAAGAAAATGGCAAAAATATTTATCTCAGATGAAAATTGTTATACCATTGACAAATATTTAAAGTAAAATTTTGATTTGTTATTTATTGATTTTATTATTAGTGTAGTTTCAAATGCATGTACCTCTTGACATCTTTCATATTTATTATTGTATCATGATGTACAACAGACATTTTATTATTGTGTACAACATTATTAACTGAAATGAATTATTATTATTTACTTATGTGAAACAACAACAGGTTTGAAAGGTACAAAACTAAGAATCATCTTGGACACAAAAATGGTAGAAAAAAATTCTAGGTTTATAGTTTTCCTCGATTCGTACGGAAAGCAAGTTTTCATAAAAGAGAAATCGAGGCAGTAAATATGCATCTGTTCAGGAACTATGGTATAATTCGAAAAAATATCGGCTCGTGCAGAATTCAATGATAAATAATATGCTGAATAGAATAATGATTGGATTGCATGGGTAGCAGTGAAGTGATTATTCGAGAATTGCTCAACTCTGATTGAACATCCTGTTTATTCAATAGTTGACCCCAGATAACCTAACAACACTTTTTTGAATACTTTGTTGTACCAAATTCGGAAGATAAATCCGAACATAAAAAACCCTAAATGGGTCCAAAAATAAATTGACATGATATAATTTTTAAGAAAAAAAACTGAAAGTAAATTTGAAGAACTTCTCAATTACAAATGGAACAATATGTTTTAACAGCAATTGAGCAATTTCATACAAATCTAATATTGAATGTTTCTATTGTTAACACTTGGGGAATCCCATTGTTCACTTTCTTAGGGGTGGTATACCGGAAAACAATCTTTTATCGGACACACACCCTCCAAGTTTCAGATCTCTACAATCAGCGGTTTGAGCTGTGCGCTGATTCACCCCCAAAATAACTTTCTATCCCTTTTTAACCCCGTTAGGCGATGAATTTCATCAAAATACAAAACAAGTCTTCCATCAATTCTGTAAAAGAATTAGGCAAAATTTGAAGTAGATTTGTCCAAGGCATCACGTTATCCCATACAAACTTTTCTCCGTTTTTCACCCCGTTAGGAAGGAACCTCTTTATAATATAAGTATAGATTGAAAGATGCTTCACAAAATTTTATTCAGTGTTCCATAGATTAGCATAAGAAACGTTCACTGAGAAAAAAAAAGACGGTTATGGAGAATTCAACTGTCTATACTCTATACAATGAGCTTTTTTTTTTAAAAATTCACCATTCACCAAGAGTTTTTCCATCAAACAAAAACATGAAGTGTACAAGTGAATGTGAAAACCTAGAATGATGAATATTCCCACGAAAGTTATTGCATTTGTTGATGGAAATGGAAAGGAGTTGTACAATAGAAAATTTGAAACAGAAAAGTGGTTGTTGAGGAAACTAAAAAGGTCGGAAATGATAGGGATATTCAAAAATCGATATTATTTTCAAAAATCAATTAGTTCAGAAACACTAAGACATACGATTCATATTGGGAATTTTCTGGTTCCATGGTACGAATAGTGAGGTAGCTAGATAGATAGGTTTTTTACAGACTCGGACAAATCCGAATGTAATTATCATTTATATGAATGGGTCACTAAGTATAATGCCACTTTTTCAAAGCAAATTGTCCACCATAACTGGTCCTGTTGCGTTGCCAAAAATTGGATCAGCATTTGGGGGGATTCTTGAAATGGTTGTAGGTTATTCAACATCTGAATAATTGTTGAGTTCGATAGTGCCATTCATCTTACGGGTATCCATACATTGAAAATGATAACCAGATGGGTGTAATCAAAAAAATAATTGATGTGAGGAAATGGTTCATAAACAACAAATGAATGATTTTTTATAACCAACAGGTATTACTGAACACTTTCAAGTCAGAAGTGATGTTTGGATTGTCGTTAACATTCTATTGGGATGATTTCACTCCTCGAGTCGCCATTTGAGAGTAAAAAAAATGTGTGATTATATCGCTCAACCTCAAAATGTATTGTCAATCAGTGTTTAGTCTCAAATGTTGATTCTGTGAGGTAAAATTGTTTCAACAAGATGATAATGATGCTGCTTATTTCACTTCAGAACTCAAGCTATTGATGTAAACCTGTTGATGAAGAAAATGCGTTATTTTTGGGAAAATGAACCATTTTCACCCGTTGAATTGGTATAAATTGTTTTTCAAATTATTTCTGTGTTATATTCTCATCCACTCCATCATGACGTGGGACAAAAAATTTCAGTACGAAATAAATATTCATTTCTTGTTTATATATATATATATATATATATATATATATGAGGAAGATTGTTATTGGGTAAAGTAGCAAGCAGAAATGTGTACTCTTTTAACACTTTATTCCAATATTTCGAAAGTTGTTACTGTCATCGTCAGGAAAGCTATAAATAATATCATATCATATGAAGAAAAAACAGGAAAATGTATTATTACTCACACTGTCGGCGAGAATGTATGCTTTTATGTTTTGATTTGAGCAACATCATTTTGTGACAGATCGAACGAAAAAAAACTTTTTTGTTTGGAATATCAATTGTTTGGTGAAAGTCATTTTTGTTTTATTTTGAAGGAAAATTTGGTTTTTAGGTTAAGAATAAATAGACAGAAAGATGAAGTTTGACAAAATATGATACAGCGGCTGTTATACAGAGTGGCCACTTTTTTAATGGGATTTTGAATAACCATATGATTTTTCATTCATTAAATGATAGTTTCGTTTAATTATTATGAATTAGGTTTTTCACCTCTTGAAATTTGTAAATAATTATTACTTGTTTCTTGCTTTGATTCTGTTACGTTCCATTCAGTTGAAGATGAGTAAGTTGATTTTCTTATCGAAATGTATTGCATGTTGTTAATTAAACTAAAGGTACCTAAATGTAATACAGATACGACCCAAAGAAATTTGGATAAGGGTCAAAATCACCTGAAAATCAACTTTGAATGACATTGTATGATACGTTGAATGTAGAATCAAAAGTTATTTCGAAAAGTGTCATAAAATATGAAGGTCCGTATTGAAAAAAGTGAGGTTGAGGGTGGCCCAGAGCGTACGAAACGTTGGATACAAAATCTGATTATTTCAAAATGAGGATAATTTACTGTCGAATAAAAAACTCCTGTGACATTTTTTGATAATATTCGAAATAAAGTGGGAAAAAAGAAAAATCAAAATGACAGAATTTACTTTTCTTATGATATCTCAATAACCGGCCCTGATAATCTCGATTTGTTTGAACTGCTTGACAATGCTTCTATGAATGCAACTTTTTCTCCATTTGACCGACCTTCTAACTCTTATGGTTTAAAAGTTACCAATACAATCCCATTAAAAAAGTGACCACTCTGTATAACTGTAGTGCCAATTTATAATGATCAGAGAAGCCAATTTCAATGATTTTAAGTTATTGAACTATGGAATAATAGTTGCGGATTTTTGTCAAGTGATAATAAATTTCACTCATATGATTGAGATCAGTTTTTTTATTCAAGCAATTGTCCGATTGTGTGATATAAGCCATCTCCATAAATAGTCTCTTGGAGTAATTACATTTTCCTTTGTTAACATTTTTGTGTTATTGAAATCCATGAGATGTCCTGTCTCTTTAACATGTTCACTAAGGGCGCATCTCCCAGGGTGAAGCCTGCAATCACTTTGGTGTGATGTTATACGATCTTTTAAGGTCCTCGAAGTTTGACCTATATAGGTTTTGTTCGCAATTTGAACAAGGAATGCAATATACTATTTCTGATTGAGAAGTTATGGGGGTTTTGTCTTCAATTCTAGTAAAAATGGAATTTATACTTAAAACTCTTCTAATAACGATTTTGATGTGATCAAATGCTTTGAAAATCCGAACGAGTTACGCCCAATAACAATATATATAAATAAATATTCGTTGAAATTTTCTTGCAAAAACAGCCGGCATTGAGAACATCAACCCAATAATTTTGGTATTGAAAATATACAAATAAGTTTTGCGGGTATTAGTAATCGAAAAATTACAGTTAGTGGTGGATTTCAATGTTTTTATTTGTAAAGGTGCTTTGTGAAAAAAAGTGAACAATTTATCAATTCATTTACTGAAACGTTACTTCAACAACACTCTAAACTGTAATCCATTTTCTTCCATACAATATTATAGATTTTTGTTGAAATTAATTTCTGAAATTTTGTGCTGATGGGGTTCTGTAGTTGATGTTCCACATTACAGACTTATCAGGTATCGACAAACTTCCTTTATAACTTGCCAACATACGAATTGTTTTTTTGGGATGTCCCTTAAACAAGCGAGCAGTACGTTTGGCAAAATTGTTTTTTCGAAAATGAAATTTAACAATTTCAACTCGTTTTGAAATGGAATAAACCTTGTTTCATATCAAATTTGGAATAATTTTCAAAGAAAATTAATTTAATAATTTCTATCGGCTCCTAATTTCGAAATTTTGTTAGGGAACGAAAAAATGTCACATGAGCAAGACAAAAAAATAAAATACATTTTTTTGCTTTAAAATTGATGAACTTCAATAATTATTATTACATTCCAAATATATGTGAATAATGTGTAGGAAAAGCTGAACTTCATTTTTTAACAAGCGATTTCATCAATTCATTCAATTCAATAATCCTCCAATTCCTAAAAAATAATTCTCAAGAATCGAAAATAGTAGAAACAAGAACTGGATCGAATGTTACCCAAAACAAACAAACAAAATTCGCTTGAAATTTTTGGACTCACCGATTGTTTTCCTTTTTTTTTTTCTGGTTCAGTCGGTTCAGACGCTGGATCAAGCCGAGTAAAATATGTTGTAGGTTCAAAATAAAATGCTTTTTTTTTTCAAATTGCAATTTTTCTCGATGACACTTTGAAGAAAATTGACACTTGTCAGGCTTATCGAGAAGAAGTTCGAGAAATTTCTGACAGTGCTGCCATTGGATCCTTTTTGGCGCAGTATTCGAAAAATTAGACTTGTTACATTCGTGATGAGTATTGTGTATGCCGGTAACGATTTGAATGTACTATGTATGAGTAGAATATGCTGTTGATTAGGTTAAATCAACTAGATTCGATTCAAAGAAAGTAAAGTTTCGAACCTACTTTACCTCCTGGCTACACCTTCAGATTTTGCACATGTCAATTTCTTCTTTTTTTTTGAATCTTGACTAGTTATTGCTATACGGTAGCTCATAATTTTCTGTTATATATATGTATATATATGTATATATATATATATATATATATATATATATAAATTTTGAGTTATAGACCCCCCCTTGACCTGATCCTGGATCCGCCACTGGTGTGTGTCCTTCTCGAGCTTTTTTGCTTGAATTTTCAAATGAAGAAGAAGTGCTAGGTGAATACTTCTTGTTGGACCTCTCTGTATGTAGATCATATCGAAAGCTTATTTTTTCATGAGCCCATTTTCAACTTTTGGTGGCATCACAACTTTTTTTACACCATTTCGTCATGATATGTATTGACAGTGTGTTCCTTTTTTCAATGGGACACTCTGTTAGTTATATTTTGTTGTATTTTCTACTTGGTGTCACTACTCTGCAAAATGTGATTGAAAAAAATTGGAATGAAGTTATTCCCCATTTGAGGAAAAATTTTTCTTCATTGAAATTGAGAAAGACAAACAGGGGCTCTAAGATCGAGAACTGTTGTTTTTTTTACTATTTTGGCCTCTAGAAACAATTTTGGAAGAAGTTCCGAAGCAGTTTTTTTATCTCAAACAGAGATTACAAAATGCTGCTCATGAGATTTCACTCAGCTTATCGCTGTTTCATAACAAGCCAATTCATGAATGAAATTTGCAAATTCGACAGGAAAATATCTGCTTCAATGAGTATAAAAGATGGAAAATTGCAGAGAATCTTTACATTTCGTCGACTCAAGTCGTGTCTACAACATGAGGTCGCCAATTGTCCTCTTCCTCCTTGGTAAGTGCTTCCATATTTTGAATACTTTTGATATTTGATTATTCATTCACATAGCATAGACAGGCTTCCTTACTTTCTTTCATGTTCCATGAAAAAAAGTTATGTGGCTATTAAAGTGGAATTTTTCAATCGCATTCAGTTTCTGTAGAATATCAGAAATGCATTTCGACCAATATGTATTCAATAATTCAAAATTTTCTTGTTTCAAACCAGTTAAGTAAAATCATTTTTAATATTTTTTTTTCAATAATAAAGACATAAAAACTGTAAATTTCCTATCTATTGAATGACAATTCGATAATTTTGGATCAACTGAGGCTATTGGTTAACATGTGCTCTCTTGGGTTCTGAAAAACCGAACACCAAATAGAAAAACAATTTTTGCATTGGATATATTTATTGAAGTGTGTACACTTTCAACTGGAAATCAAAGGCATCCAAGCATTGAGTGTAACTTTTAGACTCGTTCCGTGATGAACTAAATGAATATTCACTCTTATTCAACTCCTGAAAATGGTTAAATACCCGGAAATCAACGCATGTTTGTGCCTTTCTACCTTCATTACAAACAGTCATTTTTATTTATTTCAAGAGTCGTGACGATTTCCCCCTCAGGATCACCATATAAAAGTAAAAAGTCATTATTTGAATTTTTTTAGAATGTTTCTTGAGGAGGTATGAATGTCTTGAAATCCATTTTTTGAGTTTTTGCTTCCTTGTAAATGAAAAAAAAAGCTTTAAATTCTTGTGATATCTGTTTTTAGGGAAAGTTGACATATTTGCCTCAATACTCAGGTGCAATTATTATTATGAATAAGCAAAATTGACTGACAGAATATTTCGCTTATTTATAATAGTAATAGCAGTTACGTATCGTGGCAAATAAACCAATTTGCCCGAAGAACAGATATTATGAGAATCTAAAGCTCTTCCTTTTCCATTTACAGGGGAGAAATCCTAGGAAATGTATTTCAGATCATTCGACTTACTGTAGATTTTGGGAAAAACCATATTATTTTTAATGATTTTTACTCTGAAACGGAAAGAATGCTCCAATTATCCCTTCTGAACTAACGCCTATTTTCATAATGTCCAAATTGTCCAATTTGTTTAAATAATGATGATGAAAAAATAAGAGAGATGAGAGGATAGTTGTACCTTTTTTTTTGTTTTTCACCTTATATGGAAGAATTAAATGTGAATAATACCACCGCTTTATGAATTGCTAAAATAAACCTCATATTCTTGTATGATGAATGTATTAAATTCATATCTTCTAGTATATTTCTGAATATTTGAATCAATGGTTTTCGAAGACGAGTTTTTATCAATATCCCAGCGGCAGATGCCTTGAAAATATTTCCAGTATTCCAGCCTTATTTCAGTCTTTCCGTCAATTTTATGTTAACCTGGGTCTATTCCGAAGACCATACAGCCACTGACCTGGTAGTGATCAGTGTAGGTAGTTATTTTTCATATTTTTCCAGTGGGGCTTGCATACGCATCAAACCCAGGATGGAAATCTGATCAAGAGTATATCTACAAAATCCATGGACGAACATTAGCCAGGGCATTCGATTCATCCGATCAATATTCTGGAATTTCTCTAAAAGCCAAACTCAAAATTCAACCAAGATCCGATGGCAACTTATATGGTATGATTATGGAACCCAAATACAGCCAAATCCATTCTAAGCTGCCCCATGGATGGATGACATTCATTCCGAAGAGTGAGCTCACCTGGAGACCTTTGGCTTTGTCACCAAATCCTTTCCTCATCGAGATGGAAGAGGGAGTCATTGCAAACCTCGTTGTCAATAAAAATGTTCCGGACTGGGAAGCAAATATGCTCAAGGGAATTGTGAGTCAGTTCCAACTGAACACCAAGGGAAAGAACCCATTACCCAGATATGCGAACAGCTTGCCAGATGGTGAAAAGAATTCTGCAGTTTTCGTGACGATGGAGGATACCGTCTCTGGCCACACAGCCACTTTATACGAAATCAGACCACTACCAAAACACATTGTTCAGTACAACGAAGAAGAGTCCCGGTATCTAGACCGAGCAGGAGATGGAGAAGTCATCGAAGTCGTCAAACACAAGAACTACAGTCACGAAGTGGAACTCCCCTCATATTTCTACGGATTCGGTGAGTTAGAACTTGCAGAAGGAACCCCAGGAAAACCAGCATCGAACCAAATGGGACGTTTCATCGTCAGAGATACCACCAGTCGCGCTGTACTCACCGGTTCACTGAGCGAGTACACTGTACAAAGTTCCGTGACAACAAACAAAGTTTTGTTGAGGCCAAACTTCTACGAGAAACAAATGGGATCAGTTTTCACCATAATGAATGCAACTTTGGAATCTATGAAACCCCAGTCGCAGAAAATTCCAGACGTAACTTCACCGGTCAGTCTTGGCAATCTGGTCTATACTTACGATACGCTTTCCAGCAGCAACGGAGCTTACGAGAAACAGCCCAGAAGCGAAACTTTTGAACCAGATTCATCTGAAAGCAGTTTGAGGGAGAACATGATGAGAAGGTTTAGGCGTGACGTTGGAAACACTTACAGTTACCAGCTGGAAAAACCAGAAATGTCGGAAGCCCCCGAAAGTCCATTCTTGCCGTACACAACTGGAAGCAAAGGAAAGTCGATCAAACAAGAGATAGACATAAAAAAGACCGTGAAGGATATTGCTTCAGACATTGCCAAGAGAGTTCAGAAACCTGAGAACATCGACTACGAAAAGGACATGGATCGTGTCGTAACCCTAACTTCTCTGATACGAACCATGAATTCTGAAGAGGTGGAATCAGTTACTAGTGACCTGTACACCACCAACGAAGAAGGAGTCAAACGTGCAATCTGGAGTATTTATCGCGATGCTCTCTCTCATTCTGGAACTGGCCCAGCGTTCCTTTGTTTCAAAAAATGCATCGAAACAGGAAAGCTAAAGGGCTCTGAGGCTAGTCGAGTTGTCGCTACCATGGCACATTCCGTTCGTGAACCAACTCTGCAATACATGAAGACCTACTTTGAGCTGATAAAATTACCACAGGTTCAATCCGATTGGCCTCTGAACGATACCGCTCTGTTGACCTTTACCAGCTTGCTCCGACATGTTTATGTTGACGAGCATTACTCTATCAAACAATACCCCGAGAAGAGTTTCGGGTCTTTCTATAGCCGAGAAGGAAAACAGTTCATTAAAGATGAAGTCATACCTTACCTTACCGAAGAACTGAACGACGCCATTGTAAACGCTCAAACTCACAGAATTCACGCGCTCATCCGTGCCTTGGGTAACATTGCCGATCCACAAATCTTGAATGCCTTCGAACCATACTTCGAAGGACAGAAACAAGTTTCCCAATTCCAAAGATTCCTCATGATCATTGCTTTGGAGAAATTCGTCACTCTCTATCCAAACAGGGCCATTCCTCTCCTGCTCAAAGTCTACCAGAACCCCGGTGAAACACAAGAAGTACGTATGGCCGCAGTCTATCAGGTCATGCGTTGTTCTCCATCTGCAGAAATCCTCCAAATGATGGCTTCGTACACCCATACAGATCCTCAGGAGCAAGTCAACGCTGCTGTCAAATCATCAATTGAAAGTGCATCAGAATTAGAAGGAACGGAATTCCAATCTTTGTGAGTTGAGTTTTTCAATGCCTCTAACTCTTTTACATCGCTTCATTTTTTCAGGCGCTACGCAGCTCAGACAGCCAGACCTCTTTTGACAGGAAAAACATACAGTATCCAGCACGGAGCTAATTACCTTCGCAGCTACCTTGATGAGGAACTGAAAATGACCTACAAACAGAATGCCCAGTTCTTTGGAAGCGACGATGCCCTTCTTCCAAAAGGAATCAGATACACACTTCGCGAAAACCTGAATGGCATGCAGAGCAGACTTGTCAACGCTCAAGCATTCATCTCGAGTCTTGATGAACTTGTCCACGTATTCTCCAAGACTTTCGACTCCTACCACAAGAAGGAAGAGCAGCAGAAGGGCCAATTCCAGGTGCAACAACAGTTCCCTTGGTCCAGTCTCTACAACAATCGGATTCTGAATATGAAACCAGCAGAACGTGAACAGCTCGAAGGAACTTTACTGGCAGAGATCGGCTCTTTCTACAGGATGTTTTCCTTCGACAACATGACTGTTCAACAACTTGGAGAAAGTATGTACGACTGAATTCAAAGTAAACACATATTGAATACGATTATTTTCAGCTGTTCGGGAATGGGAGGAGAAACTCAACAGAGGCATGAACTTCGACTCATATACCGTGATGAACAGTGGACGTTTGTCTCTCTCATTCCCAACTGAAATGGGTTTGCCGTTTGTTTTCACCAGAGATACACCTGTGATGGTGAAAGTTCAAGGAAATTTGAAAGCTGTTTCTAATACCAAACTGTACCAACAAAGTGGAAAACTCGACATACCAAAAAATATACAAGTGGACTCAGATATCACTGTAACTGTTTCGAGAAAAACCCAGAGTCGCTGGGTAATATCAACGCCTTTCGATAGTCAACGGTATATTGCTGGATACGACAAACATTTGCAAGTATATGTACCTGTCAGTGGTAGCTTCAAAGTTGATGTTGAAAATATGGAAGCTAGTATCGAACTAGTACGAAAGGCCAAAGAGAGCGAGTCCAAATTTTTCCAGTACAGAACATGGCCATATACATCGAAGGGTAAGATCACGAGCTTCGAACCTCTTTCTTCTCACAGCGACACAATGGTAATCAAACCAGAGGAACATAGCTATAGATACGAAAACAATTTCGGAAAGGAACAAACTGGAATAGTCTTCAAAGTCGAAGTTGAACACAAGAGAGCTTTTGCAGATGGAGTGAGCTTGATGCACCTAGTGAAACAGGGTAACTACATTTCTGCCTTATTGAGGTTGTGGGATGACAACACCATTCAGTACAGTAGAATTGGCATGTCATATCTTCCCCAAGTATCACCGATCACCAAGGCTGACTTCCATTTCCGATACCGAAAACAATATGCATCTAAAGGCGAACCTGAAACTTACTCCAAATGGAGCATAAGCGACTACAGTGAACCTTCTGAACGTCAACAGAAACTCATTGAGGTAGTTTCGGCAGACATCAACAGAGTATCAGCTTATGCCCTGGATGCCACTGCCGATTTCTTTGGCAAGGACAAAGTGAGCTATATTTTGTCAGGAGCAGTAAGCAAAAGCAACATGGATCCCATATCACGCCTCATGATTTCATACAAGAACAGTTCTGACAGCTCTTCGTTGCAACCCTACGAAGTACATTTCAGTTCCAAGAGCAACATTCCAAACACCAATGGACTCGATATGGAGTATTCTTTCAAAGCTGAGCCAAGCTCGAATATAGACGTGCAATTCACGTTTGGACCATCTGCAGATTCTCTCTCCAAAATCGATATTGCATGCAGGTACAATAGAAGTCAGGAGCGTAAACAGTACTTGGAACAACTCCCAGAATACCAGCAATGTAAGAAGGAAATGCGTGAAGGTAACAAACAAATGCCTGCCTGCGTCAACATGACGATGGCTGCTAATCTTTTGGACCGCGTCAGCATGAAAGTTCAGTACGAAAACTTGAAACCAGAAACACAAGAAGCTTTTCGAACATTATACGAAGCCATACGCTTCAACTCCCTCCCAAATCTCTGGATTAGCAGGCAACAATCTTCTCTGGAGGCCAACGAAATAATGATGCAAGCCCGTTTCCACCCTGATTTGAAATTCGTGAACGTTTCTGTCGAGACTCGAGATCAAAAATCTGTCATTAGGGATATCCCAGTTGGAGAATTAGCTAGGCAAACGTTCGTTTCACATCCTGTATTCCATATCAGATCTCGTTATATGAGCTACTTCTTCAATGACCAGTACTATAGACGTGAGTATTTTGATTTTTTGAAGTTATTCCACTTCAGTGGTTACATGGGGTAATCGTCCCAGACTCGTAAATAATATTACTGATTTTTTTACGAAATCAACCCTTGCTTACGCTATCGAGTGATAATAATGATATGGTATCAATAAGGTTTTCAATTAAGTTGGAGAAAATCAATCATCCACAGTATCTCTGGTGAATTAGTTTGTAATAGCACGGCCAACAATTGACTAAGCAGAGTGTTACATCAAAAACTAGTAAACAGCATTCCTCAGAATAGCAAGGATATCCACATTAGCTGAGCTACTGTAATGGAATGTTATTCGTATATTAAAATGTATGACACGATTACGATTACCAGTCACCACATGAACGTTTCCACTGAAATCTCAAACATATTAAATACATTTTTACCCAAATGAGATCTTCGAAATGAGAAAGATCATTCCATTGGACAGTTGTTTTGTTTGTCAATATCTATTTTTATTCGTTTTCTTTTCCAGCCATGTGTGTCGTTGACAAAACCAAATTGAACACGTTCAGCAACACAACCTATTCTGCCAGTATCTCCAAACACTGGACCGTAATGCTGCAATACATCCCCAAAGAAGCTCATCACCAATACCAAGACACCATCGAGTCACAGCTGAAATACCAAGTCGAGAACTACGCCGTTCTCGTGCGTCAAAGCACAATTCCTTCCAAGAAAGACATCAAGTTGACCGTCAGCTCTAACCGAACAGACTTCAAGGTGGTCGATATCGAATTGAGACCCAGCACATCTGACTCGAACGTACGAGTTTTGGTCCAAGGAAACGAGGTAAAATTCGGACCGGAAGGTTACGAAGTGAAGGATTACATGGATTACATCCAGATCTACTACCTACCGAACGGGGAAGTCAAAGTGGAGGTTTCCGATGCTTTCTACATTCTTTACGATGGACAACGCGCCAGAATCTCCGTCACAAACCACAAATTCAAGAACTCCGTCCGCGGTCTCTGTGGACAATTCAACGGCCAGAGGAACGAAGATTTCTTCACACCCGAGACTTGCTTCGCCCGTGATCCGAAGAAGTTCATCAGGAGTTACGAAGTCGAGGGAGAGGAAGGCCAGGAAGTCAGAAGGGAATTTTCCCAGGAAACAACCCAGTGTGTGATGAAAGAGAGTCCATTATACGTCAACGTTTTCGACTCTTCCAAGGATACTTCTTTCTCCCCTATTGAGATGAACGTTTTGGACCCTTCCAGGCATAGTCTTTCCTCTGCTCCTGAGATGAACTTCATGGCAATGTCAGGGCTCTCTAGCTACCGCCCTAGAGGAGGATGCACCGAGTTCAAAACCAAATACGTTCAACAAAACGGCGAAATCTGTTTCACAATCCATGCTGTTCCCTCTTGCAGTAGAGAATGCCGAGCCAGTGGACACGTTGAGAAGAATGTTGCAGTTCACTGTGTACAGAAATCTCATGTTGCTGAGTTGTGGAAGTCCCAGATCGACAACGGCTCCAGTCCTGATTTCAGCAACAAGAAATCCCACAAGTCCGTTTCTCTGAGGGTTCCGATAAGCTGTTTGGAATAGATTGTTGACAATTGGATACGACACGTATTACTTTTAGGTTAAGCGCATCCCAAAAATGTAAAAAAATTGAAAATAAAGTATGAATAATTTAATTTTGGAGTTCTATTCTCGAAAATGAACAAAAAATCTAATAAGAGAGTGGTTCAGTCAAACACAAATGAGAACAAGACATAAGAATAGTGGACAGTTGGGAGATTCAAAATGAATCGATGAAGAGGTCTTAATTATTCAATTTGAAGTAGCAACAGATCCTTTGTTCGAAAATTTTTGCACTTGGAGTTCAACTGGTATTGAATTATCCCAAAAATCAATAATGCTCTCATTTAAGGATTCATATTCAATTCATCTGAAGTACAATGAAAATATTATCGTGGCAATATAAATAGTTGTAGTCAGAATCGCATGACAAGAACCAAGATGAATGAGGTTTATAATAATGAATGATATCATTACTCCAACTTCATAGATACAATCAAATACAGAAAATCGACAAAATTGATACAGATTCATAGGAACGATGTGGAGTTTATGAAAAATGAAAAATTTTCATAATATTTTCCTCTATGTTACCTGTTGCACTCGACATTAACAAAGTGTTTCATCGAGTTTGGCAACGGAGTCTCCTTTCTAAAAGTTTTGTGTCTGATAGGTCTCTCTATGTGGTTGTTGATGGGTTATTGTCTGATATTCTCTGAATAAATGCGGGTGATCTACAGGGTTCAGTTCTGGAGCCATTTTTGTTTCTGCTCCATATCGATAATTTGCTAAAGAAAACATCTTTTTCAGTGCATAGTTTTGCAGACGATAGTTCTCTCAAGACTAGTTTCCCTTCCAGAGTCCCCATATCAGTACGAGAAACAAAAATTCAGAGAGACATTTGCGTCAATTGTACGATGACTTGGCGAAAATAATAGAATGGGGTAACATCAACTTGGTAGAATTTGATTGTTCAGTCATTACCGATTTGAATTGGTTTCAAATTATTACATTGTGTGTAAAGCGACTTCTCGAAATTGCAATAAATACATTTTTTCCGTGGTATATTTGGTTCTCGTTTTCGCGCTTTGAGCCGTGGCAGGCTTGATTTTTCTTCTTCTTCTTCATGTATTGGCCTCAGCTACTAAGACTATCCGGCTAGTGGGTAACGAATTTGATACGTTAGAGCCGAACGTGGCTACAATAAAGTGAGCCTGGGACGATCCCATCCACTTCGGTTGGTGAATATAGCTAAAAAGTAATAAAATCCTGATATGGTACATTGTGTAGGAGTGAATGAATGGTCCATGCACAGAAAGCGGAAGGTCACTGACGAAACACAAAAAACTAAAGGTCTGTTCACCGCACTGAAGCACCAAGCACTAAATAATTACAGCTTTAAATGGGATGGGGAAAGGAAGGAATGTATTGCCTCAAATCGTGATAGTTCAAAAGATCCAATAGCAGGTCATTAGGAGATATCGGTCCAGGTCGATTATGGGTAACCTTAAGAGAATTATGAAGTCTGAGGATATTGTCTTGATTGTGTGGGCATGAAAAGAAGATATGCCACAGGTCCTGTCGTTCCCCGCACTCGCATCTGGCTTGGTTTTTTATTGAACACGTTTTTTCACTTCAGCTCACTTCATCAGCTGTTTACCGGTAATCCTACGCATTTCATTCCACACAAATAAATTGTTCATTTCCATAGAGTTACTCGCACCTCATCTGGGAATATACTTCGTTGATGTTTCTATCATTCTCTTTTTTGATTGACACAGTATTAACTGTCGAGCGATTGAGAAACAATTGCTCTCACAATTAGATGCCGCTTCTAATGAATTGGAAAAACAGCCTATTGCTTGTTCCGTCGTTTTCTAGGTTTGTAACCTACCATAATCTGAAAAAATAAGTAAGGTATAGTGAAATGCCTTTATGATAGAACAAAAATTGTATGTAACTAACAAGAAAAAATTGATGATGAGATGAGCTTCATAAAATCAGTATTGAAAGAAAATTGATATCCAGAAAAAATCGTAGGGAAAACTTTCACAGAAACTGAAAATCCGAACACAGTCCACAATGAAGACATACAACCTACACAACCTGTATCAAACATTATACCTTATGTCCCTCGTTTGTCTGAAAAGATAAAACGGATCGGCAACAGGTATAATGTTAGAACAACATTCAAAACAACAAATACATTAAGGTCAATACTGACACATACCAAACCAAATAGCACAACGGAAAACACAAAAATTGTATTTATCAAATTCCTTGTTCGTGTGGTCAAAAATATATGGGTGAAACGTCTCGACCATTGGAAGTGCGACAGAGTGAACACAAGATGTACATCAAGAACAGACAGATAGAAGGTTCTAAATTATCAGAACACATTCTTACTACCGATGGAGATCACACTTTAGAATGGAATCCCCCTAAAATTATGACGAAAGAGAGCAATGGCAGGAAACGAAAATTAAGGGAATCTGTTTTCATCATGCTATCTGGTGAAGAATGAATATCTATGAGTTCGCTTGATATGGATCGCGGATGGCTGCCCCTCCTGAAGGACAGAATGTTATTTCAGATTTGAAATATTTGAGAAATGTCAATAACGAAGATTGCCAACAAGAGATATTTGCATTTGAACAGGAATTTGGGTATAAGTTTTGAGAACGGAAGCGGATTTGGTTTCCGAAACGTAAATTAAGTATTTTCATATATATATATATATATATATATATATATATATATATATATATATATATATATATTAGTTTTTATTATTTTTTTGATAGGCAAAATTTGAGTTACAAGAGAAGTTTCTGACTAATTGAACTTGTTCTATCCAGTAAGAACCGTTTTTCAATAGAAGCAGCATTTTTTCGGGTTAGATTGAAAATCTGTCCTTCTACACTCGTATAAGACACTCCACTCCAGAATCATTCGCGAAGCAATAGAAATTGAAAAACGCCCTCAATGTCTCAACAAATGAGACGACTCACAAAGGCTCCCCAATTCCTGGAAACCATTATTATCCCTTCGAACAAATCCATCAATAAATCCTTCTCAAACCAGACCTGTAAACAGTCCGACAGTTTCAACAACGTCGGATTCTCGTACAGCTATAAATATCATCCCTCTATCCACCAAACCACAATCTTCACTCTGTCAAGATGAGTGCTGGGGGTTAAAGAGACTTAGGCCTCGCCACCAAGTCAAGAAGTCTTGAGAATGGCTTCAAAGTGGGAGCCGAAACGTCGGCAGAACAACAATTCCAGATGCGGTTCATCCGGAAGTTCCAGACAGCACATATCCGACCGCGGAAGCCTATCCGAGCACATATATATATATATATATATATATATATATATATATATATATATATGTGTTCGGATAGGTTTCCGCGGTCAGTTGTGTGTTGTTGTTGAGTTCGGGTTGAACCGCGTCTGGAGTTTTGTTCTCGACGTTTCGGCTCCGATTTTGGAGCCATTTTCAAGAGGTGAATGTGACTTCACGCTGAGGTCTCAATCTGCCTACTCCTCAGGTGTTGTCACAGCGGGCAAGGGTTTGTGACTTGACGCCGGGGCCTCCATCTGCCTACTCCCCAGGTCTCGTGACGAGTTCTTTCTAAGGTCTCAATCTGCCCACTCCTTAGATCGAACTGAGGTATCGAGGGATGTTGGGTAGGATTTATAGCAGCGGGTGCTACTAAAGAACCGTCGGATGTCTTGGTGGGGACTGGGCATCTGGAAATTAGGGGTTTCCATGCAGTTGGAAGTCTCTGGCCGTCGTCACCTTTATTTAAGCAGGAAGGTCGCTTCTCGATTTCGATGGCCTCACGAATTATACGAGCTTGTAGTGTTTTTGCTGTGGCGATGGTGTTAGTGTTCGCAAAGTCTATATTGTGTCCTGTCTCTTGATGATGTTTGGACAGAGCTGAAGATGGGTCTGATTTTCGGACAGCAAGTTGATGTTCGTATACTCTACTTGTCACACGTCTGTTGGTCTGGCCTACATATGTTCTATGGCAATCAGAACATGGTATTTCATATATACCCTGTGATTCGTTGACAATTTTGTCCTTGGGGAGAGCGGAGGAATGTGGAGATTTTGTTGCTGGCTGTAAATATCGTTTTTATGTCCTGTTTTTTGAGAATTCGGCTGATTTTGTCAGTAACACCTTTAATGTAGGGAAGAAAAGCTTTGTGGGGAACGTTGTTGTCTGTTGGGTCTCTGGGAATGGAATGAGAAGTTTGATGGCGGCGGATGGATCTGTCAATTTGATGGTCTGTGAATCCATTTTGAAGAAGGGCTGATTTGAGTTGGGCTAGTTCCTGTGGTTTGTTATGGAGGTCTGTGAGGTTGATGGATCTGTGTATGAGGGAATTCACAACGGAATTGGTTTGTGCTGGATGATGGTGGGAGTTTGCGTTGAGGTATCGGTTTGTGTGTGTTGGTTTCCTGTAGACCATATGGGTGAAGGAGTCATTGGTTTTTGTGATGAGGACATCTAAGAATGGAAGGGAGTTATTGCTTTCGATTTCCATTGTAAACTTTATATTTGGGTGGAGGTCGTTAAGGTAATCAAGGAAATTGTGGAGAGTTTCGGAGCCGTGAGGCCATATGACGAAAACGTCATCTACGTATCTGAACAGAGAAGTTTGGTCTCTGCGATCTCACTTTCCTCAAATCCTGCAGAGACCATGAAGTCATTCCCAAAGCATTCCAACTTAAGCATCACGACAAGTCCTTCTCAGCCAAACACATCCTTGGTCGCGCTAGCCAGGCCCTCATCTGAAAAACCATCCACGACATCAGACGCAACCTTCATTCCAACAATATGTCCTTATACCAATGCTACGGCACGCTATCACTCGCCAAAATCCATCCACTCATCTGGGACACACTTCTCAGAATCTCTCAAGAGAAAGCAGACCATATCAGCATACAAAAAACCGAGACCCATAAGAAAAAACTATCAGTTCTCCTGAAAACCAACACTCCGAATCCATCAACATCCAATCCCCCAGTCCTAGTTCACAATCTCTCCGACACCCCTGTGGACGAAAATGCACACAACATTTTATACAAAGGTTTCAATTTCTCTATCACTCCCACCTCAATTCCAACCAAAGAAAGCTCTCATCCCCCGGGAAAAATCCTCACGCACACCTCGCATATATGGTCTCCCAAAAATACACAAACCCAACGTTCCTCTTCGCCCCATTGTCAGTGCTTTCGGTTCTCCAACACAAAATCTTGCTAAACACCTTGAAAATACTCTCCAACCCCTTGCAGAACAGTCCTCGTCATATGTACGAAATTCTTTCCACTTCATTGAAATCCTCAAAAACCTCAATATCCAACAGACCGACATCCTTGTGAGTTTCGACGTAGTGTCCTTATTCACAAATATCCCTTAATCAGATACATTGAACATTCTCGAAACCAAACACCAAATTTCCAAAGGCACCCTCAACCTCATCAGTCACTGTATGTCCAGTACATACTTTCTATTCCAAGGTACCTTTTACAAACAAGTGAAAGGCGCCCCCATGGGTTCTCCCCTCTCACCAGTCCTTGCAAACCTTTTCATGGAAGACTTCGAAACTAAAGCCATTGACACGTTCGACCACAAACCCTCTTGCTGGTTCAGATACGTAGATGACGTTTTCGTCATATGGCCTCACGGCTCCGAAACTCTCCATAATTTCCTTGATCACTTTAACGACCTCCACCCAAATATAAAGTTTACAATGGAAATCGAAAGCAATAACTCCCTTCCATTCTTAGATGTCCTCATCACAAAAACCAATGACTCCTTCACCCACACGGTCTACAGGAAACCAACACACACAAACCGATACCTTAACGCAAACTCCCACCATCATCCAGCACAAACCAATTCCGTTGTGAATTCCCTCATACACAGATCCATCAACCTCACAGACCTCCATAACAAACCACAGGAACTAGCCCAACTCAAATCAGCCCTTCTTCAAAATGGATTCACAGACCATCAAATTGACAGATCCATCCGCCGCCATCAAACTTCTCATTCCATTCCCAGAGACCCAACAGACAACAACGTTCCTCACAAAGCTTTTCTTCCCTACATTAAAGGTGTTACTGACAAAATCAGCCGAATTCTCAAAAAACAGGACATAAAAACGATATTTACAGCCAGCAACAAAATCTCCACATTCCTCCGCTCCCCCAAGGACAAAATTGTCAACGAATCACAGGGTATATATGAAATACCATGTTCTGATTGCCATAGAACATATGTAGGCCAGACCAACAGACGTGTGACAAGTAGAGTATACGAACATCAATTTGCTGTCCGAAAATCAGACCCATCTTCAGCTCTGTCCAAACATCATCAAGAGACAGGATATAGACTTTGCGAACACTAAGACCATCGCCACAGCAAAAACACTACAAGCTCGTATAATTCGTGAGGCCATCGAAATCGAGAAGCGACCTTCCTGCTTAAATAAACGTGACGACGGCCAGAGACTTCCAACTGCATGGAAACCCCTAATTTCCAGATGCCCAGTCCCCACCAAGACATCCGACGGTCCTTTAGTAGCACCCGCTGCTATAAATCCTACCCAACATCCCTCGATACCTCAGTTCGATCTAAGGAGTAGGCAGATTGAGACCTTAGAAAGAACTCGTGACGAGACCTGGGGAGTAGGCAGATGGAGGCCCCGGCGTCAAGTCACAAACCCTTGCCCCCTGTGACAACACCTGAGGAGTAGGCAGATTGAGACCTCAGCGTGAAGTCACATTCACCTCTTGAAAATGGCTCCAAAATCGGAGCCGAAACGTCGAGAACAAAACTCCAGACGCGGTTCAACCCGAACTCAACAACAACATATATATATATATATATATATATATATATATATATATATATATTTATATATACATACATATATATACAAATCTATATTTGTGTTGATTTGTATATATATATACAAATCGTTATTTTTTTTTTTGCAAAAGTTGTAGGTCAATTGCAAAATAACAAAAGTTTTCTGTTCTTTATCACTCATGAAAATTTAGCAAAACCGAAAATTTTGGAATGATCAAGGATAAACACGATTCCACACTTATACGTTCAGAGCAACGCAGGAATTTGTTTTTCATAGAATCTATCACAGTTTCCTGTCCGCTTTTCAATAAAAATTGGTTCACGAAACCGCGACTCGAGTTCCGCTATACAATAGCTTCCTCAAGCAATATGAACGAATTTTATTCTGCTTAAGGAATTGTATATCGGAACTCGAGTCGCGGTTTTGTGAACCCATTGTTATTGAGAATCGAGCAGAAAACTGAATTATTTTGTTCAATATGGATTTTCATCAAGTATTTGCATGTTTTTTTTCTTCTCCCACCCGTAAATATTGTTACGATATATCCTTGGGTACGTTGATTAAAACTCCAAACAACACTAAACTACTTTTATTACAACTCTCTATCACAACACAATACAATCACTTAAATTGCTCCGCTATCTTTCCAATGCTCGGTACTAAAACTCACTGTAATAGAAATTCTCTACTTCGACTTCTGCACTTAGCAATACCAAAGCTTTCTTCGATAAAAACTCTGTAAAACTCTCCGCCTCACCACTAAGCTAGAAACTCTGTTAACTATCCGAATAACTCTGCTAAACTCTCTGCGTACGCCTATGGAGAATCTTCGAGAGAGGCCCCGATGATGTGTATCGAATTCTTCACGAGAATCAAGAGTTCCTGGAATAATGACGTTCGCTCTTCGACCCCTCATATTATTTTGCTTGTTTATGAGCGACAGGGCCGGCGCTAGGAGATTTCGTAACAATATGCTGATTTCTCTACACTCTCCTGAACGGATAAGTAGGCGATTCCAGTCAACTGAATGGATATGATTTCATATCCACACAACGGAGGATATGAATTTCACCAATCGCAGAGAACAAAATACCTGGTTTCCAGGAACAACCTTGTAGAAACGTCTTAATTCTGATCTGTCTACCTACCACACGAAGTCCAAGTTGTTTCATTCAAGTATAAATAATCTACATATTTTTGAAATATTTCCTGCTTTATTGAGTCAAGTTTGAACATTCACATTTGATGTTTTTTTGTAGAATTGAAGGACGTACATCTAATCTTCACACCTACCAATAAGCAAGTGGAATTATAACTCAAAAATAGCAATATTACAATTGTCCACGATCAAACTGAAACACAGAGACAAGAACAAAAAATTCTCAGAAAACACTTGAATGAAGCTAGAAGAGATAACAGCGAAAGAAGCTATATCAAAGGAAACTTGCTGTTTGTTGGATCCAAAAAATATACTGTGGAGGAACTCGAAGCGTACGACGATTCAAACCTGAAAGACGCAAGGCCAAATAGCGCACCACCAACGCCAAATATTGAAAAACAGCAGTCGAAAGAAACATTCGAGACCGCAATTGAAATTCATGAAAACAACTCAAAAGAGAACAAAAAAAAAGGAACTGAAACTAAAGTCACACCAACACTCAAGAAACCCACAAAACCAACCCAAGTCATCCCTGGTGAATCACAGATGAGCAGAGATAAATTGAGAACCCGATCAAATAGATAAATTGCATGTATATTTTCCCTGGGTAATTATTCCTTTAATTTGTACTCTTTTACTCTGAACTGTTTGTAAACTCTACTGCTTTATATTTTTATAATTTTTACTGATTGCATAATTTAAAAAAAAAAAAATGGACAGCTATATGAGGGATTTCAAAACCGATGAAATTGTTACAAAAGTTGTAGATAACCCCACGGACTATAATACCTTGGTAAAAGAATTCACGGATACAAATTTCTTTCTTTCAGTTTTTCAAATGAACATAAGAAGTATAAATAAAAATTTGGACGAGTTTAAAATTCTATTAAGCCAGGTGAACAGCTGCTTTGATTTCATTATTCTCACAGAGACTTGGCATATAACATGTACATCTCCATTCAAACTGAATGGTTACCAATTTTTTTATAATAATGGGCGTTTCAATCAAAATGATGAGGTCGTGGTTTATGTGAGAGACAATATAAAATGTGAATGTAATATAGTAAACTTAAGTGGAATTGAAATTATAAAAATATCAACCAAAATATTCGAAAAAACTATCAGACTCAATGCTATTTACAGGCCACCTTCATCATGCGTGAAAACCTTCAATAAGGATTTTTCAGAATATCTGGAAAATTGTAATATAAATGATTTCCACGTGGTTGTCGGAGATATCAATATCAATATCTTTGAAAACATGGATTTTGTCCATGATTATTTAAATATATTGAGCAAGGAAGGATTTTCAAATATGATCAATAAACATACCAGAGTGGTAGGCAACGAAAAATCATGTATAGATCATATCTTTGTTAAGGAAAGTTGTAGAGGGATAAATATAACAAACATACCAATGATAATAGAAACGAATATCACTGATCACTTCTCTGTAACGAACCACATATTCATATCTAAAATAAACCAAAGTAAAATTAACTGTAACGTGAAAAAAATTATCGATAAAGCTAAACTAAAAAACAAAATAAAATTGGAAACTTGGTTAGATATATTACAAGAAGAGGATATAAACAAGAGTACAGATACTTTCATAAAAAAATTAAATCAATATATTGAAAAATGCTCAAGAATCATTAAAATTAAGAAAAATGAAGTGAAGCGTAAATCATGGATAACAACTGGCCTAGTCCAATCAATAAACATAAAAAATAGACTTTACAGAAATATGAACTATACAAACGACAACATTTTAGAATTCAGAAGATACAGAAATCATTTAAACGAACTAATAAGAATAACCAAGAGTAAATACTACAATGAAAAAATTGAATGTAATAAAAATATCAGTAAAAACTTATGGGAATGTGTGAAGGAACTTTCCAAAACCAAAGAAACAAAATCATATATAACTGAACTGAACAACTTCTCAGGAAATCAAACAACAAACCCTCTAGAGATATCAAACATTTTCTGTGAACATTTCACTGAAATTGGGGAAAAAATGGCAAGCAAAATCAAAACTCACACTAAAAACTCTAACAGTCGTCTGAAAAAATGCAAAAATTCATTTTACATGTCAGAAACAAATGTAGATGAGATTAATGAAATTATTAACAACCTTAAAGATAAAAAATCTCCTGGTATCGATGGGATACGGCCAGAAATTTTGAAGATTATTAAAAATGAAGTTTCCATTCCATTATGCCATCTCGTGAACAAGTCACTAACTGAAGGTATATTTCCAAACGCTCTTAAATTAGCAGTAATAACACCACTTTTCAAAAACGGTGAAAAACTAGATGTGAACAATTACAGACCAATCTCCCTACTATCAACGATTGCGAAGATATTCGAAAAAGTACTACAGAAAAGAATTCTGAGTTTTGTCAATAAATATGAACTACTTTCGGAAAACCAATATGGTTTCCGAGAAAATCAATCTACGTCGGATGCAATTGCCGAAGTAACAAAACTAATCAACAACTCGATTGATAAAAAACAACCATCACTATGTATCTTTGTTGATTTAGCAAAAGCATTTTAGATATCAATATCAATATCTTTGAAAACATGGATTTTGTCCATGATTATTTAAATATATTGAGCAAGGAAGGATTTTCAAATATGATCAATAAACATACCAGAGTGGTAGGCAACGAAAAATCATGTATAGATCATATCTTTGTTAAGGAAAGTTGTAGAGGGATAAATATAACAAACATACCAATGATAATAGAAACGAATATCACTGATCACTTCTCTGTAACGAACCACATATTCATATCTAAAATAAACCAAAGTAAAATTAACTGTAACGTGAAAAAAATTATCGATAAAGCTAAACTAAACAACAAAATAAAATTGGAAACTTGGTTAGATATATTACAAGAAGAGGATATAAACAAGAGTACAGATACTTTCATAAAAAAATTAAATCAATATATTGAAAAATGCTCAAGAATCATTAAAATTGAGAAAAATGAAGTGAAGCGTAAATCATGGATAACAACTGGCCTAGTCCAATCAATAAACATAAAAAATAGACTTTACAGAAATATGAACTATACAAACGACAACATTTTAGAATTCAGAAGATACAGAAATCATTCAAACGAACTAATAAGAATAACCAAGAGTAAATACTACAATGAAAAAATTGAATGTAATAAAAATATCAGTAAAAACTTATGGGAATGTGTGAAGGAACTTTCCAAAACCAAAGAAACAAAATCATATATAACTGAACTAAACAACTTCTCAGGAAATCAAACAACAAACCCTCTAGAGATATCAAACATTTTCTGTGAACATTTCACTGAAATTGGGGAAAAAATGGCAAGCAAAATCAAAACTCACACTAAAAACTCTAACAGTCGTCTGAAAAAATGCAAAAATTCATTTTACATGTCAGAAACAAATGTAGATGAGATTAATGAAATTATTAACAACCTTAAAGATAAAAAATCTCCTGGTATCGATGGGATACGGCCAGAAATTTTGAAGATTATTAAAAATGAAGTTTCCATTCCATTATGCCATCTCGTGAACAAGTCACTAACTGAAGGTATATTTCCAAACGCTCTTAAATTAGCAGTAATAACACCACTTTTCAAAAACGGTGAAAAACTAGATGTGAACAATTACAGACCAATCTCCCTACTATCAACGATTGCGAAGATATTCGAAAAAGTACTACAGAAAAGAATTCTGAGTTTTGTCAATAAATATGAACTACTTTCGGAAAACCAATATGGTTTCCGAGAAAATCAATCTACGTCGGATGCAATTGCCGAAGTAACAAAACTAATCAACAACTCGATTGATAAAAAACAACCATCACTATGTATCTTTGTTGATTTAGCAAAAGCATTTTACACGGTTGATCACATTCAACTTCTCACAGTCCTGGAAAACAAAGGATTTAGAGGAACGTCATATAAACTTTTCGAGATCTACCTGAACAATAGGAAACAATGCGTAAATGTCAACAATGTCGTTGGTGATAAGAAAACGGTGAAAATCGGAATACCACAAGGAACCGTGCTGGGTCCATTACTTTTCAACCTTTATATTCGTTATACATCGTCATTTTTTTATATGCAGATTCATACGAAAGGGAAACCCTGTAATGTTCAAAGAACACCGCGTGAATCAAAGGATAGGAGATACGAATCAACGTTCACTTTGAATTTTTGAAGTATGTAAGCCTCAGGAAAGACCTCTTTCGGCAAGGAGTTCCAAAGCTCAGCTGTTCTATTGAAAAAATATCCCTGAGCAAGAGAGGTTCGACAGGTCTCTAAATTCACAACAAAGGGGTGGTAATTCTGTACTCTGTGTGGATATTGCCAAGGGTGGAACGATTGATAACAATTCAGAAGAGCACCGACCGTGAAAATATCTATAAAAGAGAGACAAGTTTCCGACCCTTCTACGATGTTCCAATGAAGTGAGCGAATCTATGAGTGAAGAATCACCAACAAGACTATTTCTCTGAATAGAATCGAGAAGCTTGATGAATGTTTCAGTGCCGAACTCCACACATGTGAACCATATTCCAAGACAGGTTGTAGCTGAGCCTTGTAGATCATTAGAAGCTGACGAGAAGTATTTCTTCGCACGAAATAGAAATCCAAGTTTCTGGGAAGCACCTTTAGCGATCGATCTCACATGGTTTTCCAATGAGAGATTATCACTGATCGTAATTCCCAGCATCGAGATACTTGACTTTGCAGGAAGTTACTCTTTACATCTGAATACTAGATGATGATAGATGGGCTTTCCTTGTACAAACTACTATTTCGATCGCCTTCTATCTTTCAATTGAAGCATGATTGCCCAAATACCACATATTCTTTTCTGAAAAATTGATTTTTTTGAAGATTATTCGTATCAACCTTTTCGCTTTGGCTGAATGCGCCTTGGAGGAAGCAAAGGCCAATAACCTAGAGAGAGAGAGAGAACCTTTTCGCTTGTTCCTGATCTTTTGGTTCTTTGTGGAAGATCTAAAACAAAGTTGTATACCCCGAAAGATCATCTCTATATTGAAATGAATGAATTGAAATGAGGATAAACCAAAAAGTCATATATTTTTTGACAGTCAATTCAGTGAGACCCTACCGATAATGAAAATTTTCTCTGAAGCCCCTGACAAAGTTGGATGCTGAGATACATCATTATTCTTGTGGTAATGATGAAGTTCTCGGGGACTTCTATAGGGGGAAAAAGTTTCAAAAATAAGGTACCTCATAGGAAGATCGACATGGTTGATATTGGGGGATTATTTCCCAGTGAATCTAAGGTTCTTCCCAGGAAACATCATTTGTAAATATATCATTTGGCCAGTTGTTGCTTGTACCCTATCTTTCTTGTTTCAGAGGGATCACACTTCTTTAAGATTCATAAATAAGGAGGGGGTTATCGTGGTTACCAAAGAACAGGTATCCATATTGCTGTGCTATCTGAAACAAACTTAAATTCCTGAAGCTTCCAAAACGGTTATGGAGTAATTTCCTAAAAATAAGTCTTTTTTTCTGAAAAGGATTCTCGTTTTGTGAATAGTCACTTCTGTTGTTCTGCTATCCACCAACTGATTTGATGTCTTCGAGTAAGCAGTATTTACAAAATTGATTTTGGCGAAAATGTATAATATATTTATGTGTTTATATTTACATAGTGCTCATATTGTTATGCAATCACGATTAGCAGAATTTTTCGTGTTTTTTGGATTTGCCCTTCAAAAAATTGCAGAATAATTTATCTCTAGGGAATGTACTTATCTGTGTAGTACCAAAGCATTGAATAAAACATATTGATCGAGAATGTTTTTTCATGAGCCCATTTTAAACTTTCCGACCATCACAATTCTTTCAACACCGTTTCGTCATGATATATATTGGACAATGTGTTCGTTCTAGCAATGGGACACCCTGTCAGTTATATTTTCAATTCGGTGCCACTATCCCGGAAAATGATTTAGAAAAAATTCAGAATGAAGTTATTCCTATTCAAAGAAAAATCATTTCTCACTGGAATAGATAAGGAAAAACAGAGACTCTGTTATTTTTTCTGATACTTTGGCCTTTAACAAACAATTTTGGAAGAAGTTCCGAAGCAGTTTTTTATCTCAAACAGAGATTACAAAATGCTGCTCATGAGATTTCACTGAGCTTATCGCTGCTTCATAACAAGCCAATTCATGAATGAAATTTGCAAATTCGACAGAAAAATATCTGCTTTGATGAGTATAAAAGATGGAAAATTGCGGAGAATCTTTACATTTCGTCGACTCAAGTCGTGTCTACAACATGAGGTCGCCAATTGTCCTCTTCCTCCTAGGTGAGTGCTTCCATATTTTGATTACTTTGATATTTTAATTATTCATTCACATAGCATAGACAGGGTTTTTTACTTTCTTTCATATTCCAAGAAAAACATTATGTGGCTATTGAAATGGAATTTTTCAATCGCGTTCAGTTTTTGTAGAATATTAGAAGTTCATTTCGACCAATAAATTCACTGATTCAAATCTTTCTGTTTTCACACATGATATAAGAATTTGGAGTGCAATCATTTTTTTAAAATTTTTTTCTATAATAGTAATATGAAAACTCTCTGTGAATCTTCTATCTATAGAATTACAATTGAATGATTTTGGATCAACTGAGGCTATTAGTTTATGAGTGCTTTCTTGGGTTCTGAAACAATGGTACCAAAAAGAGAGAACATTTTTTGCTTTGGACATATTTATTGAAGTGTGTACATTTTCAACGGGGAATTTTTTCGCTAGAATCTTAAGGGTATCCACGCATCGAATGTAACTTTTAGTATCGTTCTATGATGAACTAAATATCCACCCTCATTCAGCTCGTGAAAAAATGAAAAATTAATGCATGTTTTTGCCTATCTACCCTTATTACAACCAGATATATTTATTTATTTCAAGAGTCGTGACGTGTCGATTCTATTCCCAGGATAACCATATAAAAGTTAAAAATTCATTATTCGAATTTTGTTAGAAAGTTTTTGAGGGGGTATAAATGTCCTGGAATCCATTCTTTCGATTTTTGCCCCCCTATAATAGTCTAGGCGAAAAAGAATGAGTCTATGCATTTTTGGTGGAAAGCTAATTATTGGTGAAAAATGTTAAGATAGGTGCCAGAAACAACATATTGAAATTCCCACCTCCCAAATCTTGTACTTTTTTTCTGTGGCACGTTTTAGCCCCCCAAATTCAATTTTTCACGTTCATCTCGAGAAAATGAACCCAAAGGAAAAAAAATTCAAGTCCAAAATTGTTCCTCGTAAACTTCTACATAGGATGGACTACTTGAAAGTTGGTCTGGGCCTAATCTCTGGCCTACAAGTACAAATAATTTAGAGTAGCCTGTAAGATCTTCACATATTATGGTTTACTGAACCGCGACACGTGATTCGCTATACAATGACTTCCTCAAGCTTCCTTTGAACCTAACTTAAAAGTTCCTGCTTGAGAAAGCTATTGTATAGCGAAACACGTGTCGCGGTTTAGTAAACCCCTTGAATATCTTCAATACATATGTGTTGTGGAAAAAATGCAAAACAAGTCGATTTTTCTCCTCCTATCATAACCTCAACTGTCATACCGCCCCCCACCCTTGATCACTATCACCCAAACAATTTGAACAGGGAAAGTAGGGAGTGTGACATCATTAAGAAGGAAAGATCATGAGGAATTCAGCCATATAAATTTGCACTACCTCCTTTTTTTTGCGCCTCCTTGCAGGAAAAACAACTTTTCCGTATTCCACAATATCATACACTATTTGGAAGCTAATGTAACATAAAATCAGTGACAATGTATTATTGAATTTTTCTAAGGGAAAAGAACGAAATGGCAGCTCGAAAATGTCTGAGAAGATTTGCAATTATTACAATTATGATCCGATTTGATACAGAATACATAAGTGGTGGTTTTGAGGGTCAGAAATTATGATTTGTTTGGGAATTGTCAAGCTGTGTGCACGTACCAATATACTTGGAAAAGAAGGACTTTTGTATTCCTTCACGAAATACAAATGTCCTTCTTTATCGAAGTATGATTTGTTTGTCAATGCAAAAAAACAAGGGGGTGAATCCAAGATGGCGATGGAATTTGTAATCATAATCCGATTTGAATGAAAATTAGTAAGAATTTGAAGATTTTGAGGGGCATAAAAAATGTTTTTTTGGTCAATGCAAAAAACCAAGATTGCGGAGGAAATTTGTAATTGTGGTCGATTTAAAATTGGCATATGGGGGTTTTACAAGTTTCCAGTATGACTGAAAAGAATTATTTGAAGCAATAAAATAACGAATGGACAAAAAAATCATAATTTCCTACCCTGAAAATCCCCACATACTAATGTTGATTCGAATCGAACCACAGTTTATTAAATTTTGTCCACCATCTTGGAGCCACCAGTATTTTTTTGGATTAATAAACAAATCCTAATTTACTACCCTGAAAACTTCCAAATATCAGTTTCAAATCGAATCAGACCATATTTGCATTGTCACTGAATTTATGTTAAAATAACTTTCAAATGAAGTATCATAATTTGAAATAGAAACAGTTGTTTTTCCCGCAAATGGGCACCAAAACAAAAATTTAGGTAGTGAAAAGTGAAATGGCTGAATTCCTTATGAAATTATATTTTCAATTATATGTCAAACTTACTACTTTCCCTATCCACATCATTTGGGTGATAGTGACCAAGAGGTGAGGTAGAGGTATGACAGTTGAGGTTATGATAGGAAGATGCCTTCCTTTGAATAAAAATCGATCAATAACTGTTTTATCCTATGCAAGAAGTCATAATATAAAGATCAACCACTTTTATAGCACACAGGTATTTAATTTATTCCGAAATATATGCCAAAACTCCGGAACTGCTCATCTCTCACAAAGCTTGTCGGCAAAAATTAGGCCCTGACTAACTTTCATTCAATAAGTCCACTCTATGTAGAATTCCACGAGGAACAATTTTGTATATAATTTTTTTTTGTTTGGGTTGACTTTCTCGAGATAATTGCAAAAAATTGATTATGGGTAGCTAAAACGTGCTACAGAAGAAAAGCACAAGGTTGGGGGTGGGAATTTCAATAGGTTGTTACTGGAACCTAACTCAACATTTCTCACCAGTAATTAGCTTTAATAGAATGACATTGTCAGCGAAATTCTCCTATACTATAAATAAAATTAAATTCTTAGTATATCTATTTCAGGAAAAATTGACAAATTTACCACAACACGTAACTATTATGAATAAAAAAAAAATCACTTTTATATATAATTTATATATAATTTACAAATATACCAATTTGCCATAAAAACAGATATTATAAGAATTAGAAGCTGTTTCTTTTTCCGGAGAGAGAACCCAGAAAATGTAATTCAGATTATTTGACTTGCTGTTGATTTTTGGGAAAACCATATCATTTTGAATGATTTTTACCCTGGAAACGTCGGAACGTTAAGGATGCTCCAATTATAACTTCTGAATTGACGCCTATTTTCATATTGTCCAAAAATGGTTTGTTAAAAAAGTGATGATGAAAACATAATGAATAAAAAAGGAACATGATTCGAACTCTTTGTTGTTATTCATCTCATATGAAATATTAACTCCGCCTTTTGAATTCTTAATTTAAACATCATATTCTTGTATGATGAATGTTTCAAACTCATATCTTGTAGTATAGTTCTGAACATTCGAATCAATGTTTTTCAAAGACGAGTTTTTTCAATATCCCAGCGGCTTATGACTTGAAAATATTTTTAGTATTCCAGCATTATTTCAGTCTTTTCGTCGATTTTATGTTAACCTGGGCCTAGTCCGAAGGCAATACAGCCATTGACTAGGTAGTGATCAGTGCAGGTAGTTATTTTTCATATTTTTCTAGTGGGGCTTGCATACGCATCAAACCCAGGATGGAAATCTGATCAAGAGTATATCTACAAAATCCATGGACGAACATTAGCCAGGGCATTCGATTCATCCGATCAATATTCTGGAATTTCTCTGAAAGCCAAACTCAAAATTCAACCAAGATCCGATGGCAACTTATATGGTTTGATTATGGAACCCAAATACAGCCAAATCCATTCTAAGCTGCCCCATGGATGGATGACATTCATTCCGAAGAGTGAGCTCACCTGGAGACCTTTGGCTTTGTCTCCAAATCCTTTCCTCATCGAGATGGAAGAGGGAGTCATTACCAACCTCGTTGTCAATAAAAATGTTCCGGACTGGGAAGCAAATATGCTCAAGGGAATTGTGAGTCAGTTCCAACTGAACACCAAGGGAAAGAATACATTACCCAGATATGCGAACAGCTTGCCAGATGGTGAAAAGAACTCTGCAGTTTTCGTGACGATGGAGGATACCGTCTCTGGTCACACAGCCACTTTATACGAAATCAGACCACTACCAAAACACATTGTTCAGTACAACGAAGAAGAGTCCCGGTATCTAGACAAAGCAAGGGATGGAGAAGTCATCGAAGTCGTCAAACACAAGAACTACAGCCACGAAGTGGAACTCCCTTCATATTTCTACGGATTCGGCGAGTTAGAACTTGCAGAAGGAACTCCTGGAAAACCAGCATCGAACCAAATGGGACGTTTCATCGTCAGAGATACCACCAGTCGCGCTGTACTGACCGGTTCACTGAGGGAGTACACTGTACAAAGTTCCGTGACAACGAACAAAGTTTTGTTGAGGCCAAACTTCTACGAGAAACAAATGGGATCAGTTTTCACCATAATGAATGCAACTTTGGAATCTATGAAACCCCAGTCGCAGAAAATCCCAGACGTAACTTCACCGGTCAGTCTTGGCAATCTGGTCTATACTTATGATACGCTTTCCAGCAGCAACGGAGCTTACGAAAAACAGCCCGGAAGCGAAACTTTTGAACCAGATTCATCTGAGAGCAGTTTGAGGGAGAACATGATGAGAAGGTTCAGGCGTGACGTTGGAAACAGTTACAGTTACCAGCTGGAAAAACCAGAAATATCAGAAGCCCCCAAAAGTCCATTCTTGCCGTACACTACCGGAAGCAAAGGAAAGTCGATCAAACAAGAGATAGACATAAAAAAGACCGTGAAGGATATCGCTTCAGACATTGCCAAGAGAGTTCAGAAACCTGAGAACATCGACTACGAAAAGGACATGGATCGTGTCGTAACCCTAACTTCTCTGATACGAACCATGAATTATGAAGAGGTGGAATCAGTTACTAGTGACCTGTACACCACCAACGAAGAAGGAGTCAAACGTGCAATCTGGAGTATTTATCGCGATGCTCTCTCTCATTCTGGAACTGGCCCAGCGTTCCTTTGTTTCAAAAAATGCATCGAAACAGGAAAGCTCAAGGGCTCTGAGGCAAGTCGAGTTGTCGCTACCATGGCTCATTCCGTTCGTGAACCAACTCTGCAATACATGAAGACCTACTTTGAGCTGATCAAATCGCCACAGGTTCAATCCGATTGGCCTCTGAACGATACCGCTCTGTTGACCTTCACTAACTTGCTCCGACATGTTAATGTTGACAAGCATTACTCTATCAAACAATACCCCGATAAGAGTTTTGGGTCTTTCTATAGCCGAGAAGGAAAACAGTTCATCAAAGATGAAGTCATACCTTACCTTACCGAAGAATTGAACGACGCCATTGTGAACGCTCAAACTCACAGAATTCACGCGCTCATCCGTGCCTTGGGTAACATTGCCGATCCACAAATCTTGAATGCCTTCGAACCATACTTCGAAGGACAGAAACAAGTTTCCCAATTCCAAAGATTCCTCATGATCATTGCTTTGGAGAAATTCGTCACTCTCTATCCAAACAGGGCCATTCCTCTCCTGCTCAAAGTCTACCAGAACCCCGGTGAAACACAAGAAGTACGTATGGCCGCAGTCTACCAGCTCATGCGTTGTTCTCCATCTGCAGAAATCCTCCAATTGATGGCTTCGTACACCCATACAGATCCTCAGGAGCAAGTCAACGCTGCTGTCAAATCTTCCATTGAAAGTGCATCAGAATTAGAGGGAACGGAATTCCAATCTTTGTGAGTTGAGTTTTTCAATGCCTCTAACTCTTTTACATCGCTTCATTTTTTCAGGCGCTACGCAGCTCAGACAGCCAGACCTCTTTTGACAGGAAAAACATACAGTATACAGCACGGAGCTAATTACCTTCGCAGCTACCTTGATGAGGAACTGAAAATGACCTACAAGCAGAATGCCCAGTTCTTTGGAAGCGACGATGCCCTTCTTCCAAGAGGAATCAGATACACACTTCGCGAAAACCTGAATGGCATGAAGAGCAGACTGGTCAACGCTCAAGCATTCATCTCGAGTCTTGAAGAACTTGTCCACGTATTCTCCAAGACTTTCGACTCCTACCACAAGAAGGAAAAGCAGCAGAAGGGCCAATTCCAGGTGCAACAACAGTTCCCTTGGTCCAGTCTCTACAACAATCGGATTCTGAATATGAAACCAGCAGAACGTGAACAGCTCGAAGGAACTTTACTGGCAGAGATCGGCTCTTTCTACAGGATGTTTTCCTTCGACAACATGACTGTTCAACAACTTGGAGAAAGTATGTACGACTGAATTCAAAGTAAACACATATTGAATACGATTATTTTCAGCTGTTCGGGAATGGGAGGAGAAACTCAACAGAGGCATGAACTTCGACTCATATACCGTGATGAACAGTGGACGTTTGTCTCTCTCATTCCCTACTGAAATGGGTTTGCCGTTTGTTTTCACCAGAGATACACCTGTGATGGTGAAAATTCAAGGAAATTTGAAAGCTGTTTCTCCTACAAGAGTGTACCAACAAAGTGGAAAACTCGAGATACCAAAAAATATTAAAGTGGACTCAGATATCAGTGTAACTGTTTCGAGAAAAACCCAGAGTCGCTGGGTGATATCAACGCCTTTTGATAGTCAACAGTATATTGCTGGATACGACAAACATTTGCAAGTATATGTACCTATCACTGGTAGTTTCAAAGTTGATGTTGAAAATATGGAAGCTAGTATCGAACTGGTACGAAAGGCGAAAGATAGCAAGTCCAACTTTTTCCACTACAGAACATGGCCATATACATCGAAGGGTAAGATCACGAGTTTCGAACCTCTTTCTTCTCACAGCGACACAATGGTAATCAAACCAGAAGAGCATAGCTATAGATACGAAAACACTTTCGGAAAGGAACAAACTGGAATAGTCTTCAAAGTCGAAGTTGAACACAAGAGAGCTTTTGCAGATGGATTGAGCTTGATACACCTGGTGAAACAGGGTAACTACATTTCTGCCTTATTGAGGTTGTGGGATGACAACACCATTCAGTACAGTAGAATTGGAGTGTCATATCTTCCCCAAGAATCACCGATCACCAAAGCTGACTTCCATTTCCGATACCAAAAACAATATGCATCCAAAGGCGAACCTGAAACTTACTCCAAATGGAGCATAGGTGACTACAGCAAACCTTCTGAACGTCAACAGAAACTCATTGAGGTAGTTTCGGCAGACATCAATAGAGTATCAGCTCATGCCCTGGATGCCACTGCCGATTTCTTTGGCAAGGACAAAGTAAGCTATATATTGTCAGGAGCAGTAAGCAAAAGCAACATAGACCCCATATCCCGCATCATGATTTCATACAAGAACAGTTCTGACAGCTCTTCGTTGCAACCCTACGAAGTACATTTCAGTTCCAAGAGCAACATTCCAAACACCAATGGGCTCGATATGGAATATTCTCTCAAAACAGAACCTAGTTCGACAATAGACGTGCAATTCACGTTTGGACCATCTGCAGATTCTCTCTCTAAAATCGATATTGCATGCAGGTACAATAGAAGTCAGGAGCGTAAACAGTACTTGAAACAACTCCCAGAATACCAGCAATGTAAGAAGGAAATGCGTGAAGGTAACAAACAAATGCCTGCCTGCGTTAACATGACGATGGCTGCTAATCTTTTGGACCGCGTCAGCATGAAAGTTCAGTACGAAAACTTGAAACCAGAAACACAAGAAGCCTTCCGAACATTATACGAAGCCATACGCTTCAACTCCCTCCCAAATCTCTGGATCAGCAGGAAACAATCTTCCCTGGAGTCCAACGAAATAATGATGCAAGCCCATTTCCACCCTGATTTGAAATTCGTGAACGTTTCTGTCGAGACTCGAGATCAAAAATCTGTCATTAGGGATATCCCAGTTGGAGAATTAGCTAGGCAAACTTTCGTTTCACATCCTGTATTCCATATCAGATCTCGTTATATGAGCTACTTCTTCAGTGACCAGTACTATAGACGTGAGTATTTTGATTTTTTGAAGTTATTCCACTTCGGTGGTTACATGGGGTAATCGTCTCAGACTCGTAAATAATATTGCTAATTTTTTTCGAAATCAACCCTTGCTTACGCTATCGAGTGATAATAATGATGTGGTATCAATAATGTTTTCAATCAAGTCGGAGAACTTCAATCATCCACAGTATCCTTAAAAAAATTGTTCTAAAATTGTTACATCAAAAACTAGTGAACAGCATTTCTCAGAATAGCAAGGATATCCACATTAGCTGAGCTACTGTAATGGATTGTTATTCGTATATTAAAATGTATGACACGATTACCAGTCACCACATGAACGTTTCCACTGAAATCTCAAACATATTGAATACATTTTTACCCAAAAGGGATCTTCGAAATGAGAAAGATCATTCCATTGGACAGTTGTTTTGTTTGTCAATATCTCATTATTATTCGTTTTCTTTTCCAGCCATGTGTGTTGTTGACAAAACCAAATTGAACACGTTCAGCAACACAACCTATTCTGCCAGTATCTCCAAACACTGGACCGTAATGCTGCAATACATCCCCAAAGAAGCTCATCACCAATACCAAGACACCATCGAGTCACAGCTGAAATACCAAGTCGAGAACTACGCCGTTCTCGTGCGTCAAAGCACAATTCCTTCCAAGAAAGACATCAAGTTGACCGTCAGCTCTAACCGAACAGACTTCAAGGTGGTCGATATCGAATTGAGACCCAGCACATCTGACTCGAACGTACGAGTTTTGGTCCAAGGAAACGAGGTGAAATTCGGACCGGAAGGTTACGAAGTGAAGGATTACATGGATTACATCCAGATCTACTCTCTACCGAACGGGGAAGTCAAAGTGGAGGTTTCCGATGCTTTCTACATTCTTTACGATGGACAACGCGCCAGAATATCCGTCACAAACCACAAATTCAAGAACTCCGTCCGCGGTCTCTGTGGACAATTCAACGGCCAGAGGAACGAAGATTTCTTCACACCCGAGACTTGCTTCGCCCGTGATCCGAAGAAGTTCATCAGGAGTTACGAAGTCGAGGGAGAGGAAGGCCAGGAAGTCAGAAGGGAATTTTCCCAGGAAACAACCCAGTGTGTGATGAAAGAGAGTCCATTATACGTCAATGTTTTCGACTCTTCCAAGGATACTTCTTTCTCCCCTATTGAGATGAATGTTTTGGACCCTTCCAGGCATAGTCTTTCCTCTGCTCCTGAGATGAACTTCATGGCAATGTCAGGGCTCTCTAGCTACCGCCCTAGAGGAGGATGCACCGAGTTCAAAACCAAATACGTTCAACAAAACGGCGAAATCTGTTTCACAATCCATGCTGTTCCCTCTTGCAGTAGAGAATGCCGAGCCAGTGGACACGTTGAGAAGAATGTTGCAGTTCACTGTGTACAGAAATCTCATGTTGCTGAGTTGTGGAAGTCCCAGATCGACAACGGCTCCAGTCCTGATTTCAGCAACAAGAAATCCCACAAGTCCGTTTCTCTGAGGGTTCCGATAAGCTGTTTGGAATAGATTGTTGACAATTGGATACGACACGTATTACTTTTAGGTTAAGCGCATCCCAAAAATGTAAAAAAAAATTGAATAAAGTATGATTAGTTTAATTTTGGATTTCTATTCTCAGAAATGAACAAAAAATCTAAGAGAGTGGTTCAGTGAAACACAAATGAGAACAAGACATAAAAATAGTGGACATTTGGGAGATTCATATTGCATCAATTAAGTGGTCTTTATTCAATATGAAGTAGAAACAGATACGTTGTTCGAAAATGTTTGCACTTGGAGTTCAACTGGTATTGACTTGTCTGAAAAATCAATAATTTTTTTATTCAAGAATTTACATTCAACCTCGAGTACAGAATGAATACGATCATGTCATGTACTGATACTCAATAGGTGGGTTTCAAAATCGCATGAAATAAACCATCTAATAATGAATGATATCATTAAATTGGCACAACTTTCGAGATATTCAAAGATACAATTATAACACACAAAATCCAACGAAGGCGATTCATGACTCACACTGTAGGTGAGATGGAAGTGGGTAGGTGAGAAACTTACAGTCGAACTCCGGTTTCCTCAAGAAAACGTGTATGGTATAAAGTTTGTGAGTTACAATTTTCCAAATGTTCTTTTTCCATAACAACCACACCCCTAACATAATGTCAAAAAATTTTTATTTCGTAATTTTATAAACCTTTATAAATGTTCTCAACCACATAGATCTCAACAGTGTAACCTGAAAATTTTGCTGATGATGAAGGATTGATCTCCTGCTCATGTGAGTCTTCTGACTTCATGTTGTAATATGATGTATGTCCTCATACATACATATAATGAAGACTTTATTTGGTGGAGTTCGACTGTAAGTTTCTCACCTCCTCTGTAACACACAAAATCGACAAAGTTGATAAGATAAGTGCGGTGTAGATTTTATGAGGGATAAAAACTATTTGAAATATTTTTCTGTATGTTACCTGTTGCAAACGATATTTCACAACCGTTTCATATAGTTTGACATCGGGGCTCTCCTTTACAAACTGCCGTCTGTGGTGTACCTCCTCAATTGTATGCTTTGTTGAAGACTTTCTTGGTTGGTAGGTCTCTGTACGTGGTTGTTGATGGAGTATCATCTGATGTTCTCCCAATTAATGCAGGTGTTCCACAGGGTTCAGTTCTGGCGCCCACTTTGTTTCTGCTTCATGATTTGCTAGAGAAAGCATATTGTTCAGTGCGTAGTTTTGCAAACGACAGTACTCTTCATACAAGTTTCTCTTCCAGAGTCCCCTTATCAGTACGAGAAACAAAAATACAGTGAGGCATTAGTGTCAACATAGTATTATCGATGACTTGGCGAAAATACCTTAACTTACATCAACTTGGTGGAATTTAATGCTGAGAAAACCCAGGTATGTCTCTTCTTGTAATGATTTACGAGGCACGGAAACGGTCAGTCTTAGGATATAGTTCTCACGTTGGAATTTCGACACCAAAACATTCATTGAAACAATTTGATTCAATTAAGAGAAAAGCAGTCCGTCTTGTTGGTTATTCTTCGCTCACAGACTCGCTGACTTCGTTGGAACTACGTAGAAAGGTCCGAGGCTTGTTCTCTTCTATATACATTTTTTGATGAATGAACCATGCGTGGAATTCCAAAGTTTTCTCTCTTAAAACCCATAAAAATTGAGTAGAATCGTAAATTTTTCAATGATCTGAGATAGGCATAATTTTGAGCTTTTACGGTTCGAGCAATGGTTATGGAGTTAGAAACGAGCAACCAAAATCATGTTTGCTTCGTCCACAAAACGCTTGAATATTTCAAAGAGATCAAAGAGTATATCACAATTTCCTGCACGATTCTCACCAACAATGGCTTTATAAAACCGCGACACGTTTTTCGATATACAATTATTCCTTCAATTGAAGCATGAAGTTTCTGAATATTACATATTAATTCCTGAAAGGAGGACCAAATTGATTTAATCGAAGATTTTTTCATCAATCATTCCCCTGTCCCTGATCTTTTTGCTCTTCGTGGAAGACCTACAATTAAGTTGTATAAGTACCTGAAACAAAATTTCATTATATATTTTCTGCTAGTCAATTCAATGAGGCCAAATTCACTACTGTATCGTCAGAGATTGAATTTTTTTTCAAAGATTGATCTCTGAAAATGCTTCTGAATTGGATGCTGAGAAACATGATTATCTTTGTCGAAAGAATAAAGTTCTGACTTCTTTGAGGAGAAAAACCAACAAATTTTTTTCAAGAGTCGGATATTGGAGAAGTATTTCCCAATGAATCGAAGATAATTTTGAGGATTCATATTTTGTAAACATGAAAAAAAGTGGGCAGTTATTGCATGTACCTCAACTTCCTTGTTTTCGATGGAGCACAATTATTCAAAATTCATAAACAATTATTGTCTTTGTATGAATAGAGAATGAAAATGGTTTTGGGAAAGTCCAAGGTACTCCTAGTGATGCCATCTGCATCGAACTAAAATTACTGAAGCATCCAAAATGGTTATGGAAATATCCCGAAAAAAGGAATCTTTTTCTTTTAAAAAGATTTTCGTTTCGTGAATGCTCACTTCTGTTGTTCTGCTATCCACTAACAGATGTCGATAGTTCAATCTCTTCGAGCAGTAAGCAGTGTTTACAAATTTCTTTTCGATGAATACGCCGTATATATTTTATATATATTTCTTTAATACTTTTGATTTGCCCCAGGCCCAGATCACCTATTAATCGCATTAGGTAGTGGCTTAAAGCGGCAAATTTCAAGGGGCGGCAAACCTTCGCAAATTTTCTATATATTATACTTGTTCGTAATATGTTCAATTAAAAACCGTTACAACTTTTCGTAAAAATAATTTTCCTAAGGACGGTGCTCTAGTGCTCAGAGGAAAGCGCTCCAACTTCGTTCCGCCCCGCGCCTATGTATACATTCATTCATTAGTGGTTAGCATATCTGCCTATCAAGCGGAAGGCCGGGGTTCGAATCCTCGCCGGGCCACCGTGCTGGGTAATCGCACGTTAAAAGGTAAGACCTCGTTGATCCATTGCTCGCACAAGTTTCGACTTCTGAGGGTTGACGTTCGTCAGCTGGTTAACGATAACGAACAATTTTAGAACAACAACAACAATTTCAATCTGTGCCAATAATTGATAATATCTGAGGATATGGAAAAGGGTGAAGACGTGTGCGCGGTACATGAAGAAACACCCTGTAACATTATGTAGAGATAGAATATTATCTCTGTCTACATCCCGAGACTTTAAAATTGCGTCAAGTTAGTCACCAGATTATTTTGCTGTTCGAGTATTACAGCAATATAAAATTTGTCTTCGGGCTGAGTTGTTTTAATTTTTTTTTTTAAATTCAAGTCATTAGCGGACTAGCGAGTAGTAATACTGCGCTGAAAGTTATGTTTTGAAAATAACCCACCTATTACAGGCGATTTGCGATTTGGCTCTATAAACAATGCTGAGGGAAAAATTTCGGCTCTCAATTGTTTCTCCACAGTACGATGTGAAATAGTATACAGGGGTCACCATTCAAAACGAAACAGACAAAATATCTGCTCTTCAGGTTGACTGACAGTCCTTCGATATCTGAAGTTAAGCAACGCCGAGCGCGGTTAGTACTTGGATGGGTGACCATGCAGGGAAATACCGTGTCGAAAGCCCATACAGCTGCAGCAAAATAGCATATCAAAGCTCGCAGACAATATATCAATGAGCACAAGGTATATTGAGGATATGCCGTCCTTCGGAGGGGACGTAAAGCCGGCGGTCCCGAGTCCATGGATGTTGGGCTCGTTAAAGATCCCTTCCTCTGGTTGGAATACCAGAGAGTTCGGCAAAATTTTCGGTTGGGGGAGGTGTGCTCACTGGCGACGGTGTTTGGCCTTGGTAGCGGAAATAGGCCGACGTTAAATAAGGAGATTAAAAAAAATATCTGATTCCTCATTAAAAAAAACGGTCGTATACGTAATTACATAGGTCAAGGGGGTCAGATTGCCGTTCAAAACATTGCACAGAAACGAATTCCATGACGATTCAACAAATGTTAGTATTGCTATTATTTGTAAATTCCTTTCGCCTACGTAGGGGTAGGAATAATTTACAATTCAGCTTCTTCAGTTTTGAAAAATGTGTCGGAATTTCATTCATATCTCATAAATCTCCCATATGTTTCACGAGGATTGATTTACACATAATAATTTGAATTATCTAATGAAATCGGCAAATGAATGGATTGGCCTTTGGTGGCGGGTTCACTATCCTGTGCCTGACAAAGTGGCTGATCAATTTTATGTATTGGTTATTGAAGAGGTCGGCAAAGTGTGAACATTGGTCAAGTTCAAATCAGACAGTAGTTCAGAAATTAGCACCTTTTTGAATCGATGTGAAGAGAAGTAGTAACCATACATTTGTGTAGGGGGGCGGCAGAATATGTGCTGCTCAAACCGCCAAAATTCCTAATTCGGGCCTGATTTGCCCATCAAAAAATTTCAAAAAAATTGATTGCTTCAAAAATGACTCATCTTTGTTGTGTCAAAGATTATATTTGTATCCTACTGCAAAACTGTTTTCGAACCCAAATATTATACACAACACAAAAACTCACAAAATGAAAACAATTCAAGATTTTTTCTCGTCGAACCTAAAAATGTTGTTACTTATAAAAAATATATAAATAATAATAATGATTTTGTTATGCATATTTCAGTCGAATGATTTCTTTACCATGCCATCCAGAAATGAAATATTGCAATACAAGAGGAGAACAAATTCAATTTTTTCAATGCATTGAGTTTGCGAAAAACATTCATAGTCAGTGCATTGGTTATCATATTATTCTCCAGTTGAATAATTTTAAATCAAACTATTTATTAAGATACTGAAGTAATCATACTCTGAAAATAATAACGCTCTTAACCAATATACATTTTCAAAATCAATTTCAGTTCTTTCGACTATTAAAGAATAGGCCCAGAAAACTTCTAGAGCCAAAACGTCAATTGACAAAACAGTTCGGCGTTCTTGAATACAACTAAATCATCTGATTCACTTCTACCTTGACATACGGATTGACACATTGTTGATGGTGAAACATTCATAGAATGTCAATTGGTGATTATATTATTCCTTTGTTGAATAATTTTAAATCCAACTATTCATTTAGATACTGAAGTAATGATACCCTGAAAATAATAACGCGCTTGATCAATATACAGTTCCAAAATCAATTTCAGTTGTTTCGACTTTCAAAGAATCGGCCCAGAAAACTTCTGGAGCCAAAACGTCAACTGATAAAAAAGTTCGGCGTTCTTGAATACAACTAAACCATCTAATTCACTTCTACCTTGACATACGGATTGACACATTGTTGATGGTGAAACATTCATATAGTGCATTGGTGATTATATTATTCTTCAGTTGGATAATTTCAAATCAAACTATTCATATAGATACTGAAGTAATTATACTCTGAAAATAATAACGCTCTCGACCAATATATATTTCCAACATCAATTTCAGTTGTTTCGACTATTGAAGAATAGGCCCAGAAAACTTCTGGAGCCAAAACGTCAACTGACAAAAAAGTTCGGCGTTCTTGAATACAACTAAATCATCTAATTCACTTCTACCTTGACATACGGATTGACACATTGTTGATGGTGAAACATTCATATAGTGCATTGGTGATTATATTATTCTTCAGTTGGATAATTTCAAATCAAACTATTCATATAGATACTGAAGTAATTATACTCTGAAAATAATAACGCTCTCGACCAATATATATTTCCAACATCAATTTCAGTTGTTTCGACTATTGAAGAATAGGCCCAGAAAACTTCTGGAGCCAAAACGTCAACTGACAAAAAAGTTCGGCGTTCTTGAATACAACTAAATCATCTAATTCACTTCTACCTTGACATACGAAACTGACGCATTGTTGATGGTGTTACTTAATATCGAAACAGCTCATGCCCTGAACAATGGATCCAGTATTATTTATTGCAATATGAACTATTTCGCTTGCTCCGATTTGAATTGCATAACATAACACAGCACACCACGATAATTTCTGTAATTGGTTTCGTAATGTCCGTTTCGCGCTCACATTTTGTAGCGACGAAATGCATATTGATGATTCATTAGGTAAAAATGACTCCCGTTATTTGGAAGTGTTACGACCAGCATCGCTGACTCTCAAATTAATTGGGATTTGGGATTATTTGGTCCAATATGTTGTTAGCTCGGCCTCGTTATCGCTTTGATCGAGCGAATATCACGACCCCCCATCGCTTATCGATTGGGGTTTATACAGGTTGCATTGGCGAGCTCCGAAAACACGTCACTGTATCTTTTATCTGGAGAGAAAAATATGGATTCTCGAAAGAAAAGAAGGGAAGAAGAATGTATGCCATTTTCTTCACAATCGAAAAATATTAAAAATTGAACCAGAAATGAAGATTTGTCAATGCAAATAGAGGAACTACATCAAACTCCCAACAGATGTCATCCCTTGTAAAAGCCATTCGCCTACGTAGAAGGTGAAAATGTTTGCATTCAGCTGGCTTTTGATGAATACAAGTCAACATGTCAATTAAATGTTCCACGAGGATTACTACAAATGAGCAACGTATACTTTCTGAGACATTAGCGGCATTTAATAATAATAATAATAATAGTGCTTTTATTGTTGGTACAGAAAATACAACCAAACAAAAGGCAGAATTCAATTTCTGCCATGATGAATCATGGCAGAGATTGCGTTTCCATCCAACCTTGACAACAGAAATGAATGAAGTATGACTGCTTCTTATGAATAAATTCCATTGCTCCTTCAAATGAGTCTTTATGGCTTGAATCAATGTACCTACTATTGATTCACTCCTTGATATTGAATTACAAAAAGTCCTAGGTTACCCATGAGATATAGTAAATCAAATACTAAGGCGGAAAGCTCATCATCTCTTTCGAGAGAGAAAAATAACTTACCGGGGTTGCTCCTCAAAAGAGAATTTTATATCTATATCTATATCTATATCTATATCTATATCTATATCTATATCTATATCTATATCTATATCTATATCTATATCTATATCTATATCTATATCTATATCTATATCTATATCTATAGATGTGGTCTCGGTAGTGTAGTGGTTAGCATATCTGCCTATCAAGCAGAAGGCCGAGGTTCGAATCCTCGCCGATCCACCGTGCTGGGTAATCGCACGTTGAAAGGTAAGGCCTCGTTGATCCATTGCTCGCACAAGTTTCGACTTTTGAGGGTTGACGTTCGTCAGCTGGTTAACGGAACGTACAATTTTAGAACAACAATATCTATATCTATATTTGAGGTCGTCTTAATAACAATGTTTTTATAACTCGAAAACTGCTGAACCGATTTGGCTGAAAATTGGGAAGCTAGCTTAGCACCAGGAGATGGACCGATTTTCCAGTGTTCTCGGGAATTTCACCCCTAAGGGGCGAAAAACGGGGTCAAAGTTTGTATGGGACAACATGATTTCCAAGATGGAAGACTTGTTTCGTATTTTACTGAAATTCATTGTCTTTCGGGGTAAAAAAAGGGGTTCATAAGGCAGAGCTGTGATGAACCTGATAAAACTTAGTGGTAAGTAATATAGTATTTTTCACAGTAAATGGTACTGGCTTATTAACTGCAATAAACTACCCGATTTAATCCCATTGTGTAGAAAATCATCTGATAAAAGATACAAATGTGCTACAGGGTCGAACTTAAGATATTTGAATTTTGCATAATGTAGGAGATATACAAGTAATTTATTTAAATGTTACAATTCTATTCTATATTCAGTTCAGTGTCGCCATCGCTATCCTCATCTGAATTAATTATAATTGGCGCAATTGATTTTACAGAAAGGTACGAGTTTTCAACATTTATAACATGACTAACAGAACTTTTACAACTCTCGGTAGGAATGTCATTCATACAGTTCCTAATTAATTCTACCACACTACCACTTAAAGTTGGTGAAGTATTTTTTCCGCGCACGCCGATTTAAGTTGGTGCCACATAAGCTCTATGGGATTGAACACGTAGTAATAGGGAGGTAGTCTTAACACTGTATGTCCCAATTCTTCTGCAATTGTATCACAAACATACGGTTTTTTCGAAGGAAATGACTGCAGCACTTGTAAAAGTTCTTTCTTGTATAATTTTCCCCAAAATATATGTCATTTGCAGCCATGAAGTTTTGAATCTCCTATTTCGTATTCTTTGAGCCAGGAATTTTTTGCAATTGTCGACTATGATAGCTTGCGTTGTCCATTACTATAACACTGTTTGGCGGAATGTTGGGTGACAGACAATTTTTAAACCAATCTTCAAAAAGCTCTGCTGTCGTATCTTCGAGATAATCAACACAAGATTCCTTAATATTTTTGGCAGAAAGCCACATAGCGTTTGGGATCCGACTATTTTCTGATCTTGTGTGTAATATTGTGATTCTCTTCCCTTCATTTGATGGTGCTTTTGTTTTACACTTATCAGACCATCCTTTGGAAGGGGTGTCATGCGTGTCAAACCACGTCTCGTCGAGGTAGGGTATTGGCCGATTTTCAGACCGGTATTTTATTATTGACGTTATATATTCAGAACGCCAGTTTTTTAAACGTGTGGATTCCATTATTACTTGTCTTTAGTCAATTTTGCGATATTTAAAGCCCATTGCAGACAGAGCTTGCCAGAGAGTAGTGAGGCCACAGTTGATGTGAGTTTCGTCATTGATGAGCCGCTGTTTCAGACTTTTGATTGTAGGGACACGCTGCTCATCGTACATAGTGTAGATTTTTCGCCTTATCAAATCTTTTTTCCAGTCGTCTAGACTTTTTGTGACACATACTGTCTATTCTGTACGTTGGGGTATAAAATCTTTGCTATTAATGTCTGTAATAACAAATAAATGTTATAAAATTATTGCACGCCGTAACCCAAGTGAACATTTCCAATGAAATACAAAGACTAAAATGAACAAGAAGTGTAAGCTGTAATCCTCTACAATCCCTCTCTGAGAAACAAAATTACCTGAATCCGGTCCTTTTACATTTATGATGTGCATCTCGGATTGTACAACTTAAACGGTGTCAGGCTTCCAGTTATTGAAGAAAATTGGTGTTTTGAAAAAGAAAGTAAGAGCCTATACATTTTCGTCATATTTATTTTTCACTTCGTCTTACAATTAGTCACTTTCCAGTCAGTAACTAACACATTCTTACAACGGCGTATCAGGATCACTATAAAATAAAAAAAAATCTCCACTGACAGATTTTCATCTGTCAATGCCAGATTAAAATCTGTCAATGCCACATTGAAATCTGTCCGGGTGTCAACGAATCTATTAGACAAGTCATAACTTCTAGACTATTAGGTGTATCAAAATGAGATTTGGTATTGGTAAATCGTTTGTGAAAAGGAGAGTTCTCACATATTTCTCACTATCCGGTCACTTCTGGTTTCACCGAAAAACCCTATATATGGTCACATTTTTGGATTTCTGAGACAATTCTAAATCAGAATGTGACATTTTCAAAAATGTCCACGTCTACTTGAATTTTTCAGAGTCACTTTAGGAATTGCATCTAGGTGGCCATGATCGGACGTAAACTGATCTAAGGGCCTCAGGTGATATATGAAAATTACTATCGCGGAGTTTTAGTGGGTATGTCAGATATGAGTAAGACAAGTTGGCAAAATAACATTTCCGTGTCTATCTATTATTTTTCAAATGGCGACCATTTTTTGACAAGCACTTTCCGAAATTAGGATTTTTCAACGCATTTAACGATACTAAGTTATTAGCGATTGGATTACAAATAATAACATAAATTAAATATTAGTGAGGAAAATACTTGATAATGATTCATTTACTTTGGTGGAGTGTGCCTTGGATAGGCATGATGAATAATCTCTTGCAGTTATTTCCATCAAGTCTTCTTTGGAGAACAAAACACTCACTTAGGTAATGACAGTGACATAAGCTATATTATGTCATATCATACATACTATATCTATATCTAACATACTAGTCACTAAAACTCCGCGATAGTTATTTTCCTACATCACCTGAGGCCCTTCGATTAGTTTACGTCTGATCATGGCCACTTAGATGCAATTTGTAAAGTGACCCTGAAAGAATCAAGTAGGCGAACATGTCACATTCTGATTCAGAATTGTCTCAGAAATCCAGAAATGTGACCATATACAGGGTGTTCCATTTAAAAATGTTGAACCGGTGACATTTGCGATGAAACCAGAAGTGACCAGATTGTGAAACATATGTGAAAACTTTCCTTTTCATAAACAATTTTATACCAGATCTCATTTTGATACACCTAATAGTCTGGAAGTCTAATAGATTCGTTGACACCCGGTATGACATTGACAGATTTTGATTTGTCAATAGGCCATTCACAGATTTCAATTTGGTATTGACAGATTATAATCTGGCATTGTACCGATGTAAACCTTTCCACAGGTGCACGGTATGCGATAAACCCTTGCCGCTGACAGTGGGTCTCTTTTGTCTTAAATTTTCTTTTATACATGATAATTACGAAAGTTGGGAGATCAAAAATTAACAAAATACGTATTAAGTATCATTAAACTACTATCAAGAACCCCAAAGTGGTTCAAGAAGTTGAAATGTATGTTATAAAATAGGGGTGGACCCCCAGAATAATATTGATTGTATCATAACTTGGAAAAATTAGCAAAACACCATGCACTGTGTCTCCACTTGTCTCCTTGATGATTAATCTCGGTTTTGTTTCACGGTTTCGTCCATTTTGTTGTCTACCCACGCCACATTTGCATGGTGTTTTGCTAATTTTTCCAAGTTATGATACAATCAATATTATTCTGGGGGTCCACCCTTATTTTATAACATACATTTCAACCACAAAGGGGTTCTTGGTAGTAGTTTAATGATACTTAATATATAATTTGTTAATTTTTGATCTCCCAACTTTCGTAAGTATCATGTACAAAAAAAAAATCACTTCTACTGTTTTCTCATTGTTCATTCTATTTCAGCTCCTTTTTGTACTTAACTGAAGATGATCATATATATTTTCGAAACATGTCTTAACTAGAACATTGTTCCTGTAGGAATTAAATATGTTGTGGGTTGTGGAGATGACTTCGTGTTTCCTTTTTCAATACTACCACTAGGTTCGACAGATCCAGATTCAAGTAACCAAAATCGCAAATTAAAAAGCGCAAATGATACGACAGTCTCTCGCGATATCGAACTGAAACAAAACAAATGAAGGAATCTAGTGAATTTGTTTACGGTTGTTCACGCAGAGGTCGTTAACGATTGCGATATGCTACTGATATACTTACTTGAATAACAACCAATTTTTGGGTAGCACCTATTTCGGCTATCACGAGAACCAGAGGCGAGTTTCAGACGGTGTTGCCAATTCGAGAATATCCAAGTTGAACTACGACGTGAATCAACCACTGAAAATACAGGCAATAGATTTTCTGAATCTGTTCATTTATAATTGAGAAGAGTTGGTTTCCTCTATCGATACACACTCGGCAAAGTTTTGTTAGAAGACTATGCAGTTCACCATGTGTTATCAAATATTCAAGAAGAGTCTTTCTGAAACTGGTACTTCCCTGCCTATATGACTCAACAGGCGCTGAATCACGTAGGAGTCACTTTTTCTCGCATAATTTGTGTGAAAATCACTCGGAACACGAATCAAACAGATATCATTGATAGGATATTCCAACACAAATAGATTAGTTTGCAAAAAATGCTTTTATCGGGGTAACATTATCAAAAGATTGTTCCCTCAGAGAGTATATAAATATCCTTTGTATGGTATTTGTATAATTCATGTTCCGCACAAAGCGACTTCTATGTGATTGAGTGCCAGCCGCATCATATAGGCATAGGAGTAGCTGTTTTAGATAGATCCTCTCTCTTTTTCTGAATGACTCGAGAGTCTACAAATGATTCACGCATATCAAGAGATAATGTTTGCTAACTTTTTGATAAATTGAAGGGAAGTGGCCGTTAGTTGATGAAAATCAACAAATTAAAACAAATCAAACAAATTATATTCAGTTGCCTGTTAGATCTCCACATATTAGGGTTTACTAAACCACTACACGTGTTTCGCTATAACATTTCTAATTCATACAACCTTATATCCGACGGTCAATAAGAATATAGTCCGACAACCAATTAATAGATCAATTAATGGTCCGATGTCACATCCCTATTAGTACAATTTCCTGGAAAGAACATGTTCAACAGAGGCAAATTTTTCAACTCTGTCTGATCATTCATTATGAACTGTGAATGTTTACACTTATTAATTTCTTACTCAGAGGGATTACAGAGGGACATGAGTTCAACCACGAATTTGAAATCCTTCATTTCCAAGGGAAAGGTTTGAAACTCAATCTCTTGGAGAGTTTGGAAGATAATAAGTGTAAACATTCACAGTTCCTAATGAATTATCAGACGGTGTTGAATAATTCGCCTCTGTTGAACATGTTCTTTCCAGAAAATTGTACTAATAAGAATATGATGTCGGACCATTATTTGATCTATCATTCAGTTGTCGGACTATATTCTTATTGACCGTCGGACACAAGGTTGTATAAATTCGAAACACTTGTCGCGGCTTAGTAAACCCCAATATGTGGAGATCTTACAGGCAACTGTATATTATTTGTTTAACTTCTTGATATTATTCCTCTTATAGAAGTTTCATTCTTCTTGTATTGACTTGTAGAGATATTGGTAAAACAAGAATATCTGAGAATAGAACCCATTATTTTTCCATCGCGAGATGAGCACTGAACTATAGTGCTAATCTGAAGAAATACTAGAAATATTTTCATTTTGCGATTGGTATCTTCATTTACTCTTGGTGGCGAGAATGGCTACTTGGTAAGGTTGAGTATCAGAAGTCAAGCAACGTTCTGCGCGGCCATGATCTGGTTGGTAGGCTAGAATCACAGGTTAAAATGTGAAACCTCGTTATTCCTCAGCTCGCACAAATTTTGGGCTATTGTAGGTTGACTTTTGTAGGGGGACGTCAGTTGTAGGTATACATCAAGATCTATTTTGAAGGATCGGAAAAAAAAACATCTCCAAGGGCGTTCTTGTTATGACGGCGTATTGGTGCTATGGCAAAAATAAAAAATCTCGCAATTGCGACTTTTATTTTGTCAATTGACAGATTTAATCTGTCAATTGACACATTCAATCAGTAAATTGACACTTTTTTCAAAGTGAATTGAAGCCAATTGAGTCACTGAATCAATTTCAAATCAACTGAATTCAAAATTCTGTCGATCCGTGGTTCCAAAAAATCCAAGAAGTTTTTCATTTCTGGAAAATTATTGGTTGAACAATCCTTTTAGCAATTCCCCTTCACTATTGAAATCGAGTTCATTTCCTGTCATGTGAATAAAAAGCATATCCTATTTATAGACTCCTTGTCTTGAATTCTTCAAAGCCCGAAAAATCCTTTTTGACTACCTATATTTAATACTTTTCTGAGTTGCGAAGCAGACTCTCTCATTATTGGGGGAAAATTGAAAAATTAATCAATGTGACTCAATGAAATGAGCCTTCTGTTCTCATAACGTTCTTTGGATGAAGTACAAGCCTCAATGAAATTTTTTTCTGAATTTTCAAATGAGCTTAATGACTTCGGCTGCAGTACCTTGAATGGAACTTTTTAAATAATGAAAACGTTCAATGTCGGAAAGCTTCGAAAAAGTATGAATGATATTATTGAATATGTAATAAAACCACAGCTGAAAAGTTGGAATTTACATCGTAGGTAACTTGACGATATTGCTTGTATGATAATAATGTGAAATTGTTTCAACCGAACAATCTGAACCCTAATCAAGATCTTTCATGAAAGTCGCAATTGCCTGATTGAAGTTTTTAATTGACAAATTCAATCTGTCAATTGACAGATTGAAAGTCGCATTTGACAGATTATATCTGCCAATGGAGATATCCGACTTATTACGACCTTGAAAAAAAAGAGAGGAAAGTTCTTAATAATTCCATCTTTGTTGTCAGGTGAGCCAACACTGATAGTTGCGTTGGACAAGCTAAAAGCCCCCAAAAAAAGTGTGGGAAATATTTGATTGTTTCTGACTTTTGTACGAATAGCAGGAATTTTTTCATTAGCGTGTTGAATAAAGGAAATATATATTTTTTGTTTGATCTTTAGATATTTTTCATACAGTTAACCACGTAAGTATCTTGCAAAGTGTGTGTAATGATTACAAAACAATTTAGATATTTGTAGAAAATGCCAAGGTGTTTCTATAGAAACTGCAAAAATTCTACGTGGAAAAAATGCAAAGTAACATTCCTTTTTTTCCAAAAGTTTGAGATGGCTAGAACTTTGTGGGAACCCAAATTTAACATTGGATAGTTTGAATAAAAAAACCTTACATATGTTCCGAACATTTTTTGAATTATAGTGATGAATATCCTGTGCCCCACAACTACGAATGTGTATATGTTTCTTCAGATGTGAATTTGGGTGCCACTATCGAAATTGAAAATAATGCAAATGAGGAAAGTTTAAGTAATCTCATGCGAAATGATGATATAAAAAAGTTTGAGATATATGATGAAAACAATTGTAGTAGGGAGTGTAGAAAAAACTATGAAGTGTTTTATGCTATATGCAGTAAACATAACTATGCCAATATTGTGAAAGACAAAAGTACACAGACTGTGATATCTAAGAATTATTTCAGTTATGAACGGCTAGAAACAACTTCCCATTTTAAATTTTTAACTGGTGACATTTCATCAAACAATATAACCATAAAAAGAAGAACTGATACAAAAAAAGTAAAACTTCATTGATTTCTCAAGATGAAAAATGTATTTCTTCACATTTCAAGTTCCTTGGAGTTTTCATAATAAACATGTCAGGCACATAACAATTATAATAGAAGTTTTTCAACTTTGATTCAATATTGTTTATAGTGACTTGGTCGATTTCATTCATATGAACCTTGAAAACTAACATATTTTTATCAGACCAAACTACAAAATCACACTGATCAACTTCAAATACAATCATCGAAATTACCACCTGATATAGATATGGGTGATTATCTTTAATGCCGAAAACACCATTTACTTTCCTCAAGAAAAAATTATTACTCTGAGCGGGAGTTAAAATCTTCTGGAAGTCATGGGGATCATGACCTTCTAGGAGCTTGGGGCATTTGATTTCAATAATTCTAGCTATCTGCCAATTTTTCATGACAATACCATCTACGCTACTAGCTAGAAACGGATATGTTTTGTTAACGACCAGTCCAATTTGCTGAACATCCTCACCTTCTTCTATTACTCTGAGAATGTAACTTGTTCTTGCAACTGATTCCATCTCAGAGCCATACCTCATTGCATTTGTCTGGATATCTTTAGATAGTCCCCATAAATGTTCCTTGAAAAAGTTCATTTTCGCTGAATCACTGGTCAAACTGGTTATTCTTTTAAAGACGAGGTTAAAAAATATCTTCTCATTTTCTTCCACTTTAGTTTTCAATATATTTATATCATCCTCATCTAAAACAAAATCTTCATATTCTATTGTGAGGAAGGATTGAAAAATGCATTGCTCTTCATTTTTTTGGAGATCAGCCACAAAATTATTCAGGTTTATTTCTCTTGTATAACCTATGGTCTAGGATCAAAACTATATCTGAAAGAGGGAATTTTGACATTTTTGTATTCTTTAATTGCCACACTCAGGATCTTTATCTTTAGCTCCAAGCCCCCATTCTCTCAACTTGCTTGTAGGTGCCAGGGCTGAATGTCTTTCTGTGATACAATATTTTTCCAAAAATGATAGTACAGCACTTACATGACTGCAACGTCCCAAAGCTGATGCTTTGCACTTACATTGACCTGATATCACAGCTCCTGACAAGTTATTAAGTTCAATGTTAACCGAATATTTTTCATTTTTTTGAAATGAACTGACAATTAGCTTTGAGCATGTAACTGTTTCGGACCAACTCATCCATCACATCATGAATGTAGTCACTATCAACATACTGTCTACCACGTCGGAAAGGTTTTTCAGTTGTGCTCTCGTAAGTAACCTCACAATCCTCATCTTCAATAAGAGTTCCAACGATGTAAGGAAATGTGTCCTCTATTGAAAAACTTGGGTATATTTACTGATTGTAACTTATTCCACTTCCCAACAGTGTGTGTTGAAGGCTTGGTTGAAGGTTCTGCAGATGTTGATGCAGAAGAACTAGAGGCCTGATCAGCACGTTTCTTTTTTTCAATATACAATCCTCCATCAACTCCCAAAAATATACTGTTTTCTCTACCAGCATCTATACAGTTTTCTATCCTAGAATATAGAAAGTTTACATACATTTATTTTAATGGGTATATAAAAAATATTACCTTTCGATTAACTTCGACTTTTTGCCCGTTTTTTTGAGACCCCAACATTCTAACCACCTTTTCAACTCTTGTACACCGTGATCATGCAAACCGACGCCTCTTCTCAAAGTTGCACCGGGAACGTCTTCAGGTAGTAGCGTTATGTTTTGGTCATCCATCATACCTGAACGCACTTGAGACACTTTTGAAATAATAAAAAAATTCTAATAAATTGCACAATACGTATAATAAAATTAGCACTGAACGATTAATTGAGATTGAGATAAACAAACAGTAAAAGTAAATGTCTTTCGGTCTTTGACTTTTGACATATATGTTCGAACTGTTAGTTTTGGATTTTTAACCATAGTTATATTCATTGTTGATGTTGGCTACACTGTAGAAAGGAATGGAATAATTAAGATATATATATGTAATTAAGAACTTTCCTCTCTTTTTTTTCAAGGTCGTAATAAGTCGGATATCTCCATTGACACATTCAATCTGTCAATTGACAGATCGAAAGTCGCAATTGCCAGATTAAATGTGTCAATTGACAGATCAAAAGACGCAATTGCGAGATTTTTTATTTTTGCTATGGCACCAATAATACGCCGTAGTCTTGGTTGATGGAAACGTGCTCCATTTCCGAGTATCATCGTTCTTTTGTGTTCGATTCGAGAGAGCGGCAACGCTGCCAAGATATCGTAAATACCCATGACGCGACAAGTAAATGTTGATTCCCTCAAATCTCGATTTAAGTATTGCGCAACGTTAACCGTGGTCATGGTCGAAGCGCGTGGAAACGCCGATCGTCACTGATTCGGTGTTCTTTCTGGACGACGTTGCCGGCGTGGGAGGTACTCCTCACATCGGAAAATGAAAACACCGAAAACTGGGAACACACACTACGTCACAGCACACAAAAACCCGCAGATCGCAGAATATCCTATTCTATGAATGCCTTGCGTTGTGAGCCTAGCAGTTCGCCCATTAGCGAACATCTGCGCCTTCTGGAAAGATTGGGTAGTTCTACTGTCTATCGAGAGATGGCGTCTCAAAGACGGAGATTGGTAGCGTCTCGGGCTTAGGCTAGTGCTTGCAGAATATGAATACATTATTATGATTCCAATGGTCTTTATATATATTGAAGCATTTTGATTCTATGCAAAGAAATGCAGTTCGTTTTGTTGAGGACTCTTCGCTTACAGACTCTCTCACTTCATTGGAGCATCGTAAAAAAGGTCGGAGGCTTGTTTCTATAGATATTTTTTAATCTCCATCAAAAATCAACCAGTGACTTATTGGCTTATGATTCTCATATTTGGCAGCATTCAATCGAGAAATTCGGAGAAACGATAGCTGTTGCACTCGATATTTCAAAAGCGTTTGATCGAGTTTGGCATCGGGGTCTCCTTTCTAAACTGCCGTCTCATGGTTTGCCTCCTCAGTTGTGTGCTTCGTTGAAGATTTCTGTCTGATAGGTCTCTGTGTGTGGTTGTTGATGGAGTATCATCTGATATTCTCCCAATAAATGCAGTTGTTCCACAGGATTCAGTTCTGGCGCCCACTTTGTTTCTGCTTCATATCAATGATTTGCTAGAGAAAACATGTTGTTCAATACACAGTTTTGCGCACGACAATACTCTTCATACCAGTTTCTCTTCCAGAGTCCCCATACCAGCTCGAGAAACAAAAATTCAAAGAAACATTCACGTCAATAAAATTAACGACGACGTCACATGAATCTTTTCGAGATGACAACCCACTGAAATGTTGACAACATTGCATGTAGTCCAAGGAAAACTTCAGAGCCTTGAGAAGGCAAATTATAGACGATAGACAAGTTTGACCTCTCAAATTCTGATGACGAATTGAAATCAGAGTGTAGGTACTCGTTTTGCCAGTATGATTTTGAATTTGGGCTGCGTTCTAGCACGTTTCGGCCATCTTTTCGCCAAATTTGGGACAGCTATTGAATACAGCTTATCCAGTCCATCTTGGCATAAACTCAGATACTTTTCCAGTTGCACACTGGTAGTGTAGACCACGAAGAAAAGAAAAACACTTTCTAGGAATGAATTTTAACACAGTGAATGAATTTTAACACAGTTAACAGTAATAGGTGTTTTTTATCTTAGTATTCTTCACAGATATTGCTGGGCTCAAACGTTATTAGTTCTGTGCCCAGATGGATTGAACAAGCTGTAGTTTGATATTTTCTTATTGGTAGGCAACATGAAAACAATCCATTACTGAAATAGTACAAATATACCAATCCTGCGATTATGTGATTGGACTGCAGTGAAAGAACTGCTTCAGCAACTGATTCTCAGCTTCCATCACAAATACCTTCAACAACGCCTGAATTCTCCTCCACCCGTTCTCAAAATGAAAGCGAGAGACTTCAGCACAAGTAGGCCAAACCTCCTCATCGAGATTGGCAACAGCGTATTCTAGCCTAGATATGTGCGCTCGACTACATTTTTCGGTCCATAAGACACCGTCCATCCAGGGTCAAAGTCGCGGGAGGATGATGAGATGGTCTCAAGCCAGCGCACTTGACGCACCAAAATCGGTTCGCACAATGATTTTCTTGTGCACGGTTCAAGTGGGAGTGTATTGGATTGATTGAATAAATCGCATTGAGAAGTGTATTCTTGAAGAGTTTCTTGTCTGATAAGTCTCTGTATGTTGTTGTTGATGGAGTATCATCTGATATTCTTTCAATAAATGCAGGTGTTCCACTGTACTCTTCATACCAGTTTTTCTTCCAGAGTCCCCATACCAGCTCGAGAAAAAAAATTCAAAGAAACATTCACGTCAATAAAATTAACGACGACTTGGTAAAAATAATAGAATGAGGTAACATGAACTTGGTGGAATTTAATGCTACGAAAACCCAAGCATGTCTCTTCTCAAGAAAAGCCGATCTACCATCATCAAATATTCAGATGTCAGGAGTAACTATTCCTACAAAATCAAGTATCTCGATGCTAGGATAATCTCTCACGGGAAAACCATGTGAGATCGATCGCCAAAAGTGCTTCCCAGAAACTTGGATTTATATTTCGTGCGAAGAAGTCCTTCACTTCTTGTTAGTTTCTAATGATCTACAAGGCTCAAATACGACCTGTCATGGAATACAGTTCTCATGTGTGGAGTTCGGCACCAAAACATTCAAAGAGGCTTCTCGATTCTATTCAGAGAAAGGCAATTCGTCTTGCTGGTGATTCTTCGCTCACAGACTCGCTCACTTCATTGGAACATCGTAGGAGGGTCGGAGACTTGTTTCTCTTCAAAAGATATTTTCACGGTCGATGCTCTTCCGAATTGTAATCAATCGTTCCTCCCTTGGCAACATCTACACGGATGACTCGACGAGTACAGAATTCCCACACCTCCGTTGTGAATTTGGAAACCTGTCGAACCTCTCTTGCTCAGGGATATTTTTTCAATAGAACAGCTAGGCTTTGGAACTCCTTGCCGAAGGAGGTCTTTCCTGAGGCTTTAAAACTTCAAAAATTCAAAGTGAATGTTAGTTCGTATCTCCTGTCCCTTGATTCACGGGGTGTTTTTTGACCATTACAGGGCTTCCCTTCCGTTTGAATCTGCATATATAAAAAAGAACTACATATTGAAATAATGTCGGTCGGTTGGTAGGGCGAAGGCAGAGGTTTTATAAATGCACTTCCAGAAATATCATTGAGACAGCTTCAAGCACTAAGGCAGGTCTCTTGCCCGCACAGGCACTGCCCCAGGGGCGTATTCTTGAGAATGTTCAATGAGGAAAAAATGAAATGGAAATAATTATTATTACAATTTTTATTCACAATCATTAAGAAACATGCTCATTACATTTATAACCCTTCTACACTTTGGAAAGTGGCAAATCTAGCACCACGAAGAAGAGAAGCACAACACAACTGAAGGATAATCATTCTGTGGTCTACGGGAACAATATTGTTTCCTCGCGACTGAAGCAAGTGATGATAAATAAATAAATATAGATGAGTTGAACTTGGCCAGTATACATTTTTTGTAGAGATCAATTACCCTAACAGCAAAGTGATAATATTTGCACGTTTCGCTGGGAAGGTTGTCATCTTCAGGAGAAGGAAACTGATACTTAATCTTAGGACTAGACTAGCTATTCATATACAAGGTAGTGCAAGAACTACCTGCAAATATTTTGTCTGGTCCAGTATGGACTTAACTATTTATTATACTTATTCGTTTCTCCACAATGAACTAAGAAGCGGACTGAAAGGGCGACACTGGACTGAAGAATAGAAATGATCATAGAATTAGTGAAAGCAATCTGAGATTCTGAGGATGTTCATGACACAAAGCTACTCGATGAATGGTGACAAAGGGTCTATCCTTTTCAGCCCGCTCTTTTTTTCGTTCGACTTATGCATATTGGCGATTGGTGCTGATATTTATACTTCCTTGAACCCCTGATCCATCGTATATTATAAAAATACTATGATATCCTTCTGTTATTGCTGGGGTCCTAGGGGTGAGTAGTTCCTTGTGGCTGCAATAATTATTCGGCTTATGTTGTCCCGATTTTCCTTCATTCCAAATAGATGTTGCCAAGTGAAAGTGAGTTGATTCAAGAGTTGCATTGACCAACCAACAATTCTAATCACTTTCGAATGAAACCAACGATAAAAACCATGTTTCTACCTAATACTTCGATGTGAAACGGATATGTAGTTGACCCTATGAACTTAGAGTGAACATTAATGGTCTTGAAAAATTCCAAATTACATATGCTTACTATAGATAGTTTTAATGATTGACCAATGAAATCTGAAGAATCGAATACCTAGGACTTGGTTCCAATACATTAGTTTCGATGCAATGGAAGATGAATCTCAATAATACCACCTTACAGCGTACTCATAATGCGGTAAAATTCTTGGGTATACGAATGGATGAATTTCCGAATTTGATTCACCACTGTAACCATCTGGTTCCCAAATTCTGCTCCCTTGCAGGGCTTGAAGGACAACTCAACAATGGGTAGAAACGTTTTATTCAACAGAAGGCTATTTTAAGATGTATATTCAATACTCCCAGACGGAGTTTATGCAGAACTCTTTTTATAAATCATGAAGTTCTCACTCCTACAAGTCTATTCATATATAAGTCATCAGTCTTCGTATTCATCAATAAAACGGACTTTATTCTGAAAAGTGATGTTCATGATAAGAACACACGTCAGAAAAGAATGAAACATGTTAAGGTTGCCAAATATAGAACAACTCAAAACGCCCCTGAATGCATTGGTCCTAAAATCTTCAATCATCTTCCAGATATCATCAAGAGAGCAGAAAATATAACGATATTTGAAAAAAGGTTGAAGTCCTTTTTATTGATTAATTGTTTTTATACACTGGATGAGTTTTAAGATAATCCACTGGGTTTGTGTGATACTGTCCAGATTTATATTTGTTTGTTTTCTTCAGTACTCGCTGTAAGTTAAATTTAAGTTATGACTCTTCCTGTACTAGATGAAATTTTTCCTTTTCACGGAAAATAAAGGATTCGATTTGAGTTATATTTTGCTCGAGGAATACACCAACTTTTCAAATTCTTGAAATCTGGTCAGCCTTGGTTGGTTCAAATGATAATGCTGACATAATAGTTGATATCACTAATTTTATCATCAGTAGATACATTCGGAAGGTGTCCACTAATGTACCACACAACTGGAAGGTACTATCGATCGAAAAATATTTGGAATAGTATGAGTCAGAGAAAATAACAGCGTAACATGATTCGGCGTATTCTAATAGTTGGCTGTTCTGCCGAATTCAGCATATCCGAATTACGGTTTTATTCTCCAGTCGAGTTGTGAATACAATTAAACAGTCATCAGCTTGACTTTCGCAAAAAGCACACAGTTAGGTTATTCGAACTGGTGGTGTCCAGTTCCAAGAATCAGGGAACTGTAATTTCGATAAATTACATGGCATTATTGAGCTCAACTCATTCTTGAGTCTATACAATGTATGGCTTCCTGATATATGTTAATGTTGTAACTATCAGAGGAGAATAATGGAGATTTCCTGTTTGAGTTACAAGAATAAGTGAACTGTAATTTCGGAGAATTAAATGGTATTATTGAGCTCATTTTATTCTTGAGTCAATACAATGTATGGCTTCGTGATATAGGTTAATGTTGTAAATATCAGAGGAGAATACTGGAGATTTTCTGTTTGAGAATATGAACAACGTAATACACAGGCAAGGAAAAGGGTTGAGAGTATTGAATTTCCGACAAAGCTAACACCAAACTGAAAGTAGGCATCTCCAGAAAAAAGTATAAATTGTTCTCTTCAAGATGCTAACTTGATGTGTTGAATATTTCGAATGATGCTGAAGCAGCATTTTCTTTTCAAATAGAAGTATAGAATTTAACATTATGAGTTATTCAGAATGAATATAATGCAATCGATAATCAAATTCAAAGAGGAACTAACTGAAACTGATTTCAGTCAGACCTTCGTTGAAATAGATCATGGCATCCTCATTGACAAATTTTTTGATAGGAGTATGTATTAATTATTACTTGAAGACCTATATACCATCAATGGTGTATTTCTAAAATGCTTTCATCAAATGAAGGGCTTGGAACACAGTATGGTATCACACTTACCTTTCCAACCAACTGAACCTTTTTTTATTCCTTTTCTAATCTACGGTATGCGACGTCATTGGAAGTCTTGAAATTGTCCTGAACAATTTTAGGAGAGATTTTCCACCAGAACATACCAATAATTGATACCTCAAGACTTGAATGAGAAAATTCATAGCCTGGATATTTCAAGAAGAATAAGTATTCGAATATATGAAAGACCTTTCAAAATTCCAAAAGTTCTTCAAATTTTTCTTGAAATAAAAGTATAGCTCCCCCAAGAGATTGCAGTTTGTGGTTTCATTCCAGCGCGTTTTTAAGTTGCAACGGGAGTTTTCTTAGGTACCATGTTTATAATGGAATTTTCGAGAACTTCGAAACTATCATCAATCACAGATTATACCTTTTCAGTGTTGGTGAATATTCCACCCCTGGGCCTTTCAGTTCGCAGAAGAAATGATACGATGATTCGAAAACTGGTGAATAAGGTGTTGCTAACTTAGTGAGTTGAATATATCAAATGATGCTGAGGCAGCATTTTCTTTCCGAATTGAAGTATAGAATCCAACATTATGAGTTACTCATAATATATCTTGAATGCAATCGATGATCAAATTCAAAAAGGAACTAACTCAAACTGATTTCAGTCAAACCTTCGTTTGAATAGATCATGGCATCCTCATTGACAGATTTTTTGATAGGAGTATGTATTAATTATTACTTGAAGACCTATATACCATCAATGGTGTATTTCTAGAATGATTTCATCAAATAAAGGACTTGGAACACAGTATGTTATCACACTTACCTTTCCGACCAACTGAACCTTTTTTATTCCTTTTCTAATCTACGGTATGCGACGTCATTGGAAGTCTTGAAATTGTCCTGAACAATTTTAGGAGGGATTTTCCATCAAAACATACCAATAAGTGATACCTCGAAACTTGAATGTGAAAATTCATAGCCTGGATATTTCAAGAAGAATAAGTATTCAAATATTTGAATAACCTTTCAAAATTCCAAAAGTTCTTCAAATTTTCCTTGGAAAAAAAGTATAGCTTCCGCAAGAGATTGCAGTTTGTGGTTTCATTCCAGCGCGTTTTCAAGTTGCAACGGGAGTTTTCTTAGGTACCATGTTTGTAATGGAATTCTCGAGTACAGTCACATATTATACCTCTTCAGTGTTGGTTAATATTCCACCCGTGGGCCTTTCAATTGACAAAAGAAATGATACGATTGAAAAACTAGTTAATAAGGTGTGATTTTTCTAGATTTTATCTCTCAAATGCTATAATACAATGAGCAAATCACTTGCCATGAATTGTTTTTCCATTACGAAAATTATATCACGAGAATTTCAAATGAATAATTCCAATGGAAAGCAAATTACATTCCTTTTGCCTCATTCGACCCCTTCAGTTTACTGTTGTTTGATTCTTTATTTCAAATGTGAAAGGATGGTCTACATTCCCTCGATGTTTTGTATTTACTTATTTTCCTTTAAGACAATACAATATTGTATAGGAATAGTCATGTTGAATTCATTCCCTTCCTAATTCAAAACATCAAGAAACAAATGAGCTACATGTATATTTCATATAAACAAAACTACAAAAGCCAAACAACACAAAAAATAAGTACGGATAAGCCACAATATCAACATTCACAGAAATTCATCCACATTATAAAAACATCTATCGACAAGAAACTCCTTCAAATGATGTTTAAATATCAATTCTGATTGACATTTCCTCATCTCTGCAGGTAACACTGTAAAATTTTGGGCCCAGGTTATGTGGGGAATTGAAGCAAATACATCTTGTAGAGTATGGTAATACTAATGCATTTTTTTGCCTAGTGTTCATCCAGTGAATATCCGATCTGCTCTTGAATTAACTCAAATTCTTAAAAACGAACAAGCATATCTCCCTGATAAACAGGGAATGTAAAGTTAAGATCCCTAGTTCCTTGAAAATGTTTACACATGACTCTCTATTATTGAGTCCTATCATACTTCTCAGTACCCTTTTTTGAGCAACAAATACCTCTTTTGCTGCGGAAGATAAACCCCAAAAACAAATTCCATACTGAACTTTACTATTTGCCTGTGCGTAACATAACTTGACTAACATCTCTATTCATGGTATTTCTGAGGCATCTCAGCTGAAAAGCAATGGAATTTAGTTGGGAGATCAGACATCAGATGTTTATGATTTAATGAGAAAGTATGGTTCAACCGTAATGGGGAGGGTTATTATTTATAACATCAGTTCTAAGAGGTTGGTTGCTACATGTTTATTTTTTTTCCCATTCTTCGAATTCAGGTACGGATAACTTCCTTCATTTTTTGCCGAGAGATGACGCCAGAGATGATTGTTCATTCCTTGTAAAAGTAAATGAGTCAGAAGGAAAATTATCTTCCACAGTATTGATGGAAGACCCCAATGGAGAACCTAACCCAATATCTGACAGATTTGGCGGGAACTCTAGAAATATTTTCCAATCGAGTTGAACTCAATATTGAACTAGTAGCTAGCATATATTTCTCCCGATATTCATTCTTTCACCGATGAATTCGATTGTTTCATCAATTTGCACCAAGGAACAATCAAAAACATTGTAGTCACAACGTTTTGTCCAGAGTAAGAGTGAATTTTCGTTTCGAATAGAATAGAATTGCTTAATGTGCTATTTTACCAATTTGGCAGTATTCCAAAGGTTTTCGTGGATTTCAAGATGTGTCACTGAATATTTGAATGAAACATTTTGGAATTCCATTTGAATAGGTGTTACCAAGTAAAACAGAAACATCATATTATGCTCACTATATACAGGGTCTTTTATAGGGATCATCCGATCTCTTTAATGTGGCATGTCGAAGAGTATATTCCTTATTAATTCGTTATGTTCGATATTTGGTTTCATGAGAGCTTTTTTGACTCAGATAATGTATATTATATATTATCTAGTTTTTTTTCTAGCTTTTTTGGGTTCATAACCTACCAGAACCTGAAAAAATAGGAATTAATATTGGAATCTATACAAGTGTAGAAGGGCAGATTATCAATCTACCCCAAGAAGTTGCTGCGATTGTCATGATCGAAATGAACTCGACATTTTTTTTTGGAACACATTAACAAACAAGAACCAACAATATAGTTAACAATGGAAACAGAGGGGAACGATGAATTTCCTTTCCTTGAGGTAATGGTAAAGAAATCAACAATTCATGTCAATGAAAAAAAACACATACCAACAGACATCTTCACTGTAATTCAAATTACCATACAAGTGTCAATGAAGGTATAGTGAAATGTCTTTTCAATGGAAAAAAACTGCTATGCAATCCTTTGGAAGGTTAATTTCATAAAATCAATATTGAAGGAAAATGGATATCAGAGAAAATTTGGAAAATAGATTGGCTGAAATTGAAAATCGTTACAACACACCCCATAGTGAAGACATACAACCCGCAAAAAACAACACATCCTGTATCAAACATTATACCTTATGTCCTCCGACTATCTGAAAAGATAGGACGTATCGGCAACAGCAACAGGTAGAACAACATTCAAAACAACAAATACTTTACGTTCAATACTGACAAACAACTAAACCAACTAACATAACAAAAATTTCGAAGAATTGTTTTTATCGAATCCCTTGTTCGTGCGGTCAAGAATATGTCGGTAAAACGTCCAGACCTCTAGAAGTGCGAAAGAGTGAACACAATGTACAATGTACATCAACAACAGACAGATCAGTGGTTCTCAATCATCAGAACACATTCTCACTGCCGATGGAGATCATACAGTTGAATATAATGACACTCAAATGAGAGCAAGAGACGAAGGTTGAAGGAATCTGCTTTCAACATGCTGTCTGCGGAAGCTTGCATCTCAAACACTTCTGTTATATGATCCACGGAAGTGGATTTGGTTCCCGAAATATCAACGATAGGCATTTTGATAAATATTAGTTCCTGTATTTTTTTGATAGAAAAATTGTTTGAAATGAGTATACGAGACAAAACTCACTCAATAATTAGAACCTATCTAACGAATCGACTCCAGTTTGTATCCATTGATGGCACGGATAGTGAGAAAATTTCATGCAACAGCGGTGTTCCACGGGGGTCTGTTCTGGGACCGCTGTTGTACTCACTGCTGGATTTGTCACTACGCCTAGCGGGGTTGACTGGTCCCTATTTCACTTCTGCAGATGACACGGTTTAACTATACAGTAGACCAGATCTCCAGCAACTTGAGTTAATTGTTAACCGTGACCTATCCAGATATCCTAGTCAACCTATCTTTTGCGGAAGGCAAATTCCCAGACATTTTGAAAACGGGCAGAATAACCCCCATCCTAAAAAAAGGCAACCCTCATCTTTTAGCCAATTATCGGCCTATCACAGTACCTTCAAATTTTTCGAAAATATTTGAGTATGCATTCCTGGATAGGTTCATGTCCTTCTGCTATAAACATGACACATTCTCAAAAAATCAGCACGGCTTTCTTGGTAATAAATCAACAATGATGGCAGTGCATTCATATTATGGAAAACTTGTGGAAAATATTGGGGCAGGTGAGTGCCCTGTTGGGATATTTTGCGATCTCAGCAGGGCGTTCGACTGCGTCAATCACGAGAATTTGCTAAAAAAATTAGAGAAATACGGCATAAGAGGAAATCCATATCAATGGATAATGAGTTATTTGTCTTTAAGACAACAGTATGTTGTTATAAATAACAAAGCTTCCTACCGCTCCGAAGTTAATATCGGTGTGCCACAAGGTTCAGTATTGGGACCTGTACTTTTTATTTTGTATATTAATGATCTGAATGAACTACCAATACAAGGTTCAATCACAATATATGCAGATGATACCTCGATTATCATATCCGACAAATGTGATGAAATGCTAGCTTCCAAATCCAACCAAGCTTTGCAACTAGTAAGTGACTGAACCAGAGCAAATAGATTGTTTCTGAATGTCGAAAAAACAAATGCAATTAGATTTCATAATCGTCAAAAAATATGTAATGAGATTATCTTACAAGCTGATGAGTCATCAAATCTTATTTCTACGGATTCAGGCAATGTAAAATTCTTAGGCCTATACATTGATGAATGCTTAGACTGGCACAAAAACTGCGAAATATTGAAATCTAAAATATATTCATACTCGTATCAATTTAGAAACCTGAAAAATATTTTAACTAGAGAACAACTTCTTAATCTTTATTTTTGTCGAATTGACAGTCGTCTCCGTTACGGTATATGCTTCTGGGGTCTATCCAGCTCATCACAAGAAGTTTTCGTTGCTCAGAAGCGTGTTTTTCGTTCCTTGGGGGTGTATCCAACAGAACTTCGTGTCGTGGTATTTTCATAGATTTGAAAATACTCACTGTACCTTCTCTTTTTATTCTAGAATCATGTCTCTATGTATTCAACAACAAAAATAAATTTATCACTAACAGTTCCCGCCATGAATTCAATACCAAACGTAAAGGTGATTTTTATATCCCTTTTAGCAAGGTGAATATATCAAGACAGTCGCCTGATATCATGGCGCTAAGACTATATAACGCCCTACCTGGCGAAATAAAACAATGTAGAACTTCTACCTCGTTCAAAGCATCCCTGAAACAACTCCTACAAAGAAAATGTTATTATTCGGTGGAAGAGTATCTTTCCCATAATTCTTGTAAATAGCTACATTTGTTTATGTTTCCTAGGTCTCTATGTCACAATAATTATGTTATTTGTTATGTACTATAGTTATTTATACTTTGTGCATTCTGTACTCCATTTTACACTTTTATACCTGTTCATTTTTTGTACTCCATATACAAGTACACCCCTATGACCATTCCTATACAATTTTGTATTGTCAATTGGACAATTGAATAAATGAATAAATAAATAAATAAATACTCAGAATGGCTGTGTTACAACGAATTGAAAATTAACACAGAAAAAACCGTGTACATGGTCTTTAAGAAAAAAACACAGAAGACTATAATTTTTCACTGAAAATAAATGAAACTAACGTAATGAAGATGCATTCAACTAAATATTCAGGACTGATGAACGACGACAAATTGAATTGGGGAACCCACGTTGGAAAAATAACCAAAAAAAAATTACCAATGTTAGGCGCAATATACATATGCTCACCGTTCCCAAATGACTTCAATCGGAAATTAATTTATAATGCCTATATCGTTACTAATTTAACCTATTTGATTAATATCTGGGCAACATGTGGAATCAACAATTTCAAAAAAGTTCAAACATCACAAAATAAAAGTTTTTTTCCGGAAGGACTATAGAACACCCAATAACAACCTCTATGCGGAAACACAATGCAAACAAATTCATAAAATCTCAAACAAAACTCTCAAATGCAATACTGAAATCGCAACAAACCATAAATTTTATGAATATAATACAAGAGGAAGAAATAATATTCATTTAACAGCCATTCGTACCAATAAAGCGTATACCAATCCCTTAACACAGGCCATATTGACTTTTAATTCGATTCCACAGCATATCAGTCAAAAAACAAACTCTGTCAAGTTTGTCAATGAATTGAAACTTTTTCTAGGAACTAAATCATATTACTAGTAAACTATGTAAAAATGCTCTGTATCTAGTCATTTTGTGTTTATGTGATATTGTTATTTTATTTAGGTGATAATAAGGCCACATTAATCTCAATAAGATATTGAAGTTGGTTGTTTCTTAATAATAAAAACAACCTTCTCGGGGTAGAATGAAACTCTGCCCTTCTACACTAGTATAGAATCAAACATTCAAACTAGTGATTTGAAATGTGCCCAAGCGAACTCCGTTCTCAGTTATTGCTTAGTGTCTAGCTACTAGTTACCTCACTATTTTCTTCTTGAGCGTTGAGTGCATTCTCATTTCATATGGAAAATTGCATTCTCTTGGGGAAACAATCTCAAAAACCAGGTAATGATAATGTTTTTTTCGGATTATCATTTTCGGGTTTATAGTGTTTGATTCGAAATTCTGGCCTATTTGATATTCACTCATTAATGTGACATGAACGAGTTACTATTATTTGCCTGGCCTCAATGACCTGCTTTTGCGTTGATATTATCAGTATAGATTGATGAAATTGTTCGAGACCCCATAGTAAGCCTCGATAATATTATGTAATGCCTAAGTTCAGAGGTTAGTCAACATTTGCTGACTTCAACCTAAATATGATAAGCCAGGCTTTTTCCAAGTAGAGACGAATTATGGAATTTTGAAGTGATTTATCAGAGTTGTTTTGATTCCACCGATCCACGTACTTCCTTCGGTTAGTTTATGATCTTTATGCTAGATTATGAGGATACGAATCAAAATAAAGCAAACGTTTATTTGTTGTATTTCCCACTATTGACCTGAATAAATATGATAACACTTTTCTCATTCACGAATCAAGTTGTTTTCGCAGATTATTTTGAAATACTGAATGAACGAATGAAAAATATTATTCATTTTTGTATTATGTTTGGTTTCGTATGAGCAGAACCTGAAAGATTCATGCGAAAAACATGAGATCTAAATGATACACACTGAGCAAAATTTTTTCGAGACGCATATGAACTACTGTTAGATTCATTCCAATATGTTAGACTGTATATCGCTAATACTGATTTCCATTTTTTGTTTTATCATGTTTACTTCCTTCCCACTGAATATTACCCTTGCTGAAGTGGAAGGGCACTCCATAATTGTGAAAATCTTATTATTGTTGAGCTCTTGTCATTTTTTTTATGTTGGCTAGGTCGAGTGGAATTTTTTTTCTGTCCTTTTTGGAACACACGAATCCTGTTTTTGGAAGACCATGGATCTTTCATTTTACCTGTTTGTATTATTTATCAATTTGTGCAACCATGTATGGCAGCTTCGGATTAAATGAAACAAATTTTGACATCTTAAGTGTGGTGAAGATAACATTTCTAACCTGAAGGCTCATAGTGGCTAGCTGTTAAAACTGAAGCTTTGAGAAGGACTTGATGATACACTGAGTTTGAAGGAAGACTCTCTTATCTGGAACCAACTTCGACTTATGGATTCTCACGAACTCTCTGATGAAAATGTCGTACTTGTCTCAATCATGGCGGACAGTTATTGTTAATTAACTAACTATATACCCTATATTGAGGAATAGACGCAATTCTAAGATCATCCCTTGCTTCAAATTTGAATGTTATTTTCCATGGTTCTGAGTAGATAAAACATTTGTTTGAATATGGTTAGCAAGTGAATGAAAGATATTCATTCAAATGTAGTTTTCTCTATTGAATACAAATATTCGACAACAGAAAAATACATACTAGTTTACGAATATCAACGTATTCTCCCCCTCCCAATTATATAACATATTCATAGGAAGAACTCCTTATATTGTGGTAAACTTACTATATTTCCATGGGAATCGATGAATTAAATTTTTGCTATTCTCGTCGATATCTCCAAAAATCATGGAAGAGAGCAGTTGGACAACTTTGATAGTTTTGCCAATTTGGGAAATTTTTTCGAAACTCTATATTCCATGCATTCCAATTAGAGTTCACCTAGAAAGCTGGTTGTTTACTCTTTGATATTTGACTATGAACGGAACGTTTTGGAGCGGAAAATAATTGATGCGAAACATTTATTGAAAAACGATGCAAATATTTATTCAATATTTAATACATATTTAGGATACATCAATCGGTAATATGAAAATATCGATATTTTCTTTAAAATATGCAGTTATGTTTAGCCTGGACAATGTACAGATTCAAGTCATTCACATAGTTAACAAAATGAATATTCAGTTTTGAGGTAAGGTCCAGCATGAGTCTTATAATATATATTCATAAATATACAATAATGAGATAACATAACGTAATATTAACCGCCCAAGCACGGCGAATAACAAAAATACATACATTTTTACATAAAGATAAATAGTTACAAAAATCACACATATTTTCAGCTAAGAATAAAAGGTACATTAATCCCTATGATAAGATGACAAAGTGAAATCGGCTGTGATGATATTATACGGTACACGAAGTACAGTACATAAAAATGATAACAAGTGTTAAGTCATATCTAATAAAAGCGCCAAAGATACGCGAATTAATCGTACAGTAAGATAATCATAGGAATATATTGGCAAATGAAAGCGGACCTTGTGCAAGTTGAATTATCCTTCAAGTCGATCTTAACTAACAAATAAATACCTATAAATATAATAAATATGCTCCTTTGGAGCACGATATGTCCAATCTCCATCATGAGGATCATCACAATTATAGCGGACGCTACGCAACCGCTTCATCACATCACAACTAAGCTAGTGCTGAGGAACTTCCTTGTTCCTGTTCATCATCGACTTCAGGTGCTCCACTTCCGAAGAAAGCCGAACAATTTCGGAGTGCAGTCTATGTTTGGCGGTGGTGTCTCCATCAGCAGAGTCCTGCATGAGTTGCAGCTGGGACTGTTTGAGATTTTGGAGAGTGGCTGCAGCTGTGGCAGCAGCAGACCATTCAGCTCCCAAAGAAATACCGGAGTCTCTTTCGTCGCTGGATCCTTCCCCGTCCCATGGGGGGCTGGCACGTGGGCCTGGCTCTTGCTTGATGTTCTGCAAGGAGAGAAGGGCGCTGGCAGCATCCTTATCGCCAAGGTGCGACTTGTGTCTCAGCTTCAAAGGCAGGCTGTTGTTCGGTTCACTCGTCGTCAGAGCAATAGGTACACACTCATCTCCCGAGTTGCTGGATACCTCGAACGGTGACTGGACCCTTGACCTGGATCTGGAGAGATTCAGAGCGTTGTTGGAGTCGTAGTGGATGCCAGAGGAATGGTAGAAGGGGTAGTGGTGGTATTCTGGTTCTCTGTAGGCTGGTTCCATGTGTGAGGAGGGAGGAGGGTGAAGGATGTTGTGTGGGAGAGGCACGGGTTGTGGTGGTGGAGATCCCATCACTGGCTGGTGGATAACAGGTGTGGGAATGGGGCTAGGCGTTCCGAATAGCATAGGAGTGGGTGGGTGGTTGATCTTCTGTCTCTTTGATAAGCTGAGGACATGCTCGTTGGATGGTAGATTGGCAAGGACTTTCTCCACACAAACTACGTTCTCTCCACATATCCCGTACTCTTCCTTGATAGCCTCCAACTGCGCTTTGAGTATAGCGTTCTCCTTGGTGAGCTCGATGACACGCTGTTCTAGCACCATGTCGTTGTATCTCCGTTTCTCTCTGGATCTTTTGGCAGCTTCATTGTTCCTGCGTCGACGGTCCCAATAGCTGTCATCCTTCTTATTATCCGGAGTGAACTCTCTCTGTTTACGTTGCGAAAACAGATCCTTGTGTTTGACCGAAGAATTGTAGTTGGAGTTGTAGTCTTCGGCCGGGGTCGAAGAACCAGACAGCATTTCTCTGCCGTGACTGGCTGGCATGTTGGAGTTCAAATGTGGAATTTCACCATTCACAGGGGAACCACTTTGACCGCGGCCCACAAATTCGGCAACCATGATATGCTGTTTTATAACATCTGAAACAAAGGAAACAATTATCAGCGATGTGAATCATATGGTTGACAATGGGATTATCAAATCGTGAAAACCCAAATCCGAATCACAAAGGGAAGCAATGGTGAAAACAATTAGATAATTACTCATAACGAATTTCGTAGAATAATTTATGGATGTTATTGATCTTAGTTTGAAATCACGTATTCCAGTTGAGAGTCGATTCAAAACTAGTTCAAGATCCCTGTTCTAGCTGAAAGTAATAAGAAATTGTTTCGAAACCATACTGCACATAAATATATGAAATAGCATATGAGATATGGGTTGTCAAGAATATTGATTACAGCAGAGATCGGAGAGTAAAAAAACAATCAGTGCTCCAACTGTTTGAATTGCGCGTCAAAATCAGAACAATAGGATGATTCAATTTTCCATTACATTCGCAAGAATAGTGATACCGCATTGTGTACAACTGAGGGTAGTAACGAAAGAATTTATTTTCTGGAAATGGCATGGAGCATTTGTGAGTCCTAGGGGCAACCTATAAGGCCACATCATTGATTATCTGCCTAGTTATAGAAATGGAATGAATCGAATGCATCTTGCAATGTCAGAGTCTGAGTTCATACCAACAAAAATGCGCGAGAACATTGAAATGGGTTATGGTAAAAATGAAGACTGGTTTTTGCCACAAGTGCAGTCAAGGCCGTCCTGATATACCTGCAGCCGCGAACCTACGCCATTATGCCTTCCAGTAGTAGGTAACGTCCACGAGAGGTGCATTCATGCATAGGGCAACGTTTCTTTCGAGCGGCTAATGCTTATTAATAGGATTATTCAACTTTCATAGATTTTTCTTCGTTTGTTTCATAAACAAGCGACGAAGCAACGTGATCTGAAACACGTGGCAAACCCAATACCTCGGTTCTAGAACTGTCCTACTCTGGTACGGGAGCACGTGGTAACTGAGTCGTTAATAGAGAAGTCGTTCCTCGAAAATCAACTGTGAATTAATAGAAGCATTCGTGATCATAATACGCCACAGCATGATATTTTTAGAATCCGACAAGTTCATTGTGATTCTGCTCTTGTGTAATAATGCAAACACAACTATTTTGAGTGGCGTATTGGTATTGAGGAAGGACTATTCGGGCCTTCGAAGGTTTCCAGCTGTGAATTGTTGTGACAATACCCGGAATGGAGATTATGCAATGTTTTTCTATAAACGAGTGGGAATTATCGGAAACATACGTTTCTGAGAAACAAATTAGTTCTATGTTATTCGAAAAATAAAACTTGTGATAAACAAATTGAAATTGCGCATAACAACTTAGACGCAATACGTCGCCAAATACAATAATCGGTGAACTAGATAGATTATCCTGCAAAATCCCCAGAATCGAGAACAACCAGGTCAAAGTCTCCGTTACATAACGAGTGGTTGGCGTTCAAATATTTGTCAACACGATTTTAATTTACTTTTAAATAGACCTCATTTAGCGTATGAAGTTCACGAAATCAAGTCGGTAACACCTACATTGTTTCATATTTGATCTATTCTCGATTCCAACACGTTGCGCGACACGTACTATTATTGCGTAACATGACTGCAGTTCCGGAACAATGAACATATTCAAGAAACTGAAAGGTTAGGTATCCTTCATCATTTTCTGTCATTCAGAAACACGGGGATATTACTAGTCATTATTTCGGCCGAACAAATCGATGTTAAAACATTGTTTGGAAATGTTGAGTCTATAAAAACCGCTAACTGGCAATTGGAATAGTTGTTAAAATTGTCTAACTGTGCTTTGTTAGCAAAACTTCGAAACAAACGTTATAGCTGGATTTTCACCATATTAATTTATATAAGTGGGTTACAGAGTGTAGGAAAAAACGTTTCGAATTCATTCAACTTAAAGGTCGAAGCTTGTTGGTTCGTACGTGAAAAATATTCTCGAACATTTAATAATAGTGATAACTATTTTTTATTATTTCTATTGTTAATCCAATGCTCACAAGAAGAAGAGATGAGTTTCTATAAACAATGAGATTGGAACCTTTGGTAAAAGTTTGTACTCTTTCTAGTGATCAATTACCCTAACTCCTAACTGATATTTTTGCATTCGACACGCGTTTCGTTAATAAGAAGAAAACTTCTCCTGAAGATGCTTACCTCGTTAGCGAAACGGGCGTCGAGTGCAAATAATATCAGTCTGGTGTTAGAGTAATTGATCTCTACGAAAAGTTTGAGCTATTAATACGAATGAAATTTGTTAAGAAGTTCTTCTTTCACTCGACCTAATGATGATTAGGTACTAAATTAATTACTAATTTTTTCGTCCACACTCGAACAAACGATTTTTTTGATGTTATATAGATTATTCCGTGAAAGTAAAGAAGATACATGACACTTATTATTTCTCAAACATATGGCCTGTTCCACTTGTGAATTATTTTGCCTGCAAAGCATATCTCATAGTTGTTTGAAAAACTATTCCTTCTTTTACAAAGCTCAAGAACCCAAACAACAAAGCACTGAATAACTTTTCCGAATAGTCCACTTCTGTTGGGGAGTGTTACCTATGCAAAGGCTTGGGTGAAGTCAATTTAGCCATGTTATAAGAGGATGATTATACTATAATTGATAACAAAAGAGAGGAGGTTGGACAAATGGATCAAAAACTGACTGGTTTGTTGATTTCTGTATCCATATTTCCTTCAATAAAGAATTTCCTCAGAAATGGGAAAAAATTATCGAATACATCATTGAGTGTTGTTGTTAGATAAAACTTGCTCCTATTGCTTTTGATGGGAGAGGCCACAGGTATATTTTTCTCAATGATCAAATGGACTCGGAAATAACAAGTACAAACAAATAAAATTCCGATGACATTCACGACATTCAACTCCAAATACAAACACAACTGACGACACTCATAAAAGTTACAAAACAATTTTCCAGAAGTTCGTACACAAACAATATTCCGAGAAAGAAGCTCTAATTCAAGATTAATAAAAGCCAGCGCGTGTTTTGTGTCTAGTGGACTTTCCTGTTACGAGTTGCAAAGTATGAATCACCAGAGTTCCGAAGAAAACAATGAAAAGTTCGTACCTCCACTATGAAACACGCTTAATATAGTGGAGAGCAGTCTGGTGACTGGTTGTTCAATGAGAGCTAAAAGTAGGCTAGTAGAATATCAGTTCAAGAATGCTGCTAATATTGAGGTAGCCGGTTCTTTGATGCTCATCTGTTCAATTACATAATTTCCTAGATAGTGCAGTTAGAGTCAATTGTTTCTTTGTTCTCGTTACATCAAATCACAAAGGACGTGTTCAGCTTTATCGGGACCCAAAAACATATATCCCGATAAAGTCACAAAGGAAAATAATTACGCAGAATAGATTACCTAATTTCGTAAATATGAATACAAAGCGAGTAGAGCGAGTTCGGAGAATTCCCAAAGTACATGACAATATTTTAATACTACTGTGATAAACATGATTTCATAATGATTTAGTCATGGGTATTATGTATCCTTTATTACTCACCAAACTACGTTTTGATATTTCAGCGTTTTGCTTGTAATAAAATAATTGACGATTGCGTCATTTTTGAGAATCCTCCAAAACCCACCAAGAAAAAAATCAAAACAGCCCAGTTGGACATATCATTCGCGTGTGAAAAGCATTGTGAATATGGAACAAAGTAACTGTACACATATAGGCGCTAACAACGATGTTCGAAATATTATTGGAGCATATCTGTCGTTAAAACCCATGCACCATAACAATCAGATCGAACACAAGATCACGATAGCGACACAGTTTCCGAAACAAACGGACACTCACCAACTAGATTAGTCGACGTTGTGGAAGAATCCTTCGGAAAGTCTCGAAAAATCAACACCGTTTCAAACAAATGAAACTGTCAACAATGATCAATCACAATACAATAGCGCAGCACACTTGATACAAAACACGTCTCCTCTGAGATGGTTTGGAAACAACTGACTGCTCCTCGCGGCTTGTCTGAGTTAACTAGTAGGCTTCGCGAGTATTACGCGACGTAAAGCCGCGTGTTCATCACAGGCGTCGGTGGGGAAAGACAGAGGACAACACCCTCAGTGAGTCACCAATCAGAGCAGGGACAAACTCATTCTACGGGGGATTCGTGATAGTTTTGCATCGAACAAAGGAGGATGTTCAAGTAGTCTGATCACTCCTAAGGGGTATCAGCACTGGCACATCCGTCGGACGTCCAATGGACATCCATCAAGAATATCCATTGGATGCCATTTAAGTGACGACGGTAATGCTCTGATAGAGATATTTGTAGACCCAACTACCCGAACAAATCAGACCTTTGAAGGACTCATTAGGCGTATGAACTTGACTGGAATTGGATTCATGGCCTTAGACTGAAACAATTATAGAAATAAAATGGCTGTAAGGGAAAATCTCTGGATCAACAAACTTGAGAGATCTCTCTACACAACAACTCACAAATATGATTTCGAAAAATAGATGTGAAACAATATGGAGGCTTAAAAACCGCCCGGAAGTATACCATAGCTGAGTGCTTTATTATTATACGAATATCCTTCAGACATCCTTTCCACATCTACAGGATAATATCCATGAATTGAGCGGTGAAGAACATCCAATGGAAGTTCATTTGATGGCAATTTTCTTACTGACCATTATGAGACCTCATTGTATACCTATTGGATGTATTTTAAGCCCACAATTATATGGACCAATAGAGGACTCTTCACAGGTATCCAATTGATGTCCTGTGTTCACTGGGAGGAACTGAAAAATCATATCAAAGAATGCTTTGGAGATTCTGCTAAAATTCATATGTACAGAGTTATCGGTGAGCAGTTAGATACTAGATTGGGAAATTTCTCAAAGTTGACTTTGAGAAAAACCACCTGATTATGTATGATTTTTATACGAATATCCTTCAGACATCCTTTACACATCTACAGGATAATATCCATGAATTGATCGGTGAAGAACATACAATGGAAGTTCATTCGATAGCAATTTCCTTACTAACCATAATGAGACATCATTGTATACCTATTGGATGTATTTTAAGCCCACAATTATATGGACCACCTTCACAGGTATCCAATTGGTGTCCTGTGTTCACTGAGAGGAACTGAAAAATCATATCAAAGAATGCTTTGGAGATTCTGCTAAAATTCATATGTACAGAGTTATCGGTGGTCAGTTAGATACTAGATTGGGAAATTTCTCAAAGTTGACTTCTTTGACCAGTTTACTGCTTCTGGCGTAGAAGATTTATTATCTATGAGAATTAATAGTTTTCCGTTGGTTGATAAATTGGTTGAGACTTTTGGAATTGATGGTATTTGGAATGCTCGCATATCATGTTGATTTTCTGTCTTTTCATTGACTATCGATTATTATACAAGAGCTCTAACCAGGGTATGTATGTATGTATGTGAGAACCCAATTTTTTCGAACACACAGAGGTAAAAGCCTGTTGTTGAAACCATGTAGTGCTTCCTGTTATTGGCTTGAGATATATTTTGAGTTTTTTTGACAAATATATTTCCTACAATAGATAGCAATGAAAATGCTGTATCTGTATTTTTTCCTATACCTGAGTGGGAAGTATGTTTTTAGTTTTACGTAAATCTCCATAAAAATTACAGTTTGATAACTTCGCTTTCAATATAATAGCGTCAGATTTATGAATATTTTGTGTACTATTTTTTTGAGTGAATAAATCGATTGATTATCAAATGATCCGAATGATATTCTATAATTTTCAACCAGAAATGTTACAGTTTTGTCTCACTGAAGAATATATATCGGAAAGAATTTGTTAAATCGCATACTCCCCTCGTATATATAAAATCACCATATTTGAATTTTGCCCTTCCAAATCATTCTTTAGCAACAATGTTGCGTAATATTAATATATTGTTACACGATGCCAAATCGAATCAGACTTTGATAACACTACGCGTGAAATAAATATAAAAATATTAGTTGTCTGGTTTAGATCGTAAACAAGCGCGCTTTGTTTATTCTGAATAACTATGCATTTGGGACGACAAACAAAATTATTCAGTCGAAATCCTCGTCGGGATAAATTTGATACTGCAATTCTGGGAACATAAAAACGCAATTAATTAATAGCGGCTCATGGAGTTGGTCTGATTTGGCATACTACGTTACTGAATTTGATGCGCAATGGTCGAAGTAATCTTGCATACCCTCCAGAAATACCCTCAACTCATTTTGAGAACTACAAACACAAGCCCGCAAAATCATTCAGCCCATTGCTGCATGGCTTTTCATAATGACAAACGTGCAGACCACGGCTAACAAACCCAGAAGTAACTAGTAATGAATATATATATATCGGCCGCAAAAGCCTTCATTACTCAAATGATGCATCATACAATGGCACTGTGAGAATTTGACTCACGAAATTGAAGTTGATTGGTGATTTTGATTGAAAATGACAAGATAAAGCTCCTTTCTGATAGCTTTTCCAATTAATTCAGGAGATTTTCTGGCATTGTATACAAGCAAATAAAAATAATAGATTGTTTCGTATCAATTAAATTTGACATTGTTGAAATGAAAATACGATTTTCATTCGATCTCTTTGTTTAATTTGCCAAACATGTGACGTTTCAGCTGCAAGTATTTGGGTGTTTATATGAGTTTATCAGGTTATTGATTATTTCAAACATCTATAAAACCTTTATATTTTCTATATTCTTCATTACTCTTTTCATATTAGTGACTCAGGCCTTTTGTGACGGTTTTGCGTTAGAGACGGGAAAATATTGTCATATGAAATTGCTTGAAAACTAATGTTTCTGGTAATTTTGCTATTTGTTATTGTCAACAACATTTAATGAGCAACTATGCAGTTTTATGAAAGAAATAAATGAAAATACAAAGTTACATCGTTATGGAAGTATCTTTTGAAGTTGATTAATTTCAAAAAGGTGAAAAATTCGTAGGTACAAGGGAACATCACAACCGATGTGGTCAAGTGAGAGAAATTTAATTTCCAGGGAATGTAGTGAGGGGGAAAATCGGTTAGATGTTTTCCACTGCGATAAAAATACGTTTGTAGCAGGACAAACACCAGACTAGTTGAATAACGTTGAATTCAACAACAATATGTGGATGCCATTTCGAGGCAACAACTATTTATAAGATATCCTTTTTGACACCCTACGTTGTTGCGGAAGGTGAAGATTAGTAAAAATAAGTATTATTCAGGATATATTTCTGAGAAACCATCAATTGATGTCTGATAAGTGGTTTGAGCAAAGGGAATCATCCATTTGAGAGTTGTTAATAGTTTCATGTTCATAGGGTGATACAATTTTAGATTCTAACAGAATTTTCAGGGACTTCTTGGAAAATTGTGTAATCCTACTACGTAGTTTCATGAACACGTAGAATTCCAGAAGCACAATTTGTGAACACAATTATTCAACATTACTTTCAGACGCATTTCTGTGAACCGAAGAAGTTCCAACCAACAAATAGTGGAAAACTGGAAACGTACGTGCCTTTCATGTCAACCTACGCAAATTGTTCAAATACATATTGTGCGTTGCGTAATCTATTGTTGTTATGACGGCATGCTCGAAATAGGATGATATTATGGAGATAAAAGATTGCATTTCAAATAAGAAAACCGCCACTCTCGTAAACAAGCAATATTTGCCGTTTACCTTTTTTATATTTTTATAATTGGAACCAACCAAACAGCGTTTTGCTAAAGACCCGATGAACGGCGATAAGTTCAGAGTCGAGGTTGAACACCTTCGCAGAATTTGAAAACAACTTTGTTTTTGTTGAATTTTTTCAAACGTCAATAACATGTTATTTATAAGCGTCTGCATTGCATTACAGGTATGGTAAAAATAAATCTGAGTGCAATAATAAAAAATATAGAGTGCATTGGCGTCATTCCTGAGCTCCAAAAATATATTTGATGTGCACCTCGGCACGCTTTGTGTCAGACAGATTACAGGTTTCAGCTTTGTTTTGAGTACTCATTGTATAAGCCATTATCAACGGTCTGCCATTTTCCTTGTCATTCGTCTGAGAGCAGAGATATTTCCATAGCCGTCGCGATCGACCTGATAAGTACAGACTTCCCATTTTTTCGTTGTGAGTTCGGAGACCTGTCGAACATATATCTTTCTCAGAGTTGGTTTTCCAACAGAAATACCAAGCGCTCCCCATTTCTTTGTTCCCTCAGGCTATCAACTTCCAAAAATTAGTAGCAAATACGACTTCATTATATTTGTTCATTGGTGTATGCGATTTTTACTGAACATCAGAAAATGAAAAACCCTCCAGAGGTACGAAAAGGTGATGACAATGATTGTTCGATGATTGTTGATCTGAATATTTCCACCATATTCAGATTTCTACCATTCATTTATGAACTCACTCCTAAATTGATCAATGTTCCAAAGAATGAAAAGTAAATTCACGAAGAATTTCATAAATACCATTTCTATCTCACACTCTAGAGTTAAATCTTCAATTTTGAAAAAACATGAATCGAATATTGTTCATAAAATTCCCTGTCTAGATTGTAATCAAAGGTATATTGGTCAAACAGCTAGGAATCTCACTAGTCGCATAATTTCACACCGAAGCGATTGTAGAAGAAACTCCAATTATTCATGTGCCTTATCGAAACAGTGATGATCATCGAATGGATTATGAGGATACTGAAACCTTGGACACAGAGAAGAATCTTTCGAAAAGAATTTTTCTATAAATGGTTCATATTCATAAAGAACAACATTCTATGAATAAACGAACCGACTTGAATAACCTCAGCCAGATATATACTTATCTATTACTTTTCTACGAAAAAAATATAACACTCGTTAATCAAAATTTTCCGTCTTGATTGAGTCAACTTGTCATTATCATTTCATTTCATTCATGTATTTTCTGTTTTTTCTTGATCCAATTTCATTTCAATCTCACGTTAGTGAGTAGTTCAATTATAAAATAACTCATATATATATATATATATATATATATATATATATATATATATATATATATATATATATATATATTTATATATTTGATCGGCTAGGCTTCCGCGGTCAGAAATGCGTCTAGGTCTGAGTTGTCTTACTAGCTGGCTATCATGATGATAGCCAGCTAGTAAGACAACTCAGACCTAGACGCAAGGTCACTCAGTCTTGAAAATGGCTCCGAAATGGGAGCCGAAACGTAGACAAGTAAATCTTTCCAGGCGCGGATCAACCGGAAGTTCCAGCCAGCATATATATATATATATATATATATATATATATATATATATATATATATACATATATCGACCTTTTTATAGTTGTCCCGAAGAAGGTAATAAACATTACCGAAACCTCGACGAATAACAAAGAGTTTTCTTTGTAAATAATTTAGCTCCTTTTTTTTACTGCAACCTCACCATATCAGGACCTAAATATATATATATATATATATATATATATATATATATATATATATATATATATATATATATAAATATATATATATATATATATATATATATATATATATATACATCGGTTCTCCATAATCATTGAGATTTTTCTTTGATTTTATCTCTTACAAGTCTGGAATACCTACAATACCCTTCATTTCTTGGTTTCCTTGATGAACAAAATAATTCTGTTGAACTTTTCTTGAACAAAATGGAACGCAATGTTTTCCATCGTTCAAAAACGATATGCAAATACGCGATTTATTGATATCTACTCGCGATTGAGTTCAGTGAATCGAGAACATTCAAAATATGGCTGAAACAGTAAACACATGACACAAAAACATTTTGCCAAAGAAGACCTTTATTTCACCTTATTTTTTGTTGAAGTGGCGTATTTACTCTTTCTTGTTGACTGTTATTGTTCGGATTCGCCATTACACCGTTGCATGTAACATCTGTTTACTGTTTAAGGTGTTCAACAGAATCGGAGAATTCAATAAGATACGCGGTGGTCTCGTGGCATTGGCATAACTGAACGAATTATTCCTGCCATTTCCGGACAAGCAAAGGTTAGCGAATTTTTCCAAGCAGTGGATATGGCCGCGTTCAATATTGCAAAATCATCCAAATCGTTTTACATAACATTCGCACCTTCATTATTCAGTGATTATCTCATCAATTTTCGTCAATGTCAATATGATGGTTACAGACATTCTCCCACTACGCATTTTGTTGCAGAAAGAATAATAATCTGGATACACAGGCTAATTAACATCTTTAATTAATGAATGCAGAACGTGACATTCCATGAGTTGAGAAAAATGAAACAAATACATTTTGGAAACATTGGAACTGAATTTGATGAATATCTATATGAAACACATAATATCAGTTTGGAAACATGTCACAGGCATTTCCTCAACACGCCCTAAAAAATTAGGTTCACCCTCAAATGAACCATATATCCTTCCTCATTTTTGAGTTGGAGCCCGACTTTCTTTTACAAAAATGAGTATTCATGAGTTGCTATATGGGATAGTATAAACATATCTTTTTTTTTTCTTTCACTAAAAGACATTCTAAATGCTGTTACTTGACCTGCGTTAATCTCTTCTTTTGTCCATGATTAGTTTCTATACATTACTATCACAAATGGATTTTTTCTTATTTTCACTTGTTTATTGGTTAACTCCTTTCAATGATTGAGTTTTCACAGCATGGTTTTTGCTGCTTTTATCTCTATCACAGCTTTATCGAGATCAATTTTTCAAGTAATCATAATTTTGGTACTCTGTCTTTCATTTCAATTTTACTTTCCTGTTCTTTATTGTTTCTTCTATTATGATTCTGTTGATTTATCAGCCTATAAACGTTAATCTTTCAATTTTCTGGATATCAGTGATTAGAACCATACAGTCTGCCCATATAAGTGTTCTTCAGTGGGTATTTTGTCTTACATTAGGGCCTAAGCTGTCTTCTTGTTTAATGCCTTCCTTCATATTGGAGCTCTCCAATTTCTTCTAACTTGTTTGGTTGCACTTGCTTCAATTTCACAATATATACTTCCAAAGTCTGTGAATGAATCAAAGGCTGCCCTTAATTCCCTGATATCAGAAATTATTTCTGCTTCTGTTTTCAAATTTTTCTTGTTTAATTTTTCATATGTATATTTTAATTTATTTGGTCCCTCCTTTGTATGCTGATTAACCTCGTTAATTTCCATACTATATTGGTTATTATTGTATGGACTCCGACTGCGGCTGCTTATAGAAATATAAGTATAAAATTTTATAATATATTATATGACTGTTTGATAATTCAGCTGTATACATTGTTTTTTATGTATGGGCGTTACTAGGTTATATTTTGAACTGGGGCATACGAAGCTCTTCCATCTTGTGGTCATCTATGATTCCATTCAGTGCAATCTGAAACTGAATGAATTATTCCTGCCATTTTCGGACAATCAGAGGGTAACGAATTTTTCCAAGCAGTGGATATTGCCGCGTTCAATATTGCAAAATCATCCGAATCGTTTTACATAACCTTCGCACCTTCATTATTCAGTGATTATCTCATCAATTTTCGTCAATGTCAAAAAGGATGGTTACAGACATTCCCCACTACGCATTTTGTTGCAGAAAGAATAATAATCTGAATAAACAGGCTAATTAACATCTTTATTACGATTATGTTGGACTGTTTTTTGAGAAAAATGAAACAAATACATTTCGGAAACATTGAAACTGAACTTGATGAATATATATATGAAACACATAATATCATTTTGGAAACATGTCACAGGCGTTTCCTCAACACGCCCTAAAAATTAGGTTCACCCTCAAATGAACCATATATTCTTCCTCATTTTTGAGTTTGAACCCGACTTTTTTTCACAAAAATGAGTATTCATGAGTTGCTATATGGGATAGTATAAACATATCTTTTTTTTTTCTTTCACTAAAAGACATTCTAAATGCTGTTACTTGACCTGCGTTAATCTCTTCTTTTGTCCATGATTAGTTTTTATACATTACTATCACAAATGGATTTTTTTTTCACTAGTTTATTGGTTAACTCCTTTCAATGATTAAGTTTTTACAGCATGGTTTTTGCTGCTTTTTTTTCTATCACAGCTTTATCGAGATCGATTTTTCCAGTCATCATAATTTTGGTACTGTCTTTCATTTCAATTTTACTTTCCTGTTCTTTATTGTTTGTTCTTTTATAATTCTGTTGATTTATCAGCCTATGAACGTTAATCTTTCAATTTTCTGGATATCAGTGATAAGAACCAGACCGTCTGCCCATATGAGTGTTCTTCAGTAGGTATTCTGTCTAACATCAGGGCTTAAGCTGTCTTCTTGGTTAATGCCTTCTTTTATTTTGAAGCTCCCTGATTTCTTTCTACTTGTTTAGTTGCACTCATTCCAATTCCACAATATATACTTCCAAAGTATGTAAATCAATAGAAGGCTGCCCTTCAGTATATGAAATTAGAAATAATTTCTGCTTCTGTTTCAATTTTTTCTTGTTTAATTTTCGTGTATATTTTAATTCATTTGGTTCCTCCTTTGTAAGCTGATTATCCTCGTCACTTTCCATATTATATTTGTTATTCTTGTATTTACTCCGAATGCTACTGCTGATAGGAATATAACTATAAAATTATATAATATATAATATGACTGTATAATAATACAGCGGTATACAGGGTTCGGTCCTTTTTTATGTATGGGTGTTACTAGGTTATATTTTGACTTTGGGCTTATGGAGCTCCTCTATCTTGTGGTCATCTGTGATTCCATTCAGGGCAAAATGAACAATATGAGATTTTTTCATCTCCAATGCATGATTATCTAACGAACTGGTTGATATAGTCGCCGATGTCGACCCAAATTTTTTTCTTTTTGTTTCATACGAAGTTCTCTTAATATAAATAAGTTCTCTCTGGTATACTTAGAGAGTAAAAGGAAAAAATATTTGATGAGGTAATATTATACATATTATACACTGTGAGCATCAATGAGGATGAGTTGATCCAGTGTTATTTCAGGTAGTAGCTATTGGTTCATTCATAAAGTCACCAACATAATAAAATTACATTACATAAGAGTAATTCTTCAAGTTTTTTCTGAGTTTAATGCTGCTTGCTCATTATCCTCCATTCAGTGAGAAGTTTGTTGGAGGAAGAAATATCCATAAAGTTGCGTGTCGAGCTCTCGAATAGAATCCTAACTGATCTCCGTTTCCAGTAGAATAACGATGGTAAACCTTACGATATGAAAAATTATGAATTCGTGAGACAATTTTTATTGCGAGTTGAACAATAAGTCAACATGGTATGTCGAGGGTTTTCTCTAGCTTTTCGTAAAAACAGAATATTTTTAATCAGAATTTCCGTGTCAAGGAAAGAGACTCCCACAGGAATGACTCAAGGATTATTTTTGTCGTCAGTTATTACTGTGTTCATAATATAATACATCAAGAATTCCTATTGGACCGAAGATATCATTGCAGATTATGAAAACAAAACCATTTTTCGTGAAGAAACGTTATAAGTATATGTAGACGTCAGGAAATTCTTTTTCAATTTCAATGTGGAGTTTGAATATGTCTCCAGACATTCATACATAATAATGAGTTTTCAACTCACTAAGTTATTGAACAAGTTTTAACTTGTATGTCTGATCTCTATAAATCAACAGAATGACGAGAATATCTTATCAAATCAAGTTGGTTTATAGTCTAATATTGAAACAGCCTGTTGAAGATGGTGAAAGAATAACGCTCAATTGAAAATAATTTGCAAATATATTTCCGTATTTTCTTGACTATCCAGAGAAGTGAATAGAACGATGTATGGAATATATATAAATCATCATGAATATTTTACATATTGTTGGCTTAGGAAGTGTGACCTTAGGGTGTTTTCTGTTAGGACCCTCAGTCATTTTTCTGATGCACTTCAATGAAATTTGAAAGATCACAATCAAACAACTTTTTGTTGGTTCCTGTTGTAGGGTTTGCCTGATAAGTTATTTGCTGTGTAACTAGACACCTGTCTCTTCTTTTATCATCAACCACTCATGGGTCTCAAGAGTGTGTTGAGTTAGGATTTCATCATGATCTACAATTTACCTCAAATTGTGTTCAGCGAAGCTGAGTTAATGACAACTAGTTGAAGGTGTGTATACACAAAGAGTTGCTAATTTTGAAATCAGTATTATTCATCTTTCCTTGGTTGTGAAATCATTTCTACGAAATAAAGATAAAACCAAATTAATCGTAGTATACTTGATGACTGTGGCCCCTATTGTTAAATGTTGTGTCATTTAATGATGAAATGCACTGCACATAGATATCATCTGATAAAAAATCAATAAAGAGTGACAACCTAGTTTGATAGCATTTCGAAATCAAGGAGAGGATCAAAAAACAGAATAACACTGAATGTCCAATTGAAGCAGATTCAATTCAATATCTCTGTAGGCTCCATACAGTCAGTTGAATAATTATCTGAGATATTATCTTCTCTTTGTAGAGTTGAACCTGCAAAATACATATTTTTCGCAGATATCTCGAAGTTTGTACAAACTTCTCGCACTGTTTCTATTATAAGTCAAGTAATGATGCAGTCGTCCAGAAGCCGTTTCATTTTCTATAATCTGCATCTTTCCCATTGTTGGAACAGAACTAGCAAGTATCCCAGGTACTGCTCCCAACGATTGAATTCAGTTATTGATGTTCACAACCACAAGCCAGTACCCGAATCAGTTGAATTATTCCACTTTGATGCATAAGGCAGTGATCAAGTTTCTCCCAGCCAAATGACTAGATGAGCCTTGCATTACAGAGTTGTCATAGCAATACGTTACTAAACGCACCACCAGGCAACGAGTAATCTACATCCTGTTCTGTCAATAACCATTCAATCCTGGCCACCCCTACATCATCAGATTATTCGTCTGGATCACACTCCTTGAAGTCCAGATCTAACGCCCATTGATTAAAACCCATTTCTGCATGCATATAGGGTTGCATGTGGGTGGTCTTGAACTCGAAATTGATGGGATAATCTCAATCTCAACCTATGCCCAACATCTACTGAACTCCTGCTCCTTATTTGCGAACCGTACTCTTCAACGTGAATGTTTTTCTCATAATCACATAATTGCGTGGCTATCATCGCACCATGAACTTTGGGCTATAAATAATTAGATAATTTTGTATGTACAGACCTAACCTAAGACAACTCAAAACACGTTACTCTTATCCTTGGAAAGCAAGAGGACAAAATTTTGTTTTGCAGATAAGTGGAATCTTGTTTTGACCTGCCCCTGAAAGATATACCAATGTCAACCGCTGGTGAAGTAACAGTTTATCACCAAATGATTCTCCCGAATCAGTTGTTGAAGAGTGGAGACATCACACATTTTTGAAATCATCACAGAATCAAATTGAAGAATGAAGACTCAGTTAAAGTTCCAAGGATAGTAAGATGCTAACTTATCAATACCAGGATAATTGGGTAGTTAACTATTCTCTTGGTTAAAATGGAACATTTTTATGGGGTTTCGCCTCATTGCAAAAACCAACAGCAATACTCTTGTATGGGAAAACATGCAAGGGAACTGCTTTCCAAAAATTCATACCAGATAATTCTACTTTCCCGAAGATGCAAAAAGTAATACTTTTGACAACTGCCAGTTTTGGCAACACTGCGTCATATTACAGAGCACGCAAAAAGTACTCACTTCCTCCGCAAGTGGCGCTAGTAGTCCTCTAATAATCATTGTTCGTATTATTTTATTTGAGGAAAAATCAGTTTTGAAACAACCGGTACGAAGTCTTCCACGAAACATGTCAGTGGAGACATCACACATTTTTAAAATAATCACAGAATTAAATTGAAAGATGAAGACTCATTTATTAGTTCTATGGATAGTAAGATGCTAATTCAGCAATACCAGGATAATTGGGTAGTTAAATATTCTATTGGTGAAAATGTAACATTTTTATGGGGTTTAGCCTCATTGCAAAAACCAAAAGCAATACTCTTGTATTGGAAAAACACGTGAGGAAACTGCTTTCCAAAAATTAATACCAGATAATTCTATTCTGACGAAGATGCAAAAAAATTTTGACAACTGCCAACTTTGGCAACACTGCGTCATATACAGAGCACACAAAAAGTACTCACTTCCCTTGCAAGTGGCGCTAGTAGTCCTCTTATAATAATTGTTCGAATTATTTTATTTAAGAAAAAAAATCAGTTTTGAAACAACCGGTACAAAGTCTTCCACGAAACATGTCAGTGGAGACATCACACATTATTAAAATAATCACAGAATTAAATTGAAAGATGAAGACTCATTTATAAGTTCTATGGATAGTAAGATGCTAATTTAACAATACCAGGATAATTGGGTAGTTAAATATTCTATTGGTGAAAATGTAACATTTTTATGGGGTTTAGCCTCATTGCAAAAACCAAAAGCAATACTCTTGTATTGGAAAAAAACGTGAGGAAAATGCTTTCGAAAAATTAATACCAGATAATTCTATTCTGACGAAGATGCAAAAACATTTTGACAACTGCCAACTTTGACAACACTGCGTCATCTACAGAGCACGCAAAAAGTACTCACTTCCTCCGCAAGTGGCGCTAGTAGTCCTTTAATAATCATTGTTCGTATTATTTCATTTGAGAAAAAAACAGTTTTGAAACAACCGGTACAAAGTCTTCCACGAAAATGTCAGTGGGACATCACACATTTTTAAAATGATCACAGAATTAAATTGAAAGATGAAGACTCATTTATAAGTTCTATGGATAGTAAGCTAATTCAACAATACCAGGATAATTGGGTGGTTAAATATTCTATGAGTGAAAATGTAACATTTTTATGGGGTTTAGCCTCATTGCAACAACCAACAGCAATACTCTTTTACGGGAAAAACACGTGAGGGAACTGCTTTCCAAAAATTCATACCAGATAATTCTATTTTCACGAATATGCAAAAAGTTATACTTTGAACAACTGCCACTTTTGGCAACACTGCGTCATATACAGAGCACACTTGCGGGGGAAGTGGCGCTAGTAGTCCTCTAATAATCATTGTCCGTATTATTTTATTTGGAAAAAATCAGTTTTGAAACAACCGGTACACAGTCTCCCAAGAAACATGTCAGAATAAATATGGCCCCTCGGACATTTTGTCTGATGAGTAGGTCAAATAGAACAGACTTTGATATTCACTTGAGTTAGGTAACGTTGCGAAGCGAGTGTGGCAATGAGAAGAAACGAAATAGAAGCCAGACGCAGACATATCGATCTGAAGTTAGCAAGTTCAAAGCTTCTTTAATGGCTATCCGCAGAATTCCTCGTGGATAATATTTCTGATCAATGTCGAGGAATATCGTGTTGGTTATTTGGGTTATAAAGTTCGATCTTGGCTTCCAAATCGAAAACTGAACAGGTTATCATGTCATCATGTCATTCGATAAGTGAGAGTTACATGAATGGATATTAGTTTTTTTTTTAGAAACACCATTTTTAAATCAATTCTTCACATTTTATGTGATCGTATATATATATTTCTACAGGGATTCCGTTTTATGTGAATATAAATTGAAATGGGAAGCTTGTATTTTATTAAATATCTGGAGGTTTCATTAAGCCAATACAGCCATAGTGCCAAATAATGTTCTATTTAGAAAGACATTGGGCTCATTAATATTCAATAATGACTTCCAATCATTAAGAAAGTAATTTGGTTTCGAGTCGTAGTATTTACAAACGGATATAGTAATTTGAAAGCACACTGAAATAAATATTTTTGTAACTGTGCACTTCAGAATACCCATCAAATTATCTGCAGGGCTAAACAAAAATATTTATGTCACACGCATCAAAAATAAAGTAAGAAAAAATAATTCAGTCTCGATATCGCCAATATGAGTTATAAATAAAACAAAACGGATGTGTGGAGATTTAGAGCTATGGAGTTAACCGCTTACTAGTCTTTGCTTCTATAATAAGAACCTACTTTTCCATTGATTCAAACTGTTCTGCGTTTGAACTATGAGAGAAAGCTGTAGGAAAGTTTCTATCACTATCGCTAATTCATAATATGTTCGGAATGCTTCTTTCATTTACATTTCATTTCAATTTGTTCAATAACAGTTATCATTGATGTTCACGTACCGAATGAAGTAGGTACAGTGGAACTTGTCACACCTGCATGAATGAGAAGTTGATCGTTTATAATTGTAACTTATGAAACTGCATACACTACAAATAATAATCATCTGTGAGTATGCATGTGATGCAGCAATATCGAAAGGCATACTGAAAATTTTCGAACACAGTACCGACGATATTTCTACATATATTCATTATTCTGTCGTATATCCAATATTGAAGTAGCTTCAGTTTCGTACACCTTCAAATAGCCCTATAAAAAAATCTAAAGGTGTCAAATCTGGCAAGCGGGCTGGCCATTCCCTAGGACCTCGATGGCCAATCCAACGACTATGGAAAGTATTATCCAAATAGTTTTTCACTAGTCTGGGGTAATGTGCTGGAGCGCCATCTTGTTGGAATAATAACATCCATATCGAATTCATTGGGATCAGTTTCGACGATTTCGGTGATTAGAGAACGACAGTAGTTTTCAGCATATTCAAATACAGTTTCCCTGTTGAATATTGTTCAATTGACCATTCTGGAGATAGTTCACCTGGTACCTATCTACTAGTAAAACCGAAAACTAAATGGGAATATTTGAACTGAACAATGATGTTCGTTGTTTTACTGATATTTTCTTTTTTCACTAACAAAAAATAATCTAAGAGTTGCCATTTGGCAGAGAAAAAAGAAATTTTTAGAAAATATCGATACTAAATTGTTTGTATTCAGGTAATTGTTGAATGTTCCGCCATTTTGTAGTATGTGAAGATATTGGCTTTATATTCTAGGGTTGTAGAGTATTCGTCAGTACCTTCGAAATGATCCAAGACAGATACGGTCTATCTGTTCCTAGGAAGCACCTTTAGCGATTGATCTCACATTGTTTTCCCATGAGATATCATTACTGATCGTCAGTATCTACTGATCAACAAGGCTCAGATACGACCTGTCATGGAATACAGTTCTCATGTGTGGAATTCGGCACCAAAACATTCATTGAGGCTTCTCGATTCCACTCAGAAAAAGGCAATTCGTCTTGTTTGTGATTCTTCGCTCACAGACTAGCTCACTTCATTGGAACATCGTAGAAGGGTCGAAGACTTGTCTCTCTTCTATAGATACTTACACGGTCGATGCTCTTTCGAATTGATATCAATCGTTCCCCGCTTGGAAGTATCTACACGGATGACTCGACGAGTACAGAATTCCCACCCCTTTGTTGTGAATTTGGAAACCTGTCGAACTCCTCTTGCTCAGGAATCTCTTTTCAATAGAACAGCTAAGATTTGGAACGCCTTGCCAAGAGAGGTTTTTCCTGAGGCTCACAAACTTCAGAAATTCAAAGTAAATGTTAATTCGTATCTCCTGTCCCTTGATTAACGCGGTGTTCTTTGAACATAACAGGGCTTTCCTTTCGTGTTAATCTGTATACATACAAAATATTGAATGTTATGTATTCACCTGACTAAATGAGTGGCCAATGAAATCATTGGACTTCTATCGAGCTCGAATACAACTTGGTTCAGGATTATGGATCGAGCATATTCAAACTATAATATTTTGCAAGAATTGAATTCCCCATTTTAGAAACCTACAGCCACTGGCAACTGGGAAAATTCACCTACGAGTTGGATAACTGACCGTGAATGTGGTCGGATAAATGTAAATCTAACAGTTTCGATAATGATTTGAATATAATGTTAGTTGGGGTAATCACCTTATCAATTCAAAAATAATGTTATCAGTGCACGTTCCATAATTCAAATCTCAGCAATATGAGTCACTTTTGAGTGCATTTTGGGAGGCCCCAAATATTCAAAGACACGTAGGATTTTTTGAAGCTCCCCAAGTATTTCAATCCATCTCCACCTGAGAAAATATATCATTGATTTGAAATCGCGTCAGAGATAAACATTGCTGCGCAAATAATGTTCCATTCGAAAACGGTCGCGAATGATATGGAAATCAATTATTTTTCTACTTTTTTTATTGTTCTCATTCGGATGTAACATTTTTCTTTGGGGAAGCAACTTTTTCGAGTAGCCCAAAAGTTTACTCTTCTACACTCGCATAGATTCCGAATTCTTCATTGTTCAGATCGTGAGAAATCAAAATATTCAAAAATGTATAAAAAAAGGATTATTCCATGACGAAGAAATGACTTTAAAACTATTCAGAGGAAGGCAATCCGTCTTATTGGTGATTCCTCGCTCACAGACTCGCTCACTTCATTGGAACATCGTAGAAGGGTCGGAGACTTGTCTCTCTTCTATAGATACTTTCACAGTCTATGCTCTTCCGAATTGTTATCTTTTGTTCCACCCTTGGCAATATCTACACGGATGACTCGACGAGTACAGAACTCCCACCCCTTTGTTGTGGATTTGGAGACCTGTCGAACCTCTCTTGCTCAGGGATCATTTTTCAATAGAACAGCTGAGCTTTGGAACTCCTCGCCAAAAGAGGTCTTTCCTGAGACTTACTAACTTCAAAAATTCAAAATGAATGTTAATTCGTATCTCCTGTCCCTTGATTCACGCGGTGTTCTTTGAACATTACAGGGCTTCCCTTTCGTGTGAATCTGCATATAAAAAAAAAATTAAAACAATTATATGTCGGATGTTTCTTCCCAATTGGTGAAATCCATCTTATCTCTCGTGGCAAAACCCATCAGAGGTAGTTTTTATTAAATGCGTATTTTCCTCCTTCCTCTTCAACAGATTATATTGGCTATGTGGTAATTGGTATTGTTTATGAAAAATGCATTTATAATCATTACACGAGATAAGGAATGGTTTTCCCGGAGACTACTATGTTACGGTGGCTTGTTATTCATTATCTGAACTATTCAAACATACACGAGTTTATCGAAATTTGACACCAAGGACACCCGTTCTGTTTCATCCAGGAACTGTTCACAGGATAATCGAATGAGTTGCTGAATATCACAGGTATTGTTTCTTGACCAATTTTGATGACTTGAAAATCCCTTGTGGAGTCTGTCGACCAATCGTATCAATGGAGCATTTCATTATATCCGAGTTCACAGAAAAATAATTATGTAATGTTTAGAAAACAACGAGAGAACAAAAAGATATATTGAATTTTTGCAAGTTGTGATCAACAAAAATGAGTTGTGTAAACGAGTCACTGCATTGAAGAAAAAAATTATAAATACTTTCGTTTGATAGTACCAGGGTTTAAGGTCCACGAGTACATTTTGAGATATCCAGAAAATACCTCCTGGAGCAAGGAAGGAGAAACAAACATTGATTTGGAGTTGAAATTTTCAACGGTTCAGAGCCTTAGGCAATAACTACTTTGGCAATAAGTTCCACAATTTGACCCTTTTGTTAACAGAAGAAAGCTTAGATAGAAAAGCTCATCAGGTTGTTATAAGCTCATTGAAAAGTTGGGAAGATTGTAGTTGTCGAAAAGTTTACGATTTATTTCTCACGGCTGGAAAGACTGATGACATTTCAGTTGAGCAATAATAAAAATGTAAGTGAAGTCGCAGAAATTTCTTCGCAATTCTAGATAATTGAAGCGGTTTCTTAATGTTTTATCACACATGGGACAAAATGTCTTTTCTGAATTGAATCTAGCAACTGATATAAATTTTGATACCAAGTCCACTTGAGAGAATGGTTTACTTGAGAGATATTCAGATTTCAAACCTAACACACTTCGTGGTATATCTCAGGTTTATCTACTAAAACAATAAATGAATTGATAAAACAACTTTCAATGAACAGTAAAAAAGGAATTGTAAAAATCATATAGAATATTATGGACTATTTATAAGTAGCAAGACATGAACATGTTCATATTCTGTGGAGTTGAAGTACATCGTTTCTATTCCAGTAAACAACTTCTGAGAATCTCCAACTGCTTTGCATCGAAACATCTGCCTTGTTTAATGAAGACATTTTTTGTCGAATAAATATCGATTTGTGAAAGCAGTGTGTTCAAAAGTTGAACTCGAAGTGTCCTCAAAAAGATTTCTCTCACTTGAGGTAGGTAACGTGTGTGAAGTAGTAAGAGGTTGACCTCAAAGTGACAAGGCTTGCTGTATTGTGACCTCATATAGCCAATTTACTTCCGGTAATGTTTCTCCGCTACAAATAAAGATTTAACAAAAATCCTCAACCTTCGGGCTCGATTCATATGTATCACGTCGATTTATATATTACATGGGCATGGATAGTGGACGATGCTACATGGAAATTAGGTATTTTGATAGAAAAATGTTCGCAGATTTCCACTTAGCGTAAATACATGTAAGTGGATTGATATTTTCCTGAAAATGTCGAATTCTTTTCAAATAAATTATAAATACATACAGGGACCCACCAAGTTCACATTCGGGAAATTTTTTCAATATGAGATATGATTGAAATTTATCTCTGGTGTTGGATTTTGTGCAAACACCACTTTAGTTGACACATGCTACTCTGGATCAATCAAGTTTGACCTTTCCCAGATCGATGTTCATGATTTCTTTTTGAATGAGTTTTCTGCAAGATCCATCTTCCATATTTCTGTATATGAGCAATACCTGGTGTAGAAAATTCTTCAATTGATCTATTGAGCCACACCTCTCTTAATAAAGTTCAGAATAAAGCAGAAATCACGTCTTCAATACTCCTCCAGTAATTCATGTCTAGGGAAAGTTGCAGTATATATTATATATGGCGATACCATCAAATTGTATCTTGAAGTCATAGAATTCCTTGTTGTAAATAGGATTGTTTGTTATTTTATCTTATTTCAAGTCATTCAGTTATTAACTTGAGGTCATTACATAGATAGGTAATGAAAGAAGTGTTGTCAAATCAACATACAATAGAAATGAATACATACACACATTTACAGCATTCGAAGTACAAGAAAATATAAGAATAATATTTTGACTATTATTCCATAACTAAGAGAAGAGTCCTCGAATGACTAACAAAGTCGTTATGTATACAGGTTCACGTACAAATTTTGGGTTTCTCTGCCTAAAAACCAAATTTTTTTTTTTTACATTTGCCCAGGTTTCTGGAAAGAAGAATATCCTATAGGAATTATTACACTTTGCCTTTTTCAGATATTTTTGCTTGCTGTTCCTTATATCGTTCTGGATTTAGTGTTGGTTATCTAAATATGACTTTCCTTTGGTTATCCAGTTTCTCAGGTTCGCAAAACATGTGAAAAGCTCTTTCTCTTTTTTCTTATATTTTCTGAAGCTGAGGTTTCAGTTACAAGCACATCTCCATTAATTGATCCTGTTATAATTCTTAGCCAATTTATACTCCGGAGCAGTTTTACATTTTGTTTTCTAGATGACCCTTTCATAATTCTTTCACGTAGGATCACTGGGTATTGTTTCCAATGAACGATTACAAGTGCAAGTGATCGAAACGTCGTGATAACACTAGTTTCATAGGTTTGTTAGACATAGATGTTCCTTTGGTATTCTATCGTTTCACTCTCGATTCTGACAATAACTAAATCTCAAAGATTTGACAGAGAGAGAACGTTGTGCGTCATCAAAGATTGGAAAATTGAAGGACATAACATTTTTTTACAGCATTTCGGTAACAAAAAAATATAACTTCCATATCCATATTAAATAATATGAAAAACTACAATTACACTGCTTGATGGTGCCGATAGCTCTCTGGTTCAGAGTTTTAGCATTGCCGAGATTATTAGTTCGATAAATTATGAAAGGAAAAAAAATACGATTGCTCATAATGTTCAATTTGAATTATTCACATGGCGAAGTCTTTGAAAATGATGGGGGGGAATGACTTGGTGTCAGATTTTCAGAGCAATCTAGCTCAGATTGTGGTATTGATGGAGAAAAGTCTATAAGTTCTTAATGATGGGAGTCGAAACGTCGACAGTTCCAGATTTTGGCCACGGATCATTTTCTCAAAGGACTATTCAGCTACTGAACTAATTCTACTGGACTTCAACAGTCGGACCTTATTGTTAGAGAAATATTTTATACACCAGTAGCTTCATGGTGGAACAGGCTGTCGAAGTTAGTATTATGGTGTGGCTGGTCTACCCGTAAGGGGGTTGGTTGATTGGTTAGATTGCAGTATTGATAGCGATATGTCTGTAAGTTCTTGAAATTGACTCCTGCATATGAATCGAACAGTTCAACATTTTCAAACGGATTGATTATCAAAAAGACAAAAAATATGAAAATATTCAACCCCTTGCCTAACGACGTTAAGTGTATAGAAAGCCCCTCAGAATTTAGGAAAGCAATTAAAGTTTTACTTTCGGATAGACCCTATTACAGTTTGGACGAATTTTATGATGATAACTTCCACTAATACTTACTCTGAAATACATCATACACTGAGCTAATGTTAGTGTCAAACTAAACTAAGTTCCATTTAGCATCCTTTTTGTTTTGTGCCTTTCTCTTCTTGATTTTAATATTTCTGTTTGTTACCACACTGTATACATGTGGACTTTTTCTTTAATGTGCTAAACATCTGTTTTTATCATATCGTAAGTATATGTGTGTATATGAACTTGTGTATAATTTAGAGGTTTTAAATTTTATGGACTGAGTATATATGCTTGTATACATTTGTTATTATTCACACACGCTTTGTCAATAAGATTCATTCCTCGGACAATAAAGCTTATTTATTATTATTATTATTACTTTTTTTCTACGATCTGACCCATGTGAATCGAAAAGTTGACTTGTATTTTGCAGAAAATCATTATTTTTAGAGACGAAGGATTTTTTCATTTCTTTGTCTAATTTTCCTGGAGTACGTGCCGATTACGAAATACTTAAATTAATTTTGTGTTCGATATTTCAGGCGTCAGAATGTTCAATAGCAATCATGTTATGTCATCTGAATCTGATGAAATGATTCCAAATATTCAAGGTGACTCATTTATATTCCGAGAAATTTGCGAGGAAGTAAACACACATACAGTGTGCAGCCTTAGTATATCAAAACCGTATATTTGGAATCGTAAACAGGTCAAAGGTGATATTGTTAATGAATTTAATCAGTTTTCCGAACTGGGAGAATTGAATATTAACAAGTCTTGGTATACAAAGAAAAAAATTGAGAGTAAACTATCATTATCAATTTACAAGCGGACTAAAGAAAAAAAAATAGTCAAAACGTAGCGGATAAGACATTTGAAACATCTCCATAGAGAGACAATGTTGACATACATTTGTTGGGTTCGGAGGTCGAAACTCAATCATCACCAAGAAGATGGCAATAAGACTTTGCCGAAACGTTGTGACAATTATCCTTCAGAGGATCAAAACCACAGAACACGGAATGAAACCCGAAATAAAAAAACTAATCATACTTTGTCCGTGAGATTCTTCATGCTAAAATATATATATATATATATATATATATATATATATATATATATATATATATATATATATATATATATAAATTTGTTCTTGTAATTTTTTCGTTAGGCCAATTGGAGTTATACGAGAAGTTGAAGTAGAAGTCTACCTTTCTACACTTGTATAGATTCCAACATTAATTCTCATATTTTCAGATTCAGATTGTGGTAGGTTATAAACCCAGAAAACTATAAAGCAAGGATTAATCCATTACGAAATAATGACTTTTGAACAGTTAATGATTTTCATTTTGATGTGTAAACATACCACAGGAAACCGGTGTGCTATCATTTATCTAACGATGATATAAATCAAACGAATTGTTTCATTACCAGAATTACGTAATATTTTATTCGAGAAAAACAGATAATGTGATGAATATTTCCGATATTATCATTTCTCAGAATAGTAACGTAACCATTGCTTGAATACATCCAGTAATGGAAAATCTAAATGTCGATTTTAAATGAATGCAGTTTTCCAGTAAATCATCAACAGTGATGTCATTCGAGTTTTTAATCTTTGCTGACGTGACTCCCCGTTTTTTCTGTTGAAAATTCACTAGATTTGAAGGGGAAACATTTCCTCCTCAGTTGATTTTTGTCATTTATGTTCAGTAATATTTCGATTGTTTCTTGCTTCTTCTTGCTTGTGTATCTAAAAAAATATACAATCTTGTTTAACGTGTAATAAAGTTCTATTTATCAAAAATTAATACCGTTTCCCAACTCCTTATCTTCATCAATGACAAATAATTACCAATAGTAATCGTTTAGAATTTATATTTCGGGAAGGCGTGAATATCATTTCGTTTAGACAGTGTTAAATTATTTCAAATATCTTGAAAAATTGCTTTCCAGAACTCAAGCCATAGAAGAACCTCAATATTTTCAGCAAAATTTGCGTGAGCACCTTCATGAAGGTGGCGATTTAGAAGAAGAATTCGACAAAATTTGCAACCTTATTTATAATAATAATAAAGCTGTGAGGTTAACTCGTTATCCGTATTTTAGTGCCAACAAAAACGTGTGGGGGCGCCACTTATTCATTGTCGGTTATTCTGTTGACCGGATGCAGCCCAAAGCCAGAACATTTTTTGAGGGAGTCAAGTGTTCCAGTCATTTTTCCTGGTAAATGAATCCAGACTGGTTTTTGATATCGAATTAACTTCATGGCCCCCTTCAACCGCAATTCGATTATATTATTATTTATGGGACACAATAATTCTGAGAATCGAACCTACACCCACACGTCGATTAATTCAGCGTTTCTATGTGAAATATAGTCGATTAATATTTGCAGCAAACACATTTTCATTTGTCAATTTCACTGCGTCATTGGTAGAGCATGTTTATGCAGAATTGAAATTTTATTATTCCTTCATTAACATGCGTTTCGAACTGAGATCCAATCGCCAGTCTTGACGTACTTACACAGTTGTATCAAATGATGATTTCGAGAGAAAATGACTTCTTGCCTGGAATTACCTCTACCGATATTGATGACAACAGTATTTTCATAGAAGCTGCTCTTGTATGATTTTTTTGTGAGTTAAGTGAGTCATTTTTTTGTAGAAATGGGTGACTTTCTAGTTCAGCTCCCTCCGAATCATCCGAAAAATTCTAATAGAGGACTCTGTGGATTGAATATAACTGTCATCAAAATGTCATTACTGACATATACAAATGGAATAACACAGGACAGCCCAGCAAGAACCATCCAGACAAAAAGCATTTTTAGTTTTCAACCCAATCGATAAGACATTCTTATTGAAAACATCAAGAAATAAGTGAGCATATCATTCAGTTGATTTTGAGTTTCTACGTGCTCATTGGCATGAATTGTATACAATTGCGGTCAGAAGATAGATATCATACGGAATTCACAAAAATATTTTTTTATCTCAATCTGAAACTTATATAATGATTATTATGAACCTCGTGGTGGGATTACATGATACGTGACAAAGACATTATGGTCAATTCTCAAAAAGTCCTTTGTTAGAATACATCGTTTCTCTATTTTAAGAAATGATCAGTTGTTTGTTTAAAACCATTATCAAAGATATGGTTTATTATCATTACACGAAAACAATGCAGTGGAAAAACAAGATTAAAGACCGAACCGGTGATGTTTTCAGGAATTCCAGTAGAAAAACTTGAGAGGATTTTTTCGAAATTTGAATCGGAATCTAGGTTCTGCCGATTCCTTTGTGAATTCAGAGAAATTTCAATGGAAATAAACCTTGTCCTGGTATCAGTGGTATCAATGTTTTTTTCTGAAGATGCTTACCTTGTAAGAAAAATGTGCATCTAGTGCAAATAATATCAGTTTGGTGTTGGGGTAATTGATCTGTACAAAAATGTTTGAACTGTAACATCAAAGGTTGCGATCTCGTCGTTTATCTGGGTACTCCATGAAGTATCACTTACATCACTTCCCAAAGTTTGATACTTATTTCTTGAGATTTTTCACATGTTGTGAATTGATAAAAATCTTCGACCTCATTCATGAAATCCAGTTTTCATGAGATAAGAATTCCATTGGGAATTTTTCGTGATCATTTTCGACAATGTGTTTTGTAGCATTATAATGGAGGCATTTTCCATCAAATACCCTAACACCACACTGATATTACAGACACTCGATGCGTGTTTCATTAACGAGGTTAGCATCTTCAGAATAAGAAAATTGATAATGTGACAAAATACCACATTCATAGCACTGATAATGATAAAAGGTCTTCATTTCCCAATCAGTGACGAAAAATAATACAGTTCATTAATAATTCAAGTGGTAATTGGGAAAATATCGAAGTATCTTCACTGTTTTTCATCTCAAGCAGAAACAGAATTCATATCAGAAAGATACATGGAAACAGCATTTCCATAGGAAGAAGAGTTGCAAATAATACATATACCTTTACCAATTATGTTACGTCAAGTACCTATTTCATCAAACTGAGAGTGGGAATTTTTTTTTTTATTATTTTTCATGAGGCGCCGTTTGGGTCAAAAGTGTTTTTGCGAATATATGTAATTTCATGTCAATATATTTATTAACTTTAGCAATATTTTTATTTTGTGCTCCGATTATTTATTTTCTACCGAACATTGGGTGGAGTGAATAAAAGTGAGCATGAGTTCAAACTATAGATCCTTCCTTGTCATATCTCAACAACCCGTATAAGTTTGTCCCTTGAAATTTGAGTGCGAGCATTTGCTTCAACTTTATTCACTCTACCCAATATATTTACGTTTTGAGTATCACAAACATATAAAAATGAGAATTCCCATATATTTATAAATTCGATCTATTTCACGTCGTCAAGAGATGGCGCACTGGCGGCATTTTGTTCACGGTCGAGTATATGGCAACAGGGCGAAGTCGTTATTCATTAAATGATAGATGGCGACGCAGGCAGTTGTCATGTGAATAATAGTTAAAATGTCGAGGGAGTTGGCGCTGTGGTTTCGCGTCCGCCTGTGGGTCGAGAAGTCCCAGGATCCTTCATAAAAAAACTAATTTCGCGATTTGACCAGTATATCTGGAGTGCCTAATTTGAACTATTTATATTATTGACTTGACAACTGCCTGGGTCACTGCCATCTATTAGCCACTCTATGTACTAACGACTTCCCCATGTTGCCATGTACTCGACAAAATACCACCTGTGCGCCATCTCTTGACGACGTGAAATAGATCGAATTTATAAATATATGGGAATCTCATTTTTGATATATTTGTGACACTCAAGACGTAAATATATTTATTTATTTATTTATTCATTCCAATATGGTCAATTACATGACATGTGGACAGGTCACTAAGACTAACAATCAGTAGCCTAACAAAAGGATGAACAATTACATTTCAACACTTATTGTATACATACGAATAAACATCGACACACAATCAGTTCAACATATGGATTAACAATGGTTTGTAGGTACAAATTATTCTAAAAAATTGGTATCGAAATATTCGTCCAACGAGTATAACGAGTGCTGTATTAGGAGATGTTTTGTTTCACGTTTGAAAGTTTTAACATCTGTTATATTCTTCAGAACATCAGGTAAATGATTGTATAGTTTCAAAGGCATTACAAAACAACTTTCTGCCGTTAGTGTAAGTCTATGTGGGGGTAGTCGAATCGCTGACCTAGCTCTCATATTGTAGTTGACAATTTCACCAGATGCAGTATATTCAGAGATATTTTTTTTAATAAATATGACACTTTTAAAAATATTAAGTGATATGACAGTTAGAATGCCCAGTTCTTTAAATATATTCCTACACGAGTACCTTCGGTCTTTGAACGTCATTGTTCTCAATATTTTTTTCTGCAATATTAAGAGGGACTCAATTCTTTTTGAGTTTCCCCATACAGTTATTGCATAAGATAATGTAGAATTGATATAAGAATGGTAATAGGTCAGCAGAATATTTCTATCCACAAATTTTCTTAGTCTCCACAACACAAAGCAGTGAGACGAAATTTTTTTAGCAACATATTCTATGTGTACCAATTTAAATGTGAATCCATATTTACTCCAAGAAATTTAACAACAGTCGATTGACAAAGAGAAGAGTTATCATATCTCACTAGCAGACTGTAATCCAGATTTGAGGCAGAAAACTGTACTAGATCAGTTTTCAGCGTATTCAGAATAAGGTGATTTTTTATACTGTATTCATTAGAGGCACTTATGTAGTCTGTTGAAACCATACTAAGGTTACTTATGGAGGTACCAGATGCAGCTACTGAGAGATCATCGGCAAATAGAGTAGGTTGACAATTACTAAAATGTTCAGGTAAGTCATTAACGAAAATAATAAAAAGTAGAGGTCCCCGGGATACTTCCCTGCGGGACTCCTGTCTGTATACATTTATTTGTGGAGTAGAAATTTGCGTCGTGAACCCTCAGATGCACCTTCTGGGTCCTGTCTGCTAGGTATGATTCCAACCAGCTATAGGGCTATCCTCTGATTCCATAGAAATATAATTTTTTTAGTAGTAGTTCGTGATTTACAAGATCGAACGCTCGAGAGAAATCAAAGAACAACCCCGTAACTAGTTGTTTGTTGTCCAGTTTCATGTACACTGTCTTTAGAAAGTGGACAATAGCATCCTCAGTATTCATCTCCCTCCGAAAACCAAATTGGGAGTCAGAGATTATTTTAAATGAGGTTAAAAAGTTAACTAAGCGAATGTGGAAGAGTTTCTCATAGATCTTGGAGAATACGGGCAAAATTGAGATAGGTCGGTAATTTGACATTTCTGATAAGCTGTTCTTTTTGTGTATAGGAACTACAAGTGCCATTTTCAATTTGGATAGAAATACCCCTTCCTTGAAAGATTCATTCACTAAATAAGTTAGTACTGGTGCCAGATCAGATGCAACAATAGTAAGCAGTGTACATGGAACCCCATCATCACCTGCAGATTTTTTCTTGGTAACTAGTTTGATTATTTCTAAGACCTCAGTTTCAGTAACTGGAGTCAGGAAGAATGATTGTTTGATAGAAAAACTCAGTGTACTGTCAACAAAATTGTCTTTTGCAGATTTTGCCAGTGAATTCACAGAATCGAGGAAATAATCATTGAATCCTTCAGCTATACCTTGGGGATCAGATATATTGTTTCCTTTATTATCTGTAAGAGACAGGGGATACCTTTCACGTCCAGACCGCGAAGTTTCACTCTTTATTATTTTCCATGCAGATTTACTAAAGTTATTTGATTTTTGAAGAAAACTGTTGTAGTGATTTCTTTTTGTATTTCGTATTTCGGTAGAAAATTAATCGGAACACAAAATAAAAATATTGCTAGAGTTAATAAATATATTGACATAAAATTACTTATTTTTTGCAAAAACACTTTTGACCCAAACGGCGCCTCATAATTTTTCGCGAATTACGGCAAGAGCTCTGAACGCCACTACGCGAGTATCACCTGTAAAGGTACCAGCCACCACGCATGCCCGACAGGCGAAAACGAGCAGTTCAAAAACTCTTGGCAGAGATTCACGTGCAAATTTGTGTAAGTTCTGCTAATTAAAAATATCTCCAATTATTATTGAAAACCAAGTAACACTATGGTCAAGAAGTGAAGAGATACCGGCCAACTGCAATTTGGTAAGTGGCTCTATTCTTACGCTTTTGCATCGCCGATATCATTCAATTCAATTAGAACCAGATCATTTTTTTCACTCAAATATAATTCATATACAGTCCACTCTCTCTCGTACAAATTAAAAAAAAATAATTAGATAATTCCTCAGGATGATAGATTTTATTCGTTCATCATGATATGATTCTTGTTACAAGTTTCAAACACAGCTCCTGATGATCTGTGGGATCAAGTAGTGAAATATTCTTTTCGGTAGAGTTCATCACCAAAAAATGCATTGGAGCTGCAAAATGAAATTCCGGACGATGCCAATCTTCTTGCAATCGCAGATGTGAGAACACTTCAAAATACAAAGAGAATATTTCCAGTAGTTTGATTTTTGGCAGTTTCATCGCGGTTGACCAACTGGAACATTTTTTTCATTCTGCCTTCGTGAGCCTAGAGACCCTTCTAACATATTTTGGGGGTTCGTTTTTGAATAACACAGAGAGAATACAGGGTTTGACCTCCAAAAAACTTGAAATCGAGTACAATTCATTTGAGTTCTACTGGCTGCTATACTTCATAGAGATGAATTCAAGAAATATAATTTGCTACTGATAGCTCTTCCTCTCATCACTTGTTTCAGTGGGGAGAGTTGAATCGATGGATATTAGGATATCATATATTTTCTCGATTGATATTTCGAACAATGAACAGACTTCGCACGATATAATGGTTTTGTTATTGATTTTTACAAACTTCACAGAGAATGAGGAGCTGAGTTGGCTTATCCGATAAACAGTTTTATCATATTATGAAACATTTTCTATTGTTGTGTATCTATTATCGACGTTATTTAAGTTTTGATATAATCCCATCATTTATCGATGAGGTACTTTAAGGGGAACCGGCACAGACACTTTGTCTCCAATCGATCCTTTTGTTTTAATTACATTCTTACAAAGCGTTATCAATCATTTACAATAGTCGCCATAACAAATACTCGAGCTCCACAAATATTTTGCTTTTGTGACGTTACTCCGCAGAGCTCGATAAAAAATCACAAGAGGCCATTGGTTATTATAGAGTTTCCACGTGAATATTGCATGTTATTGTATATACAGAGTGAACCATCATCAAAAATAAAGCTAGGACTGTTTTTTCATCGACTGATGTGAGACAAGAAAACTTGGTGGTCAAACGTCAAACAGTGCAAGGCTTTTACATTTTGATAGCTTCTGTCAGGATATAATAACTAAATCACCTACAAGTCTATCCTGATGAAAGATATCTGAAAAAACTATTTTTATGAATGTTGTGACGAAAAAATACAATTTTCGCATAAAAAACTCACCATCGTATCAATATCTACTATTTATTACTTCATTACTTCAAAACAACATATGTCGTTTCTACTATTACTATTTCTGATGATAATAATCAGCTCAATTCAAGAAATGGAGTCGAAGAACTGACTGACATGGAAAAATCCATGGTGTTTTTGCTGTTATCAAAACATACGTGACGTGGTTATAATCACATTATCATCGACAACTTTACACGACAGGTTCGAATACCAATCTTGCCTCACCTACACAATGGGTTGGCAAGGAAACAACCGCCAGAAAAATGACAAATGACAAGGCTCTGAGAAATGTTACACCTTTCAGGGTTTGTTATGGAAAGGTATAACTGGTAAAATTGAGCACATCAACACCAATAGCAGCGGAGCACTGCTAGCCTTGAAGAGACCTCAAGTCACATCAAGGTGAGCATTAGATAGAGTTTATCAGAGCCACACTGTGAATTGGACCAGAGGACAGGTCATGCCGGTTTCAAAGTTTCAAAGTCCTTGAATATGATCCGGTCAATAGTGCCCCTGGACATGTTCCAGGTCCAAATATGTTTGTTGTGATGCAACAGTCAGCGTAGTATGATTCAACTACTTTTGAGAAATCAATATACTGCAAATGGAATTCGGGATTTTTGAACTAGAATTTACTATGAAAAATTACTGAATAACCATAAGAAGATCTTTGGATTTGGCGGGATTTGGAATCATTATTTGTGATTTGTGCCCACTGAAAGCAAAATGGTGATGAGTGATGTAATGTGTGATAAAAAAACATGTTTTCGAGATGCTCTCTTGGCTGACGTAACACTTTGTTTTTTCAATGGATGAAAATTATTTGTAGTGATACAGAGATTCAAAAAGTACACTAGGATCCTTCTATTGAGGAGATACTTGCAGCATCCATTCCGGTTTTCATTCCAGAGTTCTCTTGTTGTTGGAATCTCATGTTTATGTGTTGATTAGGCTGCTCTGGAGGAGAAAAATGTAGTTTGGGTGTCGTCTGTTAAGCCAAATGACAAGTCACATTTATGAAACTTGACTGCAGAAAGGTTGCTGAGTTGTTTGTTCTTTTTCCATTGATCTTTTTGTGGCCATCAGTCGTTATAAATATCATCTTCACACCTCTGACAGACTCTTCGTGAATACAGTTTTGACGTCCTTTTGTTGTGAGCCAAGATGCCTGTCAAACTTCCATATGCCATTGCCCGGTTTTCAAAAAAGAGTATAGAACTAATCATCATGCTGGTCAGGCTCGTAACATCCACAAATGTGTGAATACGGAATCGTCCCCTCACTGTAGACACAAAAATCTGCCTCTGTGTCACCACCGATTATGTGGTTGATATATATTCAAACTAAAGCATTGCACCTCTTCCCCTCTGTTTGTTATTGTAAACAGCCAGTGACAGTGCTGTTTGTTATGTTCGGCGTGACAAATAAATAATTTTGACAAAAAAAACTCGCAACGACAAATGCAGATGTTTGGTGCATAGGAAATCTACTTTCAAAAATAACAGCTTGACTTAATGGTGGCGTTAAACTTTCCATTGGGTGGAATGACAAAGATTGCTGAACCATACCGATAATATTTATAGTCGGCCAGAATTGGTGCGAGGCGAAGTTCTATAACCTCACTTTTGTCCTTGGACCCCACAGGGAAATTTGGTATCGGTAGTTCCGGAATTGTTTCTGGATTAACTGCAGGAACTCTGTGTTACCTCTTTGGAACAACTTCACAACAAAAACGAATCTACTCTGTGTCTTGCTCAAGAAAAAAAGGTTTTGTAAAGGAGGAGAATATTGCTATACTAGAAGTGGTAGAAGTGAGCCTGATATTATCCAAAATAATGATAATTTCCTATTGTTATCCCCAATTAATTCCTATTATTTTTTTTATAATTTATAATTTCGGAAATTTTTGAAGACTTGGGTTTCATTTTTGAATTTTTGTTCTCTGACAACAAAAAAAGAAGAAAGACTATTACTTGGCAATACATAATTGAGTTGAATCTACATGTCACTGATATTGAACGTCAATTTCCTAATTATGCGAAAGTAGTTCAATTTGTGGTATTGGATGTATTTATTTATAATTTATGAACGAGAACGTAATTCGTGCCGGGCCAAATTATAAATTGAAATGTTATTTCAGTTACATTTAGGGCAGATAAAAATACAGCAGTCTGTGAAATGGGGCCAAGCATGAAAACGATATTAAGGCTATAATACACAATGAGACTCAAATCATTTTGCGTCCGTTTCAATTAGGTCATTTTCACAAAGTGAAGATTCTCATATTTAAACGCTCTTTTGTTAGCAGTGAAATAAAAAACTACTTCAAATATTAAACTATTGAGATATTTTGCTAGTTCATAAACAAATATAGATGTTTATCTTCTGTATCTGTATTTTTTTATGAGGAATCTTATCAGTGCCTGGATTTTGATGTGCATAGATCATTTTTGGAAATATCCTCGTTAGCTCCTTCAAGAGTTCGAATATCCTATGGACCACGATACACCCATTTGACGAAATTTGTAATTCTATAAGACTTTCTGAAACATGCAGCAAGTTTGAGTCGAAATGAATAATGTCTGGTGTATGATGTGAAATACAATTATTGTCATGAAACTATGTAGGGCAGGTGATACAGACTGTGCTGATTCGTTTGATGGAACATAAGGGACAATTGTTGAGCTATCAAAATCCAGTATTCCTCAACTAATGCTAACGGGGTTCGATCGTTAAAGTAGGTTACTACCCATGTTTCCCAAAAATTTGTGTTTTTTGTACTCTCTTATTCAAACAAGTATGACATATTCCTGACACGAAATAATGCAGAGAGCAAACTAATGACAATTCAACTGGAAACAACTGAATAATATTGATTCCCAAAAACATAGGCCAGAAAAGAAAGTTAGGCTGCAGTGTTCATAAATCAGATTCTCCCCATCGATCTTCAATAAGAAGTTCAGTTCATTCACAAAGACGTATTAACAAAATGATTACAATCAAACTATACATAATATATAAAACCGCCATATATGTGTTTCGCTCCATCATGTAGAATTATATTGACATTTTTTTGTTCATTTTTTCGCGTATAGGTAGGAATAATTATGATTAATTCGTCAAGGAATTACTTCTGTTCCCAAAATTGCTATCATGTTCTTATTTTCCAGATGCACTCCCAGTTTAACTCATAAGAAACTAGAGAAAGATCCACAAAATATTGAAATAAGTTTTATTTTCATTTGATTCTGAACGTAGGCCATTCAAACCAATAAGCCCTAATCGTTTCCCATTGATGCCAATTCTGTTGGCATGACATGCGCCGAGATAAATCACAGTTTCCATCGAAATAATTCAGACAAACTTACATTTAGTGTTACTTTGCTCATACCCAGACACCAACTCCGGTAATAATTACAGTGAAATGCATAGCGTGAGAACTTTCCATGTTTTTATTATAAGTTCTCAACTTCATTAGTTCGATCAACTCATGATTGGTATGTTTTCCGGTCAATTACCTGATGACAGTTCGATGAGTAATAGAACAAGAATGGGCTGAAAGTCGAGTGAAAAAAAAACAAACAGAAATGCTTAGTTCACAATGTTTTCGAAAACACGTTACAATGAACTGACACAACGTGAGGAATGTTTCCCAACGATCGCCTACCTTGGAAAATGGCCGTCGGTTCAAATCAACCGCCAACTTTCGCAACATTAATGACTGATAGAACAAGGTCATGGTGCCCTTGGGTAACCTTGCACTGCCATTTTTGGTAGTTAGCATGAAATTATCTGCCAATTAATACAGTTTTTGAGGAGTATTATGCAAGAATTCCAAGTTGAAAGACTAGTATCATCTAGTCTTTGAATAATCAGGCAAAACGCAAATGACGTTGATGTTTAGTCCATTTTTCTACTGCAGAAAGAATGATGAAAAACTTTTTTGGTGAGAGTTGTTGAAAACATGTAAGAGATCAAGTTTAGATTTATATCACGAAAAAGAGTCACGATGATGAAAGTGAAAATTGAGACATGTAATGATTCCACAGTTCATTCACCAAAAGAACAATATTCATTATATTTCAGGATTTGAGAACTTAGGTGATTTGTTCCACCAAGAATATTCCGAATATAATGAAAGTAATGATTCCAAGGAATTGTTTTCGAACATGAAGGAATTTTAATAGATTCAAATTCAAGTCATGAATAATGAACTGAATGAATGAATGATTATCTAATATTGTGAATTTCTGAGTCAGTCAATTCGATATCATTGGGATTATTCGTTGAGAAAATATTATTATCGAAATTAGCGAAATAACTGAAACTTTTTGCTCATTGGTGATGTCATAGGATTGATTCAATTCAGTATTCAATTATATTGTTTCTGATTGTTAGAATCAGAGGAACTAAACAAATGAAAAAGAGGAAGATTTTGTTACATCGAATATTTTCACTAAAATGATAATTACAACTGCAAACTTTATGCTCGATGTTTATACTTTGATACAAAAACAATGTGATCAATGACAAAGTAGTTTTTACGAAAGGAATTGATCACTGATTATCCAGTTACATCAACTTCAAGTGACACTAATTGACCCATGAATAAAGGCATTTATAATCATGCCATCAACCCTCTTTGTCCTCTTTCTAACCCTGAACCCATTAGGTTAGGATTCACATGATTTGAATGAAAATCTTCAAGAGTTATATATACTCATTATCTGTTGGTTGTTTTTCGTACTAAAAAAATGAATTAAAAGGAATTGAATTGGGGTTAAGGGCCGAATTGACCTTGGCTGAACTTGAACGTGACCGTGGGTGTCCCAATAGCGACTTACCGGGGGGTTGCGAGTACAGTAATCCACTATCAGGGCGCATGGGCATGTTAAAGGGCACAGCGCCTGCCGGCCTGAGCTGGTGCAGCGCAATGTTGAGGCTTCGAACGGCACACACGACGCGAAACAAACGACGACGCAAGGCCGCTAACTTGATCCGGCGAAGACTCTTGGATTACTGTAAGTGCATACGCAGACTAGCAGCGAGGATGTAAAAGTATTATTGAGATAGTGACCTACATGTTCGCGAAGTAGTGGCGAAGCGAAGAAAGCGGAGAAAGGGAGACCAAAAGGAAATGGGGGCACAAGTAATATCTAGTTACGTGAGGACACATAATATGTTTGTGCCCCCGTTTCGGACTTGGGACTTTCTGCGGTGCATTCTCGAAGAAAAATGAAACCGCCAGATAAGGAAACTGCTCAATCAGTTCATGGAGAGATTCTATTTGTGCATTTGAATTCGGTTGATCGCAAAAAGATAATAATTTAGCTGGGGATTGGTTGGGGTTAGGTAAAATAACTGAAACCACTTTTATTTCGTTGTCGACGTTTCGACTAGAATCAATTCTGAGAATGAGAGTTAAATATTGATTAATTTGGTGCGAATTGAAATGAATTGGCAGCAAAAAGGTAACGTTTGCTTGAAAGTGGTTGACAATGTTTCTTGCTGAATGGTAATGGTTCGGACTTCCACTGTCTATATTTTCAGCTTTATTGGAACCTGTTGCTAAGAACGGAAGGATTGAATACAAATCAAGTGAGAAAGTCAAATCAAAATCAGATTTTTGGTCAAAATTTAAATTAGGGACTGATTGATCGAGAAAAAATACTGTTATTACAAAAATCTAGATATCGAATATGAAATATGTGCCAAAAATTTTTTTTAATTAGGGGCCGTTCATAAAATACGTTCGCATACAAGGGGGGGGAGGGGTCTGGCTGAGTGTGACAAGATGTGACAAGGGGGGAAGGGGGGTATACGGCAACGTGACGTTCGCCGTTTATTATTTTTTGACATGAGCGCTAGCCAGCGTGACCACTTTCAGTAGAAATCTACATTTTCAGTAGATTTCTGACGAAAATTGAAAAATTTTGATATGAAAGAAATCTTCAGTAGATTTTGGTAGAAATCTACATGTGCGACATCCTCTAACGAATTCCTAAACTCGTCAGATTTTTTAATCAAATCTATGGTGACTCCAGAATGGTTAGATGACGATGAAGTGGACGGTAGTTTTGAAGATGAAGAAGAAAATGGTGCAATACCGATTGTAGATATTTCGGCCCATTAAGAAAATCCTTGGACTTCTGAATAATAGAAATATTATTTATTATTCATATGTTCGTTATGAAAGATTAATTAATTAATTTAGTTGAATTTTATTATAATCACTAAATAAATATTTTTAATTTTCAGAATTTGTGTACTATCATTTAGAATTTATCATACTCAGCAGGGGGAGGGATCTTAGTTTTTGTGACGAAATATTTCTGAGGGGTCACAAAAAGTGTGACACAGCGTGACAATGGGGGGAAAGAGGGTCAAAAAAAGCTGATTATAGTGTGACGTATTTTATGAACGGCCCCTTACGAAATAAATTAAATAATATTGTGACAAGAAAATTTAGATATCAAATGTGAAATACTAGTCAAAAAATGAAAATAAAGAAATGAAATAAAATATTATGAAAAAATGTTGAAACCGAGTTTCAAGTTGAGTGTACTCACGACGTTTCGATTGATGGTATCCGCAATCGTCTTCGGGTGATGAACCTAACCTAACCTAACCTGAACGCAACCATCCCCCACCTAAAAAAATCTACTGAGGACAAAAAACGACATCTAATAATGATAGTGTTCATTCACAGAAAGAAAATACAATAGAGTGTATACCTGAACTGATGTAAATTAACAGGGAATATCAGAGAAGCTCTAGTTTCAAGGAACTATCGCTTCTACGTGATATCGATTTGTGATGGAATGACTTCAAATATTAATAGTAAATCAGGTGAACTGCGTAAACGTGAAACATAGACACATCTAGATTGGGGGGTTGAGTTGAAAAACAGCAACTGCTGACACTCCGCCTTTTCATGAATGAGTAAAGTCGATTTATTATTATTATTATAATCAACGCACTATAATGAGTGATAATGAAAAAGACTTGACCTCTCATTGTTTCGGTTAGAGAATATGAAATGAACTAACTAAGATGACTGAACCACTGGTTGAGTGATATTTGATGAACTATCAATTGGTTTTTTGATTGACCAAATCATGTTGTTTTCTCCTAACGTGATCTAAAATCCAGTTTTTTGTGTTTCTCTTGAAAACATTGATGCCCTCCGAATTTTTGGTTTCGACAGAAACTATAAAGTTTTGGTGACATTGCCCTATTTTTTAGTGACAGCAAAGTACACTTAACGAACTGGTCTCATTTCTCGTGCTGGGATAATCAAATCTATACTTGTAGAAAATATTTTATACATTTTGTTAGCAAGCATATCGAATATTTCAATAGAAAGGTTGACAGTAATGAATGCGTATTGACTCCACAATTTGTTCAACAGTGTTGACGTTCTTTTTTTATTCATTTTGAATTATTTCAAAAGTGATTTTTTTCAGAGATCAATTACCTTGACACCATACTGATATTACTTGCACTCGACTGACGTTTCGCTAACAAGATTGGCATCTTCAGGAAAAAAAAATTAATTATTTGATTCATATGATTTTGTGTCATTTCATTTTAAATTCATAGCCCATCGTAACTCTTTTTCAATTTCGTTTCATTCAGTTCCTCAAAATTTTTCCCAGCTGGTTCATTTCTGTTTAGTTCAGTCCATCCCACCTATTTATTTGGCATCTCATGTTCGACTTTCTGAACGGTTTTACTATTTAGAATAATTACTTTTCCCTTTGTTCATTTGTTGACTTGTTGAGTAACAATATTCCACATTTATTTAAAACGATTGCTTATTGTTGTTTCATCTAACTAGATTCAGTACCAAACCACAAACTGTTGAACAATATATTTCCAAAAAATATGATTTTGAATTTAATTTCACAGATAATTTGGAGCAAAATTTTACTGAATTTCGCTCGAACGATCGAATCTAGTCATGAGATCGAATTTTTTAGGTTATATATTCCATCATTTCACAAAAAAACTCCCGGAAGTAGTACATAACGGTGCGTGGTTGAAATATTGAAATTAGCACTTGTTTTTGGAATGAAGCATTATAATTTTTGTATTAATCCTTTTGAACGATTATTGTGTTCGAAACAGCGTGAGAGACAGAAATTGAAAATAAACTGTCGATATTAAAAAAAATCCTTATTTGACGACAAATATAACAGTTTCCAGTGCGACACTCACTAACAACAAGATACTGTAGTATTTCATATTGAAAGAATACGGTGATGAAAATAAGGGTTCAGAAGCCAAGTAGACTGATGCGAGAGGACAGGGAAAAAACAGAGAGAGGGGGATAAAGAAATTGGAGAAAAAACGTATCGATGATCAAAGAGAAACTGATAGCAGATACAAAACTAGGCAGCGCATGCATATCTTCATGATCTTTCCAATGAACTGAACTTGTATTCAATCAGAAAGATTTATCTATTTTCTGAACTCAAGACAAGAATTGAATCGATGCAAAAGCATTTGCTTCATTCCATTGTTCCTTTTCATGATATTATTATTCTTATTTTATTCTTGGTGTTTCCACATTTCAAGAATTTTTTAACAGTGCTTTTCACCACAATGTTTTTTGTACGATAATTGCAGATGATTCCTGAAGACACCTACTTTCTCCTTTTGTCATAATGTTGTTGTTGTCAACAACAGCAGAATGACAACAAAACCTATGAATTAACTTTTCCTGCTATTCTGTTCGCAAATTCCAATTTCTTTATATAACTATTTTCATTATTATTCGATGATGTGAAGCTTTTGATAACCGGGAATAAATAATCGAACGATGATTTTTACATTATCCTTTCTTTATTCATTGCTTGGATATCAACGAACTTCGATATTTTCAAACTGCAGTAAACAATTGCAAACAGAACAAAAACACGATTTGAATTGTGCATATATCGACGTTGTAGTAAGGTCACCGGAAAGTTTCCCTTGGACCGACGATGAACTGAGTAACTGGTAAAGGAACAATGGTAAGAAGTTTATTTTTAGACTCGTTTCGTGATGGAATGAATGTTTATATAACGGAAAAAATATTGAAAGAATATCATCAATAAGAACAACCAGCAATCAACACCCTTTTGGTTGAGGGAATATAAACACATATCCTTTCAAATGAAATACGTTTACATCTTGAATAATTCGAATTTTCCCACGTGAAAATATACAATAACAAATATTTATAAAAAAAAGTATATTTGTCAACGTTTCGGACATCAAATCCGTTTCCATTCCTGAAACTTATTCACAAATTCTTTTTCTTCGAGGTTTGTTGTTCACAATCTGTCAAAGATATGGGATTTGACACGAAACGTAAACAAACATTAGTATTTTTATAAATGTCAATTCAAATTTTTCAATAGTTGAATTTGAGTTGTATAAGATGTTGATGATTAATAAGACATAGCTCATTCTGTAGGAATAATTTTTTAATAAACACAGGAACTTTTCGGGCTAGGTTAGAAGTTTTTCATTCTACGCTCGTATAGATTTCAATATCAATTCTGAATTGTTTCATAGGTTAACAAACCAAAAAACCACGATAATATTTAAGCGTGTAAAAGTTATCGAAATCATTGTCGGTTTTGAAAAAGCAATATTATATTCAATATTCTTTCACTCCCCACTGGTTATATTGGGATGACAGAATATGACATATTTTCTTGGAAAAAAATTTCGATTAGAGCAAAATATATTGATATTTTTCAGAGTATTTTATGACCAGATCAAAAATTATGAAAATCAAATTTACGATGGATGATTATATTTGACAAAAATGTTTCCCCTGTGTCCCACTGGTAGATAAAGGTAATATGTTATGAAAACTTGAGACATTTTTCCTCATTGATAATTTCATAGTATAGATATTTATTTATTAATTTATTTATTTATATCCTAACACACAGCGGGGGTCTTATTACAAGGATAAAAAAGGTAACATCAGAGTAATATCATTAGATTATGAAGGTATTAGGTGTATGTGTGCGAAATATTTTTTGCGACATTGTCCAATCCAGCTCTATTAAGGCATTAAATTCATCAGCTAGTCGCAACATGGCCACAAGTGGAGGTCTAGTAGTGAATATGGGAGGACTATTAAAACATAGCAAATGATCGAGTTTTTCTTGGAGGTACGTTGAATCTTACTGATGCTAAAATTTCCGGTGCATTCATTCTGTTGTTGATCAATTTATGCAAGAAAGTTAACATTGTGAGAGTTCGACTATTTTCTAGTGACACTATTTTAAATTCATTCCTCATTTGTTGTGTTCTTACAGTATTATAGTCAGCTTTTTTTATATTTCAGGAAATAAATGAATCTCAAAAATTTGTTTTGTATTTCTTCCAACTCCCCTAATCTACTGCGGTGTTCTGCAAACCATATTTGTGTACAGAACTCTAGTTTGGGTCGTACTATACTATAGTAAAGAATTTCAATGGAGTGAATATTCGTGAAGCTTTTGGATTGCCTGATTATGAATCCCAGCAACCTGTTGGCGGCTTTCAGTACATTTGTGATGTGATATGTTAGTCATCCATACATTGTGAAGCAGTTGGAATTGAAACGAGCAAAAGGGACTCACCCTGTACACATCCTGGAGCAATGTCGCCGTCGCCTGCAATTTTTGCTGCACAAAACACCGGCTCGAGGTCCGTAATTGAACGACCAGTCCGGTTCTGGAGTCCATGCCCAACATTAACATTCACATTCACAATGACCTTGTGTTACAGACAATGCATCATATTTGTTAACATTTTCGGTCAATCGTAGAGAAGTGCATCGACTTTTTATCAGGCACAGGCGATTTTCATGAGTATGGCCTTGATTTTGTTTACTGCTGTGATGTGCTAATAACTTACGGTTCACGGCTTTGCAGCTTGTAAAATGTTGCATTCATTATACAAACATCTTATTTTGTTTTTTGTCATAAAAGCGTTATGACAAAGACTTACGTACTCTATGTCCTAGGGTTTCATCATGAGCGGGGATTTCTGGATCAGTCTGTTATTGAAGTGGAACGTTGATTTTTTCGAATGATTTTTTCTTCACAGAAATTGTTATGGTCGTTGCTATTCAGAAATATCTTCAATGATTCCGTTTTTGGCAGTTCGATTGGGATTGATCAGGAATGTACATTATTCCACCGATTTGTTTTGAGTTTGAAAATCTCTAGAACTTTTCAACAGGAAAACAGAGATGTTGATTGTCCCCATCTACCAAACCAGCAAAGATCTCTTCCATTCTTTTCAAAATGTTTCCCATCGATTATTGTTTTTCAGTCTGGAGTCAGAAATGTAAACTTCCTAAGATGAATGAAAAAATATAACCGAATATCACCTGAAAAGCCTAGACTTTTACCTAGAGCTTGTTCATTGTATTCAAGTATTTTTTTCAAACAGTAGATTCGTACCTGAACCTGGAAATTTTTGTCCTGGACAACTGTGCAATGTTTAAGGAGCTCTTCGATGACCAAAAGTATTCTCTCATTCGATCTGATAATGAAATAACGAAAAGTAACGACCTCTGGGTGAGGTACTATTATTAGTATAGTTTTTATACTTCCACAGGTTGATATAACTACACTTAAATTTTTGTATTTTTGTTATAATTTCTCATAGTTTTTCATGATGGTATTTGGTAATTCTTCGAACTTTTTTTTCTTCTGCCATATTATGAAAAATTTAGAATTAATATTAGAATCTATAAAACTGTAAAAGGGCAGATTTTCAATCTACCCCGATAAGTTGCAGGGTCAATTCAATTCCCATATTCATTCTTATTTTTTTGAAAATTGTGGTAGGTTGGGAATCAAAAAAAAACAGATCAAAGAATCCACCCATCAAAAAGTAATGACATTTAAACAGTTTTTCGAACTGTTTTGTTACAACTTTTTCTCCCTCCCCAACAATCAATCAATCAATAAATCAATTTCATTCAATTCAGATGCATACATATCCTCATCTATAGTAAATTTTACATATCTTGAATTATAATTACAGTGAATTGAAAAGAATAAATAAAATTATTAGGAACAAATAAGTGGTGGTGTTCAGTTCCTGGAAAAACGCCTGAGCAAAGCTTGTGTTGCGTATTTTCCCAGATCTGAACACATTTATGAATGTAAATAAAAAAAACTATTCATTTCTTTCAGTAAGAAAAAAAAATTTGTAGAAATTAATAAGAATCAATAGAAGTCAATCAATAGAAATCAGTGATCAACCCCTAGGAGGATCAGACCAGACAATCAGGCGAAAGGAAGGCAGGTGTAAGTAAACTGAAAAAATCAGTCTGACATGAATCAGTAGATTGACTCAAATGTTTCTTTCGAGAAATCGAAATCGTAATCAACGAAGGATCTGACTGTTTTCTTGCGTTTATAAATATTTTCTATATTTCTCAGTTCAGTGGAAATTTGATTGACGAGTTTTGGTCCGAAGTAAGTAACAGACCATTGGGTATGTACATTCTTGCAGGAAGGAAGGCTAATTAATACAAAAAACTACTATGAAGAAAGGATCAGCAACGATCTGAGACGAATGGATTCCAATGTTCCTTCATATCACCTATCAGCGTAAATTAATTGACATCCCTTCCTGAAATTATCACAATTCACTTGTGTGCTTAAGCAATTCACATTTGAACCACATACCAAACCTTCGAAAGGAAGAATAAAGAGGTTTTCAGTGCTCTTACCATATGATACACCCTTAAGTGTATATCTGTGTTTTCTTGAATCAAAATTGTTTGAAAAATAACCATAAGGACTTAGAGGAGGTTTGCAAAGGGCTAAACCAGAACGAAACGCCTTCATTAGAATAACCTTTCACCAACTGAATCTTCAGGAAAAAAGCTGACACTTCTTTGCTAATCAAAATTCCACATTCGACGAAAAATCCTCCACAGGTTCCCGCACGATTTTTAATTATAAAGGGTTGAAAGAATTATGACACGTGTTCCAGCAGGATAAACGTCCTTGAGGAAGCTATTGAACAGCTAAACACTTGTCGCAGTTCTGTAAACCGATTGTTAGTGAGAATGTACAGAAAACTGTAGTTGATTCAGATTTGTTCTCTTGTGAAAAACTCTCTAGATTTTCATATTTTCAGAGTAAATCGAATATTGATTCTGCGTTGGACAGGTTGATAACAGAAAATGAGATGTTATTTATAATTATCCCGCGAAAGAAATAAATGAGGAATCCGCAAATAAATCCTAAGAGTTTTATATAATCACTGGAAGCTGCTATCCTGTGTGTTCTTTATTTATAACGATCGACGACTGATATAAAAATGTGGCTTTGACAAACTCGTGAAAATCGTAACACCAGCAGGTGATTTGTTTGTTGGTCAAAGATCTTTGTGTTCAGATGTTCAGGAACGTGTTTCATCAATCTCATGCCCTTCTGCGTGCACAGGCAGTTTGATGCCCTGTTCCGAAGAAGGTGAAATGGGTGATGGATTAAATAAAAGATTTGATCATATAACTGTCAGTGGAAACTTTGACATATATTTTTTTGGTGTTAGGTCATTTTAAGAACACTGATCTGCTTCAGAATTGGCTGACGTTATAGAATAATTTGTAATAGTATCAATACCAAAATTAGTATCGTCTGCATATGCAGATTTGAAACTGTACAATAATCATTTAATCATTTATGAATGATATAAAACGCAAGGGTCTCAAGAGTCTCTGGATCTGATATTGTCAATAGCAACTGCTCATTTCATTTGTTGATAATGCTACAAATACCTAGCCCATTCCACTTTCTAGCGAGAAGAGCAAGATTGATAGTATCAAAACTCTACTTGAATCAAAAAATTTGGTTCATGGGGATGACTTATTCAAAAAGTTATATATTAATGTCTTCAAAGCACTCATTGCAGATGAGATTAATTTATATTTCTGGAGAACATGCTGATTGAAAAGCATTATTTTACATTCATTCAAGGAATTCACTGCCCTTGAATTGTAAAATGTTTGAGACATTTTGTCCATTTGTCACCGCAATCATATATTGATAATTCTGTAATAATTGATGACATTTTCTTTGTTTATTGTGCATTGATTTTTTTTTCAATTGTACTTTTCAACCAAAGAAATAAATATTATTATTATTATTATTATTATTTATCTGTGGTGACCACACTTGAAACTGGCTATGAACCACATCACCCTAACATCACATGTGTATCATTTTGGCCATGAAAAAATGTGAACATTCGACGATTGTGGTTCAATATTCGAAAACAATATTGGAATAATATTGCCTATATTGGTGAAATATTGTCAATACCGCCGGGAAACAAAATTATATTCGGATTTATAATGTCACTGGATGAAACTTTGGTTACAGTGAAAATCCATTTGGAAAAATACTGAACGATTACTGTTTTATGTGAAGAGATACTTTTTTGTGAAACTCACTGTGCAAAAATGTTTTTGACGTAATTTTCTGTTGCTGAAGTTTGAATATTTTGGTTTTCTATAGTACCCTTCAATAATAATTCATAAACAATGTTACATTACCAATATTGAGATTTCATTTTAAAACTGATCTGTTATCGGTTGTAGTTACAATTGCATTTATGGGTTGTGATATAAAAATACCATTCAAATATTCCTATTTCAGTGTGAATGCAATTTCTGAATTGAAATACCTTTTTTGCTATTTTCATGCCAATATGCTACCTGAATTGATAACTCGATATTGTTATCTATGGTCTCGGTAGTGTAGTGGTTAGCATATCTGCCTATCAAGCGGAAGGCCGGGGTTCGAATCCTCGCCGGGCCACCGTGCTGGGTAATCGCACGTTAAAAGGTAAGGCCTCGTTGATCCATTGCTCGCACAAGTTTCGACTTCTGAGGGTTGACGTTCGTCAGCTGGTTAACGGAACGAACAATTTTAGAACAACAACAACAACAATTTTATTCTCCCAAACAATATTGGACGGACACATGTATTGAAATTTCAAATCGATTTGCTATCGAATAATATGCAAGAAATGTTGAAATGTCTATATTGGTGAAGTGATATTATTAAATATAACCTAATATAGAATTTCCGATATTGAGAATGAGCTATCAAACCCATATTTTGTCAATATTGCACCTTACCCTCTGCAGTTTGAATTTATCACCAATATAGAACCAATATTTATATCGGATCATCGCCTTTTCATTGTCAATCCACTTTGGCCCAACATCAATGTTTCCACTTATATCTATATTGGACAAATCTTAAATTGGGGTTTACCCAATATGATGTGCTACATGGGGCACAAGTGGAACAATTTGTTCAAGCCAGTCTCTACTTACCTACACAGTAGACTTATGAACTAATACCTACTAATACAACTACTCTCCTGTCTGATACCGTCGAGTGTTTCGAATTGTATCCGACAGGTGTTGGTTCATTAACTTGTGTAGGTAAGTTGAGGCTGTCCTGAGAGAATTGTTCCAAGATGATTTTATATCTAATCTTTCTATGTATCTACAGAGTCAATACCTTTAAACGAGCAATTCTTGTATGGATTTTTATATATAATCTGAATCTTGGCAACAACTCCAACGATTTTCGTGAAATTTAGTTTGCAGAGGGTTTCGTGGTTGATGAATCGATCTAGCTAGGTTTCATTTCCAGGAAATGTCGTTTTATCCGTATTTTCGGGCAATAAGTCTTTATGACTTTTTCCGACATCTATTGAAATAATACAATGTTTTTTTCGTTTGAGGCTAGAACAAGGAAATCAATTGATCACTCAGCAGTACCTGAGAGATCTTCGAAAAAAACGCTTATATAAAATCTCATGAACTTCACCAAGACACGACTGGTTTCAGGAACACCTTGAAGAAAATCGTCATCAAACACAACAGGTCAGGTTTCTTAAACTTCGCGCAGTCAAGACTCATTTCAAGAAAACTTCTAAGAAAATAACCAGTTTTTCGCTTTATTATGCATTATTATGCATTAACCAACCCATCTCGAAGTGGGTGATCACCGGCTCCGAGAGCCATGCGCTCTGAGCAGACGCATCATCATTCTGATCGTCGCGAATTCGAGAGACCGAACCGAAAGTGGTTCATTTGGACGCCTCTGCCCGTAACCTCCAGTGATCCGTTGGCGCGGGGGTGAGAGCGATCGGGAGAAGGGCGGTCTAGCCGCGGCCGAAATTTTTTGCGTCCGCCGCCCCCGTCCGTCGCGGATCCGCCGCCGCCTGCTGGATTGTGACGGAGTGGAAAGGTCGCCGGTTGACGGTTGAGGTTGAACGGCCGGGGCCCCGAAACCTTCGATGCAAGGCCAGACGAATATAACTGATGTGCGAGTGTTGCTCGATTGCCTGCACGCGGCATGCGGATTTCAGTCGGGACTGCATAAAGCCAAATAGCAAATATATCGTACGACTACGATGGCGCATTAGTGCCACTGCAAAAATAAAAAATCTCGCAATTGCGACTTTTAGTCTCTTAATTGACAGATTTAATCTGGCAGTTGCGACATTCAATTGTCAATTGACAGATTGAATGTGTCAACTGAGAGATTTAATCTGGCAATTGCGACTTTTAATCTGTCAATTGATAAATTGAATGTGTCAATTGACAGATTCAATCTGGCAATTGCGACTTACAATCTGTCAATTGACATATTTAATTTGGCAATTGCGACTTTTAATCTGTCAATTGACAGATTTGATCTGGCAGTTGCGACTTTTATGAAAGGTCTACATTAGGGTTCATATTGTTCGGTTGAAACAATTTCACATCATTATCATACAAGTAATAACGTCAAGTTACCTACATTGTGAATTCCAACTTTTCAGCAGTGATTGGAATTTCATAACATATTTAATAATATCATTCATACTTATTCGAAGCTTTCCGACATTGAACGTTCTCATTATTCAAAAAGTTCCATTCAAGGTAATGCAGCCGAAGTAATAAACTCATTTGAAAATTCAGAAAAAAATTACAATGAGGGTTGTATCACCCAAGGAACGTTATGAAAACAGAAGGCTCATTTCATTGAGTCACATTGATTCATTTTTCGATTTTCCCCCAATAATGAGGAAGTCTGCTTCGCAACTCAGAAAATTATTGGATATAGTCAAAAATAATTTTTCGGGCTTTGAAAAAGAATTCAGGACAAGGAGTCGATGAATGGAATTTGCTTTTCATCCACATGACAGGAAATGAATTCAATTTCAATAGTAAAAGGGAATGGTAAAAGGATTGTTCAACCAATAATTTTCCAGAAATGAAAAACTTATTGGATTTTTTGAAACCAGAGGTCGACAGAATTGTGAATTCAATTGCTTTGAAATTATTTCAATGATTCGATTGGCTTCAATTCACTTTGAAAAAAGTATTAATTGACAGATTGAATGTGTCAATTGACAGATTAAATCTTGAAATTGCGACAGATTGAAACTATCGATTTCGACTTTTAATCTGTCAATTGACACTTTTTTCCAAAGTGCATTGAAGCCAATGAGTTGAATTCCCCTTTACTATCGAAATCGAGTTTATTTCCTATAATGTGAATAAAAAGCAAATCTCATTTATCGACTCCTTTTCCTGAATTTTTCAAAGCCCTCAAATCATTCTTGACTATATCCAATAATTTCCTGAGTTGTGAAGCAGACTCCTTCATTATTATGGAAGAATTGAAAAATGAATCAATGTGACTCAATTAAATGAGCCTTTTGTTTTCATGACGTTCCTTGGGTGAAGTGCAAGCCCCACTGTATTTTTTTTCAGACTTTTTTAATAAGCTTTATGACTTTGGAAGTATTACTTCGAATGGAATTTTTTGAATAATAAAAACATGCAATGTCGAAAAGCTTCAAATTAGTATAAATGAGACTATTGAATATATCATAAAATTCCAGCCACTGTTCATATTATTATGATCCATGAAAAGTTGAAATTTCCATCGTAGGTAAATCTGGACGTTATTGTTGTTGAAAGTCGCAGTTGCCAGATAAAATGTGTCAATTGACAGATTGAAAGTCGCAATTGCGAGATTTTTTCTTATTGCAATGGCACCAATACGCCGTCGTAACATCGTTTAATACTTAAATCAAACAAAATAACTACCATACATTCTGTGGCAAAAAGACTGAGCTCTAATGCCAATAAACCCAAAAAAAAATTAAAAGTATTGGTTCAATATTACGGGAATATCAACCTTATATTGTAGATATCATATTGGCCATAAAAAATGTGAACATTCCGCGATATTGGATCAATATTCGAAAACAATGTAAGGATATATCGTTTTGACTATATTGGTACAATATTATTATTAATATATCGACAAAAAAGTTATATTCGATTGATGTCACTTAATAATTCTCAGTTTTTCTATTAGGAATTATTCAGTTCTTCAATACCAATAAGTCAACCTGAGAAATTTACCCATTCACATATACTGATCAAATACTTATCTGGTAAAAACTAGGGCTGCTGCGGGGCTTGAGCTCACAACCTTCACTAGGGCAATATCATTGTCGACCATACACTCTACGGGCACGGAGAGACTTGTTTTGAGGAGTTGGGTGGTAATAGATGTAGTGACTTCATATTATGTTCAAGACAACATCAAAATGTTAGAAAGTTTAGTTATAAAGAAAATATATTTGAAAAAACTCTGAAGGATCACTGTCTTATGTGATGGCGGTTTGGAATATCAAACTTGCTGTGCAAAAAGGTCTGAACGTAATTTTCTGGTATTGAAATTCACCACATATCGATATTTCAATTTTCCCATTTCTTTCAGGAATAACTCATCATAGATATTGCATTACCAATATTGATATATGTTTGAATACACTAAGTAATCACTCTCAAATTCCCGATACCCCTTTCAGATTGTGATTCGAAAATTACAATTTTGATATTTCCATTTTACTGTAAAAACAATATTCAAGTAATATCAGTATTCGCATATTATCTATATTGCAGTATTATACCCGTACGACACCTAATTTGATAATTCAATATTGTAATCTACCCCCCCCCCCCCAAACAATGTCGAATATATATTGGAACTCCCATTTTGAAAATTGGTTACATACAAAAGACAATATTGAAATATTTATGTTGTTAAACTAAAATTATTCATCATCACTTGATACGAAAATTCTGATATTGGTAATAAGTTATCAGACCCATATATTATCAATATTGAACCTTACAAAATGCAGTTGGAATTTATTGTCAATTGAATCAATATTCATATTGGAATATCGTTTTTTCAATATTGATTCATATTAGTTCGACATCAAATTTTTTCACTTACGGTATATCTATATTGGACCAATCTGAATTTGAGGTTCAGCCAATATAATATACTCCTTGGGAAGCGTCTTACTCAATGACTTTTTTCGATTCATTGTGTTATTTTTGAATTTTTTCGAGTCGTCTATTCGTAGGAAATTCCGTCTTCGGAAAAGCGAGTTCGAGATGTTTTCAGGTTCACAACGAATAAGTGGGAGATTGCGATTGTTGTGTCGGTCGTGATGGAACGTCAGAATGAGATCCTATTCTACGCATTGAGTTGTCTGTCTGTCCGTAAAATATGGCAAAACTATCAACGCCCTTTGTGAGAGAACCAAGTACTGGCTAACCCTGATTTTGAGGATACGATCGATGTATGGCGCAGTGTTGCCAAAATGGTAGTTAACAACATCGAAAAATAGAAATACAATTAAAAATGGTGTAGTTAAGAACTACATGTGAAGGTTTTTTTGGTCTGATATGGACTTCATCTGTTAATTATTATTTTATTTTCTCAGTCTATCAACAAAGAAACATAGAGCTGAAAGGGATAGGCGCTATTTCACCAATCATACTATTTTTAACATTTGCTATCTCTACCCTCAAATGCATCGGGCAACCTTATATCAGACACATCCCTGATCAGTCTCAGATTGCTTTTACTGATTGATCAATGTCCAGATAATGTTGGGAAACACTGGACTTTTCTATTCTTCCATATCTCATGTGTTCCTAGTATTCTTTGAAGCGGATTTTTATGCACACTATGCTCGCTATTCAAATTATCAATGAGAAATATATGAGAATAATTGATAATCAACAGACGAAGCCCACATCAGACCAAAAAAAACCTTTGTGGGTGGATCTTACATGCACTACCTTAGGTTGTAAAATATATTAAGTAAGTAACCCTAGCCTTTTTATTCAGTATAAATTTTCTTCTCCTGATGATGCTAACCTTGTTAACGAAACGTGCCCTCTAGTGCAAATCACTTCAGTTTGATGTTACTGTGATTGATCTCTAGAAACATTTTCAAGTTTTACACCAAAAGTTTTAATCCCATCGTTCCTTAGCAGATCTATTTACAATCTCCAATGAATATCTTCAAAATCTTGAAATTTCTGATTTTGTGGATCTACAGGGTTGAAACAAGAATGATGAATTTTGGTAAACTCGAAACACTTTCGCGAGTTACTTCAGCTTCTTTTATTGTATATGCAAGATTCACGAAGTTTCATTATCTCTTTGCCCCTCCAGGAGGTTGTTGTTACTTTCATTGGCACTAGAAATTTCAAGTGATAAAATACCACGAAGGGCATTGGATTACATCCAACAGGTGTTAGTGCAGGATTCTTCACAGAAGAAATTCCTGGATATGCTCTTGGCGATACAACTGCCAGAATTATTTTTCAATTGTTGGGACATGACTAGAAGTTCGGTTTCGAGCTATTTGGCCTCTCGTCAGTGCAAGGCAGTGCCATCATCAACATAAGTCGATGACATAACTAATCAAGATATTGGGAATCAGGTTGAAATGGTGTTTATCTAAAGGGTAGAACTGACTGCCTTCAAGGTGAACACTATTCGCACTAGAATCAAATTCTTATTCCATAAGGGACAGACGGCATATAATGCACTGTTTTCGCAAGTCCTGTCGAATGCCGTTGATGAGACCTATGGCGGGTCTAGCATTTGTGATGCAATCAATCCGAATATAAAAATTTAGACTCAAAAGACAGGGCATGGCCCAGCTCTTCAGGTTGACTGACAGTCATTCGATATCTGAAGTTAAGCAACGCCGAGCGCGGTTAGTACTTGAATGGGTGACCATGCAGGGAAATACCGTGTCGAAAGCCCGTACAGCTGCAGCAAAACAGGATAACATAGCTCGCGGGCAATATATCAATGAACACAAGATATATTGAGGATATGCCGTCCTTCGGAGGGGACGTGAAGCCGTCGGTCCCGAGTCCATGGATGTTGGGTTCGTTAAAGATCCCTACCTCTGGTTGGAATACCAGAGGGTTCGGCAAAACTTCCTGTTGGGGGAAGTGTGCTCAACGGCGTCGGTGATTGGCCTTGGTAGCGGAAATAGGCCGACGTTGAATAAAGAAATAGAAGAAGACTTAAAAGACCAGGCGTTAGGTATATTCTTGAACCTTTTTTAATGAAATAGCATTCGAAACAATGTAAAGTTTTTCGGTTTGAGAATAGAAATTTTGCTTTGGTGAGCACTATAATTTGAGGAATAGATGTGGTAGGATTTTCATTTATGAATTATGAAAAAAAACATTGAAAATCAATAATCTAGAACAATAATCAATTTTAGTCCACTCTTCTGAACATTCTGACGAAGTCTTTGTGAAGCAAAAATTAGTTCTGAACTTATTTTTGAACAGATTGTAAAATTTCTGATCTTTACTAAATTTGGGTACTTGGATCATAGATATGATCGAAACCTTCGATGTGAAGATGAAACCATTTTCAAAAGAGCCCACCAACCCAAATAGTAGAATAAGCATCTGCATCTGACGTGCATTTCGCCAACACAGTTGGCATCTTCTGGAGAACAGACATCTCAGTTTCTTTTCCTGTGAAAGTCACCTTTCCAAGAGCAACTGTTTTTGGTTTGATCTTGGGGTAATTGGGCTCTGTTGAGCTGGTATTCAATTTATTCATTGATTTAGAACGGAATCTCTTATATTTTTTTTTCGAAAAAAAGATATTTCCCGTTCCTTCGTAGTTTTTTTGGGTTCGTAACCTACCATAACTTATCGGGCCAGATTAAAAATTAGTCCTTCTATACTTGTATAGATTTCAATATCCATTCTTATTTTTTCAGATTGTGGTGAGTAAAGAACCAAAAAAAAAACTACGAAAAAAGAATCCATGCACCACAAAATAATGGCATTCAAACAATATTTCTCCTATTTCTTCCCACTCATGTGAATATTCGAAGAAGTCAATTTTATTCTCGTTACGTCCCTGTTCAGGGTTGTATCTCTAAATGGCTCGTCTGAAAAGCCATAACATCATTCTCTCTTTTCTTATCCAATAGGTTCAATGTATCGCTTTCAATGACATATCAAGTGTTGCTTGGCCGTAAACAGGATAGAACACATAAAACGCGAAAAACAAATAAATGTTATTATGTGCTTGAGTAAACTATGTAACAAAAATATATTTATTTCGTATTTTTCAATGATAATATTACGGTGATACGATTCATGTGCTGTTGATGTTTAGTTTTCATTTCGTAAAAAATATGATGTGAAAACAGGGACCGACTATACAAATTAAACATCTGACGATGTAGGATGAATTCCAGTATAGTTTGAAATTCATTTGTTGAAAAAGGAAAACAGTAATATAGTCGATGAAGTGAATGAATATTCAACACATTAAGAATGATTCTTTTACTATTTCACTAGCCTTTTCGACCTTCTTCCTACCCTATCTAACAAAATCTTCACGAAAGTTTTTGTTCGGTGGTTATATCGTACACATTCACATGTGAAGAATTCTGATATACATGAAATCAATATTCGTAGTCGTGATCATTTTCATGTACCTTTCAGTAGTGATAAAGTAGATTCAAAATCTCATATCAACAGTGTTTTACGTGCATTTAATGAGGTACCAAATGAGTTGAGAAAATCTTCATCACTCTTGGTTTTCAAAAGCAAACTCAAATCATTTCTAATTGGAAAAACTTTTATTCCATAGAGCAGTTTTTCTCCATCAGATTTTATCGTTTGAAGCTCGTTCAAATATTTTTAACCCATTTTCATCATTTTTATGACACAGCATCGTATCAAGTTTCAAATATTCATGGGGGTATGCTTGACCAAACTTTTTTTATTAATTTTGTGATGAGTGCTTTTGGACAAGTATTACTGTTTAGGTTGACATGTTGTTTCTATCTGATATCTGTATTGGCTTATGGAATGAAATGAAATAAATGATAATAATCTTGTCATGGTGTTGGTATTACCACGAAAGTATATTTATTCGTGATCATTCGAAAATATAATATGCTTGTTTTAACCAACTTTCAGGCAAAATATCATTCTTCTCATCGAAATTCACGAAGTGTTTACTTCTTCACTAACGTGTACACACCAACGTTGTTATACAAAACAAGCCAGAACTTTTCATGGAATTATTTTTTGGCTTTCTCTTCTCCTAGTCGATACAAAGAACTTGCAAAACTTCTATAAAAGAAGTAACATCAAACATTCAGCAAAAAGTGTCTGTTGTGTAAATCATTCATAGACGTTTAAATCATTCTCAAAAAGGAATATGGTGTATAAGGCACGACCAGACCTGGATCACTTTTTCTTGCACAATTTGTATAGCAATCACTCGAACCTAGAATCGAACAAATAATATTTATGGGATTTTTCTACACAGATAGACAGTAGCTTGCAAAAAAATATTTCATCTGGATAACATTTCATTCTCAAACCCATACAAGCTTGTTTTGCTCTGAGAAAAATATCTCTTGAGCTCATCAGTGGCATATATAGATGAATTGTAGAAGTTTCTCCCTAGATAAACTATAAACATTATCGGAAAAGACTATCTGATCTGAATGAATTGACATTTCAATGACACATTCATTCATATTACAAAGAAACCGAGCCGTGCGTAATTATATTAAGAAAACATGATTATTTTTGTATATCCTATATGCATTAATCCTCGTGACACAACTATGATTTGCGTAATATTATTAGCATGCCATATGCTTTTATTAGAACGAAACCAAAATGTTCACACATAATTTTAACCTCTTCTTAGGTAAATGTCACTATCAATAATGACAATAGTTACATATTTGTGGGAGCATCATGCATCATGAAGAAAATGTATAGCTATTAATCTTGCCAATATTTATTCTCAGTTGACTTCATAGAATTATTTTCAATGATTGTGGATAAAATAGTTAACAAACCTTGGTAAAAGATGCAATTTTTTTTCTCCGTAGTTTTTTTGGGTTCTTAATTACCACAATCTGAAAAACTTGAGGGATAATATTGGAATATATTCGAGTGTAGAAGGGCAGATTTCTATGCTACCCCGAAAAAATGCTGCGTTGATTGAAAAAAAGTTGTTTCTAAATGAAACACAGCAACTCGTTTAACTCAAACTTGCCTATCAGAAAAATACGAGCACTAATATTTATCACTCATCGTTAACGCAGAAGCTTTTCGTTGTAAATTAGAAATCTGCACTTTAATGCTTGTATATATATTGAACCTTTTCCTAGAGATCAATTACCCTAACAACAGTAACAACTAGCACTCGACGAGCGTTTGCTAACGAGGTTAGCATCTTCAGGAGAAGAAAATTGATACTTATCGTTTATACTTTTATATATTCCAATATTAATTCTTATTTTTTGAGATTACGTTGAGTTGAGAACCCAAACAAAAACAACGATGAAGGAATCCATCCACCACAAAATTATGACATTCAAACAGTACATATGAAATTTCTCCCTCGAGAAATAGCTATATTTTTCTCTAAAGGGTAATGATTCGCTCTCGATGCCTCTTACGATCACCATTTGAAAGAAATAATTTACTAGAGATAATATCCCTTCAACAACTGGCGAAACCTACCATTCAACGTATTCTCTCGAAAAAACCCTTGTACCTCGCCAATTCCTGTCACTCCAAACGCAAACAAAAAATGATTCCACCATTTTCGATTAAAACATAAGGAGACGGAAAAAAAAATAGTCATCCAAGTATGGTGTAAAGTTATTCAATTTTTACTGAGGAAGAATAACTTCAACTTGATTAGTGCTCAGATGCAACAATAACATGACTACAAGAATAGGTACTCTTCTTGGATACAAAGAAAAATAAGTAAAAGTTGTAAATATCAGTTGAATGAAATTTTAACGGCATTCAGACAAATCATAAGAATTTGAGAAAAATAAACTTCTTCGAGCGGGATTCGAACCCAGACCTTCCTTTCTCTAGGCGGATGCTCTACCATTGAGCTATCGAAGACCCTGAGTTCTCCATCTCGAAGAAGTTTATTTTTCTCAAATTCTTATGATTTGTCTCAATGCCGTTATAATTTCATTCAATATTCAATTGTTAATCATACAGACACTAATACATCTAACGTTGTAAATATCGACTGAAAATGTGGACCTGTGTGGGGACTATTGGTACTACCTAGTGATATAATATAGAATCCGATCAATGGAGAAGAGGGCAATGAAATTCCCAATGTACTTGGACCGATAGTAGTAGGTGTTATATACTACTATTAGGGCCAGTTCTTGAAACTTTAGTGAAATGTAGTTCAAGTGAAGCCAGTTCAGTTGTCAAGCAACAGACGATGCTATTGGCTAATGCTTAGCAACTAACCGCTATCTTTTGAACCATACTTCATTGGAGTATTTACAACTACCCTCAGTATTTGACTAATGTTTACAATAATGCACCGATGATTTTTATTCTGTTGGAGTTGCTATTGGCAATTTCCATAGATGAAATGGAACAAAATGAAAATTGTAGTTTTTTCTTAACTTCGATTCGACACGAAAGAGAAATCCTGTATAGTTCAGAGAACACTGTACTAGCCGAGGCGAGGCAGAAATTATTGTGACTTTCGATTTGTTGGGGAAAAAATTGAAAACACTCTCTGTTAGTATATGTATATCATTTATAGGGGTTTGATTGAATGATATATGCATATCAACAGAGTTTTTAGTGTTAGCTAATTCTTCGATGTTATTTTCTTGATGGTAGTCTCATATTCTACGCTTGGTCCAGATATATGATGATAGGCATTTCTTTTTTTTTTATTTCTTTCTTTAACGTCGGCCTATTTCCGCTACTAATGTCTATTCTGCTGCAGCTGTACGGGCTTTCGACACGGTATTTCCCTGCATGGTCGCTCATCCAAGTACTAACCGCGCTCGGCGTTGCTTACTTTCGGATATCGAATGACTGTCAGTCAACCTGAAGAGCTGGGCCATACCCCTGATGATAGGCACTTTCGTGAGTCTTCTAAAATCTTCGCTGAAATGTATAAGTTGCGGTCACTGTTCCGTAACCTTCTATCCGTTTCGAGACCTTTTTCTGTCTATCCCACGAAAAATAACCAACTTTGAATTTATCAATGCTTAGATTTATCCACAAGAGAAGAAACATTGGATGGAGATGATGAACCAACGTGTTCTAAATGTAAAAAACGATCAAAGTGCGCAAAATGTTCATGTTTCCATAAGTTCCCCAAGATTATGGTCATCCATCTCAAACGATTTTCTTCAACAGAAAAGTTCACAGAGCAACAAAATGTTACTGTGGATTTTTCTTTGGAAGGACTAGGTATGAGTTTTTTCGACACAGAATAAAGTCCCTTATTATAACTTATTGCAACATCAAATCACTATGGTACTACATACATCGCCCATTACATGGCCTATTGCCGTCATCCAGATCCATAGCAAAAGGCGAGGCGTATATCCTGTTTCATGGAAAGGAAGGCAATTAATTCCCTGTTTTTTCTTATTTTTAACGCTTTCATTAATTTTTGCATATTTTATTGTTATATTTTTCATAATGTTATATTATATGTTGATTATCTGAGTACGGCTGACATATTTTTCAATCGTAGCCTCAGTCGAAGTGGGATATATTTGATGCCTTCAAAAAATTTGGATTATAATTCCAAATTTCCCCCACAAGAATCTTGATTTTCAGAATGATCTGAATTTTCTCATCTTTCGTGCATATCTGCATTTACCTTAGACAATGAGAGTAACAATTTGATATCATGAAGAAACTCAATCCGCATTTATTATTGCCGATTCCAACAACGCAGTTCTGTTCGAAACGCAATTGAAGTATTGATCCCACTTGAAAAAAGTGCATGTCCTAAATCCGAACCCCATTGACTTTGACAAATAGGTTAATTACATTGAACCTGAAAAAATAAAAATAAACCATTAAACGGATTGTGTACCGCACCGAGTGTGAATTCCAATAAAATTATTTTTAGTTTATTTTTTGGTTCGTCTTGGGTTTTGAATCTCGCAAAACAAGTGCATCATCCTGCCATTTACGGAGGCCCTCGTGGGGATCAAATATTTTCATGGTTCGCCCGCAAAACAGTCGAGGAGCTTTTGACCTCTGATTATTCAATCGTTGTGGAACGATAGTCGAATTTCGAAGATGGTCAAATGACCAGAAAGTATGTTGCCTTCATTTCTTTATTTCACTATAGAAATATTTGTAAATTCATGACCACTTTTCATAGAAACAAAATTCAAACATAGACTGTCACAAATAAATCGTAAGATTAGTCAGGCAGTTCGATATACACGATCTAATATTTACATTGTTTAAAAAAATGTTAAATAAAAATATAATAAAAATGTTCAATGAAATATGTGGTCGTAGGAAAAATAGTGTACAATAATTGTGCGGAAAGTGACATTTTTCCACCCTAGTAATGTTATATACTATTTCATTCACATCATCTGAAAAATTGGGCTTGCTGACAATCTACAACTGGAAGAATAAGCAATTGTTGCTCAAGAAGAAAAGAAGGTTGGAAAATACCATCTGAAGTTCCGCCATGGTTTGTATGCAATTGGATTCATATTCATATGATATTGAATAGTGTTTTTGATCACGACGAAGTACTGAAAGATTAATTTCCATGAATACTGTATACATACTGAGGTCAGTTGAAGAAACTATACCGAGCTCCAAACAAATTTGTGTCACTTTTAAGTATGTCGATTATGTTCCAGGATGAATTCCATAAAGAAGCAATGTGAAAATGAAATGCTTCCAACGGAAAATGTAAAAATAAGAAATGTCTACCTATTCACATGCAAAAGCGATTGAACATGAAAAATTTCAGAAAATAGCTTAAACTTTTTTGATTGAGAATCAAATTTCTCAATTCCGTTTCCAACCAGAAATTCGTTTTTTTTAATCTTTCCATAGATGAATGACTAGCAATATTTCATCTCACATGATGACACATACAAAAAAAATTGTAATAATTCATTGAGTCGATAATAAAATCAGACGATTCATCGAAACCATAGTTGATTGTCCAAGGACCCCTCAACGATAAAGGAATGCGAAGTACATTCGCAAACAGAATATCAGCACAGCATAGCGCGAATTCAATATAATGCAGATAAATATAAATATATAGGCAGACAAAACTTATTGAATATTAAGAATCTTAACATTGCATACTATAAGAGCAATTGCATCACGAGTATATACATAGCTTCATCAGGCAAATAACTACTTGTTTATTCATTTATTTATTTATACATATATACATGCTCAGTTACAGTCAGTATAATGCTACGGACGTCACGTAATATTACATTGTACAGAAAAACTTATTCTTGTAAGGATATTCCTTCCAATTCAAATAGCACCAAACATTTGTTCTCAATAAAAATGTGACAGATAAAATGACAACTTTGACAGATAACCTGTTATAGATATATGGCCAATTGAACGATGAAGACCGCATGTCTAGAAATATTTTTTCGAAACTGTACTCTCTAGATGTTTCCAAGTTTTACAAACGCCCTGTACATATTATAATTGGATGAAGATATTCATCGCTTCACCCTTCAAGTATAAGATATAATCATATCTGCCATTTCAAATATATACATATTGCGTTCTCTGATGATGACTCCACATTTTCTTAATAACCGTGACAATCCTGATCAATTTTCAATTTTAAACAAATATCGAGAGGCGTTGGAGAAACTCCAAGAGAAACAAACTCGAGCGTTCGAATCTCATGAATAGAACTGATTAGTTTGCTTTTTTTATCACCTCTCATCATGTTTGCAAATAGACGTTACATTCAAGACAAGGACGTATAACCTCCACACTCAATAAATGTGTTTACTAAAAACTTGACCTACCATAACTTACGTTTTATTACATTGGATCGAATGAATTGACTTCCATTAGCCAAGGGCAAAGGAATTGTTGCATGAAGTTCGATTTCTAGCTTGACACTTTTGCTTGTCTTTCGTGTGAGACGAGCTTCAGTATACAGTGTGTAACAAAAATTGCAGATGGCTCATCATACAGGTTGACAATATCACCAGGATAGGAAGTATATTAACCATAATAATAAGGTTCAAAAAGGTTCAGGTTGAGGTGAAGTTATTTTTATGATTGACTGGATCCTGTGATGATACTTGCATTACCGGTGCAACTATTTCAACATTTTCAGGAGAGTTCAATTCAGATTTTTCTCTGCTGAGTCATTACAGTTTTTTCGAAACAGACACAGCTTACTTGGAGTATGGAAGCGTATTAAAAATATGTGCTAGTTGAACTACGTCATGAAGAGACAGCTTTTTCTGTGCTACCAAAAACTATCTCAGTAATGCGATATGTCAAAAAGGACTTTTTGCATTTGATCTCATCATTCATTCTTCAGGATTGAGATATCGAATATGAAATATGAGTCAAAAAAATTTAGTTATTACCCGAAGACGATTGCGGATACCAGCAATCGAAACGTCGTGAGTACACTCAACTTGAAACTTGGTTTCAATATTTGTTCCGTAGTTTTCTGGGTTTGTAACCTACCACAATCTGAAAAAATAAGAATTAATATTGGAATCTATACAAGTGTGGAAGGGCAGATTTTCAATCTACCCCGAAAAGTTGCTGCGTCTATTGAAAAACAGTTCTTTCTGGATAGAACAAGTCCAATTAGTCACCAGCTTCCCGTATAACTCAAATTTTGCCTATCAAAAAAATAATAAGAACTGATATATATGAAAATACTTATCTGTTAACGTTTCGGAAATTGAATCTGCTTCCGTTCTCAAAACTTCTAGGCAAATTCCTTTCCAAATGCAAATACCTGGTAAAGACAATTTTCGTGATTGACAATTGTAAATTTTTTTCAAATTTGACATAACATTTTGTCCTTGAAGGGGGGCAGCCATCCGCGATCCATATCAAGCGAACGCGTAGATATGCATTTTTAACCAGACAGCATGATGAAAGCAGATTCCTTTGATTTTCGTTTCTTGCCATTGCTTTCTTTCGTTATAATTTTAGTGTCTTTCCATTCTACTGTGTGGTCTCCATCTGCAGTACGAATGTGTTCTGATAATTTAGAACCACCTATCTGTCTGTTCCTGATATACATCTTGTGTTCACTCTTTCGCACTTCCAATGGTCGAGACGTTTCACCGATATATTTTTGACCGCACGAACAAGGAATCTGATAAATACAACTTTTTGTGATTTCGGTTGTGTCATTTGGTCTGGTATGTGTCAGTATTGACCTCAGTATTTGTTGTTTTGAATGTTGTTCTAATATTATACCTGTTGCCGATCCGTTTTATCTTTTCAGACAAACGAGGGACATAAGGTATAATGTTTGATACAGGTTGTGTAGTTTGTGTAGGTTGTATGTCTTCATTGTGGACTGTGTTCGGATTTTCAATTTCTGTCAGAGTTTTCTCTATGAATTTTCCTGGATATCCATTTTCTTTCAATACTGATTTTATGAAGTATCTCATCATTGATTTTTTCTTATGAGTTACATACAATTTTTGTTCTATCATAAAGACATTTTACTATACTTTTCGTGACACTTGTGTGGTGGCTTGAGGTGTAGTGAAGATACCTGTTGGTATGTGTTTTCTTTCGATATACAGTTGGATCTACATGGAGTGTCGATTTCTTTATCATTGCATCTAGAAATGGAAGTTCATTGTTATTTTCTGTTTCGAATGTGAATTTTATTGTTGGTTCTTGTTTGTTATTATCTTCCAAAAATGTGTCAAGTTCATTTTGACCATGACTCCATGTAGCAAAAACATCATCAACATATCTCCACCACACCTTTGGACCGTTTGGATAACTTTTTATGAACGAATCCTCAAAATACTCCATATAAATATTACTGAGAATTGGGGAAAGTGGTGAACCCATAGCCATACCAAAATCTTGTTGATAAAAATCATTTTTGAATTGAAAATATGTTTTTTCTGTACAAAGTTTTGAGATGTCCATGATCGCATCTACATCAAATACCAAAAAACTACGGAACAAATATTGATCCACCACAAAAAAATTACGTTCAAACAATACTTTGTTTCAATATTTTTTCACAATATTTCATTTATTTCTTTATTCACATTTCTCGAATAATATTTCACATTCGATACCTTGATCTTCTTGTCATAATATTATTTCATTTATTTCTTTGTTTAAAAAATTTTTTTGACTTATATTTTTTATTCGATATATAGATTTTTTGTAACAACATTATTTCCTTTGATCAATCGATCCTCAATTTCATTATTGACCAAAAATTTGATTTCAATTTGATTTTCTCACTTGATTTGTATTTCAATCCTCCCGCTCTTAGCAACAGGTTTGAATAGAGTCAATAATGTAGACAATGGAAGTCCGAACCATTACCATTCAACAAGGAACATTGTCAACCACATTCAAGCAAATTCATGAATTTAATGAATCATTGACAATTAAATGGTTAATTTTCTGTGCAAAAATCCAATATTGTGTGACACAAATACGAGATATCCTGAATATGTGTACAGTTTCTCATTCAGAAAATAGATGAAAAACTGAATGGTATCATGAGGGCTTGAAAGTGGAATATTCTGCCAAGAAACTATCAGGAGTATTGTTCGAATGCTGTTGGAGTAAGTAGAAATGTCCTGAATCCCATTTTTAGGATTACGTGAATAAAGAGATTGCTACTCGTTCATTGAGTATACATCAAAGTGGATGCTTTTTCAAGAAAGGGAAGCTGAACTGAAGAGATTTTCAATTCGAAGTAGGTTGGGTCAAAACCAACACTTTGTATTGCTTTCGATGAATTAGTCATGCTAGTGTCACAATTCGACACCTATTACCAAAGATTCCAAACTCATTAAAATTCACGGAAGAGCTTGAAAAAATTACCAAAAATTCCAAATTCACGGAAGGGTTGGAAAAGGAGGCACTAGCTTCCGAAACGTAGCCGAGGGGCAGTATAGGCATTTTTCAATCAAATTTTTTAATTCAATCTGCTTTATAAGAAGTGCTATACTTTTTGCTTTTTCATACAATGCAGTTATGTAACGGGGCAAATTTACCAACTTGTCCTGAAAACAAAACATTATAAGAATTCAAAGCTTCTCCATTCTCATTTCCAGAGGAGGGAAAACCCGAAAAATGAATTTCCGGATGAAAACAGTTCATCAACCAGAAGGAAACGCACTTTTTTGTCCTACTTCCCTTATTACCAATATATTTTATATATAACTCAACACTTCCACTTCAGATTTGATTTTTGGAACATCGTCAGCCTGTGTTAACGATTTTACACCTCACGATCACCAATTGGGAATGAACCAAAAATGTAAATTCTGCCGCCATACTAGCTCGAGAAACAAAAATGCAAAAAAACATTCACGTCAATAAAATTAACGACGACTTGATAAAAATAATAGAATGAAGTAACATGAACTTGGTGGAATTTAATGCTACGAAAACCCAGGCATGTCTCTTCTCAAGAAAAGTCGATCTATCATCATCTACTATTCAGATGTCGGGAGTAACTATTCTTACAAAGTCAAGTATCTCGATGCTAGGAGATCGATCGCTAAAGGTGCTTCCCAGAAACTTGCATTTATATTTCGTGCGAAGAAGTACTCCACTTCTCGTCAGCTTCTAATGATCTAGAAGGCTCAGATACGACCTGTCTTGGAATACAGTTCTCCTGTGTGAAGTTCGGCAACAAACTATTCATTGCGGCTTCTTGATTCAATTCAGAGAAATGCAATGCGTCTTGTTGGTGATTCTTCAGTCACAGACCCGCTTACTTCATTGGAACATCGGAGAAGGGTCGGAGACTTGTCTCTCTCTTCTATAGATATTTTCACTGTCGGTGCTCTTCCGAATTGTTATCAATCGTCCCCTCTTTGGCAATATCTACACGGATGACTCGACGAGTACAGAATTCCCACCCCTTTGTTGTGAATTCGGAGACCTGTCGAACCTCTCTTGCTCAGGGATATTTTTTCAATAGAACACCTGAGCTTTGGAACTCCTTGCCAAAAGAGGTCTTTCCTGAGGCTCACAAACTTCAAAAATTCAAAGTGAATATCAATTCGTATTTTCTGTCCCTTGATTCACGCGGTGTTCTTTGAACATTACAGGGCTTCTCTTTCACTATTTTCAATAAATTTTTACTTTCCAATAATTAACTGAGGTGTGAAATCGTCACGTCATAACGTTTAACACATTTCAGGTATCACTTCTGAACTTGAAAAGTTGGGTAGTACATGTTGATAATGAGGGTAGAACAGTAGAAAAATGAAAAACTCCCACTATTGTAAACCGTTCATAAGGTATTTGACAGCTGTTAGGTAATGGTTCATTTACAAATCAATGGCGGCCGCTTCCAGAATTGTTTTTTCGAAATGATGTATAATTTGACCTGACAGATTTGATCTCATCACTACATTCAATTGCCCAAAAACCAAATTGAGTGAGTTTTTGTTTCAAATCGTTTGTAGAATTGAATCAAAAATCATATTTTTTTGAAAATTTTCCGTTTGACAGTTTGTGGATTGGTAGTGTTTCTTACGACGGCGTATTAGGGTCACTGTATAAATGAAAAATATCTCCATTGACAGATATTGATCTGTCAATGACCGATTAAAACCTCTCAATGACATATTATGATCTGTCAATGCCAGTTTGAATAAGAGAATGGCAAAATTTCTGTTGGATTTTAATATTTTAACTGAATGTCAACATGGGTTTCGTAAGGGTAAATCCACGCAATCCGCTGCTTGTACTTTTGTGGATATTATTTATAATTCCCTGGACAAAAATATGCATGTTGCAAGGGTCTTCTTTGACTTGTCACGCGCATTTGATTGTCTAACTTACGACTTTATTGAGAACAAACTGTATAATTTGGGAGTCAGGGGTGTATTTTCAGAATGGCTCATGAATTTTCTAACAGACCGTGAAATGTTTGTCAAGAAAAAGGGTGAAGTTCCGGAGCATTATAGAATAAGTTCGGGTGTTTCCCAGGGTTCTGTGCTGGGACCACTAATTTTTCTTTTATTCGTCAATGACCTTCCAAATTATTTCAACATCAATAGCAATAACCTAACTCTCTTTGCTGACGATACCTCTTTAGCGGTCTCAGCACGGAGCCAGAAAGAATTAGAATCAACAACAAAGAGGCTAATATCAGGTTTCTTAGACTGGTGCGGATTGAATAATCTTATTGTCAATTTGAACAAAACAAAATTATTTTATTTCAGTTGCATCAATAGTCTTCCCAAGCATTCATTTGTGTTAGACATCAACGGAATGCAACTGGTTTCAACAAATTGTACAAAATTCCTTGGAATTATGGTGGATGACAGTTTGAGATGGTATGATCAAATTGACGCCATTTGTAAAAGAATAAACCAAGCATATTATGCCACTTCTAGAATAAAAAACTCTATGCCTTTGAAGGCACTCCTGGAAGTTTATTACAGTCTAGTATATAGTCACTTAAGTTACAATGTGGTACTTTGGGGTAATGCTATAAACAAAAATAGGGTCTTTATTTCTCAAAAAAAAATTATTAGGAATTTATTCAGTATCCCATGGCGGGATTCATGCAAACAATTTTTCATATCCCATGAAATCCTAACATTCCCTTGCATCTATTTATTCAAATGTATGATATATATTCGGGAAAACATAGATGGATTGACCAAAAATTCTTTCTACCACAGCTACCCTACCAGACATGCTGAACTGTTAAGTATCCCTAGGAATAGATCTAAGAAATTCGAACAGTCCCCCAGGGTATATGGGAATAAGATTTTTCAATCACCTACCTAACCACTATAGAACCATGAACATCTCGGCATTTAAAAGAGAAATTAAAGCTCTATTGCTATCTAAGGCTTATTACAGTGTTAATGATTTTTTTTCGGGCACTTTCGATTGATTGGGATCTGGAGTTCTCTTCCATTTAACATTAATGATTTTCTTGAGCTTCTTTTAAACTTTTTTATATACTTAAATATGTTTACCTTTTCATATACGTACATTTTTTACTTTATATACACGATTTTTGTGACGATCTTATTGATGTTGCTGTGACTGACATGTCCTATACGTATTGTTAACGTCTTAAAGAATGAATAAATATTATTATTATTATTATCATTAAAATCTGTCAATGACAGATTACAATCTGTCGATGGCGTATTGACAAATCATAATAATAATGATCTGTCAATGACAGATTGCAATCTGTCAATGGCGTATTGACAGGTTGAAATCTGTCATTGACAGATTGAAATCTGTCAATGGAGATGTTTTTTATTTTTACAGTGATACTAATACGCCGTTGTAGTATCTAGTTATATCCATGAAGCAAGCAATTGTTTCCCTTACTTGCTGTCAGCCAGGGTCTCGTTGATCATTGAAAATGAGGGGTAACGAAGAAATGTGTGCTACATTAGCAGAAATGGCAGCAGAAGCATGGAGTTGAAAACGTACAATACGCAGTTCAAGGATATGACGCGCACTCGCGAATAGCAATTTTTGCTCGTGCAAAATAGACTATTTATCCTCCTCGTTACGTAATTTACTGTTATTTCGCCTAAATTAATCATTCTCAGATGTTGAATAGAAGTGGATATTTGGTGTTATATAGTTCTTTTTCTATATATATGCAGATTCACATCAAAGGGAAGCCCCTTAATGTTCGAAGAACACCGCGTGAATCAAGGGACAGGAGATACGAATGAACATTCACTTTTTGAAGTTTGGGAACCTCAGGAAACCTCTGAACAAGAGATTTTCGACAGTTGCCCAATTTCACAACAAAGGGGTGGGAATTCTGTACTCGTCGAGTCATCCGTGAAGATATTGCCAAGGGTGGAACTGATAACAATTCAAAAGAGCACCGACCGTGAAAATATCTACAGAAGAGAGACAAGTCTCCGACCCTTTTACGATGTTCCAATGAAGTGGGCGAGTCTGTGAGCGAAGAATCACCAACAAGACGGATTGCCTTTTTCTGAATAGAATCGAGAAGCCTCAATGAATGTTTTGGTGTCGAACTCCACACATAAGAACCGTATTCCAAGACAGGTCGTATCTGAGCCTTGTAGATCATTAGAAACTGACGAGAAGTGAAGTATTTCTTCGCACGAAATAGAAATCCAAGTTTCAAGGGAAGGCACCTTCAGCGATCGATCTCACGCGGTTTTCCCATGAGGGAATATCACTGATCGTAATTCCTAGCATCGAGATACTTGACTTAGTACTCCTGACAGCTGAATACTAGAAGATGATAGATCAGCTTCCTTCGAGTCGAGACATGCCTGGGTTTTCCTAGCATTAAATTCCACCAAGTTCATAACACCCCATTCTATCATTTTTACCAAGTCATCGTTAATTTTATTGACATGAAAGTTTCTTTGAATTTTTGTTCACCATGAGAGGAAACAATGATTTTCTCACCGCAAGTCATGTTATCAAATGTGGGGCTATCCTTAAAATCATTTCGTGAACAACGAACGACGTGCCTGTTGTCATACTCGCCGGGCCTGAAGTTACTTCACCGGCTCTGACATAACAAACCCCAATCCAAGAAAGCACCCAAAACCCATCGGGCGCCGGTCCGAAAATAAAAAAAAACGGCCGAGAAGAAGCAAACAAGCCTCTAGATCGCAGGTGTATCGAAAATCGCGCGTTGGTGCATCAGAAGGCCAAACACCCGAATTCGGGGTCACAGACATTAGACGATGCAGACGAAGTGCATGTGCAAAATCTAGGGCCAATGGACTATTCAAGGCAGTCGGGCAGTCGGACTGTTGTGATGGAGGCCACGAATCGCGAGTGCCATGGCATTGAGGCGAGATCGGGCAGACTGTATAGACGGGGGCATACCGGCTCAACGGGCATTCCTCGCTGATTTGCACTTGTTTTCCCCAGAGCGCACTTATATTAGACCAATATTGGTTCAATCTTATGAAAATGATGCCATGATTACTGTAAATATTATATTGGCAGTGATAGTATATGAACATTCGACAATATCGGTTGAATACTCTAAAATAATATAAGGATACTGTTTGTTTCTTCTGTTTTTTTTGCTCCTCTGGTCTGCCACAATATAAAATCATAAGACTCAATACTGGAATCTATACAAGTGGGGAACGGCAGATTTTCAAACTAACCCGATAAGTTGCTGCGATAATTCAAAAACAGTTCCTTCTGAATTGAACACATTCAATCAGTCTTCAACTTTTCGTATCCCAAATTTGCCTATCAAACAAATACAAGAACTAAATTCGAACTCAAATTTCTGCATTTACAAAAAATAGACCTGAAAACAAAACTAGAAGAGAATATCTGTGAGAAATTTGAGAACGGAAGTGGATTTGGTACCCGAAACCTCAACGATAAGTATTTTGATAAATATTAGTTCTTGTATTTTTCGATAGGCCAATTCGAGATATACGAAAAGATGATGACTAATTAAACGTTTTCTATTCAGAAGGAACTGTTTTTGAATTATCGCAGCAACTTGTATAGACTCCAATATTGATTCTTATTTCTTCAGATTGTGGAAGGTTGAGAACTCAATAAAGCTAGATGAAAGAATCCACCCACCACAAAATAAGGATATTCGAACGATACTGTTTGAAATTAATTTTTTTTTCAGTTGTATTTTTGAATGTTGAGTAGGTGAAACGGATCGGCAACAGGTTTAATATCAGAACAACATCAAGAACAACAAATACTTCTACGTTCACTACTGTCTACAGTCAGATGCCTGAGATAATTTTTCACCAGACAAATATAAGGAATATTCCAATCGACCTGAAGACGATAAAGCTTGCGGATCTGATGGAATTCCAGCAATTGTTCTGAAAGCATGTGCCCCCGAATTATCACCAGTACTTTGCGAATTATTCAACCTTTCATATAACTTAGGGGTTTTTCCTGAGTCCTGGAGGACAGCAAGAGTTCAGCCAGTTTCTAAAAAAAGGAAGAAAACTTTACTTTGTAATTACAGACCAATTGCATTGCTTTCAATAAACGCAATCAATATGAAGCGACTTATTGGCCTATGTTTCTCATATTTGGCAGCATTCAATCGGAAGATTCGGAGAAACGATAGCTGTTGCACTCGATATTTCGAAAGCGTTTGATCGAGTTTGGCATCGGGGTCTCCTTTCTATACTGCCGTCTAACGGTTTACCTCCTCAGTTGTGAGCTTTGTTGAAGAGTTCCTTGTCTGATAGGTCTCTGTACGTAGTTGTTGATGGAGTACCATCTGATGTTCTCCCAATAAATGCAGATGTTCCACAGGGTTCAGTTCTGGCGCCCACTTCGTTTTTGCTTCATATCAATGATTTGCTCGAGAAAACATCTTGTTCAGTACATAGTTTTGCGGACTACAGTGCTCTTCATACCAGTTTCTCTTCCAGAGTCCTCATACCATCTCGAGAAACAAAATTTCGAAGAAACATTCACGTCAATAAAATTAACGATGGCTTGGAAAAAATAATAGAATGGGGTAACTTGAACTTGGTGGAATTAAATCCTAGGCAAACCCAGGCATATCCTTTCTCAAGGAAAGCCGAACTATCATCATCTAGTATTCAGATGTCAGGAGTAACTATTCCTACAAAGTCAAGTATTTCGATGCTATCTCTGATAATCTCTCATGGAAAAATCATGTGAGATCGATTGCTAAAGGTGCTTCCCAGGAACTTGGATTTCTATTTCTTGCGAAGAAATACTTCACTTCTCGTCAGCTTCTAATGATCTACAAGGCTCAGATACGATCTGTCTTGGAATATGGTTCTCATCTGTGGAGTTCGGCACCAAAACATTCATTGAGGCTTCTCGATTCTATTCAGAGAATGGCAATCCGTCTTGTTGATGATTCCTCGTTCATAGACTCGCTCACTTTATTGGAACATCGTAGAAGGGTCAAAGACTTGTCTCTCTTCTATAGATACATTCACGGTCGATGGTCTCCCGAATTGTTATCAATCGTTCCACCCTTGGCAATATCTACACGGATGACTCGACGAGTAAAGAATTCTCACCCCTTTGTTGTGAATTTGGAGACCTGTCGAACCTCTCTCGCTCAGGGATCTCCTTTCAATAGAACAGCTGAGCTTTCTCCTGTCCCTTGATTCACGCGGTGTTCTTTGAACATTACAGGGTTTCCAATGATAGCAAGAGGACAATAGCGGGAGACAAAAGTTGAATAACTGCTTTTATTATGCTTTCTGCAGATATTTACACCTCAACAAATTCATTTGATATATACCGAACTTGGCTACCCCTCTTGAATCATAATTTTGACATCTTCTCCTTAACTCCAACATGAAAGTTGCATTTGAAACGTCTTGTGAATTTCAATAACCCTAATGAAAGGTCATTCAAAAAATGAATAAGCGAAAACAGACAAATTGGGGACAGGCAAAATCAGTTATCCAGACTGCAACATAAAGTACATCGGTCAAAGTCGGCAAGCTATGGAAATTTGCTTCAAGGAGCATTATTTTTGCCCAGCATGATCTGCATGATGGTTATGAGAGAACAATCTGAGGTTGATCAACTATAAACATGACAAGAGACTGCTCGGTTCATTCGAAAATAAAAAAGAAGCAATATAGTAATGCTATGATATAGAAGATTTGAGGCTCTTCCAAGGCGTGATTCGCAAATACGTTCCTCGTCTATTTCAGGTGATGGTTGGGCTTTTATCGTCAAATTCTATATATAATTATAAATACAGGATGCCGAGAAACATTCGCACTACTATCATTACATGGGTGGCCCTTTTTATTTTTGTTTGGGAGCGCCTTTCTTGTGGCTGAATTCCGATACGCACAAAGCAGACAAATCTTTTCGTAAATTCGAATTCATTTCCAGTACATTCTGAAAATGATTTGTGTGACGTCACTTAGTAGAGACCTTTCCAACGATGTGTTACAAGACAGCTTCCTCTATATGAGAAAAAAGTTGAAAACCACTTGTTGATGACGATATAGTTCATGGACATTATTTCAATCAAAAAGTACTTGAAAAAATGTCATTTTATATGAACTTTGTCCAAACTCAATATATCAGAGCTTTTGCCACCGCACAATACAACATGCCAACCACATAAAAATTGTTTCTAAGATCAAAAAACATAACACGAAGAGCGATATATTTTTTCAATAATTGCGAAAAAGCTATTGTAGAGTGAAATACGTGTAATGGTTTTGTAAACTGTCTAGTAGGATTCAAACAATGAAAAGTTTTTTCAATCAGGTAATTTTTTGAAATCAGTGGCGCTCTTTAGAAGAGCCATATTATTTTCAATAGTTTTTTACTCCTAAATGGTGATCTTGAGAGGTGAAACCATCTTTTCAAAACGTGTTTGAATTTTTTTCTAATATACCTTCAGTTCACATATAACGGGACCGTTAATTGCATTCTGAAACACATGTTTTTCATTGCGTAGAAGTGAGAAAATGAGGTCGTCAGTTTCAACAAATGGAATTTTCTTTTTCTGTTGATTATTGAAATATATTTGATGATATGTTTTCATGAATTGTACAACCGCAGACGTAAGTTACTATTTTTTTTTCATTCACATGCCCAACATAAAAGGGAATGTTGAATATAAAGTCATGGACAAATCGGAAGTTCCTGTATTTGTTTTGAGTTGAAGAAATATATGATATAATCACTCGATAATAATAATGATAATAACAATAATAATTATTATTATTATATTAAAATGTGAGTCATTGAATATAAAACGATTAGAAATGATTTAATTCGAAAAAATCACATTGGAATTCTGGTGGAAATGTTGAAATAGTGGTATAATCGCAAACTGAAACAGCAAAAAACAATTCCTCCATTTCTTTGGTGTTTCATTTGTTTACAGTTGGTTGTTATTCAAATTACATATGATTCCGTAACTTCCACAGGAGAACGTTACTCATGAAATAACCGATTGTGTTCGTCATCGAAAACGAATAATAAGTAATTATTTCGCTATAAGGTAGATTCAATTGAATAAGTTCAACAAAGGGGAACTATTGAGATCCAATTAATCATTTAGCAAACAATTTTAATTTTTTAATTTATTGATTTCCAAAAATTCTGAATAATTAGGTCTAATGCCTTTATTTTCAACATGCAGAATTTCGAAATTTTTATCGAAGTCATGGCCTTCCTCCAAAATGTGATTGGCATATGATGAATGAAATGTTTTCTTCTCATAATTCATACGATGTTCACGTATGCGGCTTTTGAATGGTCTACCTGTCTGGCCAATATATACTTTGGAGCAAGATCCACAATTCAATTTATAAACTCCCGATTTTTCATCTTTTATTGTTTTATCTTTGTTATTCTTGATGAACCTTCCCAACTTGTTATCTGTTCTATATGCTACTTTTGAATTTCGTTTATGCAAAAATAAAGCTACTTTTTCCGTAGCAGGTCCTGAATAAGTTAAGATTCTATAATTATTGACCTGGGTCCTCAAAGTGGGGTACACTTCTTGGATAGCTTTTCTATGTAGTTTTTTAGCAAGAATATTTTCTATTTATTTGACTTGATATCCATTGTTAACTGCTATTTGTTTTATGATATTCAATTCTTTGTTGAAATTGTCCACAGAAAGAGGAATGTTTACTAATCTGTGTATCATACTATGGTATGCTGATAATTTATGTTTATATGGATGTACCGAATTATTATGAATAGTGATATCAGTGTGGGAAGGGTTATGAAAAATTGCAAAGTGGTGTTTGCTGTTGGCTCTACCTATTGTCAAGCCTAAGAAATTAATTGAATTTTCTGTTTCCATCTCTATTGTGAATTGAATATTTGGATGAATAGTGTTAATATATTTATGAAATGTATCTAATTGCCTGTTGGTACCTTTAAAACAAACTATAACGTCATCTACATATCTGTACCAATACAAAAACTGTTGCGAGAGTGGATGCTTATGAATTATATTTTCCAGATTGTCTTCTAGGGATCAGAGATAATTAGAGTAGACCCTGATGTATTTAAGGAGCTTTTGACAAAGAATAATTTAGTGTTTAAAAACATTCGCTTGATAAAGATACAGTGTATCGAAACATGTCGCGAAGACAATAAATTTTGTGGAAATTTAATCGTGTCTACCTTATAGCGTAATAACTATGGATTTCCAAGTAAAGGCCACCTCAATCCAAAAAAAAAAGGAAGTATTTTGTACCGTTGTTATTCAATACGGTGAAAATGAAATCTGATAGGGAGTGGAACTGTACATCAGGAGGGGAAATAAGAATTGTAACTGCAGATTACTTGTTATCGCCCCGATGTTTTTCTGTATCGAGTTTTGAAAAAATCGAACTCAAAACAGCATTGATACACGCCATATTTTTTGTTCACGTCTGGTTGGTTACCGCAAATAAGGCAATAACCATAATCTGCGTCACTTTACACGTAAACAACTTTATTTTCTTCAACTTTCGTTCTTTCATTGTTCGAAAATAAAATGTTATGAATAACAAGAGACATAATCTATTGTTTTGCATGTGATTTAGTATAAATATTTTTATATCGGCTGAGGAATAACCATAAGACTTTACGTAAGAAGAATGTCTGTGAATGAGATACACGAAAAACATTTCGATAATTTCATTGACATACCTGTTGAACAGTTGAATGTTTGATTGTTGATTGAATGAACGATGCAATTGGAACTTTCGATGTGAAAGAAAAATTTTTTTGTAGAAATTAAATGATTGATCTCTACTAGTAGTTTTATCGATATGATATGTTATTAAATATATATGTGAAACATTTGCATTCACAAATTTTTAGCGGTGGATTAACACTCATATAATTACTCCGTCAATGTGAAGTGGTTCCTTATCATTTTGAAGTTGTACACAATATTCTTACGTCACTTCGATTCTGAAAATTTTGGATTATCAGCAAACACCAGCTTATATTTCCGTTCATATCTTTCATATTGAAATGAGAACAATACTTGAACAATTTGACTGAGGAAACTGAATCGAAGAAACAAAAACAACAATAATACTGAAGAATGTTCATTTTTGCTATCTTCTGTTCATCAGGTTCATCACAGCCCTGCCTTATGGGCGAACTCAAAAGGGCATTTGAAAGAATTCAAAAAATAGGCGATTAATTTCCATAAAATGCGAAACACGTCTCCCATCAGATTGGACCTAGAAATCACCTTGTCCCAAACAAACTTTGACACGTTTTTCACCCCCTTAGGGGTGAAATTTCGGAAAAACCTTTCTCATCGGATGCCTACGTCATACAAAGAACACTCGGTAGTGTAGTGGTTAGCATATCTGCCTATCAAGCGGAAAGCCGGGGTTCGAATCCTCGCCGGGCCACCGTGCTGGGTAATCGCACGTTAAAAGGTAAGGCCTCGTTGATCCATTGCTCGCACAAGTTTCGACTTCTGACGGTTGACGTTCGTCAGCTGGTTAACGAAAACGAACAATTTTAGAACAATTTAGAACACCTTCCAAGTTTCAGATCTCTACGATCAGAGGTTTGGACTGTGCTTTGTGCTTTGATTCACCCCCAAAATAACTTTCTATCCCGTTAGGCGATAAATTACGAAATACGGCTCCCATCAATTATGAATGAATGAATGATCTTTATTCAGTAGGAAATAATCCTAATATACATACATTGGTGAATTACAATTAAACACAATAAACGAATAAATGTAGAAAACACACGTATACAAATAGCATAGTAATACAAAAAAACAAAATCACATGAATAATTGATAAAAACAGTTATAAACAGTTAAATAATGGACAAGTATATTACCGAATAGATCTTATGTAATTTATAAGTACAGTTTTGAACTCCTTAATAGTTTTAGACTCTTTTATGCATATCGGTGGTTCATTATATTCTTTTATACCCTTATAAAATAAAGATATAATTGAGTTGGCCAGATTGTACTTGGGTAAGTGAAGTTGTTGTTCAGTATTTCCTCTAGTTTGATAGCTATGAACTTGAGATCTGAAGACAATGAATGAAGCAAAGTATTCTGGCATTAAATTATTCAAAATTTTGTGAATGAAGGTCATTGTTATTAGATACAGTCTCTGTGACACTGACAGCCATTGTAGAGAGTTCAACATGAGATTGATATTCGTACTACGGTTACATCTCAATATGATGCGAAGTCCTCGATTTTGTAATTTCTGTAAACTAGAAATTTTATTCAATTCAAAGGAAAATAGGATACTTCCACAGAAATCAAAGTGAGGTTGAATAATTGTATTATAAACAGTTAACCTAGAATACAAAGAAAGATTTGATGAGACTCTGGTAAAAAAATATATCTTTTTTGATATTTTTTTTGATGTGAAATAATGTTTATGTAAAATTTGAAGTAGATTGGACCAAGGCATCACGTTGACCCTTACAAATTTTTGGTCAGTTTTTCAACCCCTTAGGAGTTGCATTTCGGAAAACGCTTTCTTATCGAATGCCTACGTCATACAGAGAGCACACCCTCCCAAGTGTCTGGTTTTTACGATCAGCGGTTTAGGGTGTGCATTAATCCGTCAGTCAGTTGTTATTCAGAATAATGCATTATCATATGTAAAGATTAACAAAAACACCTTTGTAGTGATTCAAATAATATAGAAGCTAGCTATATAGTAACATGGCCCATTTAGTAGAACTGATAGAGACCATTATTTTTAGTGGACATTATGTTCGTGTATACCGAACTGTTTAGTCAGCGCACACCGTTTTCTTCAGATTTGATTTACATATACTATTATTTCTCACTGAATTTTTGTTCAGTCATAATAAAATCCAGCCTTTATCATTCCTGAATGGAGTAGCTTTCTCTTGATGAAAGTTTTTTCGTAATCGGATCAGTATTTCCGAAGATTCCTCCTACAAACCAAAATACTAAGAAACAAAGAAACAACAACAATTCAATCAAAATAATTGGCATGCCGAATGCATTCATCAAAACTTAAGAATATAATTTTGTATTGTGGAACTTTTCAAATTATGCCATTATTGACATTTGTGGAAGTGTCATGAAATTCGTTTATGTGCAATGCCTACTTAAAACACAAAATGTGTTGAAATTATTTTTGGGAATATTGCATTTTCGTTCACTTCATGAAATTATTTCGAATGAACACTTCTCGCCTATGTCTCTTCTCAAGGAAAGCCGATCCATCATCGTCTAGTACTCAGATGTCAGGGGTAACTATACCTACCCAGTCAAGTATCTCGATGGTAGGAATTACGATCAGTAATAATCTCTCATGGAAAGACCATGTGGGATCGATCGCTGAAGGTGCTTTCCAGAAACTTGGATTTCTATTTCGTGCGAAGAAATACTTCACTTCTCGTCAGCTTTCGATGATCTACAAGGCTCAGATACGACCTGTCTTGGAATATAGTTCTCATGTGTGGAGTTCGGTACCAAAACATTCATTGAGGCTTCTCGATTCAATTCAGAGAAAGGCAATCCGTCTTGGTGATTCTTCGCTCACAGACTCGCTCACTTCATTGAAACATCGTAGAAGGGTCGGAGACTTGTCTCTCTTCTGTAGATATTTTCACGGTCGATGCTCTTCTGAATTGTCATCAATCGTTCTACCATTGGCAATATCTACACGGGTGACTCGACGAGTAAAGAATCCTCACCCTTTGTTGTTAATTCGGAGACCTGTCGAACCTCTCTTGCTCAGGGATATTTTTTCAATAGAACAGCTGAGCTTTGGAACTCCTCGTCGAGAGAGGTTTTCCTGAGGATTACAAACTTCAAAAATTTAAAGTGAATGTTAATTCCTTTCTCCTGTCCCTTGATTCACGCGGTGTTCTTTGGACATTACAGGGCTTTCCTTTCGTGTGAATCTGCATATCAAAAAATATATATACTATTTAACCTCTCGAGGGTACAAGAACAGGAATTTTGAAAGTTCCAAGTTAGTGTATGTATTGTTATATGCATATACACTCATGGTCTACAATGTAACTGGTTACGTATCTTTCTATCACCCTGTAATCGACGGGTGATGGGTTACATCGAGTGACAGCCATAATGGATAAGATCCTGCTCCGAAAACCCCAATTACCAATGTCATTGTTTATGCGAAAGCACCTTGTAAGTACATCCTGAGATAAAAAATATCAACTGACATAATTCCTGGAATTCCAGCTAATTTTGAGCTGCACTTTTAATACATAAACGTTGTGTACACAGTCAGCCAGACACTACGTACGACATGTTTGTTATTCACTCTGCCCGACCTTCGCAGAGTGCATCGTTCTTATTCAGGGCCTCTGTTCGATTTTTACTCGTCTTTGTTTAAATAGTCCCACAAATCATATTAAATGTTGTTGAACAGAATGGCGGTGTTATTTTTCTTGGCTTTATAAGGAAAGCCTTCACTGACGCCCAGTTACAGGGTGACGCAAACACGGGAAGACAGACTGAAATATACAGGACCGTTCTCAACAATTTTGTCACGAACCCTGGAATGACATACTGTTGAAAATGATAGGGTGGTTTGCCTTCAACAAAATCATCCAATTTTCTCTCACATTGGTGAACAAATGTTCTGCTATGTGCAGAAGAAATCGAAGAATGTGAAAAAGCACAGAAATCGTATTTTCCTTATGCGATTCAATTAAGATGCAATCTCATATATATAGGAAATATGCATGATGTTGTGTTATGTCGTAACTTGACCATTTATATTTTAATGACGGAAAAATACAGAAAAGAATGTGAATTCAAAAAATTTGATAAATATGAGTCGTTCCCGGGTTTGTCTACTCCAAGCGTTTAAGTTCCAATTGCTATACAGATCATGGAAAATTTTTAAGAATTCTTTTACTTGGATATTGTTTGGTACCGAATTGCCAAAACATCATCAGAAATACACCCGATAAGTGTTTATTCGTATTCCATGTGATTTAAACGTACTAAAACTGAGGTATAGAATGATGAAAATGGATAATGCATCCCCAAAAACGTGTTTATATTAATATGACGATCATTCCAACGAAAGTATGCTATATTCATAAACAGTTCAGTGTGAATCAGTCGGAAGTAAGTCTTAAATTAAGTATTTAGCAGTGGAAAACTCGGTTTCAAACTAATCTAACCTATTTTACAAACAATCCATGTTATGGACTCGAATACATCATAAACATAATGTTCACATAGCAGCTTCCACTCATTTGATCTCTGCGTACGTAAAATCAGAAGTTGATGCGAAATATGCGTTAATGAATGAATTGTCCGATTGTGCATGGACAAAATCAATTTCAGCCATCGTCCTATATTCACTTCGAGTCAAGATTCTCAATAAATCATCACAAAAATATAGGTTTGAAATATTTTTTTCACAATCACCACTTGAAGAGTCTTAATGTCGATGTCGATAAATCAAATGGTGTGTCGTCTGATGTCACATTTCATTTCAACGAATGGTGACGCGTTTTCTAAGTTAGAATTTCCCTTCCTAATTATTTACTTCTGATATAATATTCATGCGTTTTAATGATATCTATTCCCTATTGTATACAGGGCAATATTACCGAAAAAAAAAGGTTAAAACCTTTTTTGTATATGCAGACTCACACGAGAGGAAAGCCTTGTAATGTTCAAAGAAGGAGTTCCAAAGATCAGTTCAATTTACAAACTATTCCTGAGCAATAGAGGTTCAACAAGTCTCCAAGCTCACAACAGATGGGTGGGAATTCTATACTCGTCGGTTCATCCGTGTAGATACTGCCAAGAGTGGAACGATTGATGACAGTTCAGAAGGGCACCGATCGCGAAAATATCTTTCTAAGAGAGACAAGTCTCCGACCCTTCTATGATGCTCCAACGAAGTGAGCAAGTCTTGTAGAATAACTTAAAAGTAATGAAGAACTGAAGTTTCTGGCAAACTGATTTTATATTGGGTACCAGGTCATTCAGGAATCAGGACTCACAGGCAAAAAGATAGCTGATGAGTCCACTAGACAAGAATCATCGGGCAAAACATAAATTCATTCAGTAACACTCAAGGGAGAATTCTCATAAAATAACCCGTCGAAGAAAAAGACTGAAGAAGCAAGAATCAGCCAAGAACCATAACGGTATTGACTGGACATTATCTGTTCAAAGAAGACCTGAACCTAAAAAGGATAGGGCTGTGTGATGGAGACCATAGCTGCAGACAATCCAACGAAGGAATAGTGTAACTTTCCAATGTGAGCCTCTTGACAGGAGCAGAATATCCAAAATCCTAAGACACGTCCATTGTAATATTGAGAGAGACAAATTTGTTTGCAGAAATAATTCGTGCAACTCTGTGCTGGGGTAGCAACTCCCCACGAATTTTCAAATGAGAAGAGGGGTCAACTGACTCTGAATTTGGAAGGGGTTTTGATGACTCCGAACGATTTCCATAATGATAATAATAATATGCTTTATTATCATAAGACATAATCTTGTTGACGAAGCTTGGGTAGTCAATACTTACTTAATATGTGCGATATATACCAAAAGATAACAAAAATAAAACTATAAAAATACATACAAAACATGGTAAAATGGAGATTATAAAAAGTATATATAAAAGAGTGGAAGTCAAGTTCATATAAGAATAGACATAGAAAGTAAAAATTTAAAAGCTTCTTAATGAAGATAAAAAACATGAGCTAGTCAATCAGTTATAAGTTATCGTCAAAAAATTCATTCAAAGTATAATAGGGTCTATCAGATAGAAATTGTTTGACTAACTTCCTGAATTGGAAGTCATTTATATTGGCAGATCTTATGTACAGAGGCAAATGTATGTTTGAAAAATCAATAAAAGCCCAAAAACTCAACTAAAGAATGGAGGTATGGCTGGAACTGACCTGCTATAAATTTCATACAATGATACAATCTTCGTTGAAAGTTGAAGTTGCACGAATTATCTTTGTAGGAGAATTCTTCATTGATATCATAATGGACACGTATTGGAATTGTCGTTGAAACATTTATTTTACTTTTAGTGTTAGGAGAGCGAAAATTTCTGTTGGACAAGCAAATCTGGGTACCAAAAATAGTCACATCCAGCAATCAACCTTCACAAACTCGTACAGGGGACAAGATTTTTGAAATGGATATGAAAACTATCGAAGGAAAGCGCAATAAACCTGAAAGGTTAAAGCGCTCTCCTGGCCCAAAACAGTATTGGAAAGGACGATTGAATTCTGTCGAATTTTTCATTTTTCATCCCGCTCGATAATTGATCAATTATAGAGTTTTTAACTGTACTTCGATTGAAAATCTGAATTTTTTTTTCAAATAAGCATTTATTTCTATTATTAAAGTTTAATCCTGATTTTTGCCGCGCCTTTACTGGTTAACAACGTGATGCCTTGGTCTAATCTACTTCAAATTTTACATTGAAATTCTTTCACAGAATTGATGAAAGACATGTTTCATATTCTATTGAAATTCATCGTCTAACGGAGTTGAGGAGTAGAAAATTATTTTAGGGGTTAATCAAGGCACAGCCTAAACCACTGATTGTATAGTTCTGAAACTTGGAGGGGGTCTTCTTTGTGTGACGTAGGTATCCGATATGAAATATTTTAGAAATTCCACTTCTAAGAGGGTGAAATACTGGTTCAAAGTTTATATGAGACAACGTGATTCACAGGTCCAATCTATTTCAAATTTTGCATTAAAATTCTTCAACAGAAAAGATGGAAGTCGTGTTTCGTATTTTATTGAAATAAATCGCCTAACGGGGTAGAAAGTTATTTTAGGGATTAATTAACGCACAGCCTATACCACTGATCGTAGATGTCTGAAACTTAGAGGGTGTATCCTCTATATGATGTGGCAGCCGATATGGAAAGTTTTTCCAAAATCCAAGCCTAAGGGGGTGAAAAACGGGATCTTAGTTTGTATGGGACAACGTACTCCAATTTGCTTCTAAGTTTGCAAAAATATTCTTCAACAGATTTGATGGAAGACATGTTTTATATTCTATTGAAATTAATTGTCTATCGGATAAAAAGGATTCAACATTTTCGACTTCTTTCAAAAGCTCTTTCGAGTGCGCCTAGAACTCAGAGCTGTTATGAACCCAATAAAACTAAGTACTAAGAACTACACAATATAATACCATCACAAAAATGATTAACCCCCAACGAAGTGGACACGGGTCAGCTGGTATATATGTATGTTTAATGTTGAAAATTTAAATGTGAAGACATCATTTATTTCTCTCATTTTTATTTTCGTGTGACTGAATTTAAAGAAAAGAGAATCGACTTGGTTATTGGAGGCAGTCCAGTTTATACATTGGAGATAATGTAAGTCGAAACGTCAACCAGGGCTATTTAAAAAAAAACATTGTAATACGATGATTTGCTTGGCTTTCATACAAATCCAATGTTTTTCCCAGAAAGTGACATGACACCATTCAATGAAATAACGTTTGCCAGTAGTTACAGCCTATGCATCATCACATCATCTTTCGCTTTCAACAACAAGCAGATTCCCGGAAAATAATTCTCTTGCGATCATCGAAAATGCAGGTATTCGACGAAGCATTCCATGAAACCAATTTTTGTCTCGACACATCCAACAAACAACTGATTCACTGCAGAGGTGAACGTCTGATGAGTTATGACTTGCACATTCCGAATACACACTTCAAAAGAATCATGCATCAGGACTTTTGCGTCTCTTCAAATGCTGAAAGACTAATTTCATTATTTTCGGATGCAATCGCTTGCGAATCTTATAATAATATCAGTCTGTTACAAGAAGCCAGGCTCAATGTTACAGAGGCTATGAATAACACACAGTTGTCTTGGGAAGCATCGTGAGACTTCGACATAACAATCAGAAGATATTGGAGTGGGTGAACACGATAATAGTTTTATGCAACAACGGTATATCCCGTATGTCCCGAAAATATCTCTAGAAGATTGAAAAATCACAGATTTTCCAAGTCAAAGATGAGAACTTTAAAAGCATCTACTTTCCTAAACAAACCAGTGATATTTACCACAGACACAAACTACGTTGGAGTAATCCTTGATGGAACTCACACCTGGAGAAAAGAGTCACGAAGTCTTATAAATGTAAGCACAATTAGCATTCATTGGACCATCAGATCTCCAAAGTCCAAAGTCGCCACTGGTATCTACATGGCTTTCATGATACCGATGCTTACTTAAGTTACTGATATGTGCGTCTACGTCCTATCAAGTGACAGCCATCCAGAAAAGTAGACCAGATTGAAAGAACAAGATGTCTCTGCATAACTGGAGCTATAAAAACCACATCAAGATGAAGAGCTATGAAAGATGTTCTATATATATCTCACCCCTCTTGACTTGATGAATTGACAATGACCATAGCACGTCCATATTAGCATTGATCTGACCATAGCACGTCCATATTAGCATTGATCCGACAGTAGTTCAGGATGCAATAAGTAGTCACTGGTGGAATGAAGCACTTACCGAAATTTCACAACTTTTTTATATGAAGATTCACATTTAAGGGAAACCTTGTAATCTTCGAAGATCACCGCGTGAATCGAGGGACAGGGAGATACGAATCAACATTATGAATTTTTGAAGTTTGTAAGCCTCAGGAAAAACCTCTTTCGGCAAAGAGTTCCAAAGCTCAGATGTTCTATTGAAAACAGATCCCTGAGCAAGAGAGATTCGACAGGTCTCCAAATCCACAACAAAGGGGTGGGTATTCTGTACTCTTCAAGTCATCCGTGTAGATATTGCCAAGGGTGGAACGATTTGATAACAATTCGGAAGAGCATCGACCGTGAAAGTATCTATAGAAGAGAGACAAGTCTCTTCTTCTAGGAAGTTACAATGAAGTGAGTGAATCTGTGAGCGAAGAATCACCAACAATACGGATTGCCTTTCTCTGAATAGAATCGAGAAGCCTCAATGAATGTTTTGGTGCCGAACTCCACACTTGAGAACTATATTCCAAGACAGGTCGTATCAGAGCCTTGTAGATCATTAGAAGCTGACGAGAAATGAAGTTGGGAGGATTACAGACACCATTGCACTCACAGTACCGTACAGATGGATCAACAAATATGGAGCAGATCCAAAAGTGAGCATTTTTCAAACACATCTACACTAACCGAACAATAAGTGAAGACGGCTAAGGATGCTAGTTCACTCATGATCTCTGGAGCTGAATATTGAACAGCACGAAAAAAATGTGTGTGTGTCTTCGAAAACAAATCGATAGAAACAGCAATGGCAGCAGATGAAATAACAAGGAAAGTTATAGTAGTTAAAATTGTGCTCATTCGCAACGACAGCAGACAGACTGCTAACCTTGAGAAAACTATGAGTTAATTCAAGACAAGCATTAGAAAGCCACTATGCTCTAGTTGAAACCTCTAAGAGTAACACTGTTCCTTGTTCAAATTGTTTAAATGGTTACGAAGGGTCTATCCCTTCCAACCTGCTTTTTAGTTCCTTGTCCATAACGGACCAAAAAAACTTGCAGCTAGTTCCTGCACTACCTTGCTTTGTGAAGTATATTAATAACTCACACTAGTCTTTAGATTTTGTAGTTATTTTCTCCTGAAGATGATAACCTTCTAAGCGTAACATGTGTGGAGTGCAATAAGTATCAGTTTGGTGTTAGGGTAATTAATCTCTACAAAATGTTTCAAATCCTACAGTAAATATTACAAACTCGTCTATTCAGCAGAAATTGATTGTTGAATATTTGATAAAACTTCTTTTATGAAAGTGATTTTTGTTGTATCATTTATATGTTAGTTATTGATACTATTCGAACCAATTAAAGCTTGATCAAGTAGAAGAAGATAAGATGAACCTCCTCAAATGTTACCCGATCTATCAATTTCCAGGGAAGAACTCAATTGAACTTGGTCCATATTCAAGAAAAAATACCCGGCCATGTATGATTCTTTGTATTGTAATGCAATTATCTCAGATAAATATTTACCCCGTTGACAAAGGCACTTGTTTTATGAGTTTTGCATATGTATGCATTGTCCTTCATAAACTTCCATCAAGATTATATACGAGCAGTAAAAAATATCTGTCGTAAAGATAATGATGTCTGATCACAATAATTATGAATAAAGAATGTGCACTCAAGAATTGTGCAAAAATGTTCGGTCATTTACCTAGAACTTTGTTTATGGTATGATCTCGAATTACGTTCCAATATAATATGACGTTAGTAGAGTTTGCACGTCCGTTTATAGAAAACATGAACATGAAATGAATCATTGAATCATACGAAATCTCTCTCATCAGAGCTCGATTACCCATACACCATACTAAAACCACTTGATGGAAGCTTCATATAATAGAGTTTCAATTCTTCTCCTAAAAGTGAACATTTTGTTGCCAAAACGCATGTCGTGTTTGAACAAAAAAATAATTTCGAACTCACTGACCCAACTTAAGGCATCATTTTTTGGAAAAATAGTTATCATTTTTGAAGTCTATCTACTTCAGAAAAAGAATTGCTTTTTGCAATCGAAGACCACCCAGGCTCCGAAAAAAAAGATACAACTATCGATATCAATGAGAACTTCTGAAGGAACTCTTTCACAAGTCAATAAAAGGAAAGTTGTAGACACTGCTATGAAAATCGATGGTTCAAGAATTGAATTTGGAGAGTTGTACTTTATTTGATTGACAAATTGTCTTATTTGTAGTGTCTAACATATTCGACTTCTGATGAGTTAATGTTGGTATACACAACTTTTGGAAGTTTGTCAGAATTGGAATTTTTGGCTGTACAGCAGCATCCCTCTTTTTTATCATCAGGAGATCCATTCAATCAAGTATTCATTGGTGCTGATACACTGCCGGATTGATCAAACAATAGATAGATTTGGCAATGGGATTCCTTGGTTCCGAAAAGATTTCCTGAATATAACAGGGCTTTCATTTCATCTTCAAGCAATTATTCAAAACCTATGAATTCCTGTGCATTTGCAATGATTGAGAGAAATGAAATCAACGAAGATATAAAAATACTCTGAGTATGTAGTTTTCAATTTGCTTTATGATGCCACCATTTGAACAATGCATCGTACTCTTTGTGGTGGTTGAAGAAGAAACCAATCAGTGACAAAACCAGATTTCAAATAAGGCGTTCAGCCATTCTTGAGATTGTTTTGATTAGGTAATGGCAATAATGGTAAGACACTTGCAGTTGCGAACCAGACGGCCTATGGCGATGCAGCTTGTTAACCTTGGCAGGAGTGTTATGAGACACAGGGTCCTTCCTCTGATGGTAACCTTCACCAGAGGAGGAAATAACCGCCAAAAAAGCGTCAACAAGGTGCTCAGGTAGAGAGTCAATGAACAGCTGGCGTCATCCGGAGATGAAAAATTGTTATGACAGTGATTATAACTCAATATGACAGCTAGTGCGAAATTTATACATACCGGGTGTGCCATTTATACTAAAGCGTAACGAATCCGAAAACGTGAAAAGACTTGTACGCTGATGTTTTTCATTACTTTGCACGAATAAGTAGTAAAAAGCTGAATACTTAATGAGAGCTGTTGTCGAAAATGTTGGTGGGACTATTGATTTTTAATGACTGTAGAGAATGGAATCACTATAATAAAAGACAATCCGATTTCCTACTCAGATCTCGAAATATAATCGATTTATTTCTGATAATATACCGAATACCCGTCATTAAGTCTGTAGCATGTGAGATTATGATTTAATATTAGATATAATTGAAATTAGGCTCAAAGACTTGGTCGATGGCTATTTGGTGTTATTTGGATTTTTTCAATAGAAAACTTTCATTTTCATTGCATTGATTGAAATTTGAGTTCGCAGTTGGTTTCTGTTCGAAAATGATTGAACATTAGACCCTGTTAGGTGGTAATATGCTAATCTGGATCTCTCAAATGTGACAATTTTAAATAAATCTTGAAAGGTCTTGAAAATGAAAAAAAATCGAAGGTATTTTATTTTCTTTTATGAATTTTATACCTCTTCAGCAAATTTCAACTTTTCAGCCACTTAATTTTTTTTATTTCATTTTTATATTTTGGAACCCCCGTTTCGATATGGATGGAACAAAATTCACAAGTAATCATATGCATGACCTTTGATTAATACAAGATCCAAATGCTATGTATAGTAAGTAAGTAAGTAAGTTTATTCACACATCACATATCAGAGTAACATATATCATGTAAATACAATACAGAGTGAATAAAACTAAAACGGCACTATTTGCGAAACACATTTCTGTGTTTGTATACAAAGTGGGGTTAAGTGCCGTTCATACATGTAAGAAATGCATGACAAAAAAAACAATACAATATTTGGAGTAATAGTTCTCTAAAACGAGATGGATAAAATCTAAAAAAATATCTAGAATTGATGTGGTCGATTATTAAAAGGTAGGTAATGTACGTTTGGGACATATTGTGAGATCATATTAATTATTCAAGGAACGAGAAAATTTGGAGAGAGAAATGTAGATGGTCTTATTTACAGAGTGTTCATGAATAAATATCATCTGTGAATGTTCTACTCAACTGTCGATTATTTCATGAAAAATGTTTCTTGGAGTATTAATAATGAATTGCTTTAATGCTTTTTTGAATGATTTAAATTGTCCGATAGTTTTCAGTTCAGGAGGAAGGAAGTTCATGAACTTAGGTCCCAAGTATAAGAAGTTTCTCTGTCCCACCGTTTTCATCATAAAGTAGGGCAGCAGTTGATCTCGGTGACGAGTGCCATAGTTGTGCTTGCTAGCTGTGATCCCAGTTGGAAAAAGGTATTGGGTATAACAAGTAGTTTGGAAAATAGTTGTCTGCAGTCATATATTCTTGTTTCATTATACAAAGCATCACTCGAATATCTATAATCTCTGTTCAGGATTATTCTCAAAAATCTTCTTTGGAGGACCTGTAGAGGTTCCAAGATAGTTTTTGCTGCTCAACCTCAAGCAATGATTCCGTAATCCAAGTGACTCTCCACAAGACTGTGATAAACAATTGTTTCTTGTTTCTTATTCAGTATGTGGGAGAGCTGCTTGTATCTAAATAGAATACATCTAAGCTTTTTGAGCAGGTACTGTATATGATCTGTCCACCTCATGTGACTATCTATATATATACCCAGATACTTTACTCTTCTCACGGGTTGAATTACTAACTCAGGTTAGGTAAGTCAGGTTAGGTAAGTAAAATGTTTTCTTGTGATTTATGGACAATCGCTTATGGTCAAACCAGGCTTTTATACGGATGAGATCTTTTTCTATTTTTTTTCTATGATCCAGAAAATACCAATTCTGAACTTTCCTAGACAAAAAGTTCGTCCTCCTAGATGCGAAGTCCTTTCTAATTCCATCAAAAACTGGCTCTTTGTTTTAATGTGGGTAAAAATTGTTTTTCCAACTAGCAAGACAAATTCTAGACAATTTCACAGAATTCAGATATTTCCGAAGAAGATATTACAAATAGGTCTCCTATTTACCAAAAAAAATTGAAGTGGCAGTAGAGTTGAAATTTGGTAAAGAGTGAGCTAGTGAAAATTTACGATCCTTTGAACTTGAGGGGTTTGACAGGTCTCTAGGCTCAAAAAAGAAAGCTTAACGAGCAAAAAACAACCTCAGGAAAATCTTCATCTGAGTAAGCAATCACATATGTCATATTTTTCTCCCATGAGAGAGTAATGCTGGTTGTACAGCTCATCCAATTCTTTCGAAAAACTAATGACGTGTGGATACAGCAACTGCTGTGAGGTATGGTCAAAGAAAGAAACAAGTATTGTATGTGTTCTACTGTATGGAAAAAATATGCTTCTAGTAAATGTTTTTGTTTCTGTCATGGTCTGACCACCACAGCAAAACTGGGAAAGAAACTAAGCTTCTGTCAGGATTGATCAGATAATTAGGAACTTGGGTATTCAGATAAGCTGTAATTCTTATCATCTTGATGGTTGATTTCGCAGGAACCAGTTATTCCTGACATCAAAATACTGAGTGATAATAAATTGTCTTCTGAAGTGTGGAGGGCCAGAGCCAACATTTCTTTGTGGATAGGCAATATATTAACTACCAAGTAACCAGCTGGCCTTTATTGACGAAATCCGTATTGTCGATCATTGATTATTCCCGACTGTTCTGAATATTTCATAACCTAGATATCAATTGCGTCTCCCCCTTCATTATTGTATCAGGATGATCCATTTCCATATACGATCAAAATACCCCACTGGCACAGTGCCATAATGTGAGAGAGTCGATCATGAGAAAACTCCTTCGATGCGAGCGACGTGCGGGAATAATGTCTGCAGCTTTGTAAGAGGGTCAATGTCTGATTGACAAATAATGATTTCGTCAAGGCCGAGGATGACGTCATGAGACTGCAGTAGAGCCTCTTCGTTCGGATGCATAATTGCCGCATTGAACATTCCTTTGTTATTAATTTAGATCGAAAAACAAAGGCAGGGACTGAGTGGGACGAATTTCATTCGAGTTTCTCGGGCGAATGTGAAATCTTGCCTGACGAATACGAGTCCTGAAGGTTGGCTGCCAATATACAGGGGAGTTTTCGGATGTGAGCCAAATGAAAATCGGTCAGTTTTCAACCAATTCAGGCACATTTCATCTCGTGTAACAATCCCATGTTTCACTCCAATTTTCCAGGAGATATCAAGAGTGATATCTCACGACCTTTTCGTGAATATCACACTTTTCCTACAAAACTTGCTGGGAATGAATGGGTCAGTCCTTTATAATGTCCGTATAGGGTTACAAATACAAGTGGTAGAAGAAACATAGGAAGTTTTATTTCTCATTTTCATAATGCTGGGCATGCTTTGCATTCTATTCTTCTGGTGAAGAAGTAGTTATTGATTTTTGATGAAACAACATATTTTGAACTTTCGTCATTTTTACTGAATCAAAAAATTAGAAGTAAAATGTCTACTGACCCCATACATGTTTTTTGCAATGATTGATATTTGACCTCGCAGTAAGTTTTTACTTGGAAAATGTTATATTGGATCTGTCAAATTCGATTTTCGAAAAGAAAATGTTGTGTTGGGGTTCCTACTGGAAACTCTGGAACAGATGGAAAATGTTCATCTGGTCAATATTTCATACCCACTTACGAAATTTCGACCATCTTCTAGCAAATTGTTTTATTTCCAATTAATTCTGCTCTACTCATTGGGACAAAAATCTCATTCATACTCCCCAATTTTGATAACTTTGAAATTTTTTTTATTGGCCTGTGATCTGAAAAAGTATAACCCACCTACCAGGAATTGTCATTCCTGAAGAAAGCGTTTCTGGTTTTTCTCATCCAATGTGAAACTAACAACTAACTTAAAAAAATATTTAAATAAATTCATACTCCCCAATTTTGATGATTGAAAATTCTTTCATTGGCCTGTGATATGAAAAAGTATAACTCACCTATTGGAAATTGTCTTTCCTGGAGAAAGCGTTTCTGGCTTTTCTCATCCAATGTGAAAATAACAAGTAACTTAAAAAATATTCAAATAAATAGGTTTAATACAACCAGCTTCATTTCCAACTGAAAATATTTTGATAACTTTGCATCAAAAAACATACATTTTTATAAAGGGTTCGTATTTATCAAAAAAAAGAGGTAGGATGATGTCTCAACCAAATAGATTTCGAAAAATAAAAATAATGGAAAAACTCGAAGAGGATAATTGGGATAGAATTGAGAATTGGAAAACTTTTCCCGATGGAAATTATATTTTGAATTATCTCAAATTTGACAATTTCAAAATTGTTATATAGTGTGTTTTCTACGGGTGTCACTATATTAAAACAGTCACTTTTCTTCTTTGTTTCAGAAAAGTGAGAGAGTTTGTATCAGAATTAAGACAAACCGGATTTTTTCGAATGATATACATCATTACATCTGTCAAAGTGTATTGAAGAAACGGGCGTAAGAAGCTTGCAAGAAGTGGAATTCTTCATGACAGAAAAAAAATGGTGTAGTGCTGATTTCTACCCGAATGAACGTTCTTAAAAATTGAAATGACTGTATTGTGATCGAAGATGTAGTATAGGTAATCTAACGGAAATATTTCCTTCTCACTGTCATATAACGAAAGTAATCCTAAATGAAGGACTGTTTCATGACAACTCTAGGAAGGAAAGGAAAGTTCTCTTTTTACGACTGTAGTATGAGATGGTTCCCATATTCCTTTCTCAATTATTTTTGAGATGCTTCAAAGTCGTTTTCTTCAGTTCTTGTATCTTTCACTTTCATTGTGACCGATCCTTAATTCCTCATGAGCAAAACATAAAGTACAACGAAATCCTAAAAATTCAAAATTCCATTGTGACTGCGTCCTTACTGAACGCAATATATTCCAGCATCTACTCATGAAGCTTGAATATTATGGTTTGAGAGGAAAAGTACTTCAGTGGTTCAGAGGCTATTTATCGAGTAGATCCCAATGTACAAAAGTGAACGACTCTTTATCACATGCTAGAAATATAACGACAGGTGTTCCCTAAGGGAGTGTCTTAGGACCCCTTTTGTTAATTTTATATTTGAATGATATTGTACATACTGAGAATTTTGATTTTTTTTTGCTGTAAGCGATTATCATCTGCCTGAAGCTGTTAATAAAATGAAACAAGCATTATCAAAAATAACAACCTCCCTCAACATCAATAAACTCAAGTTGAATACTGATAAGACAAAAGCAATGATAATAACAACAAAGTACAAATACAATCTCATCAACTTGAATACAGTGAGCTTGGAAACTTTCGGAGACTCAATTGGGATTGTTGAACAATACAAGTATATAGGTGTCATTATAGACCATAGTCTGAATCTCAAACAACATTACCAATACATATCTAACAAAATAGCACAAAAATTGTTTTTCTTTACTCGTATCAGCAAATTTTCAACTTTCGAAGAATCAATTACAGTTTTCAGAACAATAATTCAGGCAACTCTTTAGCATCACTACAGAAACTACAAAACAGAGGAATACGAATTCTCCTGAGATGCAATAGATATACCCCCATTATAACAATGCTTCGGATATTGGACTGGTTATCAGTGAAAGATAGGTATTATTTTTCAATGATATTTATATTCAAAATGATAAGAAGTCTAGCTCCCCCATGCTTTGACCGATTTGTTCCAGAAAGGCATGATGTACATAGCTACCACACAAGAAACAGTAACAACTTATGCATACCCCGAACTAATTATTCAAAAACAATGAATTTTTTATTCCATAAAGGCTTTCTAGAATATAACAAACTTCCAGACCAATTGAAAAACTGTAACACTTTGGCCAATTTCAAACAGGAGCTAATGAAATACCTTAAGGTGGAGTACAATGCTTAGAATGTACAATCGCTGTAATCATTGAATTGTAAAACTACTACTATTTATTAATATTTGTAAATTGGGATATACCTATTTGAAATAAAGGTTATTATTATTATCTTTCGTTTCATGTTATAATGAAATTCGCATCACACAACCTAGGAACAATTTGCATAAAGACTTGTTAGTCGTTCCATGAGGGAACAAAGAAAACGACTTTGTGCCAGCTCCGACCGAAATGGCTTGCATCCAAAGAATGTTCTTTTTCGCGAGCATTAGGGTCATTGTTTTGGTGAGAAGTCGGAGATGCTGAATCATAGGACAAGACGGATTTGCGAATTATCGCTGCACTGCAATGCAATGGGACGAAAATAGCCTTCAAGGTGACGCCACACTGCGATATGTTTCAATTATTACTTCTTCTCCAACAGCTTCTCTATGGGTATTTACTCGCTGAAAGCAGATTTTCATTAGGGCTATACAGACATATCGCGGTTGGATTGAAACGTTCTTATTTGCTGATGATTTGTATTTTGATTCGCACCCACACAAATGTTTACACTATGATCTAACATACAACCCTCTGAGTTTGAAGTGATGGGTATTTGGCGAACTGAACACCCTCCGAAAGATAGTGTCGAAATTTATCATTGATTTTTTATTCCCCAAAATCCATCTTTGCATGAAATGATACATTGCCAATGATACGACGACCTAGTAAGTCTCTCCCTCACGAACCGAATCAAAGAAGTACTAATGAATGGGGTATAGTATAGCTTGGATCAAAGGGATATAGCATTCTTCTCTGATCACCCCTTCAATATTCCTTTGATACTAGAGTGCTTTCTGAATGTTCGTCTTCTATGCCAAGAATTATTATTATATTCCCAGATAGTACAATGACCTATTTGGGACCAATAAGGGACAACGTTAAATCGCCCGTAGGATACCGGTGGGCGTCCCTTCTGAGGACATCCCCAAGATGTACTGCACAAATCACCAGTATGAAACGAGGACTATATGGAATATGTTGTGGATCAAATTATGATGTTTTCAGGAGATCCTGAATACGTTAGAAGTATATGAATCGGACCTTGTCAGGTTAAGCTCCGGATCATTTTCTCTATAAATATGATGTTCTGTGGATATCCTGTAATATTTTGCTCATATTTCTTACCTTTTTGGCCTCTATATAGGAAATATTGTGGGATTAAAGGAAACATTGACGAATGAACAGAAGTTTATTCATTACTACAAGTCCAACAAATACCCAACAACTCATTCTGGAATATTATGTTGATTCAACACATATTTCGTCAACACAAATAAAAATTCTGAGAAAATACAAAAAAATTGGGATACAATAAAGAATGTATTATTATATCACAGAAAAAAAATTAAATAAATCCCAACTATCCCCTGAAGTCTTCTCTTTCTATCTGTCCTTTCTTTGGCATGATGCTTAGCCAGCTATTAATCTTACCCTCCAACGAGGCTGTTGTTTGACTTTTTAGGGATGGTATTCTGCTAATGCCCTCTGAAGTCAGAATATTCAGAGTTCAGAATGGAAAGCAAGTAATCAGAATTTGATTACATTTTTCGTGAAACAATGATGGTAACTCCAAATTATCAGAGCCTTCGAAATATAAATTATCATAGCCCTCGTCATAAGACATATCCATCTGGTCATTCAGTGCAAATTATTCATTTGTATGTTCACTTTGAAATAAAGGATGATCGGCATCCATTTCATAATTAGATGCTCTCAATTCATTGTGATTGTCATTATAATGTCGGGATTCGATATTGATATTTGAGTTTGATTCAGAGTCAACATTTATGATATTATCAAGCTCCAAAAGTCTATCTGTTCCACGTTTGATTCTAATAAGACATGCTCTATCACATTTTCTTTCGGACATATTGATTTGAATTAATATTCAACTCACCTGGAAATATTATCATTAACCTCTGCTGCTCTGCCAGTTTCTCATAATTCAATTGTTCTAAAAAAAAAATTGTTCGTTTCCGTTAACCAGCTGACGAACGTCAACCCTCAGAAGTCGAAACTTGTGCGAGCAATGGATCAACGAGGCCTTACCTTTTAACGTGCGATTACCCAGCACGGTGGCCCGGCGAGGATTTGAACCCCGGCCTTCCGCTTGATAGGCAGATATGCTAACCACTACACTACCGAGACCAATTAACACAACACAACTATAAACTAAGTAAAAACTACTACACAAGCAACTGAACCAACGCCATTTTTTCCGTTATGAGAACTGTCAAATTCAACGCCAAACACAGACAGAGTTAGTGTACTGTGCCAGTGTGCCATAGAACAATAGGCTAGAACAAAAGGGTCGAGAAAGTATAGTTTATATCTCAAAAAAAAAGATTTAAAGCATTAGTGAGTCTACAGATATTGTTGAAAGAATGATTTTGCAATGTGTTCCGTTTCTTAACTGAATACTTTTTACTCGTATATTCCCAAGTTGATGAGCTAAAGCGTTTGGCTGTCATCGGATAAAAGTCGTAATGGATGATTCATATCGAATTTTCAACCGATGAAAACCGAACACGATAGCACGTTTTGAATTGTACAATTATTCGAATTTTTATCACAAAAGTCTTGGGATTCATAATATAAAGGAGATTTACACTGAATAATTTTCATCACCATAGAGAGAGATGATGTATTCCTATGACAAACTCAGGATACGTCGAGGACAAGATGAGGATATTTTTACTGGTATTTTCTATACCCTGCACTCGGAATATGTAGGGAAATCCTGAGGACGTAACACCGTAATGTTACTCGGGAGGTCCTACAATAGTCAACTGTAATGAAATTGGGATATCCTCGGGATCTCAGCTGGATATCAACTAACTATATCCTGTGGAGTGACTGGCATCGACCTTGGGATAGGGTGGGGATCAGTAAGCCAGTATGTTCTGCGGTGCTATATGGGCACTATTATAATATCCTACGGACATTTAGGTAAAAATGAATAATGGAATTGGGATGTGTGCTATCTGGGTTGGTTGAAATTTTTCATTTTTTGAAAGTGCATCTATTTTCTTTTCATGAAAAAACTGAAATTTTTTATTGTGTCCTATGTATACTGTTCATAAAATTATGTATTTTCTGACATGTCCAGTGTCATGTATATGAAAGACGAATAAACCATTATTCTCCCTTTGAAAATGCAATAAAAATATTATTTGTACGCCAATGCTGATGGTGTGGAAATGCGAACTAAGCCACAACACTATTGAATAATGGCATACGTAAACATGCGTGCAACGACCTCAAAAATGCAGACATCTGAAAATCCGAGAATACAAAAATAAAATGTTATGATACATATTATACTTTTATGTGTTGCACCCGTCATTCGATCTTTTTTTTATCTGTCTCGTAAACACAACTGACAGTTTTCTTCTCGTTGATGATACGGAGAGAAGTAGGCATGAGCATTTGTTTGTGAACATAGAGAAATAATATTCTTCTCGAGCATGGATGTAATTTTCTAGGTTTGATGATCAGAGTTTTTTCCATGGCATCAGTATAGATTCTCCTGTATAATTTATGATAGAAGAGGATCAAGGTCAGTATTCACAGATAAAAAACTTCTGAGATTAACTGTTGGGGTGTTCCTCAAAAACTTGTCTATCCATTCCGTGAACATATACAGCAAAATATATCCAACCTGCCTGGAATTCAACACATGAAACATTCACCAATTCAATCTCTCTCATAGGTGATTCCATGTTACTCTTTTGAAATATAAAGTTCCACCAATGGCAGTGATGCTTCGGTTGATTTGACGATTTATATATCTCCATCCTTTCTTGTGAGTTCCTCAGCTTTGGAAAATCACTTGAAATTTAAGAATACACCACCCATTGTACCAATTCGAGAGATGGATCAGTAAAAGTAATAGAAGTTATCGTCCCATCATCTTTTTCCCAGAGACACCTGAACTTCTCGATGAATTAATAAATCTAATATTATCTTAGTATTGCAACTGTTATAATTCTATCGTTCCATCAGAAAAGTCTTTTCCAGAGGAAGGATTCAGATCTAGAGATCGATGCCATAATTTTGGCGAGAAGTTCTCTCGTTGAATGGTTAAGCTTTTCCACCTCCCTCCTTTTTCAGGTGAGAGAATCTTCCACAAAAAACCTCAAATCAACTTGGATACTTGGTCCATCTGCAGTCCACTTGAAACCTCTATTCTTCATCTTATTGATATAACAATATAATGATGATATTTTTTAATCATTTCATAAATGGAAATTTTTGTAAGTCGCAGATGCTTTGGCGTTATATCTAGCAAGAGTGAGCTATACTATTGAAGCTTTAAGAGGATCTCAACTCTGATTTATTGAATCCCAGCATGACCGTCATCATATCTAAGCAATTAATATGAAGCTTATCAAATATCTGGAAAATCAGGAATAATTAATTATCGACTATACGGATTTCGCCATCAACGATCAACCAGTGACTTATTGGCTTATGTTTCTCATATTTGGCAGCATCAAATCAAAAAATTCGGAGGAACGATCGCTGTTGCACTCGATATTTCAAAAGCGTTTGATCGAGTTTGGCATCAGGGTCTCCTTTTTAAACTGCTGTCTTATGGTTTGCCTGTTCAGTTGTGTGCTTTGTTGAAGAGTTTCTTGTCTGATGGGTCTCTGTATGTGGTCGTTGATGGAGTATCATCTGATATTCTCCCAATGAATGCAGGTGTTCCACAGGGTTCAGTCCTGGTGCCCACTTTGTTTCTGCTTCATATCAATGATTTGCTTGAGAAAACATCTCATACCCCATACCAGCTCGAGACACAAAAATTCAAAGAAACATATACGTCAATAAAATTAACGACGACTTGTTGACAATAATAGAATGGAGTAACATGAACTTGGTGGAATTTAATGCTACGAAAACCCAGGCATGTCTCTTCTCAAGAAAAGCCAATCTATCATCATCTAGTATTCAGATGTCTGGAGTAACTATTCCTACAAAGTCAAGTATCTCGATTCTAGGAATAACGATCAGTCTCTCATGAGAAAACCATGTGAGATCGATCGCTAAAGGTGCTTCACAGAAAATTGGATTTCTATTTCGTGCGAAGAAATACTCCACTTCTTGTCAGCTCTAATGATCTACGAGGCTCAGATACGACCTGTCTTGGAATATAGTTCTCATGTGTGGAGTTTAGCACCAAAACATCCATTGAGGTTTCTCGATTCTATTCAGAAAAAAACAATCCGTCTTGTTGGTGATTCTTCGCTCATAGATTCGCTCACTCCATTGGAATCGTAGAAGGGTCGGAGACTTGTCTCTCTTCTATAGATATTTTCACAGTCGGTGCTCTTCTGAATTGTTTTCAACCGTTCCACCCTTGGCAATATCTACACGGATGACTCGACGACTACAGAATTTCCACCCCTTTGTTGTGAATTTGGAGCCCTGTCGAACCTCTCTTGCTCAGGGATATTTTTTCAATAGAACAGCTGAGCTTTGGAACTCCTTGCCAAAAGAGGTTTTTCCTGAGGCTTACAAACTCCAGAAATTCAAAGTAAATGTTAATTCGTATCTTCTTTCCCTTGATTCACGCGGTGTTCTTTGAACATTACAGGGCTTCCCTTCCGTGTGAATCTGCATATAAAAAAATATACACTTGTGGCAGAATATGTATCAGGTCCATTTTCAATTGCTCCAATGGTGGAATTGCTCTAGAACTGCAAACTATTGTTGAATGTTCAGCTCATACATCCATTCTATTTTTGCATTCATTTTCTGCGAAATCAGCAAGTTCTACTTTTGTATCGTTTTGCATCAAAGTATATACTTGCTTTTTCAGCAGTTGTCCCACAGGTCAATTTGCAAAGTTTGTGAGCTGTTGCTACGAAAGTTTCCGATTTTTATTTCGACAAATTCCACAGAAAAAATGCTAATTTCAGATAAATGAAAATGCGCCCTAGGTCAAAGGCGTGCTGTTTGATGTAGACTCTGTTTCTCAAATAAGCGATCATCGAGTACTTATAGAGGGTTATAATTCGCCATAAAAAATGCAGGTGGTATTGTCTAGTTTCCTCAACACAGACTGTTCTTTGTTTTCAACTGTCCGAGTCGTATGAAATGGAACTTGTTTTGGCGTTTCTGCCCTGGTCTCGTAGTAAATCATGATAATTTCAATTTTTTATGCCCCTGAGTGCTATTTTCATGATCAAAAAATATAAAACGACATGTAAGTGCATTATTTGCGAATCTTTATTGCCCGTATTCAATATGGGAAGTCGCCAAAATATGAAATGTCACGTTCTTTTCGATGTTTATTGCCTTCATAGCAATAAACAGATTATGGGTGACATATTTGATTAACCTACCACATTAGTGTTTATGTACCTTTCTCCCCAGCTAGTTTTGAATTTTACGAGCACATATAGGAGTCCCAGAAAACAATGAAGCCCTTTGAAAACTATGTAGTCTGAAATGGAATTCGTTTTCCCGTTAATGGTAGACTGAATAAGTATACAATGTGTGAGCCGATTCAGTTGGTAGGTATCTATTTGGAATTTTGGTGTTTTATATGGCACTAGCTGGCTGAACCGTGCCCACTTCGTTGGGGGTTAATCATTTTTGTGATGCTATTATATTGTGTAGTACTTAGTTTTATTGGGTTCATGACAGCACTGAGTTCTAGGCCCACTCGAAAGAGCTTTTGAAAGAAGTCGAAAATGTTGAATCCTTCTTTATCCGATAGACAATGAATTTCAATGGAATATGACACATGTCTTCCATCAAATCTGTTGAAGAATATTTTTGCAAACTTTGAAGTAAATTGAAGTACGTTGTCCCATACAAACTATGATCTCGTTTTTCACCCCCTTAGGCTTGGATTTTAGAAAAACTTTCCATATCAGATGCCTACATCATATAAAGGATACACCCTCTAAGTTTCAGACCTCTACGATCAGTGGTATAGGCCGTGCGTTGATTAACCCCTAAAATAACTTTTTACCCCGTTAGGCGATTTATTTCAATAAAATACGAAACACGACTTCCATCTTTTCTGTTGAAGAATTTTCATGCAAAATTTGAAATAGATTTGACCTATGAATCACGTTGTCCCATATAAACTTTGAACCCGTATTTCACCCTCTTAGAAGTGGAATTTCTGGAAAATATTTCTTATCGGTTACCTACGTCACACAAAGAAGACACCCTCCAAGTTTCAGAACTATACAATCAGTGGTTTTCTACTCCTTTTCAACTTCGTTACACGATGAATTTCAATAAAAAACGAAACATGTGCCATCAATTCTGAAATAGAAATAGATTAGACCAAGGCATCACGTTGTTCACCAGTAAAGGCGCGGCAAATTTTAAGAATCTAAGATTGGTAACACTAAGCATATATCAGAATTCAATTTTAATAATAAAAATGAATGTTTACTATCTTAAAAAAAATCTAGAGTTTTAATCGAAGTACACTATAATTGATCAGTTATCGAGCGGGATGAAAAATGATTAAATTACTAAAATGGCCATAAAAAAATTGGGGTCGGTGATAAAAAAGTAAAAATTCAGAGTTGTATGTATTTTTCAATGCCACATCATAAAAAAATAAAAACAAAAATTTCGTCAAAAAATTTTTAAAAAATTTTCAAGGGTGAACAACCCTTATCACTTACGTATATGGGAAATTGATAGTAGCCGATTCTCAGACCAACTGAATACGCATATGAAATTTGGTAAAAATCGGTGAAGCCGTTTCGGAGGAGTACATTGTGACATGAAAAGTTTATATATTAGATGAAATTTCTGGTTCATTGGCTCGAAATTAGTTTCAGAATTGGACATTTCAAAAGGAATACCTAGTATATATATATATATTCCAAATACCCCCTTTTGGTGATCTTGCAAGGCCATCTCTTTTTATGAATAGGTACAAGTTAATTTATTTGTGTGCTCATACCATCAAAATTCTGATGAAACAGAAATTCATGCCCCTCAAAAATTTGATTCAATTCCACAAAACGGAATTCTTTATAATTTTATCTAGGATAACGAAGTAAAAATTTAAGAATGAAAAAAGTATTTCATCAATGACTTGGGAAGAATTATTTTTTTGACACCCTCTATTGATAGGTACGTGAATATCATCTAATGACGTTAGATTCATTCACAAAAAATAAGAAAGAGTCTTACTTTTCTCATAGAAGTTGTAATTCCTTCATTCTAAAAAGAGAGAAGAAGAAAGCAAAGAAAATATTTCTCAAACTTCATTTTCTAAACAAAAATATCCAAGTTCCTAAACAATGACTCTGGATGCAGTCACTCCCAGTATTATTTTGCCAATTTCTTACAACCTCTCCACTCTTTCAAATACCCTGAGAACCTGAAAATGTTCGATGAGTCACTAACTACAATTCAGGAACTAGGCTGGAGACGGTTCTGCTGAAAAACATTTCTCCTTTTCTCCTCAAATCTGGTTGAATATTTGAAAATACCCGACTGTATCTGGTTGTGCATCAACATATTTTAATTCATCAATGAATTATTAGATGAGAAACCAACTAAGGGTCTCTAGCTCTAGCAAGTCTAGCTAGTCTCTGTGTTTGATTCAATATCCGACTGATCTATGCTACTTTACATTTGCTTCTCTTTACCATTATACAATGAGCCAGGAGGGGCTATTGGAAAAAAAATATTCATATCTTAATATGAGAATTTCTGTCGAATGATTGCTAATGAATGATCAATTGGAAAAGAATAGATACTGATTTGATTTCCACATAGATAACGGGAATAAAGCAGACGAAAAAGTGTGTGATATGGTTTGTAAGTTCTTGTCTATAGATAATGCTTACTTCCTCAGCTGATATCACGACAGATACTGAACTACTTCGGTCAGATGATGACCTCGCAATATATTGCTTCAGCCAAAGCAACTTCGCCATCTGAGAAGAATTTGGCCTCTAACCAAAATCCAATGGAAAATCTCTCCCGTACAATTCCTCCAGAGAACTCCGAAAGGAATGCAAATGACCCTTCGACACCCAGTAGATCGAAAATAGAAGTCCAAAATTATTTGCGTAGTCACCGATAGTTTATTGGCAGCGAGTGACGTGTTTTTGTTTTCGGCGATTTTTTGCATAAACACTCGCGATCCTTTTGTTGATCGTCGATGCAATATTACAAAGTGGCGTATCTCCTTTGAATGTCCCGTCCGGTCGAATGGTGTGAGTGCACCGATGTTTTTCGGTAATCTATAAATATAGACTGCGTTGGCAAATTTCTTTGTGCAAGTTTATCGGCCTCGTATTTTTTTCAACGGCGGCGGGGTATGCATCCTGCCAGTGGCGGCTCGTTCGCAGGGATATTTCCATTTTGGTGAACATTCGTTTGTTAGACAATACCCAGTTCTCGAAAAAAGACTGATCATACTTGCAAATTCTCTCGTCCAGAAGTTATGGGCCTTCGAAGGTCAGAAAAAAGGGGCACTTTGATGAAATACACTTGTTTTTGATCGCATCACGTCATCTTTCCATACCGACATACTTCAGCGTCGAATTTTTGTTTGAATAAGAAGAAAAAAAATTGATCAAAGATTGAAGACTTTCACGGCCGGCAACTAATGAATTGTTAGGTGCTTCCGGGCTTCTGAGCCGTGGGCAACAGGTTCGACCATTGCCGCATCGCCTTTGAAAATGTCTGCCGCAGATGCAGAAGAAACGTCTGGCCTTAAAACCTGTTGCCCACGGCTCAGAAGCCCGGAAGCACCTAACAATTCAAAAAAAATTGAATTCAAAAATGTTCCGTGAATCAGTCATACCAATTGAGAAAAGTTACCTTATGTTATGAAACAATAACAATACTTTTTTTATAAAAAGCATAAATACTGAAAGAACGTATGTAGAAATATAGAATAAGGAGTTGAAAGTGACGTGTTTTGAAAAAATAACGGTACTTCGTCGATATGTCTGAAGATGAAGCCAGAACTGAAATAGAGACAGATATAAATGAAAAGCGTTCTGAAAGGAATCTTGAAGACTTCTACTTGAGCTTCGGACAAGAACCCGACGGAGGTATTGTGGTAGAAGGAGACCTTGCTATCATCTTTCAGTCATCAAAGTCATATCAGACTCATATATTAGAGACAGACTATCGAAAACGACAACAGTAGATTGATTATTCTGTTTCATTTTTACTCTTATCGTAATTGAGATCACAGCAAAGCCATATCGAATGCAGATGATGATATCGACGAATGTTTAGGCAGATAGATCTCAAGATGAAGCCAGAACTGAAATAGAGACAAACATAAATGAAAAGCGTGGTGAAAGGAACCTTAAAGCCTTCTACTTGGGCTTCGGACAGGAACCCGACGAAGGGATTGTGGTAGAAAGAGATCTTGCTATCATCTTTGAATCATCAAAGTCATATCACACTCATGTATTAGAGACAGACCATCGAAAATGACAACAGTAGATTCATTATTCTGTCTCATCATTACTCTTATCGTAATTGAGATCACAGCAAAGCCATATCGAATGCAGATGATGATATCGACGAATGTTTAGGAAAATAGATCTTAAGATGAAGCCAGAAGTGAAATAGAGACAAATATAGATGAAAAGCGTGGTAAAAGTAACCTTGAAACATTCCACTTGGGCTCCGGACAGAAATTCGACGAAGGTATTGTGGTAGAAAGATACCTTGCTATCAACCTTCAATCATCAAAGTCATATCAGACTCATATATCAGAGACAGACCATCGAAAACGACAACAGTAGATTGATTATTCTGTTTCATCTTTACTCTTATCGTAATTGAGATCACAGCGAAGTCATATCGAATACAGGTGATGATATGGACGAATGTTTAGGCAGATAGATCTTAAGATGAAGCCTCAACTGAAATAGAGACAATCATAGATGGAAAGCGTGTTGAAAGGAACCTTGAAGCCTTCTACTTGGGCTTCGGACAGGAACCCGACGAAGGTTTTGTGGTAGAAAGAGACCTTGCTATCAACTTTCAATCATCAAAGTCATATCAGACTCATACATCAAAGACAGACCATCGAAAACGACAACAGTAGATTGATTATTCTGTTTCATCTTTACTCTTATCGTAATTGAGATCACAGCAGAGTCATATCGAATGCAGGTGATGATATGGACGAATGTTTAGGCAGATAATTCTTAAGATGAAGCCAGAACTGAAATAGAGACAAACATAAATGAAAAGCGTGGTGAAAGGAACCTTAAAGCCTTCTACTTGGGCTCCGGACAGGAACCCGACGGAGGTATTGTGGTAGAAAGAGATCTTGCTATCATCTTTGAATCATCAAAGTCATATCACACTCATGTATAAGAGACAGACCATCGAAAATGACAACAGTAGATTCATTATTCTGTTTCATCTTTACTCTTATCGTTATTGAGATCACAGCGAAGTCATATCGAATACAGGTGATGGTATGGACGAATGTTTAGGCAGATAGATCTCAAGATGAAGCCTTAACTGAAATAGAAACAAACATATATGGAAAGCGTGTTGAAAGGTACCTTGAAGCCTTCTTCTTGGGCTTCGGACAGGAACCCGACGAAGGTATTGTGGTAGAAAGAGACCTTGCTATCAACCTTCAATCATCAAAGTCATACCAGACTCATATATCAGAGACAGACTATCGAAAACGACAACAGTAGATTGATTATTCTGTTTCATCTTTACTCTTATCGTAATTGGGATCACAGCGAAGTCATATCGAATACAGGTGATGATATGGACGAATGTTTAGGCAGATAGATCTTAAGATGAAGCCTTAACTGAAATAGAGACAATCATAGATGGAAAGCGTGTTGAAAGGAACCTTGAAGCCTTCTACTTGGGCTTCGGACAGGAACCCGACGAAGGTTTTGTGGTAGAAAGAGACCTTGCTATCAACTTTCAATCATCAAAGTCATATCAGACTCATACATCAAAGACAGACCATCGAAAACGACAACAGTAGATTGATTATTCTGTTTCATCTTTACTCTTATCGTAATTGAGATCACAGCAGAGTCATATCGAATGCAGGTGATGATATGGATGAATGTTTAGGCAGATAAATCTCAAGATGAAGCCAGAACTGAAATAGAGACAAACATAAATGAAAAGCGTGGTGAAAAGAACCTTAAAGCCTTCTACTTGGGCTCCGGACAGGAACCCGACGGAGGTATTGTGGTAGAAAGAGACATTGCTATTAACCTTCAATCATCAAAGTCATATCAGACTCATACATCAAAGACAGACCATCGAAAACGAAAACAGTAGATTGATTATTCTCCTTCATCATTACTCTTATCGTAATTGAGATCACAGCAAAGTCATATCGAATGCAGGTGATGATATGGACGAATGTTTAGGCAGATAAATCTTAAGATGAAGCCAGAACTGAAATAGAGACAAACATAAATGAAAAGCGTGGTGAAAAGAACCTTAAAGCCATCTACTTGGGCTTCGGACAGGAACCCGACGAAGGTATTGTGGTAGAAAGAGACCTTATTATCTTTCAAGCATCGAAGTCATATTTGACTTGAATATAAAAGACAGACAACCGAAAATTACAACAGTCGATCAATTATTCTGTTTCATCGTAACTGATATATATACAAATACTCATCTTTTTACCGTTTTGTCTTTCAAGTGCGATTGATATCGAATGATCTCATGGAGATGCAGCTTTGCTCAGACATCATAATATGAGCGAATTCCTCCAATTTTAGTTCAACAAATCAAAAACTACGAGAAAAAAATTAATCCACTACAAAATATGGACTTTTGAAATGTACCGTTGTTCCGTTTTCAAAAGACTACTCATCATTTCTATCAATGATTGAGTCGTGAAGATGATAAAATCAATTAGCAAACTACCTCTTCGGCGTGACATAATCTAGGTTAAGTAACTCCACCAAAATTTCACGTTCATTTGATGCCCAACAGCACAGAAGCAGTCCCATTGAAATAATTACCGTTCATGCACCATATTCCATTGATGTGTGAAATCATCCGATGAGCTACTTTCATATTATACGCCATATTTTCCAGAACGGCAAAACACATCGAACAATGTCAATATCAAAGTAGTTCCCACTGAACATTTTTTCCATAATGAAGTTTCTCTTTTGCTAATAGCTAGCGTAACAAGGTTACGGAGAAATAACGAATGCAATGTTATTAAACTTTCTCCGAGTAATCTACACGTTGTTTCTTTCATCCTTCTCCTCCTCTGTGTAAGATGTTTGTGGTACACTTCAGAATGTGGCTATTGTCATTGATTCTGCAGGTAATCATCAGGTAACAGCACGCAATATTTGAAAAATACGATCGGTTCCAACTTTCTTCCTTTCATTTGTTGTTCTCTTTTCAACTCATATGGGGCGTTCTCCATTTGAATAACTCGGTTGATGTATTGCTATTATTGATTCTATGAAATGGAAATTTTGTTTTATTGGTCATGAAACCATTGATCGTTTCAGCATGATTTTCAGCGAAGGTTATTCAATCCATAGTTCCTACTGTAAATTGTATTTCACTTTTTTTAAACCAGTGTGTGAGATTCAGTTTTACTCATCAAAATTTGTATATAAGTTTAAATCCACGCACCAGTGTATGTAATCTCATGTATTTACTATTTTTCCCCCACACATTCCTTCCATAAGAGTCTGTGTATCTTCTATGAATTACAAAAACGTATTAAAATGTCTGCAAAAAAATTTCGCTTGGTATAAATTTTTCTTGCTTTCATAGTCAAGACCGCCTAAAAATATTCAAGATCTTATTGATTTCGATATGTTACATACTTTATCGAAATCGACTTGTTTTTCATCTGATTGAAGTGGCCTATAACTTTGAACCGTTGCCATAATATTTCACGTAGGGGTATTCAGAGCTCCATTAACGGAAAACTAGTTGTTACATAGGAACTATAGGAACAGGAAAGGGATATCGAATAACCAAGCATCAACTTGTGTCAACTTTTGAAAAAACAGAGTCGACTCATTTGGGTTTTCCTATGATAAATGTATTGGAGGAAATCAGGAAGTCAATATTCAAGTCAAGAAAGATTCGTACTAATTACTATTGCTCAATTTTGTTTTTCTGCTATTTATATTCTTCTGTTTCGTCTTGTATATGAAGAGGGTAGTCCACGTTGTTGCCATATCTCTATTATTTGATAGTGCATTTGATTTTCACAGCCGAGACAGAAATGGTTTCAAAAAACTTGGTTTTGCAATTCTTGCGAAGCAATAATTCATATCCCTTCAAATCCTGATGATATCTGTACACATCTGACATATAGTGATGCTGCTAGATTCGATCGTCTGTTGGGTGATACTCTACTGGCCGCTGCTTTTCCGAAATAAAATCGCTTAACCTCAACATTTTCTATCTCACCTAATTTTTTTGTCTCTGTTTCTCTCTTCAATACGAAATAATAACTCCTCCCACTTGGTTTACACGATGTTTTCTGAACATCGAAGGATCTTCTCTCTCATATGAATTTCGAGATGAAAGAAATAATCCAGAAGGGAGTCTTCTCAATTCATTTCACATTGGTATTGATAAAAGAGGATAAATCTCAGTTTTACCGGATAAAATGTGACCGTTAGCAACCAAAAAATCCAATCGTCAAACTACTAACGATGCGACAGGTCAGTTCTAGACAGTTATGCTGTTCTTTATCTATTACGAATCACGCTTACTGAACCGAGAATCCCTAGTGAAAACAACAATCTCTATGGCCAGTGTTGTCAAGTTGGAATAGGTTTCAGTAGCACTGCGACATTGAAAGAGTCATTATTCACATCGTCTGCTTTTTTATAACCAAGAAAAGCTACTAAGAATATTTTCATTGGAGATAACCGAATGAGTAGAACCTTCAGTAAAATAGTTCAACTTGTTGCTTGCAGAATTGATTTTGAGTATAAGATATATTATAGAGCTACTGTTAATCGTTATTCTCTTGTAAATGCCTTACGAGTGAGTAATTTTTTTAACAATCAGAAGAACATTAGTGGTCAAACATTGAACTCTTATGGGTCCATGGACCTTTCTTCAATTAAAATGTAGGGCAGTCACATATAACATCCTCTGAGCTTTCATCTTCTGGTTCACAGCCTCTGTGAAGATCTGAGTTAGTTACCCCCATTGTGAAAAGGAGTCCTGTCAGAATATCGGCAGCTACCCAGATCCTCTTCCTGGATATTGACAGGTATTTTAGAATTGTTTATGCTTCAGTTTAGTTCAAGAGCTCTGTTTAGAAATTGGTGGTTGTTTCATCACAGCCTCTTTTGAAATTGCGGATGAAGATTTATAACTAGCATCGCAGTCATGCTAACAAAACGGGTCCTGTCATAGGTGTTTGATACAGGTAGCCCTCCGGATAGAGATCAGTGGAACAATTGGGTAACTCTTGGGCATGCTCCTTGGTCCAAGCATGGTGGTGGCAGTCTAATGCCAGCTTTGATTCAAATAGTGACCTCTTCACTGCTAACAGTGCTTATCTGCTATCTGTGTGGATGTGAACAGTTTTACCAGTTATGTCTTTCCTAGCTATTCCTCTTGCTGCCATGATGTATTGGTGTAACTAATCATCAGCAGACTGGGACGGTCTGCGATTTCTTTTCTCTGATTTCACTTGGAGAAGGGTCTGTTTTTCATCTGGTGGTCCCAAGAAATCTCTGATACCATTATTGTGAGAATGGAAACATTCATTCCGAGTAGTACAAGAGACCACAGTCTGAGAAACCATGGTTCAATAAAAGCTGCTCTAGGGCTGTCACATCCAAACAAGCGGCATTCAATCGCTGGCGCCAAGACCCCAGTTTGGTGACGAGATCTGAGTATGTTAACGCAAGAAATAGGTGTAGTGCAACAATTGTTGCCAAGTATTTCACTTCTAGTTCATTTCTTTCTTCAACCGAAGAAGATGGATCACAAGCCACCACTGCCCAACGAAAAGCTAATTTATTTGCGAATATGTTTGCTGGAAATTCTACTCTGGACTCATAAGGAAAAGATCCCCCGAATATCACGCCTATTGACAGTCATATACCTGAGATAATTTTTGACCAACAAACTAGCAGAAATATTTTAATGGACCTGAAGACGATAAGGCTTGCGGATCTGATGGAATCCCAGCAATTGTTCTGAAAGTATGTGCCCCCGAATCTTACACCAGTACTTTGCGAGTTATTCAACTTTTCATATACCATGGGATTTTTCTCAAGACCTGGAGGACAGCAAGAGTTCAGCCAGTTCCTAAAAAAGGAAAGAAAACTTTACCTTGTAATTATAGACTAATTGCATTGCTCACTTCCAGAGTCATGGAAAAAGCAATCAATATGGGAAGTCATCGACTTTATGTTGATGATGGCACTGCCTTGTACTGACGAGTGGCCAAATAGCACGAAACCGGTCTGCATGTGTGTCCGTCCCTATAATTGAAAATCAATTCCTTCATTTGTATCGACGAAAGCAAATATCTAGAGAAATCAGATGTTAGAGAGGTAGAGAATAATTAATGATCGACAATACGGATTTCGCCATCCACCAGTGACTTATTGGCTTATGTTTCTCATATCTGGCAGCATTCAGAAATTCGGAGAAACGATAGCTGTTGCACTCGATATTTCAAAAGCGTTTGATCGAGTTTGGCATCGGGGTCTTCTTTCTAAGCTGCCGTCTTATGGTCTGTCTTCTCAGTTGTGTGCTTTGTTTGAGAGTTTCTTGTCTGATAGGTGTCTGTGTGTGGTTGTTGATGGAGTATCATCTGATATTCTCCCAATAAATGCAGGTGTTCCACAGGGTTCAGTTCTGGCGCCCACTTTGTTTCTGCTTCATTTCAATGATTTGCTCGAGAAAACATCTTATTCAATACATAGTTTTGCGGACGACAGTACTCTTCATACCAGTTTCTCTTCCAGACTCCCAATACCAGCTCGAGAAACAAAATTTGAAAGAACCACCAAAGGCTTGGTAAAAATAATAGAATGGGGTAACATGAACTTGGTGGAATTCTTTGCCACGAAAACCCAGGCATGTTTCTTCTAAAGGAAAGCCGATTTATCATCATCCAGTATTCAGATGTCAGGAGTAACAATTTCTACAAAGTCAAGTATCTCGATGCTAGGAATTACGGTCAGTGTTAATCTCTCATGAGAAAACCATGTGAGATCGATCGCTAAAGGTGCTTCCCAGAAACTTGGATTTCTATTTCGTGCGAAGAAATACTTCACTTCTCGTCAGCTTCTAATAATTCACAAGGCTCAGATACGACCTGTCATGGAATACAGTTCTCATGTGTGGAGTTCGGCACCAAAACATTCATTGAGGCTCCTCGATTCTATTCAGAGAAAGGCAATTCGTCTTGTTGGTGATTCTTCGCTCACAGACTCGCTCACTTCATTGGAACATCGTAGAAGGGTCGGAGACTTGCCCCTCTTCTATAGATACTTTCACGGTCGATGCTCTTCCGAATTTTTATCAATCGTTCCCCCCTTGGCAATATCTACACGGATGACTCGACTAGTACAGAATTCCCACCCCTTTGTTGTGAATTTGGAGACCTGTCGAACCTCTCTTGCTCAGGGAACTTTTTTCAATAGAAGAGCTGAGCTTTGTAACTCCTTGCCAAAAAAGGTCTTTCCTGAGGCTTACAAACTTAAGAAATTCAAAGTGAATGTTAATTCGTATCTTCTGTCCCTTGATTCACGCGGTGTTCTTTGAACATTACAGGGCTACCCTTTCGTATGGATCTGCATATATATAAAAAAATTGAATGAATGAATGAAACCATCTCTAGACCCATTTCATCCCCATGTTCTCCAAATAATTCCTTTTTTGTTCGAACCAAGATGAAGAGAGGCTGAACATCCCATCGGAAGAGCATAACAGTGAATGGTCTTCGTAGATCTGGCAACGGCAAAGAGTGGCGAATAAAACAGCGCGGAGAAATAACTCACTATCCTAGAGTGTGACTGTGACCCACTTTTACTATTCAGGTCACTGTTCGGTTCTTTCCTCGTTCAGCTACTATGATTTTTGTCCCACAAAGCGCACTCAGCACTTTGCCAATTCCGAATAATAGTATACATAATTGTTACAGTATTTTGAAGAGGCGTTTTTTCGTTAATTTGTCACAGTGGATTGTTCGCGACCAGGAAGTCGTTTCTAATTGATTTTTAATTGTTATCGAATTGTGACGGCAAATATCAGATCCTTAGTATGTCGGTGTTAATCATTACCTTTTTATTATTACTTTGATGAGCTGGGATGAGGTGGAATAAAACGTATATTTTTTTATATGCAGATTCACACGGAAGGGAAGCCCTGTAATGTTCAAAGAACACCGCGTGAATCAAGGGACAGAAGATACGAATTAACATTTACTTTGAATTTCTGGAGTTTGTAAGCCTCAGGAAAAACCTCTTTTGGCAAGGAGTTCCAAAGCTCAGCTGTTCTATTGAAAAAAGATCCCTGAGCAAGAGAGGTTCGACAGGTCTTCAAATTCACAACGAAGAGGTGGGAATTCTGTACTCCTCGAGTTATCCGTGTAGATATTGCCAAAGGGGGAACTATTGATAACAATTCGGAAGAGCATTGACCGTGAAAGTATCTATAGCAGAGAGACAAGTCTCCGACACTTCTACGATATTCCAATGAAGTGAGCGAGTCTGTGAGCGAAGAATCACCAACAAGACGAATTGCCTTTCTCTGAATATAATCGAGAAGCCTCAATGAATGTTTTGGTGCCGAACTCCACACATGAGAACTGTATTCCATGACAGGTCGTATCTGAGCTTTGTAGATCATTAGAAGCGGACGAGAAGTGAAGTATTTTTTCGCACGAAATAGAAATCCAAGTTTCTGGGCAGCACTTTTAGCGATCGATCTCACTCCCATGAGAGATTATCACAGATCGTAATTACTAGCATCGAGATACTTGATTTCGTAGGAAAAGTTACTCCTAACAACTGATTATTAGATGATGATAGATCGGCTTTTCTCGGTTTTCGTAGCATTAAATTCCACCAAGTTCATGTTACCCCATTCTATTATTTTTACCAAGTCGTCGTTAATTTTATTGACGTGAATGTTTCTTTGAAGTTTTGTTTCTCGAGCTGGTATGGGGATTCTGGAAGGGAAACTGGTATGAAGAGTACTGTCGCCCGCAAAACTATGTATTGAACAAGACGTTCTCTCAAGCAAATCATTGAGAAGAAGCAAAAAGTGGGCACCAGAACTGAACCCTGTGGAACAACTGCATTTAATGGGAGAATATCAGATGATACTCCATCAACACATACAGAGACCTATCAGACCAGAAACTCAACAAAGCACACAACTTAGAAGGCAAATCATAAGATGGCAGTTCAAAAAGGAGATGATGGCTGGTGAACAAGTGAATTGTTTATTCCAGTCCTATTGACGTTTGACAGGCTTGATGTGTCTTAAACCGCAGTTAAAATTCGTTGAACGATACTCGTACATGACAGTCGGTCTATTTTTCGGATTCGGATTTTTGATTAATGGTATTCGTTCAATCATCTATATAATCTCCTCTATTGGAACACGCAAAAAACTTTAGAGATCGTAGTGAGAATTTTGAAATACCAAATTATTGGATAGAATATCTGAATGGGATTCACGACGAATGTATTGTGGGACTTATTTTTCTATGATTACATCTGATGATTTGCAATCCTTAAAATATTTGCAAAAAGTATACAATGAATTGAGTGTCACAATGGAAATGAGTTGATATTGATGTGCAGGGCCCATCGTCAGTATCTGGATGTAACATTTTCTGATAGATCGATCATGCAAAGGAGAACAACAGAGTTGCCATCAAAGTCACCAGATTTGAAATCGATGAATGTTTCATTTGGAGTCTATTGGACTGCTTTGATTCAATAGATGAAAAGTCCAAACAGTTACTTAATATTAATTTTTTTCTGCCCCCATATCCGTTAACATGGTAGGATGTGAATTCCATCAATGAAATAGAACAAAACAGTTAGTTATCAGGGACAATCTTATAAAAACGTCACAATCTGTCTACCAACAAACACGGAATCCAAATCGTTTCATTCAAGCACAAATATAAACATACTTATATCCGAAATATTTTCTAGTTTATTGAATCAAGTTGATGTTTTTTTCTTGTGGAATTGAAGGACTTATATTTACTCTTCACACCAATACTTAACTAAATCTGTATAGTTTGAATGGCTTAGTTGGTTAAGGCGGACGCCCACTGAAACAGTCCACTTTATAGTCGTTCGACTATATTATTCGAGCCTTACAAACAACGATTTTTTTTTTCATAGATATTTATTGCAGAACTCAAATCACTCACAGTAACTACTGGCACCGAGGCCTGATAGATAAATATTCAACAGATAACAGAAAATAAATAAGTCAAATAATAACAGTTATAAGTCATCCTCATATTTTCAGTCTCTGCTTCTCAGAAAGTTTTTGAGATTATGGTACACTGCAGTTTCTTTTCCAACAAATACAGTTTCTGGTATTTTATTATATGTTTGTACACTTCGATAAATAGAAGAGTATTGTGATTTTTTTGTTGTAGAATAGTTGTTTCTTAGTTTATTTGTTATTAGGTTATAATTGTGAAAGTCTTCATTTTGTTCAAGTGTAACTTTAGACCTCATTGAATTATTTTTTATTTTGTAGATAAGTTGAGCCTATTCGAGCATTATCAGAGAGTCAATCTTCAAGAATGGATAGTCTTCATAAAGCGTTTCACTAGGAGTGTTATATTTGAGACAAAAAATTATTTTTATTGATTTATTTTGTAGTCTTTGAATTATATTCAGGTCACTTATATTCGCATTACCATAACAGGGCAATAAGTATGTAATATGAGGTTCAATATAACTGTTATACAACATATATTTAGAGTTTTTATTTAACAAATAGTTGCACCTTTTAATTGCACCTAACATTGGCGCCACTTTTCCAATAATATAATTGATATGCGAAGACCAGGTAACATTTTCAGTTATTATTAAACCTAGATATTTATATTGCTAGACTTTTTTAGCACAGTGTTGTTCAATTTGATTATGGGATTTATGTCTCTTTTGCCAGTTTGTCTCAAAACCATGTATACAGTTTTTTCAATATCAATACTGAATTTATTAAAGCACAGCCAATCAAAATACTTTTTTAAATCATTGTTTACCATTTCTTCAAGCTCGTCTTTGCTCACTCCAGAAAAAACAGCACAGTATCGTCACAGAATTTAAAATATGTTGCTTTAAAACCAGCATATTTTAGGCTTTGTACATAAAGCAGATATTGCAGAGGTCCCAAGACCGAACCCTGGGCTATTCCAACGTTAACTGTATCAATTTCACTAATTTTACCATTGATCTCGGTGCATCGTTTTCTACCTGTTGAATAAGTTTTTAATAATTTATAACACTTTCCACGAAAGCCCATTTTTTGTTGTTTCTAATTTGATCTGTATCTTTCATAATTGAGTTCAAGTAAGTTTCTTCCCTTTTAGTTTTTTATAAATACCGAAAAAATACACCATATCTAAAATTGGGTATCAAATGTGATACTTGAAAGCGAGTTGTAGGTATTCACCTGATCAAAGAAAAAAATAACTACGGCATCGTGCTCAAACTTCGTCCTATTGCAATATGGCCACCAAATCCACTATTTTTGTGCAAACTGATATTCCACAACTCACCGAGAAACTGAGTTACATCAAAGATGTTATTGATTTTTTGCTATCTGTATGAAGAATAAGAAAAATTGCACCATTATATCCACCATACAGGCATTATTTCATTATTCTATGATCACACAGTTTTGATACTGATCCCAAAATGTCACATCTCTGTGTCAGATCATCCTTCTAGCCTCTTCATATTGATAGGTATACGTTTCTGTAGATCCATTTGAAACTCCACTCATTCAGGGATTTATCTACTAGTCGACTCAATATATTAATAAATCAAATTCATTTGATATTGGGGATTGACTGTTCTTGACTGATCTGCCTTTGAAGCAGACCCTTGTATTCCCGAACTTTTTGAAATACCCATCCAATGGGTATTTATGAAAGAACACTAGTTAAAAAAGTGGATTTTCCCACATCAAGGTTTCCTTTAAGATTTTTTAGATCAAGAGGGTAATTACTATAGTCTCAACCAATGCCAAATAACCTCCGGTTAATGATCCCAGAAATCCAGACGAGGTCGACATATCATATCAGTAGGTAACCTCAAAGTAGGCGAGAGATAAAACGTCAAAACCGCGTTTTGTTTGATATAAGTGATAGCTATTGAGGATGTTCATCAGCCAGTGCTCCACTAATGATGTCAAAACAATGAAAGTGGCTAACCCCATTGACCAAAGAAATACCACCCATCTATGTATTGTGGTCCTCTTTTCAGTTCTTCATCAATAAGTCTCTGTCTTCTTTTCCAATCATTCATGTTCTTTCCTTAATAATATCAGCGATGAAAAATTCTCCACGAGAAAAATGTTCCAGGTGCAGAATATCCCTTTCATTCCTATTTACAAGTTGGAAATTGCTGACTGATAGATAGATAGATAGAAGTTTATTGATCAGAAACCAATTAACATTGGATTGACAAGTCAAAATACTATAGTTACATTTTGCTTATTGCTGAAATAGGATGAAATCTATAAATTATCAATGTCCGTGAAATATAAAAATACTTAAATATAATTATCCAACAGAATTTACACCTGCATATTTTGGGGATTTTTTGAAATTGGTGTATGTGGCTAGTTCTAGTCTAAATTCATTTTTTTTGCGAGTTTGATAGTTATGAAAATTTGAATTTTGCATGGGACTGTTTCTATGAATGTAGGTATGAATCAGAAGCTTATATAAATGAATACTCGTAAAAGTTAAGAGTATTTTTTCTTTGAAGATATTTCTGCAGGACGTGTTTCATTCAGAAGGAACTGTCAATTGAAGCAGCAACTTTTCGGGGTAGATTGAAAATCTGCCCTTCTACAGTTGCATAGATTTCAATATTGATTCTTGATTTTTTCCATTGTGGTAGGTTGCTTACCCAAAAGCTATAAAGAACACGTTCATCAAGCATAAAATATTGACTTTTTCAAACAGTAAATAAAAATGAACTTTCGTAACAAGCTCAATAGAAATATCATGGAAGTTCCTTAAAAAAACTAACAATATATTTCAGCCCTGAAGAAAATCCTAGTTTATTCAAGCTAGGCCTCTGGCATCAGATATGTATTGTATATTTTTATCCCGAAACTTTCATAGGGCTTCTTCTGCCAAACTAAGAATTTCGAATGTTTTTTTTTCCAATTCATCAGTAATCTATTCGATGTTTGTGAACGGTGACTCCGTATGGAATATCTGATTTCTGTAGATCAGATTCAGCAGTTTTGGTTTCTCTTTGCGGAAAATGCCCTCTGCCGTATAGGAGTCAAGCCTGTGTTGAATTTTGACACAAAAAATTTGAAGGCGAATTTCAAAGGACATTCGTAAACCTTGAACTTGAGTATGATCCATGTCAACTGAATTGTATGCCATAAGAGGAAGCTTTAATCCACAACAAGGTGATGAAAGAGACTAGTTTCCAAAACAGCTCCAGGAAAAATATATTTCAGTCAGTTCATCATGTTCATTTATATCGCAGCCATTTATATATATTTATAGAAGAAAATAATAATTTTCGAAAGCTTGACAAAGTAACAAAGAGTTTTCTTTGAAGAACAATCTACTGACTGCATCCCCAATACTCCCAATACACTAGATATTGCACAGTCAAGATCTTACTCGTTTTATATATATATATATATATATATATATATATATATATATATATATATATATATAAGGAATAGGCAGATTGAGACCTTAGAAAGAACTCGTGACGAGACCTGGCCTCGATGTTTCACCAGTATAATAATAATAATAAATATACTTTATTGTCTGAAGATTGCATCTTGTTGACAAAGCATCAAATTGGATACATGTATATATAAAACACAGACATCTTTTACAAACTCATATACGTGGCATAGAGGTTACATACTCGAACACTTTAAAATTGCCTTTATAAATATATAAACAAAATAACATATATACAACATAAAATATATAAGATAAAATACTTCACTTCAGAAGCGATCGTCGTAAAATTCATGCAAACTATAATAGGGTCTGCTCATCAATAAACGTTTTATGTTTTTTCTGAAGTAGACAATATTCTGATTGGTTTCCTTGATATTCTCTGGTAGGTGATTATACATTTTCAACCCATTATAAGAAAATTAATCTTTGATCAGTTCAGAGGAGGGCAGGGGCAGTTTTAAACTATTCTTTCTGCTTAGACGAGTGTTGTAATAAGAAGGGGTGTTCTCAAATCTCAATATATGTTTTTTTCACAAGACAAACAGTTTCTAAGATGAAAAGAGCTATAACTGTCAAAATTTTACTATCTTTGAATATCTGTTCACATGAGTCACGTGGTTTCATTTTATACATATATCTGATAGCTCTTTTTTGTAATTTCAAAACTGATTGTAACAAACTGGAGCTACATACCCCCCAAAAAGGAATGCAATACCTCAATTGTGACTCTATGAGAGCATGGTATGCCGTTTTTGCTATTGGAGTTCCAAGTTCTCTGGAAATGATTCTCAATGCATAGCATCCCGTAGATACCTTGCCTCTCAGAAATTTGATGTGATTTTTAAATTCGAGATCTTTGTCGATATGCAGTCCTAAAAACTTAGTACAATCTTTACTAACAATAGTTTCATTTTGCATAGGCGAATCGTCTAGTGAGCATTTGAATGGAATAATATTTTTTTTTTTTGATATTAAATGTTAGAAAGTTTGAATCACACCAGGTTTTAATGATTTTTATATCTCTAGATATCATCCCGTGCAGGCTAAGTGCCGATTTACTATGCCACAAAATTGTGGTATCGTCCGCAAAAAGAGTGATTTTACCCGATATGCCAACATTTATCAAGTCATTCACATACTGCCACACAGGGGATAGTATGAACACAATATTTAAATTTTGTCCCGCACTTAGAGGTTTGTTTCGAGTTGATAGGTATCGGATCGTGTTCTTTGTCTTGAAAATTGTTCTTATATTGAATCTTTCACCTATAAGTTAGATTTTTTCCGATAAATCTTGGACATAAGGAATGATCATTGTTATTTGAGGAATTTGTTCAATATTTTTTCATTCCTCACAACAGAATATAACCAAAATTTCACTTTTTTCATTTCCATGGGAATAAAATAGTATATTGTTTAACAAGCAAGGAATGATAGTTAAACATAGTTAACATTAGTATAACTACTTCTCTTCGGGCTTGAAGGCCGTCGTTCTTTGGAATTTCTTCCTGACGTTTCGCTAGCGCGAGTGGCCAGCTTCTTCAGAGGCTTATTCATCTCCGATGACTCAATAAGCCTCTGAAGAAGCTGGCCACTCGCGCTAGCGAAACGTCAGGAAGAAATTCCAAAGAACGACGGCCTTCAAGCCCGAAGAGAAGTAGTTATACTAATAACCTCGGCCGCGAAAGTCTTAACCATTTTGTCATAGTTAACATTGTTAACGAGTTATACACTACAATTTTTCTATGGCTGTAATAGAGGATATAACGCGAGATATAACGAAATAATTTAACAAATAACATGAACTTCAAATTTGATGTCATTCAAAATTTTCATTTAGGTACAATCAAATGAGTGAATAGAGCTGCCATTGCTTGATATTTGACATTCCATGCACAACCTCACGGTTAATATGGAACTCCTTGTTTATTCGCCATCAATTGTTCTTGTATAAGGAAAGTAAATGTAAAAATGTATATGGAATGAATAAACTATATTATTATTATTATTATTATTATTCCATAGGCGCCCTGATTTATTGTGTAATAATAACTACAACTGTAACACAATGAAGTCATTGTTTTATTAGGCAAGGAAATGAAATTGAAGACATACAACACTCATTGTTCTATCAAGAACAGTTGAGATAGAGCAGTTTTGTGTTATACTTAGCCGTGGAAAAAATAATGAATTCATTTCCCCGAAATTCCAATGGATATTATCTATGTCCGAATCAGTTGCCTTGTGCTATATTACAAATTGAATAAGTATTCATAATAGGGGAGCCCAAGAGGGGATTTCGGATTTACTAAAACGCGGTAGATTAAAATACAGGAAGATACCTTGTATCTGGTTAAGTACTTTCACCATTTATATGCCCTATATATATGACTGACCTTCAAGGATAAAGGATCAGATTAGTAAAAAAAATGATCATCTGAAATTCACGAGCGCGTCAGATTGAGGTAGGGTGAGTCAGTTACATCCTGAAACGTGTATATTCCACTAATCTGACAACTCGAAAGTGACCTAAAGAAGGAGGAAGGCTACGAAGTTGTAAAAAAAATGTCATCTCGACATTCTCGAGCGTGGCTAATTTTTTTTATTTTCAAGGGAATAACTCAAGAATTACAAAAAACATATAATCTTACGATTTACACAAGCCGAAATAATAAAAATTCATCGATAAAGTTTAATGCGTGCAGCTACGTGATGCCTATATTCCCCTCTCCGCGTTTCTATTTCTCTCTCACTCTTTCTTCATCTATTGCTCACTCACTCCGTCCCCACTCTGTTGCCATGACGCCATGACAGTTGATCACACAGACTCGTTCGTGCCATGATATTGTTCACTACAAATATCCAACGTTTAAAAATTCAAAAAATTCCATTGCTTATAATCATTTTCTTATAAATAAAAATATTCTACTAGAAAAACATACACTTTTTTATTTGCATGCTTTTTCTTGAGCTTTTCAATTGATTAAGTTTAATGATTGAAACAAAAGATAAAAAAAACCCTTACGTACGACCAACCCCACCATGGAAACAATCATATTAACATTCGTATATTTTTAAAAATATGTAGGACATAGATGATATCAATATCTGACGAGCTCGAGTATGTCCATGCAATAGTTTTTTTTTTAATTTTTGAAAGTCTATAGCCGCTCCACCCACCGATGAAAAGGTATACATTATATAACATTTTTTTCTTTTTATCATCTAAGCTTCGCAACTCAATAGGTCTCTATGGCGCTCGAGTAAATCCCGATTTAGCATCGTGGGCTCTTCTACTATTATATGCGATTCAGCGCCTGTCGCGCCATCCAGGCAGAGGGGTACCTATCTCAAATATACTCTTTCTTCCTTTCTGTGAATGATTCAAATGTCTATGTATTATATACACTAGCTATTGGAGACGTACTACACTTGGACAATCGAGTAATGCTACCAACCATGAAATATTAATTATCTCCCATTCGAGTAGAGTGCGAATAAAGTTGTTAGTCGCCGATGGGAAATAAGCAGAGCGAGGGGCCCACAAGCGCGAGAAAGTACGGCCGCGATTTGTGACACACATTTCACTCGTTTATCTCTGTCGTTCTGTCGGTAGGCGATATGCCCGTTTCTTTCCCTTCTTTCTTCGACCTCAATCCCAGTGAAATTCAACAATAATATACAATAGCTACATTTGCTCGGGAGTGGCTACTGAGCTGACGGTACTGCTTCTTAGCGTCCGACATGTGCTGATCACTTACTTTGATGATGATTATGTTTTTAAGTACTGTTTGAATGTAATTTTTTTGTGCTGGATTTTTTCTTCTAGTTTTTGAGTTCTCCACCTAGCACAATCTGAAAAAATAAGAATTAATATTGGATCTACACAAGTGTAGAAGGGCAGATTTTCAATCTATCCTGATAATTTGCAGCGATAATTGAAAAATACTTCCTTTTGAATGGAACACGTTCAATTAGTAAGCAATTTTTCGTCTATATCAATTTTCCTAGAGATCAATTACCCGAACACCAAACTGATGTTTTTGCACTCGACGCGCGTTTCGCTAACAAGGTCAGCATCTTCAGGAGGAGAAAATTGATACTAAATCTAAAGCTAGGCTGAGTTGTTTATATACTTAAAGTTTTTTGGTCCGATATGAACTTTCTTTGTTACTGTTAAAAATTATTCTAATTAATTTCTCTGTAATAAACTAGTGCAGTCGCTAACTGTAAGTTAGGTTAGGTTCCGTAATCTGTTATTATTGATTATTCTGATTACTTTCTCAACAATAAATTGAAAAGCGGGCTGAAAGGAATAAGACCCTTGTCACCATTCATGCTATTTTTACATTTAGTTATTTCTAGAATCTCACGTGCATCGAATAGTCTTGAGTCAGGCACATGCTTGATCAGTTCAGATTGCTTTCACCAATTTTGTGGTCATTTTCAAGAGCGGGTTGGGCGACACTGGATTTTTCTACCCTTCCGTATTTCATGTGTGCAAAATTCTCATCGAAACCGGTTTCAATAGCACGTCGGTTCTGGCCGATGTATTTGTTGTTGCAATCTTGACAACTGATCTCGTAAATTCCCGACTTCTCTGAGTTTTCTAATTTATCTTTTGGGTTACTAAGAAGCTGTTGTAATTCGCAAGAAATTCAATATTAATCAAAACAAATGAAAACCGCCAAACATATCACTCGAATTCGAAATGTCGGTCATCAACGGGATGTGAGGTGCAGTAGCCACTCCCACTGATTTCATCGTGGGCAAGTGAAAATATTTTGTACTGTTACGATTATGAGAGTAATGTTATGTTTATTATTAATTATTATCTCATAAAAGTTTCTGTCCTCAGTAACGTCAGATTGTTATCAAGCTCAATGGCAAATGGGCCCTGACTTACTTAACTAGAAACTATTTATATATTGATTATATCCCGAGTTGGTGATAGTCGTCAATAGGATGCAGTTACCAGTAGCAGCAAGAAAGACCCGGTTGTTTCATATTTCGAGCAATATAATCTTTCAGATAATAGTCACTTTGTGTATCTATGTCTAGCTACTTATCTAGTCGATATCATGCCGGATATTGAATCTAATCTGTTGAAGGGGAAATACTAAGATGTTCTATCTTGCTTTTCGCAATCGATGAATGTAATCAAATTTCTGGCGTGCCGATAGCAAGAAAATTATCGACTCTCTGATGATTATCTGCTGAATAACATTTACTTCGATTGAATTTTCTGAATAAACAGGCAATTTGAGTAAGATGGAGATATTTGCCGCTGTCATTTTCAATGTAATGGATTAATATTCATTTAATATTCTATTTATCATGTTATTTCATGATTTTATGTCCAGAAATTCCGCTCATCGATTGGGAGGGGATGGTTTTTCAGCAAGAGCAGGAACTAATATCTCACTAAATTCAAAAGCATCAAGTTTTTTTAGGCTCTTCATAAATCAGACGGAAAGAAAAAGGGGATTGAATTCTTGAAATTGATAAAATGAAGAAATTGACTAATATTAAAAGAGATCTGATATGATACGATAAGTGAGAATAGATGAAAATCGATTAGAGAAACAAAAATTCATCTGAAAAGTTTAGGAAATGGCAGTTCGAACCCCTACAAAATAGTTCTATGGTGTATCTAGAATATTCAAGAATGAATGAATGAATGAATGAATCTTCATTAGAACAACTAATTAATATTATCGAGTTTTATGGAAACAGTCAATAGGAATAAAGACAAGTGTTTTCGTATGTTCATGATCATAGATGGGTCCTTCAAATTACACCTGAGACGAAAAAACAATGCAATGCGGTGACAAAGGACGTTGAATTAAACTGGTTGATACTGATAACAATGCATAATTGACAAAAAATACTAGTTTCCTGTATGACTCCCGATAAAACGAGTGCACAAAACCAGCCAGCAAGAAGCTAGCTAGCAAGGAAAATTAAAGCAGATTTAATCACGAGGAAAAAAAAGGTATAGCGAAATACGTGTTATGATTTTGTAAATCCTTTCTTAAAATGTATTGGGATGCGCATGGGATAAGCTCCATTGATTAATCAATGGCAAGTGATGCTCCTACTGTGAGGTCAGGATGGAGGTATCCAGAAAAAACTATTTCAATTTGTCGAAAAATCTTCTGTTCGTTCAGATCAGTGAGAAAGTTTTACACATGAGTTCTGTATCTGTAGAGTAGGGAGGGTGAGTAAAGACCCACAGCACTTAGGCCACAATATGGCCCATTGTACATCCTTCCAAGGAGTTGCCCTCCTAGGACATTGTCCAACCTGCGTTATCCAGGGGACATCTCCTAAATATCGCCAGGTGTAGGCCAAGACTCACCGAACACACACTCTCTTATCGATGATAGCTCCAGACATTCACATAAGACATGCCTGACAGTTTCATCTTCCTGTTCACACATCCTGCATAGAGGTGTGTCCACTAGCCCCATAATATGGAGGCGTTTCCTCAGTTGACAGTGTCCAGTCAGAAATCCCACTGTTAAACGTAGGTTCTTCCTGGTCATCGCCAAATATTCATTCGGATCCAGCCTCTCAGGGTCGCCCAAGGTGATCCTGGCAAAACTGCATCCTTTGGTTTCATCCCATCTCTTAAGGGATACACATGGGTTATTGCTATTGCCAAAAATTAAGTTAGTTACCAGACCTTTGGATCCGTTTCTGTTTCCAATCTGGGAAAAATGAAGTAGTGGTAAAAGACTTGCCAACAATGAAAAGGAAACATACTTTATATCAACATCACTATGAATGCATTGACCTCTGGGACAATGAACTTTGTAGAAAAATAAGGGCTTTTTTCTCTGTTACCTTCTTAGATCTCAGATTCTCCTAGGACTATTCTCAGAAGCTTGAATACTGTGGATGGATATGGAACCTACTTACTTTCTTCAGCCACAGCAATGAGTTTTGAATGGTAATCGTCACAGGCGTATGTAAACTGTCAGGTAGGGTCTTCATCTGACACCTTCGAATTGTTTATGAGGTGGAAATGAGAATTAGACAAGAATTGCGTGTTTTTGTCTTTGTTCACGTTATCTTTATGTTTGTTCATGTTCATGTACAATTCTTCTTTCACGATTTTTTTTTTTGTTTTTCAATAATATCAGTTTCATCAAAATCGAATTGATGTAGGTCACTGCTAGAATGTTCTGTACGTCGTTTTATTTTCTGTTCAAATTCTGAGGTCTGATGACCCGTTTGTTCTCAGCTACTCTTGTTTTTAGATATCACCCTGTTTGTTCGATTTAAACTCATACTATTTTGTATACTACACAACTTTTAAGTTAGTTCGGTGTTTTCGTCTTTACTTTGCTGAAATGTCTCCTCAAAGTGTTCTCTTTACTCATTATATCAATGAGAAACGTTTTGGATATATGTTTTATTTCCACATCACTGTAAATGTATTGACCTCTAGGGCAAATTATGTAGAGAAATAGGGGCTTTTTTATCTATCTCTTCCTCAGGTCAGATTTTCTTGGGACCATTCTCAGAAGCTTGAATACTTCATATCAACGATTTGCTCGAAGAAACATCTTGTTCAGTACATAGTTTTGCGGACGACAACACTCTTCATACTAATTTCTCTTCTAGAGTTCCCATACCAGGTCGAGAAACAAAAATTCAAAGGAACATTTACGTCAATAAAATTATCGATGACTTGGTAAAAATAAAAGAATGGGGTAACATGAACTTGGTGGAATTCAATGCTATGAAATCCCAGGCATGTTTCTTCTCGAGGAAAGCCCATCTATCATCAACTAGTATTCAGATGTCATGAGTGACTATTCCTACAAAGTCAAGTATCTCGATGCTAGTAATCACGATCAGTGATAACCTCTCTTGGGAAAACCATGTAGGATCGATTGCTAAAGATGCTTCCCAGAAACTTGGATTCCTATTTTGTGCGAAGAAATACTTCACTTCTCGTCAGCTTCTAATGATCTACAAGACTCAGATACGACCTGTCTTGAAATATGGTTCTCATGTGAGGTGTTCGACACCAAAACAATCATTGTGGCTTCTCGATTCTATTCAGAAAAAGGCAATTTGTCTTGTTGGTTATTCTTCGCTTACAGACTCGCCCACTTTATTGAAACATCGTAAAAGGGTCGGAGACTTGTCTCTCTGCTATAGATATTTTCACGGTCGGTTCTCTTCTGAACTGTTATCAATCGTTCCACCCTTAGCAATATCTACAAGGATGACTCGACGAGTACAGAATTTTCACCCTTTTTTTGTGAATTTGGCGACCTGTCGAACCTCTCTTGCTCAGAGATCTTTTTTCAATAGAACAGCTGAGCTTTGGAACTCCTTACCAGAAGAGGTTTTTCCTGACGCTTACAAACTTCAAAAATTCAAAGTGAATGTCGTATATCCTTTCCCTTGATTCAAGCTGTGTTCTTCGAACATTACAGGGCTTCCCTTCAGTATGAATCTGCATATGAAAGAAAACTGAGGAGGAAAATGTGATGAGCAGAGATTGATGAAACTACCACCGGTTTTTTAACAATAATCATAATTTCCGGCATTGAGGACAATTCCGGAAAATTATCTGTATAAAATTCACCTGGATACTGGTGAGCGATGGTTGTAGAAACTGAAATTTTGTCAAATATAAAACATATGGTATCATATTATGTATTCGATCACTTCTCATTTCAAGCTATTTCATCATCAAGAATCTGACTCAATATCAGTTCATTCAACAATCTTTCTGCTGATAATACGTGGCGAATCTCAGGAAGCGATCGATTAGTTTCATCAAATCAACATCCACCACGTATAAAAAAAATTTCCTCTCCAAACGAATATTCAAATCCACACAATTTATATTGCGCTTCCTTTCCAGTTAACTGTATTTCATTTCGGTGGATTCAGTTCATGCAAATACGAAAGAACAATAGGTGAAAGATAAATGTAACAGTTCACCAAAGTTCACCGGAGAACGAGGAAGAGTTATAGTTGACCGCTAAAAAGTTGGCCCTGACTTTTGGTAATAACTTTCATAATATTAGAGAATTATACAACAAACACTGACCCAAATAACGGCAGCGTTCAGTTGTTTTCTGATAAGTTTTACTCTGTGACGATTATCCAGTGGTGGCGATATTCCAATCACTTAATTTTTATTGGTCAGTTTTTTTTTTGCAAATTACTCGAATTTTAATGATTTATTTCATTTCAGGCAACCATAAGAAGCTTCCTTAATATTAAGTGTTTTTGACTGATATGTTTGGAATATGACAAAAGTTCAGATACTTTTCAAATGTCAAATTCCGTTCATTTTCGGCTTCTGGTAAAACTTCAATTGCAGTTTTTCCCATCCCCAAGATGAATTCAATATACTGAGAATAAATTTCAACTCAAGTCCACAAAGGTTCATCTATTGATGTTGACGTTTCGACATTCTATTTGGTCATCCTCATAACACTGAAATTCATATGAAGAGAACAATAACATTGTGAATTTGGAGCTGAAAACATTCGAAACATAAGTGAATATATTGATAATGCATTGGGTTCAGAGCCAAGGCATACAAGTAACTGATTTTCACAGCAATCAAGATTACTACATTTTGGTCACAAACTTGACATGCATCTGTAGATACTATAAATAAAGCCAATGCATAAAGTTTCATTTCCCGATACCAATATTATAATGTCTCTCAGAAATATTCAAAATACACATGTTCAAAGCGAATAACTCCTCGAAGAAATATTTACTAACAATATTAAAACATTCCAAAATATCCTCCATACATAAATCTTGAAAATATATGATATTTCTTCGATTCTGTCGACAAAAGGAAGTTTTGAGGTACAGATAACTGGCTTTTTACCGTCCATCACTATGAAATTTCACAGATTGGCTCTGGTCTATGGACGAAAAAATCTAATTTTTTTATGTATACAGATTCACACGAAAGAAAAGCCCTGTGATGTTCGAAGAACATCGCGTGAATGAAGAAACAGGAGATACGAATCAACATCAACCTTGAAATTTGTAAGTCTCAGAGAAAACCTCGTTCGGTAAGGAGTTTCAAAGTTCTTCTGTCGAAAAACAATCCCTGAGCAAGAGAGGTTCGACACACCTCCAAGCTCAAAACAAGGGGGTACGTACTCGTTGGTTCATCCAAGTTTCTGGGAAGCACCTTTAGCGATCGATCTCACATGATTTTTCTTTGAAAGTTTATAACTTATCGTAATTCCTAGCATAGAGATACTTGACTTTGTAGGAATAGTATCTCCTGACACTTGAACATTGGACAAAGATAAATCGGCTCTCTTTGAGAGCTTGGGTTTCCCCAGCATTGAACTTCACTCATCAGTTATCACCTCATTCTAATGGTTTGTATGAACCTACCGATGATGAAGCCCAGTGGCCTTCTGATAATGAAGAAGACCTTCCAGAGGCAATCAAGGAAAAAATCAAGTTAGAAGATGATAAAAATGAAATAAAAAATGAAAAAGGTATTCCTGACTTCTGGCTGACAATTTTTCGCAATGTAAGCTTGCTCTCGGAAATGGTTCAACCCCATGATGTTCCCATTCTCCAACACTTGACTGACATCAAGACTATTTGCAAAGAAAAACCAATGAGTTTCATCCTCGAATTCCACTTCTCGCCCAATGAATATTTCACCAATCTTGTACTCACAAAAGAGTATGAAATGAAATGTGCCCCTGAAGAGGATGATCCATTCAGCTTTGAGGGTCCGGAGATCTACAAGTGTACAGGATGTACTATCAATTGGAATAAGGGAAAGAATGTCACTCTGAAAACTGTAAAGAAAAAGCAGGAACATAAGAGCCGTGGTGTTATCCGCACAGTTACTAAGACTGTACAGAATGATTCATTCTTCAATTTCTTTAGTCCTCCTACAATTCCCGATGATACCAAGGAGGAAGATGTTGATGACGATCTAAGAAATACATTAACGAGCGATTTCGAAATAGGTCATTACATCAGAGAAAGAGTTGTTCCTAGAGCTGTACTTTACTTCACCGGTGAAGTTTGTGACGAAGAAGAGGATTATGAGGAAGAGGAGGAGGAAGACGATGATGAGGAGGATGGAGATTCTGATAATAAGGAAACTTCTGGAAAAGCTGCCAAGGAACAGAATTGTAAACAGCAGTAATATACCTTGGAACTAGCTATTTACAAGATGTATGCTTTAAAACATTGATATTACAATTTATCTCCATATTTTTTTACTGAATATGTTTCTATCAGTCCTTCTATTTATTTGGCTGTACAAATTGTATTGTATCTCTAAAGAATGTTAGAATTGATTTCAGAAATATATGTTAAAAAATTGTGGTAGTCCTGTTGAAATAATTTATGAAGTTGACTAATGAGTAGCGGGCTTCATACATTTTCTAGTTTCCTAAATTTGTTTTTTAAATGAAATATTAAACCAGTTTCATTACTATGCACTGAACAAGATGTTCTCTCCAGCAACTTATTGATATGAAGCAGAAACGAAGTGGGCGCCAGTACTGAACCCTGTGGAACACCTGCATTTATTGAGAGAATATCAGACGATACCTCATCAACAACCACATATAAGAGACCAATTAAGCAAGAAACTCTTCAACAAAACACACAATTGATGAGGCAAACCATAAGACGGCAGTTTAGAAAGGATATTCTAATGCCAAACTCGATCAAACGCTTTCAAAATGTCGAGTGCAACAGCTAACGTTTCTCCGAATTTTCGATGGAATGATGCAAAATATGTGAAACATGCGTCAATAAGTCACTGGGTGATTTTTGATGAGAAAATCCGTATTGTCGATCATGGATTATTCCTGATTTTTTCAGATATCTGATAATTACTGATTGCTCATTGCATAACTTTGGGTATTATTGAAAGCAATGCAATTGGTCTATAATCACAAGGGAAAGTTTTTTCGCCTTCTTTAGAACTGGCTGAACTCTGGCTGTTTTCCAGGACTTGGAAAAAAACAAGTTAAACGAAAATTTTAAGATTATAGGAATACTGAAGCCCATCGAAAAAGCATGTCCTGTTGCAAGTACGCCAATGGTTTAATCGTATGTAACAATGTTATACCACACTTTCCACTCAACAGATTATTGCAAATAGAAACTTACGTTGTGTTCGTTCAGTTCCGACACGTGGGTTCTATGATAATGAACTTCAAAGAAAATTGTGACGAGTTTAACGCTCTCATCGAGGTTGCAAAATTAACAGCTTTACATTCATTATCATTTGGTATTTCGCAACCCCTTTACAAGAAATAAACAAGCCGGGTTCAACAATCTGATTGTGTGTGCTGTAGCGCAAGCAATCGATTATATTTCCTGGAATATATAGAAATTTTAGCTCTAATTGTTACTGGGAAACTTTCGCGTGGAACACGATGATTCAATTTTCCTTGAAAGTTCGAATGTCAGGTTCGGGAAAAATCTATTTTGCTAAACTTTGCCTTACACGTGAGGGATTCTTTCCAGAGAAATGTTCGACATATTTTCACGCTGATTAAAGGGGTGGAAAAAATTACCTCATCAATGATTATGATCATAACGGGATCAGAAACTATATATAAGAAAGCACTGGACTCAAATCTGTCACAACATATATGATAGAAATGCAAATCGTCAACTTTCCTGACTTTCCTGACACGTCTGGGAAATATTTTCGAAAAGATTCCTCAACATTTCCTTAGTCCTTATATCAATGAGAAATGTCTTGGATATTTGATTAACAGAGTTGTGAAACCTGTGTGCTAAAATATTATAGTAACGTAGACCCAACTCTTTTCAATATACCAATCCCAGTAAACAACTGTGTTGTGTTTAGTAGAATATTGATGTTTCAACTTTCCTAATCACGATAAAACTTATCAAATATGAGAGTTAACTTCCTCAGAATGAGCATACACCTATTTAAAAATGATTTTGGGGATATTTCTGTAATGTTGCTGATTTTTAAATATGACTTTTATATACGAGACGACTATAATATTATATACAACATCACAGCAAATGATGATTCGACATGTGGTGTGAGAAGGCAAAAAGACACTTCGTTCTATAATGAAGCGGGGCGGGCTCATAATTGTACCTTGTGGTACACTGGAGTTCATCACCTATTTAGCAAATGACCCTCCCATTCTTACCACCTGCTCACTGAAGATCTAATAGCAGCTTCTCTCCAAAGTCTCGTATTGCCTCATCCTGAATAGCTATGTATTAAATATCTCAGCAATAGGCATATATTCACTGAATTGTATGTTTGTTCGATTTCTTTATTACTTTCATTTCTTCATGTATTTTTCCTGAATCCGGATTATCAAAAAGTGATTCAGTAGTGTTTTGGGGTTGATGACAAAATAGTCAGTCAATCCTGCATCTTTATAATATTGCAATTACATATAGGGACAAATGAACCAAAACGCCCTAAAAACAGACATTATAAGAATTTGAAGCTTTTTTTTATTTCCAGGAGAGAAAAAACCCAAAAAGAGGTTCTAGGACTTTTCTACCTCCCCAAAAAACATTCGTACAATATTTTCTTTAGTATTCGCACAAGTAACTATTGCTAATTGTGCTGATATTATGAAAAAAACTGGAATGTTGCACCACGTGTTAATATTATACATCAAACTACATCCATCCGTTCTGATAAAATATTTCGTAATAAAAATGTTGCAAAGTAAAACAAATAATGAAGTAATTATTATATCCACTTATCTCTGACCTAGTAATGAAGGCAAAGATGAACATAATAATTAATTGAAAAAAATTGTGATAAACGGTAAAGTTTAGATACCATTGTCTGATATTCATGGGCATTCATTGAATTTCCGTTTCTGTTCTCGAATCCGGTATCAAATTTTGTTCCGGTATTTTTTTTATGATAATGGGAATGATGGTTCAATATAGTTACAGTAATGAAGATGTTGCAAATTCAAATATGTCGGCAAGTATAGAGGCGGTTTATGGCCCTCATGTATTCGAAACGTATTCGTCTGTTTCCTTCTCTTTCACTAACGACCATCAGATTGGTGAGAGAGAGAGATAGTCAGACGAATACGTTTCAAATACTAGAGCCCCAGAAAACGCTTTGGGGCCGTTCATAAAATACGTCACACTAAAATCAGCTTTTTTTTACCCCCTCCCCCCCCCATTGTCACGCTGTGTCACACTTTTGGCGACCCCCCCTAGAAATATTTAGTCACAAAAACTAAGACACCCCCCTCCTGCTGAGTATGATAAATTCTAAATGGTAGTACACAAATTCTGAAAATTAAAAATATTTAGTTATTATAATAAAATTTAAATAAATTATTAAATGTCTTTTATAACGAACATATAAATAATAAATAGTATTTCTATTATTCAGAAGTCAGTTATTGAATCGAGAGTGCAGGGTACGTGGAAACGTCTCAAGTATTGGAAAAATAAAGAAACCCGTTGTGACGGATCGCAACGCCGCTAGAGTCGCGCCACAGAGCTAGCACCAGTGTGACCACTTTCTTCTGCTCGAATCTACTATATCATGAGTTCGACTCTACTAAAAACTACTAAACCATTTACGGAAAACTGCTACAATATCTGTTGGCCGATACATATCGTTTTTTAGTATCTGACTACTAGGTGGCGATGTTCATATATAATAGAAAACACCCTAGAGGGTGGAATTTCTTTTGTTTTACAAATTTAAATAATTTATATGTTGGTTGGCCTTCGGTTTCAAGATATTTATAAACAATATCAATATGGATGGCCACAAATAATATACATATTTCACATAATCGGAAGATTCAATGCCCAATAACACAATGAAACAGTAAAAAATCGCTTTATTTTGTTTCATTTGTATAGTGAAATACACTGTACTGTAACAAGATTAATTCGCATTCTCAATTGAAAATTCATTCGCAAAGATGGATTCACTATAGATTTGATTAAAAAATCTGACGAGTTTAGGAATTCGTTAGAAGTTGTCGCACATGTAGAATTCTACAAAAATCTACTGAAGATTTCTTTCATACCAAAATTTTTCAATTTCCGTCAGAAATCTAATAAAAAAGTAGATTTCTACCAAAGTGGTCACGCTGGCTAGCGCTGATGTCAAAAAATAATAAAAGGCGAACGTCACGTTGTCGTATACCCCCCGTCCCCCCTTGTCACATCTTGTCACACTCAGCCAGACCCCCCCCCTTGTATGCGAACGTATTTTATGAACGGCCCCTTTATGATTTAGACAATGGAATTTCAAACATACCACTAAAACACCCCTATTCAGAGAGCAATTTATGAATCACGACAGGAAATATATTAAAACGGGGTGAAGACTGTACTTTTCAGCAGATACCACTGATGATATTTCAGAACATCATAATGATACAATGAATTTGTCAATATTCGTACCAATATTTGTTCCGATATTTGACGAATAATAATATAGTACCATAATTATTTGATATTTCTCGAAACAGTTCTGAAAATATATATTCATAAACCAACATTGTTAGGAAAATGATGATGAACGGTGAAACAACGGTTAAATTGAAATTGAATACCCCAAGTCATAACTTCTTTGAAGGAAGTAACATTTAATAATTAGCAACCCCGTCCTTCACATATATGTATATCATTCACAGAAAGGATGAAAGAGAACATCTACTCCCTGCCTTTATGTCATACATAACTCCTCGTCAATTTCCAATGATCTGAAAGGCACATATAGGGCTTGTCTTGGAATAAAGTATGTATGATAGAACAGCTAAACTATTGAACTCCTTGCCAAGAAAGATTTTTCCTGAGGCTTACAGACTTTAATGTTAATGTTAATTCATATCTCCTGTCCCTCGATTTAGGCGGTGCTCTTTGAACATTGCAGATCTTCCTCTTCGCCTGAATCTGAACTGTTAGAAAGTCAAATTTTATGAAACTTGTGAATCATCTCCTCAACATTAGCAGTTTCTTCTCCTGAAAATGATCACTTTAAAAACTATTCATAAAATGAAAATTAAGGATAAACATAATTTCTCAATGCTTAGAAAACCTTCGTATACAGATATTGTAATTCACAATTCATCTACCCATTCTCACCAACATAAAGCGGTAGCATTTAACAGTATGATTCACAGACTGGTAAATGTTTCTTCATCAGATACAAATTTCGAAAAAGAACTGAATATTATAAAACAAATCGCTATTAACAGCGGTTATAATAGTGATTTAGTAGGCACTTTATTGTCCAAAAAACTGTATAAGTCCTGAAAGAAATCTACCCAATTACAACGAATTATAATAAGAATTACAGAACGTTGACATATTTAGGTCAACCTAGTAAGAGAATTTCTAATTTTCTGAAACAGAAGGATTTGGGGGTTGCATATAAAACAGAAAAATTTGAGCTCTTATATCAAAAACAACAAAGATAAAAGTTCAGTATTAGATAGACCAGGAGTTTATAAATTATTGTGTGGTACATGTCCTATGTTTTATGTCGGTCAAACGGAAGAACATGTGATACACGCGTGAAAGAACACATAAGTGGTTTCCAAAATGGTAAGACAAATTCTACGTATGCATCTCACCTCATTACAGAGGGACATGAGTTCAACCACGAATTTGAAATCCTTCATTTCCAAGGGAAAGGTTTGAAACTCAATCTCTTCGAGAGTTTGGAAATTAATAAGTGTAAATATTCACAGTTCCTAATGAATGATCAGATGGAGTTGAATAATTCGCCTCTGTTAAACATGTTCTTTCCAGGAAATTGTACTAATGAGGATATGTCCATTAATTGATCTATCAATTGGTTGTCGGACTATATTCTTATTGATCGTCGGATATAAGGTTGTATTAATTCGAAATGTTACAATGTTAAGCTTAGTTTAAAGTTCCTGCTTGAGGAAGCTATTGTATAGCGAAACACGTGTCGCGGTTTTGTAAACCGTAATATGTGAAGATCTTGCAGGCAACTGTATATTATTTGTTTAATATGGATTTTCATCAAGTAACGGCCACTTTAATTCAGTTTTTCACTTTGTTAGCAAAACTGCCTTCGAGTTCTACACCTTTTCCAATTGTAATTCAGAAAATATTAATTGTAATTCAGATTAGTCAAATGTAATTCAGAAGATATCAGTTGTAATTCAGAATAGTCAAATGTGATTCAGAAGATATCAGTTGTAATGCAGGATAGTCAACTGTAATTCAGAAGATATCAATTGTAATTCAGAATAGTCAATTGTAATTCAGAAGATATCAATTGTAATCCAGAATAGTCCACTGTTATTCAGATCTTGTCAATTGTAATTCAGAAAATATCAAAGGTCATTCAGATTATATATTCAATGGAGACAATCAGACCGTTAGATAGCGACAGATTTTGGTGCCCCATTTTCGCATACAAGCCTCGATTAGGGTTGGAAAGGACATCGATTCTAAGTATAATGAAGGAAAATATACGCGTGGGTCCTGGGGAGAACATATGAAAAAATCGATTTTCCGAAACAGAAATGAAATGAGTTAGGCACCCATTTTCCCACATGTTCACTGAATTACTGTGTTCTCGCTTGGGGCAGCCGCAGAGTATCAGTTATTTTCACTACATATATGTCCATTATAATTGTGAATTTTCTGTATATTCTCCGTGTTGTATGAATGAATATCGTTAATTTATATTATTAAATCGAATAGTAGCAAAAAATACACAAATATTACATATTCAAACTTATTGAAGCTATAATATACCTAAGTAGGAATGATAACCGAATGAAGATATCATTATTAACAAGTTAATGATAACACTGCATACAATATAAACATTTCTATAATATTTTGCAGCTTTTTTATGCATAGTAACCACACGTTATATAGTCTAATAATCACTTTTTCTCTGAAATATGCAAAAGGACTGGTGTGGGAAAATAGTAAATATAACTTTTTTCTTCCTATGGGTGTTTTCGCAGTGTTCTCAGAATTGTTGTGCCAGTACTGAATGCCTTTTGTGCTCTTGATCAAACGTATACGTCTGCATATCGTTCATTTTCTGAATTACAATTGATATCTTCTGAATTACAATTGACAAGATCTGAATTACAATTGGTATCTTCTGAATTACATTTGATCAATCTGAATTACAATTGATATTTTCTGAATTGCAGTTGATTATTCTGAATTATTATTGATATCTTCCGAATTACATTTGACTAATCTGAATTACAATTGATATTTTCTGAATAACATCTTATATTATCTGAATTACAATTGGAAAAGGTGTAGTGTTTTCACTTCCAGGTTGAGATAGAGTTTTTTTGAAAGTTTTTACCATTTCTCTACACCATCGTTTTTTGTACAGCCCAAAATTCTCGTCAAAACTAGTCCAATTAGGACACAAATAGACCCACTTTGCCGGGAATAGAACAAGGATGTAAACCTCCCAGTTAATCGCCATTCGAAATTCTAAATGTAGCCTGTCGGTCATGCACCTGACCTAGACCTTATGGTTATGCGACTAATATCCACTATTAAAGAACCAACGACAATGTTGTAAATCTACGATAGTAAAATGCGCCTTCGGCCAAGTGAAATCTCGCTATGGCAAATCTGCCCCATTGGCCTAGAAACGTGGGGTCAACGCTGCGCGTCACGAGAGATTGCCTATGATCTCTTTCCTGCCTACGATATGCGGAGGAAGAGCGCTTTTACCAGTACGAATTTTACTACTCACATACAGGGTGATCAGAGGAAATTGTCGTTTTTTTCTAGTCAGTTCGCACGCAAGGAAACCTCTATAAAAGTCATAGAACCTAACCTCACGATCGTATTCACGTTAAATTTCTGGAGATTTGAAATATTGTTAGTACTGGAAGTTCACACGACCCAAAGAATCATTTAACACTCCCAGTATATACTAAGCATATGATTTTTCTGAAGGAGCATATGCTATGTAGATGTTATCGTCATTGAGAATTAGAATAAAATATACTATGCACGTGCACGTTTTGAAAGATTGCCATTTGGGTTTTGAAAGCACCTCCAACAGTTCATATGTTCTGAATGTTCCAATTTTTTTATATGCAGATTCACACGAAAGGGAAGCCCTGTAATGTTCAAAGAACACCGTGTGAATCAAGGGACAGGGGATACTAATTAACATTCTCTTTGAATTTTTGAAGTTTGTAAGCCTCAGGAAAAACCTCTTTCGGCAAGGAATTCCAAAGCTCAGCTGTTCTATTGAAAAAAGATCCCTGAGCAAGAGAAGTTCGACAGGTCTCCGAATTCACAACAAAGGGGTGGGAATTCTGTACTCGTCGAGTAACCGTGTAGATATTGCCAAGGGTAGAACGATTGATAACAATTCAGAAGAGCACCGACCTTGAAAATATCTATAGAAGAGAGACAAGTCTCTGACCCTTCTACGATGTTTCAATGAAGTGAGCGAGTCTGTGAGCGAAGAATCACCAACAAGACGAATCGTTTCTCTGAATAGAATCGAGAAGCCTCAATGAATGTTTTGGTGCCGAACTCCACACATGGGAACTGTATTCCAAGACAGGTCGTATCTGAGCCTTGTAGATCATTAGAAGCTGACGAGAAGTGAAGTATTTCTTCGCACGAAATAGAAATCCAAGTTTCTGTGAAGCACCTTTAGCGATCGATCTCACATGGTTTTCCCATGAGAGATTATCACTGATCGTAATTCCTAGCATCGAGATACTTGACTTTGTAGGAATAGTTACTCCTGACATCTGAATACTAGATGATGATAGATCAGCTTTTTTTGAGAAGAGACATGCCTGGGTTTTCATAGCATTAAATTCCACCAAGTTCATGGTGGAATTTAATTCTATTATTTCTACCAAGTCGTCGTTAATTTTATTGACGTGAATGTTTCTTTGAATTTTTGTTTCTCGAGCTGGTATGGTATTTACTATTTTGTTATACATTTCAATATAATTTTTTCAGAGTGTTCAGGGAACACCAGTGTGGTTTCATGTATGGTCGATGAAGATTAGGCAAAGATACTCCTGAATTGCCTAGTTTCAGTCTATATAAAATTCATGTTTATAAAGGAGACTTCAATAATACTTTAAAGATATGCTTATAATCCTCTAATATTCCTCAATGTATGTTACCAGTATGAGATTTTTCAAATATTCTTGAAAACTATCTCGAAGTGTACGATGCTTACTATACTTTTTAACGTTTGTGTCAGGCACTTCCTTTGTTGAATGTTTTATCACGGATAATCTTCAGTTATGCTAGGGATTTTCTTAAAAGGATATACCTAGACACACTTCTACGGAATATGCATAGAACATAATCATGTATAGTACATTGATGTTATCCAACATCTTCAGGAGAAGATATTGGATCTGAACTTACAGTGCCAGTCATCTTCAACTAAGGAATTGAGGAATAATAATAAGCGTGCATATATTCCTACTTGCAAATTAATCTTCTTAAGTATGGGCAACATTGTTTCCTTTCGATATTCCGTATCGAACATTTCTTTTAAAAACTCATTTTAATGATGACTTGCTAACTTTGGTTAATGTACTTTATATTACGATTCTCAGAGCTGATTTGTTTTCATTGATCTTCTTTACAGCTTTCATGTTCACTTGGTTGAAAAAAATTCGGGTGTTCTGTTGAACTGAGGCTCACATAGAATAACTATAGAACTTGCAGGAGTCCCGTCTTTATCGTCTTTCCAAGATTTCTCAAAATCACAGAGAAATGAGAGAATATTGTCCTCTGTTGAATTTTTTTGCTGTTTTAAGGAAACTCGACCTTCTAGTCATGGAATCCGTCTGGAGAGTCGAGAAGTTTCCATTCTCAAATCAGGTAACCCATTTGAAATATGATTCATTGTTCAATTTGAATATCAAAAGAATAAAGTCCCAGAAAACTTCTTTCAAACTTTCCTGGCTGACGACAAAGAACAAAAGTATATGGATAAATTGAAGGATGACGTAGTTGCTGTTGTTATTTTACCTATGTTAGTTGAACTGAAGAAGATGAATCATTTACTGTCGTTCTTTTCGTCATGTTCATATGTGTACCATTGATTAAAACTCAAGAATAACCTCAGTGAAATTATACAATCCGAAGCAATTTATCCCAGTCCAGGAACACGTAATACACAGTAACCCCCTTGAACCAGTTATACGCCTATGATAAACTGCTGACATAGATTCGAACAATTCAGTTATCTCGGTACCTATTCAAGGCGGATTATGTAACCCACTTCCTCGTCATTTCTGAATCTCCATTGTCACGACTCATGAAAATGTGCCTACAACGATCGCGTGTAGCAAACTGTGTCACTTTTACCAAAATAGAAGGTAGGGAAAAGCAGGCGATTTAGTTCAGAAAAACTACACAAGTAGGCGGATGTCATAGAATGTATTTCTCTTGCCTCAATTTTTCGCCAGGGTTTTTTTTATTCACATCTATTCTCGATGGAACAAAATCTCCTCTGAAGTAAATTAGAAACAAAATAAAGTTTTCAAGGTATTGCTCTCGATCTCGGGTGCTAAATTACCTTATACTCAATGGATATAATGAGTACGTGGAGATAGTTAATGAACAAGTGAATTGGAAAAGGTGGGTTCGTGCTTGCCGCAAGGGTCCATATTGGGGCCACTTTTCATCTTCCCTATAACTCTGAATTTATAGGTTGCTCATTTAATAGACACCTAGAATCTTGCCAATTACATTGCACTTATTCGCTCTAGTATTAGACTAGAAGGGATGATCAATTCAGAGTTGACTGAATGTTGTCACTGGTCATCTAGGTGAAAAATTATCATAGATAGTAACAATATCAGTTGGAAGGGTCACGTATTCATGAAAGAAATGAAAAAATATTCAAAGCAATATACGAATGTACAGAAGTCCCTAATAGTAAGATGTTAAAATGTTATGTAAGGCATACTTTTTTCAAAGTCCCCAATTCTTTTTATTGCAACAGTGCCCAGTCCAATGTGAAAATATGTAAGATTCAAAATTGGATTCATTTGGCTAAGATTGGAGAGTATGAATGAGGAGATTGAAAGTCTTAGTGAACTCTTCAGTTTTATTATGAAGTCAGAACAACCCAAGTTCCGTTCCGTAGTTTTCTGGGTTAGCATGAAGATTCTCACGGACAAAGTATGATGAGTTGTTTTTTCGGGTTTCATTCCGATTTCTGTGGTTTTGATCCTCTGGAGGATAATTGTCACAACGTTTCGGCAAAGTCTCATTTGCCATCTTCTAGGTGATGTCTAGAGTTTCGACCTCCGAACTCGACTTCAGCAAATTCCTGTTTAAATGCAAATATCTCTTGTAGGCAATTCTTCGTAATTGACATTTGTCAAATTATTTACATTTTGTTCTTCAGGAGGGGCAGCCATATGCGATCCATATCGAGCGAACTCATAGATATGCATTCAGACAGCATGATGAAAGCAGATTCCTTTAATTTTCGTTTCCTGCCATTGCTCTCTTTTGTCATGATTTTAGTGTCGTTCCATTCTACTGTGTGATCTCCATCGGCAGTAAGAATGTGATCTGATAATTGGGAACCACCTATCTGTGTGTTCCTGATGTACATCTTGTGTTCAATCTTTCGCACTTCCAATGGTCGAGACGTTTCACCCATATATTTTTGACCACACGAACGAATTTGATAAATACAATTTTTGTGGTTTCTGTTGTGTTATTTGGTTTGGTATGTATGAGTATTGACCTCAAAGTATTTGTTGTTTTGAATGTTGTTCTGTTTTTTTTTCAGACAAACGAGGGACACAAGGTAAAATGTTTGATACAGGTTGTGTATTTTGTGTAGGATTGTGGACTGTGTTCGAATTTTCAATTTCTGTCAAAGTTTCTTCTATGAATTTTTCTGGATATCCATTTTCATTCAATAATGATTTCATGAAGTTTATCTCATCATTGATTTTTTGAGTTACATATGATTTTTGTTCTATCATAAAGGCATTTTACTATACCTTTCTTGACACTCATGTGGTGGTTTGAGGTGTAGTGAAGATATCTGTTGGTATGTACATCTGCCCTTTCACACTTGTATAGATTCCAATATCAATTCTTATTTTTTCAAATTGTGGTAGGTGACAAATCCAAAAAACTACGGAACAAATATTGATCCACCACAAAGTAATGACGTTCAAATAATCCAAGTTTGTTTTCAAGCTTGTACACAATGGACAAGAGGTAATATGAGACTCGTACTCACACGTAGCATATATATTCATGAAGCTACAGTTACATTCATCTTCGAAATGATATAACCAAAAAAGATCTGAATAATCTAAGAAATCGTGCCTAGAGATGAACAATGAATTTTCAGAAATAGTCAAAAATAGAGGTCTTTTGGAAATGACAAATCAGATGAAGAATGGACGCTGAAGAAATTTCCAACCTGTCCTTCTTGTTCATAAACAATTGTTCGTTACCTCCTCATATATTGATGAACTGTAATATCCAGCAGCTTCTCGTCTGAGAGCCTTTTTGGAATGGAAATCGATTTTATCGAAATATGGGTGATCTTGTTTTGCAATGACATTCATGCTGGACCATTCTGTTGAAAATCACAGAGAAAGGAAAGTTTAGCAGGTCTCCCAGCTCACAACATGAGAGTGGGAAGACTGCACTCATCGGCTCAAGTGCGATGAAACAGACAGAGGCGAAACGACAAATACAATTTCATAAGATAAAATCAAGAGAAGCAAGTTCATAAGTGAAGTGACACTAACGTTATCGCTTTGTTCAGATGCAAAGTGATCCCAACGAAAAATGAAGTTAACGTACGGTCTTCCAATAATCAATACGATAAATAATTCAATGCACGTGTTCCCCTTGAATATTGCATAATAACTATGGTTGATCAAGCGCAATAAGTCGATTTTATACATGACGTTGAGTTCATCTCATCAATTTCCAATGCTAATGAGAGGTTATCACATCGATCTAGGAGTTCATCCAATTCACGTGCCAAAACTTCACTTTTTATTATGCAAGAGTTCAATTGAATCAACTGGATGCTTTTTCATGTGTTGCACCTCTGCATTCTCAGAACGACGAGCGGACTGGTTTTTTTATCACCTGTAGGGCGAAACATTTGGCTAGAGAGTGGTTATCATTTTTCAAATATTTTCCTCTTCTTTAATTCATTTAGTTTTTTATGCTTTCCACTTGAATAAGCAAGTAACTTATTGAATAGTTCGATTCCTGTGTTTGTAAACATGCATTTTTCCAGTGTTATCTTGATTTTCCTGCCAAGTATCTCACAATTTTTTTTGTGCAATGAATGTTTCTCTAGAATGTATGGAGTTGTCCAAAAAGTTGATTTCATATCATATCCAAACGAGATTTCACCTGTGCATAGTTGAAGTTCATCAATTGTTCATGAGTTAGAATAGTCTACAGATTATTATAGATCAAGTTATAGAATGAATTGAGGTTAGATATTATTAATTAGCAATTCGTTTCGAAATTGAGTTTCTTGTCCAGTTTAGTACGCAGGAATTTCACAGAATGCTTTTTTCTAATTTCAATGTTGCAGTCCTTCCTCACTGTGATGTCAGTAATTCTATGATAGATGGTTTGTCTGGTTTGTAGAAAAATTCATTCGACTAAAAACATTACATCAAAGACTTCAATATAGATTCGCATTCATCTTGTGAGACGATATTAGATTCGATTAGGAATGATAATCAATGATAAATCATCAGTATATAATGTGAAATGTAACCAAGGAAATATTGTACCTACCTATTCCATTAATGTATAGAAGAAATAGTATAGGGCCTCAAATGGAGCCTTGTGGGATACCTACATTGTTCTGAATTTGAAGGTGATGCATTCTTCAACTCATTGTGATTTTCATTCTTCATAAAGGTAAAAAAGTCGAATAGTTGAATGAAGGTTCCACATGAAAACGTTATATAACGTTAATTACTATAAAAACTGAATGGAAGTAACCAATTCTTAATGGAAATCCATAATAAACAAATATTATGCAGTTGCCTGTAAGATTTTCACTTATAGGTAAAAATTTCACAGGCAACTGTATATTATTTGTTCAATTACTGTAACTATATTTGTGTTAACCTATTGTCATTCGTTCCTGATCTTCCAAACCGGATTATTACAATAAATAATGAATTAGTTGAGAATTAGCGAACCGGTCGAAAATTTTAACGGCTTTTCGTTCACTTCATACGGTAAACCACGTGCTGGCAGAACAGAAATAGTGAATTTCATCTCACTAACGGTTAACAGTTACCAATAATTAGAATTTTCAATGTAATGTTGTTACATAAAGCATTTATCATTAGTAGGTGTCACGTTACGCAATAGGAGAGGAACGTACGCCTCGAACATGTGCTCAGACAACGGCCGGAAACGTGACTAGGCCACAGTAATGGGCTTCGCCAGCAGCGTTGCCAAAGAGATCTAGTTCCCATAATAACATCGTATATTCCGTGATTATTTACATGCCCATGGTCCCGTAGGAATAGTAGAAGTTTGATCTATGTTGACCCGACGAGTAAACTCTCCCTACCCTTCTGCTTAGAGTCCAGAGACCTGTTGAACTTCTCTTTCTCAGGGCCTCATTTTCCCACAAAATCTATGTCCTTTTATCCTCGGTTCTTCATCTTATGATCTTCACGATGGAAATATCCCTGTAATGTACCAAAAAGTACCAACAGTAGTGGTTTTTGCTCGGTCGTTTTACGAGGGTTGAAATAAAGTGACCTTGATCTGGGATTCAGGCGATAAGGATCAGAGGTATTGTTGATGTCTTTACACTGGAAGGGGCTAACATCAATTTTCCTGTGCCGAAACTGTTCCTACTCCTTTGCTTAGAGTCTGGGGACTTGTTGAACTTCTCTTTCTCAGGGCTTATTTTTCCACAAAATGCATGTCCTTTCATCCTCGGTTCTTCATCTAATTGTCTTCACGATGGAAACATCCCTATAATGTACCAAAAAGTAACAATAATCTATGCTCGGTTGTTTTACGAGATTTAAAATAATGTGACCTTGATCTGGGATTCAGGTGATAAGGATCAGAGGTACTGTTGATGTCCTTACACTGGAAGCAGCTAACATCCATTTTCCTGTGCCGAAACTGTTCCTACTCCTTTGCTTAGAATCTAGAGACCTGTTGAACTTCTCTTTCTCTGGGCTTATTTTCCCACAAAATCTATGTCTTTTATCCTCAGTTCTTCATCTTATGGTCTTCACGATGGGAACATCCATGTAATGTACCAAAAAGTACCAATAACAGTGGTTTTTGCTCGGTCGTTTTTGGAGGGTTAAAATAAAGTGACCTTGATCTGGGATTCAGGTGATAAGGATCAGAGGTATTGTTGATGTCCTTACACTGGAAGCAGCCAACATCAATTTTCCTGTGCCGAAGCTGTTCCTACTCCTTTGCTTACAGTCTAGAGACCTGTTGAACTTCTCTTTCTCAGGGCTTATTTTTCCACAATATGCATGTCCTTTTATCCTCGGTTCTCCATCTTATGGTTTTCACGATGGAAACATTCCCGTAATGTTCAGAGAACTTTGCTCGGGCGAAAAGTACCAATAATAGTGGTTGGTGGTCTATGCTCGGTCGTTTCCCGACAGGTAACATAAAGTGACCTTGATCTCCCAGACCAGGGTGATGAAGAAATCAGAGGCATTGTTGATGTCCTTGCACAGGAAGAAGCTAACATCCATTATCCTGTGCCGAAACCCTTTTGTGGGAATTTGAACAACTGAGACGTCACTGGAAAAACTAGCAGTACAGAAACAAGCAAAAAATGTGTTTGAGTGTGGATGTAGATGTTCCTGGAGTAGTATTGGGTCGGATGCCATTGCCTCCATAATAAATTCCATTGAAACCTGTTGGGGAAATTGAAAGGTAGAAAAAATATGAATGAAAGTTCAAAAATTTATACATAAAAAGAGAAGTAGATCTCATGAAACTTGAACAAATTCCAGGATTCATTTTTTTGGCGTTCTTCTTCTCCAAATCGAAAAATATAAATTTCAACTTCTATGAAAAAAGTATAAAGAAGATTACAAACACACTGATAGGTACATGAATATAATTCAAAGATGTTTGATCCATCCAGAACACGGAAGAAAGAATCCATCTAGAACAGCTAGACCCCTGCTTTATGGCACGACAGGCACTGAGTTGCATAGAAAACAATTTTTCTCGTTCAATTTGTATACCAAGCATATTTAAAATGAATCAAATCGATATCATACATGGGAAATATCTACACAAAGTAAAATAGAGATCTATTTGTAGAAAAAATCCCACTGTCCAGGATAATATTTCGTTCAAGCCCCCAGACAAGATCTCGTTTCGCTCAGAGAAAATTATCTCTCCAGCTCTCCAGTAGGAAAATGGATAAATTACGGAACACTTTCATTGGAGACTCCAAACGATTCCAAAATATTCAACTCGTGACAACTTTATCATCAGTTTTAATTGACATATCGGTGACATTCATTTTTTTGATAACCAAACAAGCCATCGTTATAATGATAATCAGAAACTTTAGTATTTATGTAAAGTGAATCATACGAAAGCGCTGAACATGCAAGAAAAAATATTATAAATGCCAGTTCAAACTGACAATTATCTATAATTGCCAGTTCAAACTGACAATGAGGTACAATTGCCAGTTCAAACTGACAATGATGCATAATGGCCAGTTTAAACTGGCAATTATAGCTATAATTGTCAGTTCGAACAGACCTGATTGTCAGTTCAGTATCATTGACAGTTTGAACTGGCAATTATGTATACTTGCCAGTTCGAACTGACATTAGGTATATTCGCCAGTTTAAACTGACAGTTATGTATAATTGTCAGTTCAAACTTTTTGTAAATGAATCGAACTTATTTGTATGATATACACGTACCTAAAAACAGAAAGTGTTTGTATTATTTTCAAAAATTTTAATAGAAAGTTTGGAAAACAATAGAGGGAAAAATTCAGAATATTTATTGAATGATCAGGTTGAATTAAATAACTCCCCATTGTTGAATATGTTTCCGGTCAATAATTAACATAGCCTATTTCTAGGAATAATCCTCCAATGTGATTAATTAATATTTGGACAAATTACGGGTCGAATATCGGACCTAAGTCGGACCTTTATTGTAAGAGACGTTTGACCTACTTGTATATAAATAGCGTATTATAGAATAGTGATTTATTTATCTTGCTTGAAGAAGCTATTGTAATAGCGAAACACGTGTCGCGGTTTTGTAAACCCAATGTAAGTGGAAATCATACAGGAAACTGTAACATATTTTTGTATTATTTTCTTTGTATTCTACTCCTTCCATGTAAGTTGTGATTTGTATGGCAATGGCAAAGAAAATTATTCCCTGAACTATTCAGTAAAAATATGAATAGATTATGGATAACTTACTGGTTCATTCTGAGTTTTTTTTTCAAATAGATCTCTATGTGGAGTTACAATTTCTTTCAAATGATATCTATTACTTTTGTGCATTAATATACAAATTTTGTAAGAAGTGGAAGTTTTTCAAAAGGTCTAGCGAAAATCACTCAATAAAATGTTTTTTCAACCACTTTGTATTTTTTCCTAATCTGAGAGAAAACAAAAAATTTCTCGGAAAAAATTTGTTTGTTGTAATCACCGAGACAGTTCACAGCGATTATCGGCAACGCTGCAGACCTGAAAGTGTTCTTGCGGTAGCAGGATGGCCTAGCCACGTGAAAATCTCGTAATTCTTATCAATCAATCGGATACATTCCGCATTTTCCTTGTGTTGCGCAAGGCACCGTTAGAATGAGACCGGGCACACTTCCCTGAACATTGGAACGTTACATAAACCTCATTTCTCCGTTTAGTTTCTTCGATAACGATGGAAAATTGAATATCATATTCCTGGAATCGTGTTATGTCTTCGCAGATGCTGGAAAAATATATTTACTCGTTGAGTGACAGGCGATTTTTTTATCTGTCAGGTGATGGATTCGTTTCTGGAGAATTAAAAAACGCAATTAAAAGAAAATCAATCAATTTCTGAATGGGACACCCAACTATATGTTTGTCCATTGAAATAGTCAGGGTAGCAGTTTCATATGTGAGGTGTTCTTGTCCTAAACTATATATTGGTCAAACAGCGATATCTTTCAACAAAAGAATAAAGAAGCATAGAAGTAGTTTCAAAATGTGCAGATCATCTTTTGACTAAGAGGGGGAGAAAGGTCTAACACCCGATATGTTGAGATCCTCAAAAATCAATAGAGTGAAGGACTCAGGACATTTGCTGGATGACCATATAGATTTGAATAATATCGCATTGATAAACTTGTTTCCTCTTAACGAAATATGACTAATTAGAATCTATTTAGCAGGGGGAACCCAGGCAATCTGTGTTATTAGTTTTTCCAAAAGGTTTGGTGAATAACTATAAGGGATCATTTTTATATAGAAGCACAGGAATTTATTGTAGTATGCCTGAAGATTCCATTTCATAGAGAAATACATGTAACGGTTTTGTAAACTTTCCATTAAATCACACGATAAAGAGTTTTTCATTCACTTCATGATTTTTTTAAATAGTTTGTTGAGATAACTGATCGTATCGATCTTTGCTGAAAAAATTGGTGTATCAACTGAGAGAGTTTCAATTATTCATAAGCCTAGTGAGGAGCGAAACACGCTTGTATTGTTTTCGGAGTAGAATTTTGTTACTAACTACTCTGATATACCTAACCCAACATAACTGCTGTCAATTCGATTGAAGTTACGTGTGATTGGAATAGATATTGAGCAAGAAAAAGTGTATTGGAAGGAAAATTTGTTGCTCAGTACATTTGTTTCAACGAGGATTTGAAGTAATTGTTGAAATATCCAGATAGAGGATGAAACAATTGCCAAAGAAATTTGCACTAAAGGTTCATCTGATTTTATTTGAGGGCACTGAAAAAAAATACTTGGGTATCCTCTCTAGATTGTATTGCATTAGATGATGAGTTTGTGTAACCCTGTTCAACTTGCATTAAGTTTGGAACAGTAACTCAAGTAAATTTTTATTGGGTTTCTATAAATATCATTGCATTTTATATCATCTATTCAACTCCGAAAAACTAATTATAAGTGGAAATAGACGAACCAATGAAACTACTTCTTTAGTTTTGCCAAACTCTCCCATCAATAGAAATAATCATGTTTTTGAAACTTACAGAAAGAAATAATGAAGGTTGTTTCATCTGACACTTCAAAAATCGGAAAATCGACTATAATTGACGAGTTTGGAACATTCGGTGTAAAAGTTGAAACTATATAACGCAAGTCCAGTGCAAATGATATCAGTTTGGTGTTAGGGTAATTGATCCCAAAAAAAAATTTTAAAATAGAAACAGCAAACTTATCATGACTTCTCGTGAACTATATTTGGTACTGTCCTCGGAGCAGATGACCAAATATATCTCAATTTCATTATACTGCTTGATAATAATCTGCAACAAGTCACTCAAATCAGGCTAGTGTTGTTGGCAGTTCCGGATCTGATCATTGTTCCAAGTGCGTGAAGTGCCCCAATTTTGAAGACGTAGTACAAACGAGACGACTCACAAAGACTCCCCAATTCCTGGAAACCATTATTATCCTTTCGAACAAATCCATTAACTAATCCTTCTCGAACCAGACCTGTATACAGTCCAACAGTTTCAACAACGTCGGATTCTCATACAGCTATAAATACCATCCCTCCATCTACCAAACCACAATCTTCACTTTGCCAAGATGAGTGCTGGGGGTTAAGGAGACTTAGGCCTCGCCACCAAGTCAAGCAGTCTTGAGAATGGCTCCAAAGTGGGAGCCGAAACGTGGAAAGAAGAAAAATTCCAGACGCGGTTCAACCGGAAGTTCCAGAGAGCATATATATATATATATATATATATATATATATATATATATATATATATATATATATATATATATATATATATATATATATATATATATATATATATATTGAGATAAAGGATCATTTGAGAATATCATACAAACGGAGCCATGTAATGAAATTCATCGTTCACATTCATGTAGCAAAAAATGGCCCCAGGACCTATCCCTGTGTCACCTATATCATATCTCCCAGAATAAATTTGGCGTAGTGTTATCAGAATTACCGGACGATGCCACAAGGAAAAAGTGTGAATTTTATACGTCATTTGGACAGAAAAATGCATCTTTGGTCGTCGATACATGAATAATCACGGTCAAACGTGGATGGAGTTCAGTGCAGTTCCTTATTGCTGTTTGCTATGCGTAATGCAACCTTGTTGGACGAGGTCTCGCGATTCGCCTTTATACATTATGTTTCTGTCCTCGATTCATTTGTTCCTCAAAAACACCGCAGTCGATATTGAGTTGCATTTCCTCATTCGAACAAACACCTGCCTGCTTGAAGCAGATTAACAGATATTTTGTGAATGGACAATCAGATATTTTTCATTTTCGTGTTTAGATATTTCAACTAGAGATCGGAATTATTCTTCAAAATTATCCCTCTACATTTTGTGACAGGATTACCATTCTCAAAATCCTTCTTGAAATAAAATTATGAATGGCGAACAATTGTTCAGTTCATGCCCTTGTACCTATTTTCAATATTATTTCACTATCACGTTTTTTCTCTTTTTCGAAACTTCAGCTCCTTCTATTTGAACGAATTATATATAATTCAGATATGATTTTGAAGAATACGAAAATGAAATGCCATATCCAGTAGAAGAAAATACTATGGTATACCTGTTTGCCGGACAAATACATGAACGAACTCCTAGAAATGCATTTTTACGAAAGTTTTTTTTGATTTGATGTGAAACTGACTGGGATCCAACTCAACGGGGTGTACTTCTGAAAAACTAGAACAACTGAGAGAATTTTGCAAAATTAAAGACGAATTTTTTCATTAGAATTTTTTTTTAAGTCCACAGAACAATAAAATTATGTTCTGAACCAGATATAGCATGTCGTCCTAGCATTTGATAAAGCCAAAGTTCCGAAAAAAAAAATTGTGGAAATTAGTAATAGTGGAAGCTTTGATATTATCGAAAGACTTGTCAAACTGAACAATTTCTTTTCTTGGCATCTCATGAAATTCTCAAGGAACAGATATTTTTTAGGATTGATGAATGATAGCACACAACTGAAGTCTTTTTTGCACTCATTATCGAAGAAATTACCTTGGGATGAGGACTTTATGTATATTAGTTACTGTATAAAACGATAATTTCGAAAAATCAAATATTTTAAATTAATTCTTGCGGCCTTATAGTATTCTGAACTGTCGAACGCAAACCATTGAATCATAATGCATGATCTAACAATGAAACTTTTACCGATAAGTCTACTAATCCGATATCATGAGCTAATAATGATGATATTTATATCCACCATTCACAAAAAATATGTATAGAAGCAATTAATGTGTTCATTGTATTCATGATAGGCTATTGAGATATTGCCTTGTAAGTGCAAATAATATAAAGCAATTACTGGCAACATGATCTAACAAACATATCGATATCATGAGGAAAACAGAGATATTTTTTCAATAATGGCGGTAATAACACAATAACATACTCTGGGGTTTCAATCAGGAATTCCGAGATTTGTATGCACGAGGGCTTTGAGAACATGGCTCTGAAGGGAAATTGCATTCTCAATGAGAGTTGAACTATACCTGCCGCTATATATTCACATTTTCCAATAAGAAAAAAAATTATTGAAGGAGAGAGGAGACGTGATATTCTGTAATTCAAATAATAACTTATTCATCAATATCAAAAATGGAATCTCTCCAGTTACTGAATCAGCTGATCCCAATTCCCAAATCTCATTTGCAGCTCAGTAGACACTTCTTGTATACAGACCCGTATTTCCTGATCAACCATTCAAATTCAAAAACAAATAAATCATTCGCTCTGTTCAATGAAATATCACTTTCATTTGATCATACGACACTGTTATTACGATACAGTTTCTTATCCTTCCATTCTACATACGTTCAACAATTTCTTCTCCACGTGATCTCTGTTCCAATACAAAATATTACATAAACTATTTATTCGACAGTAAGGTCAACCTAGGAATTTCGCCACACAACGTGATACGGTTCTATTACAGTAGAAACGATATTATATACCGTTTGTTAAACAATCTGATGAGCTAATCAGCATCTCAAAAAGTGAGATGCTTCAAACAGCCGTTCCCAGGCCTAGATCCTCTAGTGAACGAGTGGAAAAAATCGTATTATTAAGGCTCGGTTTAGTAGTCATATTTGATGAATTATTTTTTGTCTTTTTTCTTTTTGTCCGAATCGAAAAAAAAATACAACTTCTATGAAAAAAGTGAAATAAAAAAATTACAAACATTCTTGGTTGTAACGTACGTGTATATCATTCAAAGATATTTGATTCATTCACAAAAAGGAAGAAAGAGTCCATCTGAAACAGCTACTCCCCTGTCTATATGCCGACGACGGGCATTGGGTTACACAAAAATCACTTTTTCTCAATTTGTATACCAAGTATGTAATAATTGAATCGAATAAAGAGCATACATTGAAATATCTATACAAAGCAAATAGAGAGCTATTTGTAGAAAAACTCTCACTCACCAAGATAATATTTCATTCCAATCCATAGAAGATCCCGTTTTGCCCAGAGAAAATTATCTCTTGAGCTCTTCAATGGAAAAGGAGGTAAATGACTGAAAACTTTCACTGAAATCTTGATACAATTCCGAAATATTCAATTCATGACTCATCAGTTTCAATTGACAGTACTCTTCATACCAGTTCCTCTTCCAGAGTCCCCATAGCAGCTCAAGAAACAAAAACTCAAAGAAACATTCACGTTAATAAAATTAACGACGACTTGGTAAAAATAATAGAATGGGGTAACATGAACTTGGTGGAATTCAATGCTACGAAAACCAAGGCATGTCTCTTCTCAAGGAAAGCCGATCTATCATCATCAAATATTCAGATGTCAGGAGTAACTATTCCTACAAAGTCAAGTATCTCGATGCTAGGAATTACGATCAGTGATAATCTCTCATGGTGAAACCATGTGAGGTCGATCACAGTAACTATTCCTACAAAGTCAAGTATCTCGATGCTAGGAATTACGATCAGTGATAATCTCTCATGGTGAAACCATGTGAGGTCGATCGCTTAAAGTGCTTCCCAGAAACTTGATTTCTATTTCGTGCGAAGAAATACTTCACTTCTCGTCATCGTCTAATGATCTACAAGGCTCAGATACGACCTGTCATGGAATACAGTTCTTATGTATGGAGTTCGGCACCAAAACATTCATTGAGGCTTCTCGATTTTATTCAGAGAAAGGCAATTCGTCTTGTTGGTGATTCTTCGCTCATAGACTCACTCACTTCATTGGAAAATCGTAGAAGGGTCGGAGACTTGTCTCTCTTCTATAGATACTTTCACGGTCGATGCTCTTCCGAAATGTTATCAATCGTCCCCCCCTTGGCAAACATAACGGATGACGCGACGAGTACAGAATTTCCACCCCTTTTTTGTGAATTTGGAAACCTGTTGAGCCTCTCTTGCTCAGGGATCTTTTTTCAATAGAACACCTGAGATTTGGAACTCCTTGCCGAAATAGGTCTTTCCTGAGGCTTACAAACTTCAGAAATTCAAAGTATATGTTAATTCGTATCTTCTGTCCCCTGATTCACGCGGTGTTCTCTGAGCCATTACAGGGCTTCCCTTGGTGACATTTATTCATTTTATAACCGAAAACCAGCCATCGAATGTATCTGTCATCGGAATGTCAATGCTCAAAATTGACTTTTTCGAAATGATATCTGATTAGTGAGTTGTGCAATTAATCCAGCTCTTTTGGATTACCTCTTTCTTCCCTTTGTGAATGATTTGAACCGACTAATAAAACATATCAACAAAAAGAGTCTTGACTACAACTTAATATTTTATTCAGCTCAAATGACCACTAACTCCTGTAAAACATGTTTATCTTCAAAAACATGACTCAAATATAACTATTGGGCTACCGGGTATTGTGGATCAGGTCCTCACTAAAGTTTAACGAGTTCAGAATAATTTTTTTTTTCTTGCAGATCCTGACTTGGTTTTCAAATTCTATTGTTATAACTTTATTTCATACCTTACGTATTACCACTATTGAATCCTTCCTAGAATGAATAAAGTTAATATTTATTTCGATAAACATTATTCAATATTCATGTAAACGGAAAATTATCCCTTCTATATGCAATGACAGAAGAACTTATCAGGACCTCTTGGACTGAACATATTAGACGGAGAGCCAGAGCCCAAAAAATTCTCTGAATTTACTAAGCCTGGTTTTTTTATGGTTCATTGCAGTGGTTGTGTACACAAACATACTGCGGTCAGTCAGGCGAAACTGAGAACAGGTGTCTCAGGTACGCTATCGAACCTGCCGTATCTGCCGTATATTGCATATACATAAAAGGTACGACAGTCAGTCAGCTGAATATGGGGACGGAGCTGGTCAGTCGGTCGCAATGTATGTACAAAAAATAAATACGGTGCAATTAATTTACTACACTTCAAAATTTTTGTGAGGGTATTGAATGCTATATGAAACATAAAAAAAATGATCAGTTATCGATTTTGCGGGACAACGCCCGTCAGTCAGCAAAAATAGAAATGAAAATTTCGCGCGCGCGGTCGGCCTTGAAAGCGATTTTAAATCAGTATCGGCACAGCTTAACTAAGCTGTGGTATCGGACTGAGCGCAGGTATACTCGTATGTGAGAGACCTATCTTGCTTGAAACCTGTCTGCTAGTGTACGCGTCCCAATAATTGACAACAATTCCGGCAATTATATCGTATATCGCAAAAAACATGCGAAAATTTTTTCTGTAGAGATTCCTGCACTGACACCTCTCGGAAATAGTTCTGACAAGTGGCAGCCTATTAACCTACTGTGTAGGGAAAGTTGAGTCTGGTCTGAACCTATTTTCCTTCAGATGATTTGATTCGTATCCAGTTTTCAAGTGTATTCACCGTCTATGGAGAAAGAACATGAAACAAGTGTACGAGTTACATGCAACTTTCCAGTGTTGCAGCAACAAATTGCCTCATGGGATTCAGGTTTACTGAATAGATGGAATGCAGTAAAAATAAATTGTCTGGTGAACTCAAATCGCACCTTGAAACTGCGGTTGCAGAGTATACAATTTTGTTCCGTAGTTTTCTTGGTTTGTAACCTACCCTAATCTGAAGAAATGAGATTGAATATCGGAATTTATACAAGTGTAGAAGGGCAGATTTTTGATCTACCCCCAAAAGTTGCTGCGCCAATGGAAAAATAGTGCTTTCTGGATAGAACAAGTCCAATTACTCAGCAACTTCTCGTCATCTCGAATTTTGCCTATCAAAAAATGATAAGAACTAATATATATGAAAACACTTATCGTTGGAGTTTCAGAAACAAGATCCGTTTCCTTCCTCAAAACTTATACCAAAATTCCTGTTCAAATGCAAATATCACTTGCTTGACAATTCTGATCGTGAGAGCGAAATGAATGAATTTGATGATTCGGAGCAAGAATTTGATGAGTAAATTAAGCAAATATAAGTTGTAATAAATATTATCTAGAAGTATAATAACTGTTATATATTGTCATATTATTATTACTAAATGGCCTACTTACTTATTTCGTTCATTAAATAATAAAGAAAAAAGCAAACCGCCACCTGCGACGCCAAGCCCGCGCGAAATTTTCATTTCTATTTTTGCTGACTGACGGGCGTTGTCCCGCAAAATCGATAACTGATAATTTTTTTTGTTTCATATAGCATTTATTACCCTCACAAAATTTTTGAAGTGTAGTAAATTAATTGCACCGTATTTATTTTTTGTACATACATTGCGACCGACTGACCAGCTCCGTCCCCATGTTCAGCTGACTGACTGTCGTACCTTTTATGTATATGCAATATACAATCTGTATAACGATTTTCAGCTTTATTAAATTCGTTTTATTACCTCGGCAGATACGGCAGGTTCGATAGCGTACCTGAGACACCTGTTCTCAGTTTCGCCTGACTGACCGCAGTATGTTTGTGTACACAACCACTGCAATAAGCCATAAATAAAACAGGCTTAGTAAATTCAGGGAATTTTTTGGGCTCTGGCTCTTGGTCTATATCTCCATCATCTCACCCCTGAATTATCCATCCAACTTCCATTTCCATTGCTACGGGGCTACTTTGTTGATGAATAATTATTGTTGGCTGGCCATGTCATTTATCGACAATATCCTCCGTATTTAAAAATTCTTCGGCAGTAGTAACCTCGCCGTATATCATGCATAATTCACCTTGCCTCAGCTTCCTTCATCTTCACGTGCAGTCGCAACTGCAACTGCATTAGCAATAATTGAGATCCTTCTCTCGATAGTCCAGCAGAATTAGGAAAAGAGGTAACAGAGTTCGATAAATTCCTATAGAGTTGGTGATGGAACTGACGACTTTGAGCTTGGTCGCAGAAGAACAGAACCTGACGAAAAGAGAGCGGTTAGATAAAAAGTACTAACGAACACAGTGTCAATACGTTTTTTTTATCATGCAGATTCACACAAAACGGAAGTCCTGTAATGTTCAAAGGACACCGCGTGAATCTAAGGACAGGAGATACGAATTAACATTCACTTTGAAGTTCGTAAGCCTTGGGAAAAACCTCTCTCGGTAAGGAGTTCCAAAGCTCATCTCTTCTATTAAAAAAAGATCCCTGAGCAAGACAAGTTCGACAGATCTTCAAGTTCACAACAAAGGGGTGGGAATTCTGTACTCGTCGATTCATCCTTGTAGATATTGCCAAGGGTGGAACGATTGATAACAATTCAGAAGAGCACCGACCTTGAAAATATCTATAGAAGAGAGGCAAGTCTCCGACCCTTCTACGATGTTCCAATGAAATGAGCGAGTCTGTGAGCGAAGAACCACCAACAAGACGGATTACCTTTCTCTGAATACAGTCGAGAAGCTTCAATGAATGTTTTGGTGCCGAACTCCATACATGAGAACCATATTCTAAGACAGGTCGTATCTGTGCCTTGTAGATCATTAGAAGCTGACAAGAAGTGAAGTATTTCTTTGCACGAAATTGAAAACCAAGTTTCTGGGAAGCACCTTTAGCGATCGATCTCACATGGTTTTCCCATAAGAGATTATTACTGATCGTGATTCCTAGCATCGAGATACTTGACTCTGTGGGAATAGTTACTCCTGAAATCTGAATACTGGATGATGATAGATCGGCTTTCCTTGAGAAGAGACGTGCCTGGTTTTTCCTAGCATTAAATTCCACCAAGTTCTGTTTACCCCATTCTATCATTTTTACCAAGTCTTGACGTAAATGTTTCTTTGAATTTTTGTTTCGAGCTGGTATGGGCACTCTGGAAGAGAAACTAGTAAGAAGAGTACTGTCGTCCGCAAAACTATGTACTGAGCAAATCATTGATTTGAAGCAGAAACGGAGTGGTCGCTAGAAATGAACCCTGTGGAATACCTGCATTTATTGGGAGAATATCAGATGATACCCCATCAACAACCACATACAGAGACCAATCAGACAAGAAACTGTTCAATAAAGCACACAACTGATGAGGCAAATCAAAGGACGACAGTTGAGAAAGGAGACCTCGATGCCAAACTCTATAAATCGCTTTTGAAATATCGAATACAACAGCTTTCGTTTCTTCGAGTTTTTCGATTGAATGCTGCCAAATATGAGAAACGTGAGCCAAAAAGATCCTGGTTGATATTTGAAGGCGAAATCGGTATTGTCGATCATTAATAATTCCTGATTTCTTCAGATATTTGATGAGCTTCATATTGATTGCTTTTTCCATGTCTTTGGAAATGATAGAATGCAATGCAATGGGTCGATAATTGCAAGGTAAAGTTTTCTTTCTTTTTCAGGAACTGGCTGAACTTTTGCTGTCCTCCAGGACTAATGTACCCCCCAAGTTATATGAAAGTTTGAATAATAGTCAATGTACTGGTGTCAGTTCGAGGGCCCATGCTTTCAGAACTATTGCTGGGATTCCATCAGATCCGCAAGCTTCATTCGTCTTCAAGTCCATTGGAATATTTCTTATATTTTGTTGGTGAAAAATTATTAAAGGCATATGACTATCGACAGGCGTGATATTTGTTTGCAGATCATCAACAACTGTGATACCTCTCAGTGGATTTGTAAATATTTGAGAGTCTCATCCTCTATCCACGAATAACACTGGAAGTTCTCGAGTTTCCTTATAGTGGTCACTTCGTTTTGAGACCCTTTTTCATTGGCTTTTTCCCTCATAATAAAAACAAATCAGAAAAAAAACTCATGTGGAAAGAGTGACATCCAAAAAATGTGAAAACTTCCTCTGTTGATGTGTGCATATCATTCAAAGAGGTTCGATTCAGTCACGAAAAAGAAGAAACAGCAAGGTTATCTGACACCACTACTCCACTGCCCATATCACATAGAAGACCCTTGAAGCAGTCATAGATAGCATTCATAGCAACTTTCTACACAAGAGAGACAAAATTGAAAAGAATTCATAGAACTCACTAGTATTACACTTTCTATTTCTTGAGCTCATCAATGTGTATCTAGATAATTCATGACACTCTCTCACTAGATACACCAAACATGTTCAAGAAAACAATATGAAGCTAATCTGTTCTGAATCAATCAACATTTCTGTGACATTATATATATTATATATCAGTTGGCATTGGCGATATGATATCTTTTATATGCTTCTTTGCTTTGCCTAATTTTGTTGGAGCACAGTGCCACCTCAGTTTCCTAGTTGCGTCATTATATTACAATTCTCAATGATTACCTTTTCATTTTCTATAACATTTTAGTCATTTTATATTGTTCGGTTTTCCCTTTTAAGTTTATACAAACGATTTACCGAAATATTCAAACATTTTATGCCTGATGTGTGTCATAAGGAAGTGTGATCTTTCAGACCAGCAGAAAAATTCTGAATGTTTCCGCTTCATTATCAAGATCCTTCTTCCTCTTGGGTATAAATTTGCTTCTCTTGAAGACGCCCACTTTGTAATCGAAACGCGCATCGAGTGCAAGTAGTATCAGGTTGCTGTTCTCCATAATAGGGGAGCCCTAGAGGGGATTTCGGGATTTTTCTAAAGCGCGGCAGATTAATATACAGGGGGATACCTTGTACCCGGTTAAGTACTTCCACCATATATGAGCCCTATATATATATATATATATATATATATATATATATATATATATATATATATATATATATATATATATATATATATATATATATATATATATATATATATATATATATAAATATATACATATATAACCCTTACGTACGACCAACCCCACCATGGAAAAAATCAGATTAACATTCGTACATTTTTAAAAATATGTAGGACATAGATGATATCAATATCTGACGCGCTCGAGAATGTCCAACAGTTTTTTTTACATTATTGTAACCCAACCCAATAGGTCTCTATGACGCTCGAGTAAATCCCGATTTAACATCGTGGGCTCTCCTACTACCAGCAAGAGTTTCCAATTCCATCGTTCAGAAAGTTCCAACTTGAATACTTTCACATAAAGTCCAGGAACTGTTATAATAATCTAGATACATGAGGAGTAAGCGTTTCAGTTCCAGACAAAGGAAATGGTACTAATATGGAACTGAGAAGCATCAGCCATTGATAATGTCTCTCGGAATAGAAACGTCTAGAAATAAATGTATTGTAATGCACAGCTGAGTTTGTTCTGATAATAGCTGATTAAATAAAACAGAAACCAAATATTAATTTTTTCTGCGAATACGTCGAAAACGATTGGTGATATTCGCAATATAAAAAAGGCATTTCCTCCAAGCAGACCACCTTCGTCTGATTCAACGAACCTTGTAGATCTATAACCGTTTGACCGTTTGAGTGAGAAAAAAACTTGGAATCATAGTATTTTATCACTATCATTGAAAATGATAGGTAGGTATGCGTAGTTACGTTTATTACTCATGATCACTGATGTGTCTTGATAATTCGATATAAAATCAGTATGATATAAAAATTGAAAGGTGAATGGGTTGAAAAATACTGAATTCTACTCAAGGTCACTATTATAAGTGATATCATAAGCCGTCATCCGAAGAATACAACCTGATAAATAGGTGATGTAATATGTTTAGCTAGTTATATTTCATATCTATGGTTTTTAATTGAAGCGCACAAACAATGAGGCCATTCAAATTAGCCTTACACGGAACCCCATAGATTGTTATCGTAGATGAGTCATTCATATTCAATGTTTCTGATTCTTGGAGAATCAGAGATGGTGCAAGCGTATTTAGTATTTTCTATAAGGTACTCCGCCCCTGAGATGAAACTTTCAAATTACAATTTGGTATCGTTTTTAGAAATGTTTCAGTAGGTATTCCCCATTTTGTTCATCTCTCATGAATATGAAACAGCTGATTTTTCACGTAGATAGTGACAAATATTGAAATAAACCTGGTATTGTTTTCAAAAGGATAAATTTGGGTAATTTTTGGAATCGTCATGCATTTATTTCCATACCGAATGATGATATCTTTCAAATAGTACGAAACAATTATTAAGAATCCTGAATCATTCTGAAGTATTCCACATTTCCATAAATTTGCTTGATTTTGAAAAATATTTCAGGAATGAACAACTTTCACTGCCATCTATTAAACGATAGCTAAACTGTAGCAGATGGTTCATATATTGACAACACAAGCTATCAGATCTCGATAACTGTCAACACTGGCATTGTCTGAGACACTGGTGTCGTTGTTGGTCCTACCATTGTCAAAATTGAATTTGCCTGTTGCACAATGGATCATTGAGAATACACAGATTCATATCGCGAAAAAAAAAAGGTTTTTGGCCACCTATTAAAGGATAGTCAAAGTAGGACAGCCATTCTCATTGTAACCATTTCGGATTTCCTCAAGCCCTGTTTTTACCGTTTCAATAGTAAACTACGAACGTCTGTAAATGATATATTATGTGACGAACCAATCACTTATATTAATCATATTTTCATCAATGTGCTGCATCAATAGCTGAAACAGTTCCATAGTCTCATTCTAATGTACGTTTATTGTCCGGACTTGGAGTGTTGATCCACTGTCGCCAAGTTTGATTGGCCCATAAAGTACTGATATAATCAATGTGATTTTCGCTTTCAAGGAAGGAAAAGTACAATTGTTTAATGATGCAAGTGTGTAGGTAGCAGGTATTCACCCTCTAACCGGAAACGAATATGTATATCTTCCATTTATCACTGTGTAACTATTCTTGAACCATTGAATGGAATATAGTAGAACAAGTAGCGTACTATATTTGTTGAGTAGTATACTGAAAGTAGTAGTGATAGTAAAGGTCAGTCAGTTCAACAATGACCTTTTTATGCTATTACGAAATTTTCATCTTGTGGAATGTCACGTGCTCATTACAGTTGTACTGCTGTGAGAATGGTAGAAAATATTGGGAATGTATAGCCTGTCAGATAAAGGAAGATACCTGTGAACTCATATATTGAATTTTCAGTTCAATTCCTTGGAAAACAAACTGAAACAATTCAATCAGCTCAAATATTTCACATCCAACCAGTGCAAGTTGGAATTCTATAGATCTGTTTCAGGATCATTAAATATTATAATCACTGGGTCAGTCAATAAGTCTCGCCTGATTGAAAAAGTTACTCTTGCTGCCATCTATTAGTGGATAACCAACTGTTCGAATGTTTTTTCTATATTGACAGGACTTTTACTCTACAAACACTACTGTTACCATTGTAGACGGAAAACCCGTTATTGCAATCATTGAAAAATAATATCGACTTGAACATCTCACATCAGAGTCTAGAGGCAAATTCCCAAGATAATATCAATAAGTTATTCATTTGGCCATCTACCAGTCAGTGGTCGAACGATGCAGGTCGTTCTTCAACATTCGCCATATCATAGATATTTTTCAATATCTGCAGCTATAATCTGTGCTAAATCGATCATACATCTCATATTTATTCATTCACATCAACACCCAATCATTTTCTAGAGCATGCGGGAGGAAGGTGTGCTAAATGAATGAAATTATAAAATTTATCTATGAAGTGACATCTTGTGCATAATAGCTCAATTAGTGAGTTCGAGTTTCCTTCATAATTATTCATCAGATTCGAGGAACTGCCATTCACCATATTTGATGGGTCATTTAATGAAGGAGTACCATATTAGTAAATAGCAGTGTGGAAAAATAGTACATATTATAAATATATAGGGACTGCCGTATAAATTATCATTATTATTTAGCAAATCAGAATTTCTATGTTCGAAATGATTGCATTCACAAACCCAATGCCAGACAGCTGATTCGACCCACCAGGTCTCATCAGTGACACTTGGCTGGGCTGTGAACACAAACATTTCCACCATGCCCCCCCTCGGGGTTGAGCGCCCAAGATGACGTGATGCCATATCCAGTTGCCTGGATACGAGACCTCGCCATCCTCCATTTTCCTTTCCACCCCCGCCCTCTCAGGAGCGGTCCTCAACCTGCTGATGGGCACTTCAGCAAGATTGATATCTAACCTGCTTCGGTTGGAAATCAGCCTTTAGGTGCTATTGCTTCCTCTCTGTTTCTACCTGACTCTGCTGCGTTGTAGTTTTTGCATGGTGGTCCCCCCGACCTCTCCGGGACAGTTCTCGCCTGTCGCGGATCGGTTTATGTGTTCGCGCGCGATGTCTGTGTGTGTAGTGTGGAGTGTACTTACCCGAGTCGCTGATGCGACTCTTATACTCACCTAAGCCGCCTGCGGGCGACTCTTGGATGTGGTCTCAGGTTTTGCTTGGAAGGCCTCGGGTGTTTGTCCCTCTCGCGGAATCTGGGATCGTCCATGTTCAGTGCGTTGTGGAGGTCACGCAGCGCTGGGTTTGGATTGCTCCTGATACGCTCGAAGATGCTTTCGGCGTGGTCTCGCAGGTATTCGTCGACGTGCCAAATACTTAGGTTCAGGTCCCGGTAGATGTATCGGTTGGGGCAGTAATAAGGAGCGTTTACGGCCGCCCGCAAGCAGACGTTCATAAACGTTTGGAACATTGATCTGTATGACTGCGCGCAATGGCCCCATGCCGCCGAGGCATACAGTGCAATGGGGAGCAGGATCGTTTTGATGAGAAGCAGTTTCACCTGGAGTTCCATGTTACTTCTGCGACCTATTATGGGATTGAGGTTGTGCAGTGCGGCTTTCGCCAGGTTCAACCTCTGTCGGGTGTGGGACCTGAAAGTCAGCTTGTTGTCGAAGTAGACTCCTAGATATTTGGCTTCGTTCGTCCATGGGATATCTCGACCGTCGTGGATGACGTGTCCTGCAGGTTCTACTCTCCTCCGTGAAAATAGTATCGCCTGGCTCTTATCAGGGTTGATCGCTATTTTCCATAGACTGGCCCATTGCCCGAGTCTATCTACCTGCCGTTGCAGGTACCTCGTAACCAACGTGTGGCTGGGGGATCTCGCCAGCAGAGCTGTATCATCAGCGTAGAGTGCCAACTTGTTATGGTTGTTCTCCGGCCTTGGTACGTCTGCTGTGTACACTGAGAAGAGGTGCGGGGAAAGTACTGCTCCTTGTGGGACTCCTGCTTCCAGGACTCTCCATTTGGAAAGCACACTCCCCACTCTGCATTGACATCGTCGGTCCCTCAGGAATGAGTCGATTAGTCTGACCATTGGCCCCGTGTATCCAAAATCAGACATTTTGGCCACGAGTCCGTCGTGCCAGACCCTATCGAACGCCTTGGAAACGTCTAGGAATATCGCTCCTGTGTGGTGTCCTTTCGCTAGGTTGAAGCCTTCTGTCGCAAATTCGACCACTCTAAGAACTTGGAGTTCTGTCGAGTGTTCCGACCTGAATCCGAACTGTTCGTCTGACAAACATTTCGAACTATCTACTCCTTGCGAAGTGAATCTCTGAAACTGGTGCTGATGTTGTAAACCTCCAAGAGGCAACGCCATCTGCTGGGGGACGACCGAAGTCTCAAACGCCCACTGCCCAAGGCAGAGGAGACCTCTTACAACGGAAGCATTGTGCTGGTGCCGTTATTGGTTTTTTCATTGTCAAAATTGAATTTGCCTACTGCACAATGAATCATTGAGAGTGAACAGATTCATATCGCAAAAATAGAGTTTTTGGCCACCTATTGAAGGGTAGTCAAAGTAGGACAGCCATTCTCATCGTAACCATTCCGGATTTCCTCAAACCCTGTTTTTACCGTTTCAACAGTAAACTAGGAGCGTCTGTAAATAATATATTATGTGACGATCCAATCACTAATTATATTAATCATATTTTCATCAATGTGCGAACACAACGAACACACTGATCATAACCAAAATTTTGACATCTAGTGGACAATAGCTGAAACAGTTCCATAGTCTCATTAATAATGTACTTTTATTGTCCGGACTTGGAGTGTTGATCCACTGTCGCCAAGTTTGATTGACCAATGAAGTACCAAAAACAATCAATGTAATTTTCGCTTCCAAGGAATAAAAAGACAATTGTTTAAAAATGGAAACGAATATATATAACTTCCATTCATCACTGTGTAACCATTCTTGAACCAATCAATGGAGTATAGTAGTAGCGTACTATATTTTTTGAGTAGTATACTATAAAAGTAGTCATAGTGAAGGGTCGGCTCTCAATTCATCAATTTTTATGCCATTACGAAATTTTCATCTAATGGAATGTTATGTACCCATTACATGTACTGCTATGAGAATGGTGGAAAATATTGGGAAGGTAAGCCTGTCAGATGAAGGAACGGACCTGTGAACTCGTACATTGAATTTTCAGTTCAATTCCTTGAAAAACGAACTGAAATAACGAATTTCAATCATCCCAAATATTTCACATCCAACCAGTGCAAGATTGATCAAAAAATTTACTCTTGCTGCCATCTACTGGTGGATAACCAACTGTTCGAATGTTTTTCTATATTCACAGAACTCCTACATCCTACCTTTGTATATTGAAGTCTATATACAAAGATCCTACATACTTTTCCATACAAACAAGACTGTTGCCATTGTTTACAGAAAACCCCCAATTACATTTATTGAGAAATGATATCGATTTAAACATCCTACATCAGAGTCTGTAGGCAAATCCCCAGGATGATGTCAATAAGTTATTTATTTGGCCTTCTACTAGTCAGTGGTAGAACGATTCACGTCGTTCTTGTTGTAATAGCATTCACCATATTATAGATATTTTTCAATCTCTGCAGCTATAATCTGTGCTAAATCGATTCCACATCTCATATTCATCCATTTACATTCAATACTCAATTATCTTCCAGATTATGCGAAAGGAGGATGTGCTACAAAAAAAAATTCAACAACCTATAAGGTGACATCTAATGCATAATAGCTCAACTGGTGAGCTTTAGTTTCATTCATAATAATTATTCATCAGATCCGTGGTACCGCCATTCACAGTATTTAATGGACAAATTAATGTAGGAGTGGTGTACTATATTCGTAAAATAGAAGTGTACTATTAGTAAAGTAGAAGTAGTGTGAAAAAATAGTTTTATCAATAGATATGGACTGCCCTATGAATTATCTTTTTATTATGACTAATAAAGCATTCAGGAATTTATATCTTGAAGTTCTTATATCAGATTCCAGCTGTACAATGTATATTACTGCCCAATCGAAACAATTGAACTCGATTCGTGTTTTGACAAGCAAGCTGGCATCAATTTCAGATACTAAATGGGTTGAAGTTTATGAGTTTGGTACAAGTGCAAGAGTTTTGATGTTTGGAATAAAGATTCCGATAATACCAAGAAGAAAATATTATAGTTTTATTGGAATCATGAATGAACATATCTTGCTAACAAGTTTTCAATCAAGCCAATACACTAGATTTGCAATCGTTCTTAGATTCTCCCCTGTTTCACAGTTTGTGGTCAAAATATCACAAAGGGGCGGGGGAGTTAGTACCATGGTTCCGCGTACGATTCACGAGGTGCTGTACCTGAAGATGGCGTAGGAACTTGGTAACAAGCTTACTCGCTGAAGGACTTCAAAAGAAGCCGATGGCGTTTGGTGCATATAATACCATAAATCACGTTTACTACTACTATTACAAAGACATCATGACTCATGTATGACTATAAGCAAAAAATAAATTTCACACGTACTCTGGTAAACGATTATCTTATCGTAAATTATCGTTGAATTGGTTAAAAGTTTCCTTATCTTGGTCATTTATTTAGTTTCCATTTGGTAGATGATAACACTAAATACAATTATCGGATCTTCAAGAATTTTACTACGTTGTCAATTAACGGTTTATAATTATTGGTAACAATACTGACCCATTATCGAAGGCTAGCTGAATTTGATCGATTCAAAAACAACTCAGTCATCCAGTCTGAGAAAGTGCTCAACCAAATCCTGTCAAATTTTTCAGGCACATTTTATCTAATGGATCACAGTTCACAAAGCGAACTGTCGTCTCGACATCGATAGATTTGTTTGGAATATCTTCAAATGAAGTTTCACTTCTCAGGTTATTTGTATTGGATATTCTTCCGATGTTCGTGTTCAAACGAACAGGTGTTTGCTGTTGAATCGCAGAATCTGTTCAGTAATAAATGCTTATGATTACATTTTGATGTGGGCATATCTTGTGAGTAATTATTGTCAAATATCAACGTTCGTTATTTCTCAATTATACCTCCAATATAAGCAAAAGATACTGAAGGCAATATATTCATTATCCCAGAAACATCAGTTCAATTCATCTGAACAAATTGAATAATGGTTAATCTAATGAAAGCAGTTATTTTTCAATTAGGACTGAGATAGTTGACTAGGTACAGAGTTCTTCATCTCTTCTAAAGATTTTGTCTTCTCGAAAGGTGATAATAAATTTGTTTCCTTTGATACATAAAGAATGAAAATGATCCAATATTATTTGAGAACTGACATATTTATGAAAAAAAAATCACACCACCTCCACCATACGGTCTGGATAATATTAACCGAATGTTACGTCTTCAGAATATATTTTTACATTTGCAGGTCCAGTTCTACTGGGTTCAGGTCCAGTTCTACTGGGTTCATGTCCAGTTCAGGTGAACTTGGTTCAGTTGCTATGAAGCATGAGTTAATGGAACCTTCGGTGTTAAAGATGAATCTTTTGGAGATCAATTACCCTAACACCAAAGTGATATTTTTAATCAGTTTGGTTTTAGAGTAGCTGATCTCTAAGAAAAGTTTGAACCTCCTGTTGGCAACTGATCTCTGTTCATTCAAACCACAAGACACTGGAGTCTGTACTGGGCATGGAATTAAGTGGGTTTTGGAGTCTTTATGAAGACTAGCAAACTAGTTGAAAACATGAAAGAAATATCAATTGAAAGAAAGGCAACGCACATAAACAGTTTGATTTCTATAACAAATAAATTAAAATATAAAAACAAATCAGTGGACTGCTCTTCTAATAGCTCTTGCTCTAATATTCGCCATGGTCCTAGTTATCAGCCAACGTGACAATCTTGGTGACATCCAGTCCAAGCTATGCACCACTGCTACCAACAGAGTATGAGGAAAGTACCCAGTGGTTTTCTCTTTGACGCCAATAGTTTTCATGGCCTCCCTCACGTAATTGAGAGGAGAAGGAGCCATCCAAGTGGAAGATCTGATTTTCGACATGTTGGTCGCAACATAGCCTGGCAGCAGGCACTGAACAGTTATGCCCATCTTACTGTATTCTGCTGAGAGATCTTCAGAAAATTTCGCCACGTAAGCTTTTGTTGCAGCGTAAACAGTCAGCATGGGACTGGGTATTTGCGCAGCCGTGGAAGAAATGTTGACCACAACCCCTCTGCGTCTCTCCACCATTCCGGGCATCACGATTTTGCACATGTTGGTTACGGACAAGATGTTGCAGTTGATGATATTGGTGTAGAGCTCGTCCTTGTTTTTCACGTCGAGGAAATATTCTGGGTATGAGTAGCTCATGCCGACGTTGTTGATGAGGACGCCGATATCTAGTCCTGTGAGTTGCTTGTCTATCTCATGGTAAATGACGTCGGAGTTTGTGAAGTTGGCTGATATCGTTTTGAACTCCACTCGGTACTTGGATCCTAGAAAAATAAAAGCAATCAGTGATGATACAGATAACATTCAGTGTTGCAGTATGTTTGAAATCGAATCAAATTGAAATGAAATCAGTTATCACTGCCGATCTGGTTCTTTCTTCAGAAATTCAGGCAAAACAAACAGTATGGAGATATTTATGTAGAAATCGGTTCAAAAAATATTCACTTCTTTTAACATCCACGATCTGTGTACTTTTTTATGCGGGAATGAAACACAGAAATGGGACAAAAGTGTCAATAGTAGTAGAGCCTATATAAGCGAAGTCACCAACAAAAATGTGATACATACAGCATTTCGATAAACGAAATGATATTCACAAACCCAATTTCAGACTGCTGTTTCGACCCGCCATAGGTCTCATCAGTGCCATTCGGCAAGGCTTACGAATGCAAAACTTTGAATCTTCTGTCTCTATGAAACAGATATGTCGATTATAATCAGCAGATGATGCCTACTAAAAAAATTACATCTACTGGATTCAAACGTAAAACCTGAACTCCAATCACACCAGTAGATGACGTTTTCATGCTCTAAACACCATCTGCTAATCAGAGGACATTATTATACATCGATTAAGTATGAATCGATGTATATCAATGACCGCGTTCCACTGGGCAGTGGGCCCAACTTTTTTATTCGAAGAGATAGACCCGTGGTTCCTTGGAGAAAATGATCAGTGTCAAAAAATACGTCGATTAAGCCAAACTCAATTTTTTCTGTCTGTCTGTCCGTCTGTCTTGGCTTTTTTGAAACACGAACTCTCGAACGAAATGAGGTATCGCTTTGAGATTTGAAAATTGAAAAGTGACTGCATATAATCGATGTATTCATGTCATTGGTTTCTAATGATAGTTTGGAAAAGAGTTGAGTTGATTCCTCAATAGTAAAAGAAAAATTGAGAAAAAATTGATAAGCGACGGCATACAATCGATGTATTCAAAACATTGGTTCCCAATGATAGTTTAAAAAAAAAGTTGAGTTGATTTCTCTATAGTACGAGAAAAATTGAGACAAATTTTGAAAAGTGACGGCAAACAATCGATGTATTCATAACATTGGTTTCCAAAGATAGTTTAAAAAAAAAGTTGAGTTGATTTCCCTATAGTGCGAGAAAAATTTAGACAAAAATTGAAAAGTGACGTCGAACAATCGATGTATTCCTATCATTGGGTTCCAATGATAGTTTCAAAAAGAGTCGAGTTGATTTCTCAACAGTACGAGAAAATAAAAAAAAAATAAAAAGTGACGGCATATGATCGATGTATTCATAACATTGGTTTCCAATGATAGTTTAAAGAAAGTTGAGTTGATTTCTCAATAGTACGAGAAAAATTGAGGAACAAATTGAAAACTGACGGCATATTATCGATGTATTCATAACATTGGTTTCCAATGATAGTTTGAAAAAGAGTTGAGATGATTTGTCGATAATACGAAGAAAATTGGGAAAAAATGAAAAAATGGCGGCATATAATCGATCTATTTGAAACATTGGTTTCCAGTGATATTTTAGAATGAAAGAGCATACTGGAGTACCTCTTAATAGGGCGGAAAATATTGAGAAAAAAAAATAGAGTGAACCATAAAAGACGAATTGTAGGCCCTCAACTAGGTCAGTTTCAAGGTCAGCTTGTTATACAGTCAGCGAGTATTGAAATCTTCATCTCCAGACTGAAGAATATTTTGGAATAAATCTGTCCATTTCCCTGTTTTCCATCAACAAATTTAGTTTGTGTTTTTGTTTGTGCACTTCAATGATCAAGCTGAAGAAGTGAATTTATGATTTCCTTTATCTACTTCGTAACAAATGATATATGAGACGTTGATTCTCCAATGTTTTCTTGATTGGTTATGAGGTACATACCTAATTCCTTGGCTACGCTATCGAGTTTGGCTTGCGTTCTGCTGATGAGAACTACATTCAAACCATTTCTCGCCAACAGCTCAGCGTATGCTTTTCCAATACCATCTGTTGCCCCAGTCACGACTGGAAAAAAATAACAGTGTTAATCTTCTCATTAAATAATGACTGTTGAAAAATAAGCTATAGAATCGATAAATGTTCCAGCTTTGTCAGAGAGAACAGAACAGATTTGAAAGTTATGGAAACTAATATTGATATTTTCACTTATAAAGAAATTTCTTATGACCCTTAGTGAACATCTGGAAACGTTTTCTTCGTAGTTTTTTTGTAGGTAATAACCTACCACAATCTGAAAAAATCAGGATTTTACATTGACATCTATACAAGTGTGACAGGACAGATTTCTAATCTACTCTAGAAAGTTGGTGCGTAAATTAAAAGCAGTTCCTTCTGAATGAAACACGTCGTATAAGTCTTTACAACAAAAAATAATTTTACAGGCTCATGTTTGAACAAAAAGCATACAAGAAACTGTAAACTGATCTCTAAATTCATGGAAAAGTTGAATTAGAAGTATTGGGCATTTGAGTCACTAATATAAGGTTGATTTCAGAACTAAAGGGCCAAGAAAGGCCTTTCTGACGGTCACCTAATTTGAATTATTTCAATTATTATTTTCATAATATCAATCGTAGCCTCAGGCGAAGTTATAAATTAACGTTCATGTTATACGACAAAAATTATAAACAACTAAAAATTCAGAATGTGAAGTGGAATGTGTCGACGCTTTGTTCAATTTGCATTTCTAATGCGTCGAAGGTTCATCAACATTCACAAATTGTCTATTCAACATTTTCAATGAGGTGTATCGCTTGCATGTCACAATCAGAGCCGATTCTCGATATTTGTTCTCATTATTATTTCTTTAAGCATGTTCTAGTATAAGTCTCTGTTGAACCCCAGAAATACAATTTGATATCCTTCATGAAGTCTGAAAATCCAGTTGAAATTACTCATTTAGAAAATATGAAGTAAAATATAGTTTCATTCTCATTTAGGTTGGACTGAGAACATTCATTAAAAAGTAACTAATCACAAATATCACACACTTCTTATATTTGAGGATTGAATGGGGATTCCGGAGATTTCTTCGAAAAACTGACGCCAAGATTTATCTGTATTCCCTACAGCCGCGGCAGCCACCCACACACGTATGATTATAATAAAAAAAAACAAATATCAAGACAGCTGAGACTTTGTTTATAGGTTTATGACGGTCTAAAAAAACGGAAAAAAGTAGTCAGCTGATTTTATGGTGGGGGGTTGTACGTCAGCTTCTCGCCGAAACATGCGAAAAATATGCGACGAGTAAAATAATACTAAGAAAGCTGTAATTTGGGCAAGTGATGGTCGACTTGAACAGTTTCACGAAAAAATTAGTTCGCTGAGTTTTTCGCGGTGGAAAAGTGGTCAGCTGACGACTGAAAGATACAGCGCACCGCTCTGCGTGCGGGCGCGAGGCATCCTTCACTGTATCAGCTGAGCACTTTTCCAGTGCGAAAAGCTCAGCGGACAATTTTTTTCGTGTAACTCTTACATATAACTATTAGTTTACGAAGTTATAACTTTCTTGATTTCCGATTACTATTGATTTTTATTAATAAAACAGTGCGTATATGCGCGCTGGAGCGTTGCGACTAACATCACGGAATCAGCTGCTTCTCTCTCACACTAAATTATGGTATTGATTATATTTAAATATGTAATTATATTTAACGCGTTCATTGACAAAAATAATTAACAATTTGGATTGATTTTCTCTTAAGTATTAATCGGTGTATTTCTGCGGTTACGATTTTACCGGGCAGCGGACCCAACTTTTTATTTGAAGAGATATCGAAAAATTGCATTTGGATAAAATGATCAGTTTCAAAAAATAGTCCGATTAAGCCCAACTTGATTTTTTTCTCTGTATGTCTGTCTGTCGTTGGATTTGAATGTAACACTATATATCTCGAACGGAAGGAGATATCGCTTTGAAACTCGGGTCATTTTTAACCCTCATAGGGGTGCAGAGACCTATCGATTCTGAAGAGAATCAAAAAATGAGAGAAAATCTTTTTTTTGGGATTTTTTCGACAAAATTTGGCCTTTCGGTTGTAACACGTTTCACATCACAGTTTTGACTGGAAAAATTTTTACTTGCCATTCAAGGAGTCCTTATTCTTTCTTACAAGGACCATTAGGAGGAAAAAAAAATTTAGATTCTATTGGTGTTTTTTGTGTAACATGTCGGTTTTTTTCAAACACTCTGTAGACCATACCGTTGCTCGTAATCGAAAAACGAAAAAACTGTCGTATAGGTCTCGTGATACTGTACAACTTTCAAGGAATAAAATTTTTTTTAAACCGATTGGAAAATGGAAAAATCGGGAAATTTCTGAAATTCATGTTTTTCTGGAACTTTTTGTGTAAATATCTTGGAAACGGATGAGAAAATCGAAAATCACCACTAGTAAAAAAAAATATCATCTTAGTTTATACTATAAAAAACCTAGATACATTTTTCCTCAAAAATTAACAGTACGGGAAATATAGACAGATTTACAATCGGATGATTGCAAATGTATTTTTTTTTAAGAAAACAAACAATATATCTCCGAAACCACTCTTCAAATCAAAATTTGTAATGGGAGTTAAATTGTAGATCTTGTCGAATGCTATTGAAAACCTAAGTACATTTTTTCTCCAAAATCAACAGTACGAGATATATGATTTTTTTTAAGAAAACAAACGATATATCTCTGAAACCACCCACTTTATCAAAATTTGTCAAAGGAGTTAACTTGCAGATCTCGTCGAATGCTATAGAAAACCTAGGTATATTTTTTCTGTAATATTGATAGTTTAGGAAATATTAATGGAAATTCGTAAAATACAATCATTTCGAAAACGACCAAGTATCAAATACGAAACTCATAACGTCGTCAGCTGACCACTTTTCCACCGCGAAAAACTTAGCGAACTATTTTTTTCGTGAAACTGTTCAAGTCGACCATCACTTCCCCAAATTACAGCTTTCTTAGTATTATTTTACTCGTCGCATATTTTTCGCATGTTTCGGTGAGAAGCTGACTACAACCCCCCACCATAAAATCAGCTGACTACTTTTTTCCGTTTTTTTAGACCATCATAAACCTACAAACAAAGTCTCAGCTTTCTTGATATTTGTTTTTTTTTCATTATAATTATACGTGTGTGGGTGGCTGCCGCGGCTACACCCACCGCAAATGCGCAAGCTGAGGGTCACTTCGTTTACTAGCAATACTGAATGAGCCATACTGGAAAATATTAGCTTTCTTGATTTTGGTCATGAAAAATGGCAGCTGGCTCCTGGGCTACTACTGATAACGCTGAACAACTAACTGTCTTCAAACTCAAGCTTTATAATAAGGTATCGCGTTGGTTTTGAATTTTGAAGGTTTTGACCTTCGAACTGTATTGTTGAAAAATACATCCTATGGAGAAGGAGTTCGACAGGCTCATAGCCAAAGTTTGGGGAGACTTGATGGAAAAGGCGTAATGATTTTGTGACTATTGCTCACAATATTTTCGTCTTTTCAGAGTGCTGCTTGATATCAGTAATCACTGTTATTATTATATTTGCCAGTAACTAATTATTGCTGTTACCACTAAATGATCCTTGAAATTGGTAAAATAGTGTTGTTTTCACGAAAAACCTTTTAAGATACGTTCTCCGATACTATATTCATGTTTCTTGTAGTTTTATCATTTTTTTTCAAACAAACATGGAATGAACTTGGGAACGACATGAAAAATACCAAGTCGTTACCGGATGACCTATTCGTTGTTTCAGTGGAAAAAAAAAGTTGAAAACAATTAGGAAGATGAGTTTGTGTAGTTTTTCTTCGAGTATACACCAAAGACCAACAGAATTGTAAAATCAAATTGAGACATTTGAACGGTACGATCAAATGACAGTTTGACTGTATCTTGGTTGATGGGCTAGTATCCATCAGAAAATAACTTCTCTCTTGCCTAATACCACGAAAGGAGTTGAATGTCATCCGACAGACGCTGTTGCATGAACCATCACAGACTTACCGCTATTCTTTGTTTTGATGCAACACCGTGAAGTGATTTGCATCTATTGTGATGGGCACTTCTGCATACCGGTTTCGAGCTCATTTGCTAACATCAGTGTAAGGTAGAACCCAAACAACACCTCGAAAGTACAGAAACCCTGAATCAATCAGTTGTGACCCAGCTTGCACTGATGATGGACCAAACCGTTCGTTGTTCATATCCCAGTAATAGAAAATTATTGATTTTCTGTTGTGTCACAACAAACACGTGCGGGAATTTTTTCTGTAATGACCAGAAAACATGGTGTGTTTCTTTAATTTTCGGAAGGTTGAAGCCTAAGGGCATAACTCAGGAGTAACTATTCCTACAAAATCAAGTATCTCGATGCTAGGAATTACGATCAGTGATAATCTCTCATGGAAAAACCATGTGAGATCGATCGCTAAAAGTGCCTCCCAGAAACTTGGATTTCTATTTCGTGCGAAGAAATACTTCACTTCTCATCAGCTTCTAATGATCTACAAGGTTCAGATACGACTTGTCATGGAATACAGTTCTCATGTGTGGAGTTCGGCACCAAAGAATTCATTGAGGCTTCTCGATTCTATTCAGAGAAAGGCAATTCGTCTTGTTGGTGATTCTTCGCTCACAGACTCGGTCACTTCAATGGAACATCGTAAAAGGGTAGGAGACTTGTCTCTCTTCTGAAGATACTTTCACGGTCGATGCTCTTCCGAATTGTTATTAATCGTTCCCCTCTTGGCAATATCTACACGGATGACTCGACGAGTACAGAATTTCCACCCCTTTGTTGTTAATTTTGGAAACCTGTCGAACCTCTCTTACTCAGGGATCTTTTTTCAATAGAACAACTGAGCTTTGGAAGTCCTTGCCAAAAGAGGTTTTTTCTGAGGCTTACAAACTGCAGAAATTCAAAGTTAATGTTAATTCGTATCTTCTGTCCCTTGATTCACGCGGTGTTCTTTGAACACTACAGGGCTTCCCTTTCGTGTGAATCTGCATATAAAAAAAAACTCTTTATATTGAGTTGAATAGTCCGATATGTTCGATCGGTCTATATGCTCGCAACAGGGTGTGGAAGGACTGTACTCGTTGGGTCAACCACGATGCAACTTCCAAAAGTGGAATTCATTACATTTCTTTGGGTAAAATCAAGGAATGATGGCAAGAAAAATATTATTAGTTGAACGTAGTGGATATATTTCCAATTCAATCAATAAATAACGATTATAGGCATCGAAGTTACCAAAGTTTCATACGGCAAAAGACTCTTTGAACAAACAAAGCTTGACTACTTGCCATCATATATTTTCAGGATTGTAAACTGTGAAGGTTTTTTTTAAACAAGATCTATCAATCCGTATTGGAAGCACATACATTTTGGGACTAGTACTGGAAATATTGGATGCTGAATGTTAATCAACAGTAAAGCGTCATCTCCTGAAGTAGTCAACATCGTTGGCGAAACATGCATCATGTTTGAGTGTTTTCATTTTGTTGTGCGGGTTATTGAACTGTGTTGATATGTATTACTTTCACACTGAAGGTTTTTATCACACTTATGATGTAACTTACACACCAATAAAAAATAATACTGCATATATTCGACAGTAAAGTTCCTCCACATATGACCGGAGACCTCTAAGGTAAACTTTTGATCATTGGACTACGAATCTAATTATAGTTTATTCGATAAAGTTTTTTTTTTGTAAAATTATTGATATTTAGATTATTGAGATATGCCTCGAGAATGACTATCAGGAATAATCTCGAAGTCGGAAAGGAACATCCTGTTGTGTTCAGAGAACATCATGAAACCAAAAGTGGTATGGGGGGTGGTTTTGAATCTTTGGGGTGTTCGTCTTCGTGAAATTCAAAATTAATATTCTTCGAAAATTGTATGAGCTCTCTATTCTGAAGACCGTTCAATTTTTTTTGAAAATAGGTGGGATGTTTAGAGATCTTCAATGAAAAAATAACAACTGAATGTATAATTATCAACTGACCTGCCCATTTTCCGGTTTCCTTCAAATTGACTGCATTTATCTTCAAAGCGGTGGCAAGGAAATTGTTATACAGTGTCCTGAACAGAAATCTGACGGCTTGGAATCCCACTATGAAAATACAAATGAGGCCGATTTTATCGATCAAACAAATCTTTTCGTTTTCCATCCTGGCCTCCTCAGAAACCGTTTGTCACTGCCAACAATTGACGGTGCATACAAATCGGGCAGGCACTCAAAAACGTTTAAACAATATCATCATACGAGCGTAAGTGATAGCGAGTATTGTTTAATCGTAAAACACTTTTCGTTACAATCCGCGCAAAGCATGCGCTGTCGCACTTTCACCCCTTTCTACTTGCTTCGATCGCAGAGAAATTGTACGACTATAGACCAGTCGACGAAAACATTTTCCAGTTTGATATTTTTTCTGGTACACAAGAAAAATCGTGAAATGTTCAGTGAACCCAGAGAGGGTTAATGCCATCTTTTTTGAATGAATAAACTGAAACCACTTTCATTTCGCCAACCGAGCTGGCATCTTCAGGAGAAAAATGCACCCTCAAATTCACTATCAACTCTTTTTCTGCATATTTTTTTCCCTTCCTACTTCTTGTGAGACGTAACTCTGTGTTTATGGTCCTTCCCACCACCACATCTGTTGAGTTACACTCAGAAAAGCGCAATTTTGAGATTCACTGTTTAAGCAAAGGAACATGTTAGGATTGTCTCAACGTTGCCTATGAATAGATTCCTAATCCCGGATTATGAAGTCTGTTGATAATGAACTCGAAATGGTGGAATGCCCTTGGTAAGTCGCAAATATGTATATTGTACACTGCATGGGATGCTTTCATTATTATCAATGATCGCAGATATCCTGTATAATATTTCATCGAACTTCCTTGCTACCAGAGAATCAAGTAACATGTGCTATAAATGGAAGAAAAACAAATCATTTCAGTGATGAAAACTGGTAAGGGCTTACATTTCTGTAATTTTTTTAATTTGTGTAATGTATTTTTCAGGAGAACTGAATGTTCCGTAAAAGTTTTTCTCCACCTGATAAATCTGGATGATAATCTTGAAAATCGGAAAAGAACAAATCGCTGTCTTGATAGATTTTACAGAGAAAAATATTATGGTGATAAAATATAGGGTCAGAATAAATGGACATTACTTTCCTTAAACAAATTCATGAAGGCAGTTATTGCAGTTTGTCGCACAATACAGTAAAACTGCACTTTTCCATAGCTCTGCTTTTTGGTACCATGGAATCGTAAAGCCGTATTAGGCTGGATTCAGACAGATCCGAAATCTTATCGTACGACGATCGGATTTCGGATCTGTCTGAATTCAGAGCCTTACCCATCAAAAAGTCTATATTTTGGTGAAGGCGCGAGTTCCAAATTAGAAGAAGCCCCCCTGCCCTTTTGCTTCGAGGAAGGTAATGAGATGTTTACTAATTATGCTTAGGTATTCTACATGATATTATGTACGTACATGAATAAAGAGATTATTGAAATATTATATGAACACTAAAACTCAAACATAACTAACACACTCGAAAAACTATGATGGAGCTGGTCTAACGCCTATGTTGATTGGAAATTCTAACTGACTAATCACGTAAGCATAATGATGAGCACAATATTTGGTTGGTGACTAATCAGAAGCCTACTTTAGCAAGGCAATCTAGATATCCGTGAATTAAATGACGACAAATCAAAATAAACGTGAACAATAATTTCGAAAGTTGTCTGATTTTTGTAAATGATAATTTACAAAAATTGAAGTAAGAAGTGAAAAATATAATCATGTGATGCAGACCGATTATCCTTCATTTCTAAGTGAACATAGAAATGAATCATTTACACTGAATGACCAGATGGATATGTCTTATGATGAGTGCTATAATAATTTGTATTTCGAAGACTCTGATGATTTGGAGTTACCATCATTGTTTCACGAAAAATGTAATCAAATTCCAATCACTTGCTTTCCATTCTGAACTCTGAATATTCTGATTTCAGAGGGCATGAGGAAAATACCATCCCTAAAAAGTCAAACAGAAGGCTCATTGGAAGGTACAATTGAGAGGTGGCTATGCCTCATGCCATAGAAAGGACAGATATAAAGAGAATACTTCACTGGATAGTTGGGATTTATTTCATTTATTTTCTATGATATAATAATACATTTATTATTGTATTCCGAGTTTTTTGTATTTTCTCAGAATTTTATTATAACATTATTACAGGATATCCACAATATATCATATTTATAGAGTTGATGATCTGGAGCTTAATCTGACAAGGTCCGCTTTATATCCTTCTGACGTACACAGGATCTCCTGAAAACATCATAATTTGATCCCCAACATATCCCATATAGCCCCCGTTTCATACTGGTGGTTTGTGCAGGACATCTTGGGTACGTCCTAGGAAGTAGGATTTTGGTAACATTTCCGCTTCCTAGTGACACGATTGGGACGGTATCCTACGGACGATTTTATGTTGTCCCCCTTATAATGCATACACCAACAACTCCCATTAGGCATAACTAGACTCGAAATAAGGCACCAGCGTTTTTGGAGGTTATCAAAATTCTCAGGTATCAAGGATGAGGTTCAGAAGTATATTCACTATTCAGTTTTTTTTGCCCAGTAACTGATGAACGAAAGCTTGTTCATTGTTAATTTTGTTACTATTCATATTCATTCGTCTTTCAACACTGTGATCAGCAATCATTACAGTTACCATGAACTCATAAATAATATATTTGTTGTGAACTGTAATTTTTGGGAGGAGTGACCAATAAATAAATAAAGCTCAACGATATCATTGTGAGATATCAGTAATGACGCAGTTGATTATTGTTTTTGTTGCCTGGACTAAAACCGCGGGCGTTACTTAACCCACGAGAACTTTCACTGGTGCCGCGAGCAACGCGAAGAGATTTCTATTTCTCCTCCGATAATTTGTATAACAGGTACCGTAGGAAATGCACACGATGAGAGGATGCAGCATTCGAAACAATCAAAGTGAATGTCCTGTGGATTCTGAAAGAAATTCAACGCACTCGTGACCTGGAAAACGTACACAAATCGTTATCGCCGTTCTAATTGAGTCACGCAGATAAGGGTCCTGCTAATGGGTCGATAAAAATGTATCGGCTGAACGAGGTTTTTGATATACCCACCTGGTGTTTTTTTGGTGTTGCACGCTTGAGAAATACTATTTGTCGCAAATATTCATGGGTATGCTCGAAGACTGGCTTTAAATCGAATATTCTAAATGAACAATTTGTTCAGGCCAGCCTCAACTCACCTACACTGTAGGTTAACAGACTGACACCTATCAGAAAATAACTACTTTCCTGGCTGATACCAATTATTCAACCTTTCATTAAAACTGGGGATTTTTCCTAAGACCTGGAGGACAGCAAGAGTTCAACCCGTTCCAAAAAAAAAGGAAAAAACAATCAACTAATTGCATCGCTTTCTATCATTTCCAAAGACATGGAAAAAGCAATCAATATAAAGCTCATCAAATATCTAGAGGAATCAGGCATAATTAATGATCGACAATACAGATTTGGCCATCAAAGATCAACCAATGACTTATATGCCAATGTTTCATATATTTGGCAGCATTCAATCGATAAATTGGGAGGAACGATAGCTGTTGCACTCAATATTCAAAAAGCGTTTGATGGAGTTTGGCATCGGGGTCTCCTTTCTAAACTACCGTCTTCTGGTTTGCCTCCTCAGTTGTGTGCTTTGTTGAAGAGTTTCTTGTCTGATAGGTCTCTGTATGTGGTTGTTGATGGAGTATCATCTGATATTCTTCCAATGAATGCAGGTGTTCCACAGGGTTTAGTTCTGGCGCCCACTTTATTTATGCTTCATATCAATGATATGATCGAAAAAACTTCTTTTTCGGTACATAGTTTTGCGGACGATAATACTATTCATACTAGTTTCCTATACCAGCTGGAGAAACAGAAATTCAAAGAAACATTCATGTCAATTGAATCAACGATGACTTGGTCAAAATAATAGAATGGGGTGACATGAACTTGGTGGAATTTAATCCTAGGAAAACCCAGGCATGTTTCTTCTCAGGGAAAGCCGATCTATCATCATCTAGTATTCAGATGTCGGGAGTAACTATTCTTACAAAGCCAAGTATCTCGATGCTAGAAAATATGATCAGTGATAATCTGATGAAACCATGTGAGATCCATCGCTGAAAGTGCTTTCCAGAAACTTGGATATCTATTTCGTGCAAAGAAATACTTCACTTCTCGTCAGCTTCTGATGATCTACGAGGTTCAGATACGACCTGTCTTGGAATATGGTTCTCATGTGTGGAGTTCGGCACCAAAACATTCATCAAGGCTTCTCGATTCAATCTGTCTTGTTGGTGATTCTTCGGTCACAGACTCGCTCACTTCATTGGGACATCGTAAAGGGATCGGAGACTTGTCTCTCTTCTGTAGATATTTTCACGGTCGGTGCTCTTCTGAATTGTTATCAATCTTTCCACCCTCGGTAGTATCTACACGAATGGATCGACAAATACAGAATTCCCACCCCTTTGTTGTGGATTTGAAGACCTGTCGAACCTCTTTTGCTCAGGTATCTATTTTCAATAAAACAGCTGAGCTTTGGAACTTTTTGCCGAAAGAGGTCTTTCCTGACTTGTTAAATGTCCAAACGATTCTGAAAACTTCACTTTCAGGTCAGTTTGCCCTTCGATCAGAGAGGAAACAAGCCACCACTGCTAATATGTATGCAGGAAAGTCTACTTTGGGCTCACCGGAAAAATATCACCCGAATATCATGTCTGTACACAGTCATATGCCGGAAATAACTTTTCACCACCAAAAAATAAGATATATTTTAATAGACCTACATACAAACAAGGCTTCCGAATAAGACACGTCCTATCAGTTATAAACCAACAAAAAACTAAGAAGAGAGAATGCATCTACCACAAAATGATGACCTTCAAACAGTACTACTACTCTGCCCAGCTTTCGACAGAATCCATGTCATGTTTTTGTCAATTTGATAGAAGATGCTGGATCCATCCGGTACTGAAAAGTTTTGTTCCAGTTGTGTCTTCTCACGAAATATACAGTCACATATCAGTCAGAAATGATTTGTTAGAGAAATGTTATCGAGCGAGAAAAGATTAATAAATTTCAAGTTGGTTGATGTTTCATAAGGTACATCTCGCCATTATTATTCTCTTGAACAAGTTGAAGAGGGCGATAAATCAAAAGGAAGTTGTTGGAACTGCATTTGAGAATGGAACATAGGCAGTATTATCGGATTTCAAATAATCGTTTCATTTACCAATAATAAAAAATACTTCAGTGTCAGTTACTCATTCAGAAGTGAACTGGTGCAGGTGGTGTAAACCTCCAAGAGGCAGCGCCATCTGCTGGGTGTCGATCAAAGTCTCAAACTCCTACTGCACTAAGTAAGCATAGGAAACCTCTTACAGCGGGCCATCGTACGGCGAAGCCGCAAAAAATAACCAGATGCGATCGAGAATTGACTCGGTTTGCAGAAAGCTGCAATCCTTTACAGAAATCAGAATTTTCATAGTCGAAATGATTGCAATCACAAATCCAATGCCAGACAGCTGTTTCGACCCACCAGGTCTCTTCAGTGACACTTGGCTGGACTGTGAACGCAAACATTTCGAACTATCTACTCCTCACGAAGTAAACCTCCAACGGGCTTAGTGCAGTAGGCGTTTGAGACTTTGGTCGTCACCCAGCAGATGGCGTTGTCCCTTGGAGGTTAACACCATCTGCGCCAGTTTCAGAGATTTACTTCGTAACGAGTAGATAGTTTGTGTTCACAGACTAGCCAAGTGTCACTGGTGAGACCTGGTGGGTCGAAACAGCTGTCTGCAAGGGCGTCGCCAGCTTACGACTAAAGGGGGGGGGGCAATAGGGTAATATTATGGAGGATAAAAAATATGAACGCCTGGTACAGTCAAAAGCATGAAGCGTTACACTTTGGAAGTGTTTGCCTCGATGACGATTGTAATAAAAACAGTTCTGATATCATTGTATGAAACTTCACAAGCCCTCGATTACTTACTCAACTCAACTCAATTACCTATAAACATTATCTCAGAAAGCTTTTTTAGCCTTATTTATATTAAGGATCCGTTTTAATTTGTATTTAATTGAACCACAAATATAATTTATGATTTGTTTTCATAAATGATTATTGAAAACGAAACCACCATTCAGTTAACGTTAAATTCATAGAGATTGAATCAATAATTTTGTTTTAAATAAAATACCTAAACGATCATCATACACGTCTCTAGCTAGTATATCCGTTACCAAAGCTATTAGCTAAGAGGAATAAAAAGAAAATACTAGCTCTAAGGACCGGTTTTTCAATGCGAGATATCTATCAGATAAAAATGACCAAAAATTTTCATCCTTATCACTGCCAAACATCACTCACGCGCACCCTCTCATTTCTTTCATCTAACTGACAGATAACTCATTTATTCTTGTATTGAAAAACCGCCCTAAGTTCAAGATTAAAGCAGTACATAACTCACCAAAAAACTTTCTGATGTCCATTTTGATAAGATGATGAATGGAGACACACTCAGAAACTTCACAATTCAACACAGAGATGATGAGATCTTATAATTCAATGAATATAAATCAATATTGACTAGGCAAACCACGTCTTCATATACCCAAACGAAAATCATACTAGAATACTAGAATCTAGAATATGCGGTAAAATTCTACCTGGTCTAGTAACTGCTACCAACTTCCAGAGAGTCGAGTCGAGTAGCAATACTAGGTTTTACAAGGATTGTAGTCGATTTATTCAACTGTAGGCTGTAGGTGTTTCTTATGAACACTACTCACACATTTGATCTCTAGGGGAGGGGGCAACTGCCCCCCCCTGCCCCTCTCTGGCGACGCCCTTGGCTGTCTGGCATTGGATTGCTGAATGCAGTCATTTCGAACATGGCAATTCTGATTTCAGTTAGTAATAAAAATTCGATCATCAAAATTGTTGTAGCCGGTCCTGGCATATAGGTATATCAAACCAAACGACAGTTGAGATCTTTCTTCTGATTAGTACGGTTATCTCCTGTCGATGATTACAACAACACCGTACGTAGTGCTTCGGTATTGAAAGTAGTTCCATGAAGTGATAGATGCAAAACCTAGTCCACTGAAAGTGTTTAGTGGTAGGTGGGCTTTTTTTTATGATTCCAGGAATGTATATAGAAGTTATTGAAACGTTTATACTCATTCAGATGCGAGAAGAAGGTAGAAGTGGGCTTCTCTGATTACATAGGTTATAAAAAAATATATAAATTAAAAACGAAACGGAAACAATAAATGTGTGTGATCTCAACATGAACTTGGAATAGAACACTGATAAAATTTCCTGAAGGAATTTCACTTGAAAATTCTTGAAAAGCTGCCACACATGTTACGCTGTATATCATATAGCTTCCTCAACAGAAGATTTGTATTTATATTTTACTTATTTACCATGAAAAAATTGATCTTAGCAGAATTTCCATAAACGAAGCGATAGCATTCATAAATCCAATACCAGACAGTGGAGTTGCTTTAAAAAATTAGCTCCACTCTCATTCACGTGAAAAAATTATGTACAACAGAGGTATTATTTTTGTCCCAACTTCATCATCCAGTGAATGTTCAATATTGATCATTCATCCATTCATCTGCTCTTTAATGGGTTCGAAACCTTTCTCATAGAAATATTGAAGTATTTGAGATTGAACTTACAAGCAATGGTTGAATTTGGACGGATATTTTCTGTGACGAATTTTCCAATCGTCTGTAAAGTAATATATTGTTCTCGATTTTGCAATACGACTGATATATGAAAAAAAATTTTTTTTAATTACTCACCGTTAAGAAATAACATTTAAAAAAGTTTCTTTCGAATGCTTGATTTTTTTTTCCTTTTCAATCATTCTGGATAATTATAATCGTTGAAGATCCGCATTCATATTCGTTTTTCGTGTCACATTACCATGACTGATATCACATAACATTTCACACACAAACCTGCAGTCTTTTCTGGAATACCGCAGGAAAGTCAGCGATGTATCCTTCTATGGATAATTCCAAAGTCCTTACTTTTCTGAAATTTTGTCAGTTGTTCGATATCTGACAGCTTCATTACAGTCGACCCCAGTTCTCAACCATTCATTGTGAGCAAAGTTCATTGACTTTCAAAATGATATTTGTAGCAAGTTGCGATGTGTTACAAATCTATCACTATTTACATTATCACACAAAATCCCATCTCCTTGACCTGCACGACTTTTTCTGGACAATTTCGTTTCGTGTGAGCTTGATGATGGAAAGAATACAATGACATATACTTGAACTCATACAAAAGGGCTCGAGATCAGTAATTTTCTGGAACCGTCCCTGTTGTGTAACTCATCTCGGTTTGCAGCGTTATCAGCTGGTGGATAATCGCAAGTGGTACAAAAATATATGCACCCACAAACCACAATATCTACTACATCAGTGTGAATTGCGGAGTCGATAAGGTTATCGATACCAAAGTCATTGTTATGATCATTGTGAACCAGTGTGCTCTTGTTTCCTCATCAAGATGCCTAGACTAACAGTTACACCGGTGGATGCTTTATCGAGTATGTATAGGAAACCGATATCAATGTTTCGATTTTAATTTCGTTCAGAGTAATGTGCACAGAGGTCATACAGTTTCAATATGACGACTGGGAACAAAATTATTGACCTCCCAATCTCGAACACGATTGTTTCGAATATGCAACGCTCTTTACATATTGCTTCACCTATGAGATCCCCTATTCGATATTGTTTTGTCAAAACTCTAGACAGGATCAATCATGCTCAGGGAATTTACTGTGATTTCCAGTGGATGGATGGTGAATCGAATTCTGTCATCTTATGACATTTGCATTCCAATTCATTCGAATTGTGTTCGAAGTTTTCTATAATTTTACTGTTTTCTTCAATCAGCTATTTTTTGTTTCCAGTTCAGTTCTCTACCATAAGTTTTCTTAATCGTTTTCCGTTTGTTCAATTTTCAATTTAAATGTTGTTTTAAATAGTTTCATAATGGATATCAAACGCTGTTGTATTATTTGTGGGAAAAATATAAAATATATTATCAACCATTCATTCATCTATATCAAGTTCCGAAGGTAAGTACAAAACATCCAATACATGTACTCAAGTTCAATTGGTCAATATAACGCGAGATTATTTTGACGCTGAAAAAAAAACAAAGTTCATCTTGCTCAGTGTTTACTTTGGTAGAAGTATATTTGTAACATATTCATTACAAGTTCCAGTATAGGTGGCAATGGTTGTTACATGCCTAGTAAATAGGATGCAATAACAAAAATTTAAAATCATGGGATGAAGGTTCTTTCGGGAGAGTGTTTTCAAATGCGGTCTTCTTGTATAGCGCCATAATAGCCTGCACTACAGCACTTTTCCTAATGAATTGAAATTACTCAGGTTGACCTGGACTATGGAATTTACAATTAATTTCGATGTGAACACTAAAATGTTCACTAAACGCCATATTGACGTACTAATTTTTTCCATCTCTTCAAATTATCTGAAAACTTTCAGCATTGATTAGTGAGAATTTCTATGAATTTTGATATTCAATTTCCCATGAAATATATCAAAAATATAAAGCAAATGCATTTATCTGTATCCACTTCTGAAAAGAAACAGACAAAGAGAATTCTTAGGTAAGAACTAGGGCAATTTCTGATAGAACTCGTGTATCTCTATCCTATATTATGTAAAGTGTTGAAAAAAGAAAGTAATACACTGCCTCTGCACAAGTTCTTCCAGAAGAATTCGCTAATAGAAATTTCGTCAGAATTCATAATGTCGTTAGTCTAGAGTTGGTGCCATCTGTAAACAAATTTCAGGATTGTAAATGTCATCATCAAGTAGGTCTAGCGTTTTGACGAAAACATTAACATTGTTTTCGTATAGTAGTCATTTCACCAGGAATTTATGCATCATGTAGTACTAAAGAATATGCTACAGTTTTTGTAATATACAGAACCAGCCTCTTGTATTTTCCTGGACGATAAATGTTTGACCCTGTCTCGTATCTAACACTTCTCAATCAATGCCCGAATCGTGTTCAATAAATTCAATTTCAATGGCACGAAATATAATGAACGTGCCTCTTATATAATGGTGCATTTATACGACGGTATATCAATAATTTATGGCCCGGAAATGTGAGATCAATATGTTTCGTACCAATGAATAACATGCTATAGATTTCGTGACAAAATATATAGGCCATGGCTCTTGTATTTTTCTAGACTATGAATGTTCGACCCTGTCTCGTATCCAATGCGTCTCAATGCACGAATCGTGTTCAATAGTTAAACTTCCGATGGCTCAAAATATAATGAACGTGCCTCGTATATTATGTCGCATTATACCAGGGTTCATCAATAATTTATGGTCCGGAAATGTGAGAGTGGCGATCAATATATTTCGTACCAAAGAACATGCTATAGTTTTTGTGACAAAATATATAGACTCTGCTTATTAGTTTTTGTATTTTTTTATAGCATAACATAGTCATAATTTTTGTCTCAAAAGCTGTACGAGAAATATCCTTTAGTACTGTTGCAGGAACTATATAAACACGTTCGACATATTTTGCCATTAAATTATACTAGCTAAGTTAAATATTTTTTTGCAATGATTTCACGAGGCACCTTTAAACTATTTTCTCTATGAGAGAAATGAATACTTTTCGATTAAAGCAATAGCAGGCCCGTTTATCATTTGTTATGAAACGAAACAAATATACTTCTCAGTTTTTAATCGAATTCTCCAGAAATGCCCATACTCAGGGCGGGAATTTTTGTTGGTACCTTTGAAATGAACGTGCTCAGTATGTCCGGAGTTCAACATTCGTGTATTAATTGATCCTTCCCCAGCAAACACATCTACGACATTGACATCTCCAAGATGTTATAATGAGATCACAATTGTGATTCCATTTGAAGGAATGAAAAGCATACCGTTAAGAGCGATTAATTATTCAATCTTTTGCTTTCATTCAAATATGACATACCTACTCTCCTATGTTTAAGCCAATAGTAGTAAACACAGGAGCATAGTGTGTACGCAAGGTCACTATTTGTCCATTGCGCATCGTCTACCATAGTCGTGGAAGAAACGTCAGCCCCAAAAACCTGCACACCATAGCTAGCAAACCCGAAATACGATATCAATTCATTAGACACCGGTTGTGAAAACCTGCATCCTCTTATAAATCATTTTGAGTTTGTTGGTATATTTGATATTTTCCGCACGACATGTCTAGATTAAAGACATTTTGTTGTAGGTGGACAAATACCGAATTACTACTGGCGAGATTATACCGGAGTCATTCCCTCAGATGCGATCCCTGGAGGACGAGACATCAACTACAGAAAAACCTTCATCGGGCAAGCGTTTGTAAATGGGGCTGGAATTATTCCTTGTACTATCACTCCCGGAAATAGGGAAGTCCTTGTACCGTACAAAGGATGTGTCACGGTTGACAGTTTTATAAAGGTGGGAGTTGATTGGCTGAAGTATCAAAGTTGATTGAAATCAATATCAGGGTTGGTGAATATTTGATGAAAATAATTTTTCATTTCACTGCTAGGATTTCAGACATAACCCAAATTGCAGTTACAAAAGCAAAGTCATAGTTTGACATATGATTCTGAATTATGTTGATTATAGTTAAGAAATCAGCTCGATGCGAGTGCAAAAAATTGAAAACTGACGGTTTTCATTGATTTTCCACATAGTTTATCTATTATGGATACCGAATGAATTATAAAATAATAGTTTTATAAGTTGTAATTGCAAGAATTCAGAATCGAAAATTAACAGTTCTGATTGCATTCCTGTTCCAATAGCAAAATAACAGTTACACGTATGTTTTCTGAATATAAAAATTTTCACCTGCAAATAAATAATGAATGCAACTGTATTTAATGGATAAGCAAAATGACTGGTATGTGTGAATTCAGTAATGGTTATCGGCAGGTTGAACAATGAATTGAACTAAATGCATTGGATTAAAAAATATATCACAGTTTTCTATACGATTCCCACAATAGCTTCAAGCAGGATGAACATTGTATCTTGCTTGAGAAAGCTATTGTATAGCGAAACACGTGTCACAATTTTGATTGTCAGCGAAAATCGCACAGGAAACTGATATTTTATTGATAGGTTAACCTATGATAGGTGGTTGTCTACGGCATGCAAAGTGTGAATCATGAAAAAAATATGTGGTGTCCTCACGCTCGTGAGTATATTAAGATCTGACATTTTCAGATACTTTGTAGTCCATTCGGAGATTTCTTCCAGTGGATGCCTGTGAGATCAGATGAACTGCTACTCAAAGCAATAGATCGCCACCTTGTACAAGGAGGAATGGAATACAATCAAGTATTATACATTGGCCGAATCGCTGATAATAACGAAGTCGTCATTGGTAAAATATGTACTGGAAATCCTCAAAATGCTCCGATGTGGTACCTCAGCAAGAAGGAAGAGAAAGTAATCAATACTTGTGAAGTGTTGATATATCAATATACACCTCCTTTCCCGAGATGACTTGATAATGAAGCTAACTATTTCGATTTCACCAGCTACCATATTGACAATGTTAATTGGGATTTGTTGGATATTCGACGGTTTCAAAACCGATGTCACATTTGTATAAGTACATGCAGAATTAAATATTTTTTAACAGACTTGCTAATCAGGTTCATTTGACCTGTTCCCATGTAGAATGATGTGTGAATTAACAAGTTACTTAAATTTACAACAAAATTATTATTTTTGAAGAGTATAAACAGAATTCACACTTTTTCCAAAGAACCATGAATGAAAGTTGAAGTTTTGAAAGTGACTGTAAGTCTCTTTGATCCCCATAATATCTTAGTAAGACAGGAACTTTTTGTTCTTGTGACGTAGTGTTTCTTTGATTCCACCACAAGAAACCATATAAAAACCAACTGTATTGAAGTACGGATAGAATTGATACACAAGGCGATCGAATGAGAGACAAATTGTAATAAATTAATAATTTATTAATAAAATTAGTGTATTGCAAAAATACATAAATGTACATCGTTCTTTTATAAATATTTTAGATTTAGAACCATATCGCATTTTTTTATGAAAAATTATAAAGCATCTGAACTTTGGGTAACCGAGAAAAATGACCGATTTCACCAAAAAAATAAAAAGCAAACCAAGATCTGTTTGCTCTTTTCACATTTGTTCGTTTTTGTTCGAGTTCTGCAAATCTCCGGAGGGTCATCAAAGTCTAGAAAACACCTTGAATGCTCATTCACATGATTAATATATGATAAATGTTTTAAAAGGCATTATTTTGTGTTTACTGAATCCTTTCTTCGTAGAAAAAATATTGTAATCTATACAAGTGTAGAAGAGTAGACTTCTATCTACTCCGAAAAGTTGCTGTGTTAATTGTCAGTAACGAGAATTGTCAATAACGAATATTTATACTTGAGAAAGGAATTTGTGAATAAATCATGATAAAGGAAGCAGATTTAGCTTCTTGTACGTTTTTGATTGGCAAATTTGAGTTAAACGAGAAGTTTCTGACTAATAGGAAGTCTTCTATCCAAAAGGAACTGTTTTTAATTAACGCAGCAATGTTTCAGGGTAGATAGAAATCTACTTTTTCACAATTTTTCCAGATTATGGTAGATAAAAACCCAGAAAACTACGAAGAAATGATGAGTATGAAAGAAATAGTATAAAAAGTAACTGAATTCTTCTCTCTAATCTCATAATTCCGAGAGAATGGGTATTTCAAAACTCGAAAGCTTGTTGAATCTTCTTTCATTTCCTAGTCAGCTGTACTTTGCTGTATAATAGAACAGCGAAATCTCTGAATTTCCTATCATGACCACAGAAACTTCAAACAAAAAAAGTTCAGAGGAAAGGAAATTCTTGTACTTCTGACAGTATGCGTGAACCAAATAAAAACAGTTTGAGTTACGTTCTTTCTCTCCTTCAACTCTCACAAATATACCCAGAAAACTTGCATTCAAGTCACTTCCTTTCCCAAAAAGAATCAGGAACTCCTCAATGGCTTTAGTAGACATGTACAACAGTACAGTTAATACATAAAAAGTATGCTTCTCTGGAATTCAATTTGTATATCACTTTGGCTGAATTAACAAATTTTCTTCACACTCTCACTGAAATGCATTTTTCAACCCTGTCATTTTCATCACTACTGTATATTGTACAATACATCCTAGTTTTAAGATCATGTCAATAGTTTATATGTATTAAAAATTAATTGTTTCCAATATGCCCCAAAACTCGACAATTTGCATGTTGAAAACAGAACAGTGAAGAACTATCCAGAGTTTGCTATGCTCTTCAATATCAAGAAAAAGTTATATTTTTGTGGAGAGACTGAAGTTTTGAGAAACATTTTTTGGCTTTTCGAAGTTACTTCTTTCTCAAGTTTTGTTTTAATATCGATTTGAAGGATGAAAAGCCAAAAAACTCTCAACTCTTCAGTTTCGTTCGGTCAGTGCTTTTTCTATGTTACCCAAACGTCAAAAAGCACATTTCAGCAAAACAATTTCGTTCAATCGTCAATACTGACCATATGGCCTTGAACAGTTGCCGATTGGTGATACCGTCTCCTGTTGGAAAAGTCTTCGTTATCTTCGTTCAACTGTGAGGATGTCACGTCGAGACCAGGGTGCACTGGGGTAACGACAATTTGCTCATAATCGATGTTACGTCGCCTGAAACGATTGAATTTCGTGAAACAATCCCCTTGAAACACAGGGATAGTATTACACTGAGACAAATGAACTGGTGTATCTAACACAATTTCGATTGCGACTATGAAGTCTCACCTTCAAATCCCAGTCTTTGCTACAAATGAAAAAATAAACTTGACCCTTGAGTAATTGCAGTTATTGAAGTTCAAATGCCATGATCAATGTGTACATTTACCCCAAGAAACGGTTTTATTGTCACAGGTTCACACTATAATTGACACTGAGTTTGTTAATAAGAGATGTATTGTTTGTTGATGACAATCAATATACCATTCACTACTAGACAACGAAGTAATTGTGATAATTTACAATATTCGATAATTAGGGTGGGGGTATATCAGCCAGGTTCAGTGCTCAGTGGTTTAGATCTTTTCCCTGAATGTTCTGCTTGTATTATGTGAGAATATAGATCTGCCAGTCTTTGGTGTGGTGAAATTCATATTAATCAATAGTGAAAATGAAGTATATTTCGAAGAAGTGGTAACAAAATCAATGAATAGACATTTGTTTGCTTATGATGTTGAATAAAATAACAGGAAGGAAGAAAATGGAGAAACTGGAATTAGTAATATCATTCGAAAATACCTATCATTCGAATGTAGAGTGTCACTTTTCTGTTCTATAAATTATTGTTACGTCTTAAGTTTATACACCGCGGGCATATCTAACAGACGACAGTAAGTGACAGTTGTCAATCCAGCCTGCTGGACAAACAAACTGATTTACCTATGCTAAGTGTGTGTTTCTGTCATATTTTAAAATCTTTTTTCTCAATAAAGCCTCAATTTTGTGCGATTGTGAAATGTGGAAGTAAAAGCGGCAGATATAATGTTTCATTCCATCAATTCCCTTCTATTTTCGACAATAGAAAACAAGATTAATCCTCTTACTGAAAAGAGACGTGAATTGTAGAATCAGGCAACTAGAAGAGCAGATTTAACTTCTGATGCGTTGGAATGGGCAAAGGTGTGTTCAAAACATTTTGTAGGAGATATTTTCAAAGAATCTAGGAAACATAGACAACATAATTCTTACTTTTTTTTCATCTTAGGCAAGCTGACTGCACTCAAAGTCACAATATAGACTGGGTACCGAATCAATTAATTGGCTACAAAACAAATATCAATGCAGTTCAAAGCATCCAGAGATTGAATTGTAGGGAGCAGCGTGATAAAAATGACATCACAAATATTCCAGTTGATTTGGATGAAGTTGGGGATCAAATTGATGATGAGTCTTTGTGTGAATAATAATCCAGCTGTTAAAAACTTGAATATTATTGATGAGCAAAATCAAACCCTGAATGATATAAATTCACCAGTTGAAGAAGTGGAACATGCACAAAACTCTGGTGAACTCCTATGTCCAGATATTGATTTCTAGTTGCAGAATTGTTATCGTGAAATTCAACATCTCCGGGAAACTCTGCAGACTTATTCATTCGCATTGGAAAGTTAAAAGCATAATTCATCTAAATGCCTTTTTTATACAGGATTACCATATGAAAAGATGGTTGTGGTTTATAATTTTGTAGAGCCTTATGTAACATACCCTAAATCTGTTCTTTCAAAATTATTATTTATTAAAGTACATTTTCAGTATTCTTTTCACAAGCTTCACTACAATCCCTCTAATCCATTTAGATATGAACATATTGTATGAATCCAAACTTGTATAGCCTTTGAAGTCTTCTCCTGTGCATGCACTTTTATATACAAAATAGTTTATAATGTCATACAACATGTCATGAAACTTTAGGAAAGTATTCCACAGCATTACTTCAATAGCAAAATTTCAATAAATAAGGATCACATCCATTACTTTTCTTCAGCTTTGTAACGATTATATCGTTTCACGTAATACATTATTGAATAAATTCGAAATTAATTTTCATATTAAGTACTCCTAGTGACACCTAGCGGAGAATAGTCTAATTTCCATCTAATCATTAATATCGATTTCAAAGTATAACAGATGGCAGTTTTAAAATGCTGAAAATTCGATTACGAATTGATCGCGCAGGTCCTTTTCAACGATGAGGATGGGGAGAATTTTGGAGGAAGGAGCTGGGCCAGTGTTGTTCCAGGGTGTACAATTGTACAGAAAGCTGTACATTTAAATATTAAACTTTACCAAGGCAGTACAATCAAAAATTCTGTACAAAACTGTACAATTCGACTATTATTCGATATTGAGAAGTTTAATACTAAACTTGTCGACAAGAAAAAAAATCACACCAAAACACCCAAAATATGGAATTCTATGAAAGATTAAGTTTATTGTTCCGTGATTCCGTGAGACCTTTTGCTATCGTGTCGTGACCCGTGATCGATCGTCACTGTTACTGGCGTCACTTGTCATTGTGAAACTTGACACTGAATATAATTAATGAATAATTGAAATTGCTACTTCTACTCCATATTTATTTAATTTTTTTTGTGATATATCTTGTGATTTGTGAACCATGTCAACCATGTGATATTCGAATTATTGTTTTTTTTTTACAAATATCTGAATAAATATTTCTGTTTTTCGATCTTTTTGTACATTGATATATTCTTCCTCCAGAAAAAACAAATCCGAATTAGGAAAACAAAATTTTGGTTTTATTGATTGCCTATAATAGGTCGACAAGAAGAAAGCTTCAAAATTACGAAAATAGATGGCGACTGTACAATTCTTTGAAAAACTGTACAATTCTACACCATTTGACAGTACAATCAGAATTACGATAGGAACAACGCTGAGCTGGGCTCTTCTTGGCTTGGTGTCGAGATTGTTGGTACTGACTGATAGCGTTACATTTTTTTGAGAACTTTTTCTCCAGTAAAAATTCGAAGTGTAACCTTTATGATTGATAGTGTGTGAATAGGATTACGATACAAAAGGTATGTTGAATCGATTCTGACGCTTTTGATTTTTCGATGCTTTGAATAGTGTATTTTATGACCTTTTTGGATTGGCATAGGGAAGCCATGTTTTCCAGGTTTCTGTGAGAAACATCTCGATTCATCGTGGTAATAAAAAACGATTGTCAGTTATTTTCAAGAGATATAGTTGCCATTTAACGTTTATAATTGAATTCTGTAGTTATTTGGAATAGTTGGTTGAAGAAACCGTTTTGATAATTTTTTTTGGAGATTCCATTACAGAATTATTTTCGATGGCTTGGCAACTGAACTTTCTGTTGTTGTGAACAGTGACTGTTTTTTTTTATATTTTCAGCGTTCGTTCCTGACCAGCTAAATTCAAGAGATTGAACCTGTTTAGTAATTTGATTGGTTGGCTGGGAAATGACCTCTGAATAATTATTTTTGACAACAAAATACTTGGAAGACAGTCCAACTCGCATGATTCTGGGTCCAGACGATCTTCAGAGAGTGTGTCAGGTGAGTAGCACATATTTTTGTTATTTATGAATTTTTGTACAAAAATTTCATTAACTTATTGAATCAAGTGTGTGCTGCTACCTGAACCACTTTCAAGGACTCCAGGACTTGTGAGGGTTCTCAGGGACCAGAGAGTTCAAGTTTTCTTGAATCAATTGAAAAATATCGTTATTTTGTTGGTACATTCTGATATCAAATCATATATTTGTTGGTACATTCTGATATCAAATCATATTTTTGTTGGTACATTCTGATATCAAATCATATTTTGTTGGTACATTCTGGTATCAAATCATATTTTTGTTGGTACATTCTGATATCAAATCAATCGAGATCTAGCTCATATAATCCTGATTTGTATGTTTTGTCAGAATCTTTTCGAACAGGCCTAGAGTATCTGTTTTTGCTTTTGAGATGAATTCATTGAATTTTCAAGTAAATTTTGAGTTTTGACTTTTCTATAAATTTCAGTCAGATCCAGCAAGAGACCAGAGTCAATATTGTATCTTTTCTCAACACGTGTTGACCTTCTTGTAAATAGAATAATTTGATATTATAACATTCACTTCTGTCTAAATGCATCATTGATTTTGTTATACCTACATGATTTAGATTGAATAGTCTATTTGTATCGAATACTTTAATCCAGTGTCTTTTCGAAAGGCCAGTTAACAACGACACAATTGTATCAGTTTTGAAGCTGATTCTAATACGTACTGTATTGTTTTACATGATTTGCTGAATCGAGTTGGCACCTACGATATACTAGCATCTGAAATCCAGAACCAACATCTGCTGGAATCGACAAAGGAGAGTTTGATCGGTACCAATCCTGATACCTTAGGCGATGTTATACAAGGAGTGTAGGTAGACGTACCACGCTTAAAGATTCCGAGGATACAAGGTATTTCTTCGTCAAACCGACAGACTCAGCCATGGTACAATTCACATATCAGTAAATCAAATATATATTGATTAATAAGTTTAAAAGGCCTGTAATAGACTATTAGATACGAGACTTACATTTTTGGTCTATCTCAACAACAACAGTTTGTATAAATTCAAGTTTGTATATTTTCCAGCTATGTATAAATTCACCTATGTATATATGTGTATATATTGAATATATGTAATATAGGACATAGGTGTTTTAGTTGCTCAACCATTGGTTTAGAAGGAAGAAATTAAACTTTGGGGTTCATTCAGGGGAATTTTGGATTTTTATCCTCTTCAAGGATTGTACATACATTTTGATCCAAACAAAAAATTCTGGCGCTCATGCCAATCAAATAAAAACTACTCCTCCTAGTCACATTAAACAAATCTAGTACTAGAAGGGTGTCCAAAGAATCCACGCCTTCTACCACTGACAAATAGCCTGGGTAATTTGAACAGAGACAAATGGTCTCGTTACAGCTTCTCTAAATATCTCTTCTGGACATCCATAGACAAGGTGTTGAAATAATCACTTTTATCAGCCATCCCACATATAACTTCCTTGTAGACAGGGAGAATAATGAATATAGACATTTATATATGTCAGGTGCACTAAGGGTATACCCGTAATTTCTTCATAATTACGATCATAATCTCATCAAATTACCATTGTTGCTTATGGAAGTACGGTTTGTTTGTCCAGCAGGCTGATTGACAGTTGTCTTGTGACGTCACATGCCCGCGGTCTATATTCGTTCTCTGCAATTCTTGTACAATTCAGTTATCTTTTACAGAATAAAGCATCGAAAATTCGATAATTATTTTCTAGTTTCAGCTGGTTTACTTCACATTTGACTACTGTGACACTAGAGGTGAAACTGGCGCAAATGGTGTAAACCTCCAAGGGGCAACGCCATCTGCTGGATGACGACCAAAGTCTCAAACTTCTACTGCACTAAGAAGAGGAGACCTCTTACAGCGGGCCATCGTACGGCGAAGCCGCAACAAATAACCCGATGTGATCGAGAATTGACTTCGGTCAGTTTGCAGAAAGCTGCAATCCTTTACAGAAATCAGAATTTCCATGTTCAAAATGATTGCATTCACAAATCCATTGCCAGACAGCTGTTTCGACCCACCGGGTCTCATCAGTGACACTTGGCTCGATTGTGAACACAAACATTTTCTACTCCTTACGAAGTAAATCTCTAAAACTTGGCGCAGATGGTGTTATCCTCCGAGGGGAAACGCCATCTGCTGGGTGACGACCAAAGTCTCGAACTCCTACTGCACTAAGCAGAGGATAGCTCTTTACACAGTCCAGCCAAGTGTCACTGATGAGACCTAGTGGGTCGAAACAGCCTTCTGGCATTGGATTTGTGAATGCAATCATTTCGAAAACGAAAATTCCGATTTACCAGAGGTGAAAGTGATCTGTTTATTGTTCAGTTACTTCTTTTATAGTTGTATTGTGTCCAAAAGTATCATGCAAGCTCTTGATATAATTTATAGAATAAATAAGTAAGTACTTGAAACCAGCTGAGTATCGTATCAAAACATTATGTACAAGCTCCTAAGTGTATATATATATATATATATATATATATATATATATATATATATATATATATATATATATATATATATATATATATATATATGAAAATATCTTCTCTGAATAACCTATGATTTGGCTACATTTTTTCTTAACTTCTGAGCATTATATTTTTCTCATGCAAATCTCCCAAGATTTTCATATTATTTCATTCAAATATTCCAAACAGTTTTATATCTCACAAAAGCAGCAATAAGACGCTGTGAATTTTATATTAAAGAAATCATATCATGAAACGTGTTCAATGTTCTAAATATTTGATACTTGATGAAAATCCATATTCAAGAAAGAATATTAGTTTCCCGTACGACTCTTACTACCAGTGGATTTACAGAACCATTGTAAGTATCGTGTAAAAATACTGTAGTATTTTTTATTGAAAAGGTGAATAATAAAAAGACGTCTATTCGGAACCATTTCAAGGGAAAAGACCAATCAAGGTAAATATTTTTTTTGTTTGCAGTAAGCTGTTGATTTATTTACTATTATTCAATATATTCCTTGGGACAGTTTTTTCATTTCTAGCAAATTTGTATAGTACTTGTCCCAAGTACCGTAAAATGGGGTTACTTTGATATCATGGGTTTAATTTGATAACAGCTTACTTTTTCTTTGGAACGCGCGAATAACGAGAATTCTAAACGCAGCCGAATGTTTTCTTTTTCAGTATTGGTAACACTGATACCGATTTTACAATATGTCGGATTCTGTTCAACAACGTCCCACGCTGTGCCATAAAACTTTGTGATTTAAAATCGGTATCAGTGTTGCCAATACCGAAAAAGAAAACATTCGGCTGCGTTTAGAATTCTCGTTATTCGCGCGTTTCGAAGAAAAAGTAAGCTGTTATCAACTTAACCCCATGATATCAAAGTAACCCCATTCGTACGTACCTTTTTTCATTGCACTGAAGATACAGTCAGATTACAGAAATTGAAGTAATTTATAACGGAAAATGTTCACAGCATTTATTGTAAGATCACTGTTTGATTAGTGCACATGCACAGTTTCATAGTTATGAGTACCTGTTTATTTGTACAGGCGCCATTGAGAAAATTGAGCAATCAAACCTTTTTCCTAGTGTGAAGGTCCTTGAGTTATTGCTGTCAATCATTCCATTTTAATTGTGATAAGCACTTTTGTGTATTTGGTAACTGTGTAATTATGGCAATGAAACAACTAGCCAGGGTTCGTTCTTCATTTGAGGCAAGTGACTTTTGTCCTAGACACATATTTCGATGAACTATTCAGTTGCTACTATCAAAATTTTGAATGTGGTTATTAAACTTTTTTCTCGGTGTTATTGTTGTAACTCACCCCATGCACTTGAGTAGGACGGATCTGAGCCACTTGAAGAAGTGAAACTCTGTAGCCAGTCCTGGCTTAACTGCTGGATTTGCAGTTCCAATATACAACCACACGAGAAAAACAACGGAAATACAGGCCAAAGCGTAGTACCAATTCACTAACAGCATGATGATTATTTTGATGGCAGCCTGAAAGTAAAATTGTAATCATAAGGTAGAATAATCAAGGGCGCACCCAGAATTTTTTTTCGGAGGGGGTTAATTTTCAATTTTAAGTTTCGAAGTTTGAAAGTACATCTCAACATATATATATATATATAAATTTGAAACTGATTTGTATTCAAACTAACCAAATAATATTTTTATAAAACACAATTTATTATAACTTGATGTCTGATTTTCAGAGTGCACTGTAACTGATAAAATGACAAAAACGAACCATGCAGCATGGGCGAATATTATTTATAGCAATTAGCAATGTTAATATTGCATGTGTTTTGTGTTATGCTCTTTTGGTATTTGGTAGTAATAGTTAACTATTCAATTTCGGGGGAACCCCCCCCCTTGGGTGCGCCTTTAAAAATAATAGCTACATATAATGGATTTGAAGGTGAATCTAACTCACTCCTATCAAAGACAGCCAACGATTGCACAAATTGGAATACCAATTTTTTTGTTTAGAATGTATGTTGATTTTTGGTGATATTGGTGTTGTTTCACTATTTTCCTCTGGACTGCTCACAGAGTTTGAACTGGATTCTCCCTAGAAAAACAACTGAATATTAGAAACATTATTAGCTCAAGTTTTCGATAGAACATCTGAGGTTCCATTGGAAAAATACTCTATTTAGCAGGCATGTCACAAGTGCTCCACTCGAAATGGAACAAAGACAGCATTGAGATAATGTAATTTAGAATTTCTAATGTGACTCAGTTGAAGATGCAGAACATAAAAATAAAAAAAAACGAAATTCTGTGATGTAACTATGACTCATTCAATGTAGAGTTGTGTTGCCTAAAAATTTTCTGTATACTTCGCATATACAAAGGTCACCATTTCAAACAAAACAGGAGTGATATCTGACACCACGTTCTTTGAAATAAAATCGGTTTTTGCTGATGTGCGTGAATGGTTACGTAGGTTTTGTATTACATTTCATCATTAGTATTTTGATAACCACAATTATATTAGAAAAACCATTGAAAAATCAGATAAGATCGGAAACTATCTGACCGAATTTCAGGAATGAGATGTCATTCGAGAGAATTAAATTTCATTTCAAAATAGGGAGCAGTCGACCCATTGTTCTATTTGAAGTAGTAAGGGTTGATCCCACTCTTTCTAGAGGTTAAAGTTGCAGTGTTGAAAATCGTATAAAAAAATCTTCCCCATTGACCAATCTAATTACGTGTAAGACCGATTTTTTTTTAAATGAACGAGGTGTTATATATTTCTTGTTTCGTTTCAAATGGTGAACCTTGAATGTTTCAGTGATGAATACATTTTTTTGCATTTCATTTCAGACGTCAACAAAAAATTAACTATTGATTTGTTGAAGGACATCAAAAAGAAGAGTACATGATAGATCTTTGACGATTTGCTGAATAATTAAGATATGTTTGACATATTTTATCTTGCCTAATGTATTGTTGTATATAGTTATATTCCTAATATCATGAAGAATAATCCTAAAAGTGAAATATTTTTCAAAAACATTACTTGAAACAATTAAATATTGCAGTTTAGTGCAGCGAAATTCAAGTGAAAAATAAAATAAAACGTTCATCAACATTTCTTGATATATTTTTATATGAAATTAAGGTGAGCATCCTGATTAGACTTATTTTGAAAAGTTTTTCGATGATAAGAAACATTGCCGATTCATGAAGGAAGTCATACACTGAATTTGTTGTTGGTAAAATGGATGAAGTCGTTAGTATGATAAAGCAATTTCAGGAGATAATCTAAAATGGAAGGGAACTAAAAAATTCAATTGAAGCTAGTGAAACCAGAGTTTTGATGCGATTTGAAACAATTGAAGAAAAAGTTATAAACCTAGAGAGAGAAAACCAAGAACTTCGAGACAAAAACGAAAGACTAGAAAGGTGAAACTGAAAAATTATTAATAATTCATGATCTGAGATTGTTTTACTAGTTACTAGACCTTTTATTGTATTTATATAATTGACAATAATAAATATTTTTTGAAGTAGAGATCAAAATAACTATTAACACTGCCTCGAAAAACTGCTTTTTTTTCTCGACATCCACCCTTTCTATATTTCTATGTTTCTATCTTTTTATGTTTCTATACATCTATCTATTTTTTTTATTAGTGTGTACAAATCACTAAATGTCAATCGATTATTACATGTGTACACTTTAAATTTTGTTCATGAATGAGTGAATAAGCACAATACAGGCAATTGTTTGCCTAGGTGTCATTTACTCATTCAGGATGAAATATATAATATGAATCATTTTATATGTATAGTTGTACTCAAGAATTGAATAAATTGAATTGAATTGATTGAGTGTGCATGTGTGTAAATTAATGTATGTGTATATGTGAATATTTTTGTGTATGTTTACCATCATAACTTATATGTACATTGCATTATTGCTTCTAATTTGTCAGCGTTGCTATGTATATTTCATTTCCACATCAATGATGTTCCCTAATCTTCCCCTACGCACAGACTTGATCTTCTGTAGGGTCACCAATTTATTCTTCTTTCTTTTATTTATATGAATGTATATTTTCCCGATCCAGAATACATTATTATTATTATACTCAACGGAAGAATTGGACTTCAAGAATAAATTCATTACTTTGTATAACATTTTGATTGAATAATATTATTTGAATAATAATTCAGATCTCAATATTCAGTAGTTAATGGATATATATCCTTAGCCCTTCAGTTGATTAACCACTGGGATCAAGATAGCTGAAAATGTTGAGATTTTATTTCTGAGAAGGCAGCTCAAAAATAATGACTAGGGAAGAGGAAAACTCACTCTCAACGTCTTGTGTCTCGTGCGTTCCGGAAACAACCTATCCAAATCGCTGTCATCGCTGGATATTTGTTGTTGGACCCTGGGTCGGTGAAACCTCTGTTCCCGCTGATGTTGAACATCAAAAGTTTGTGCTAGAGCGAAATACGCATAATCAATGCAAGCGTAGGTTAACAAGAAAGGCATCGTTACAATCGGCGCTAGGGTATTTATTTCTCCGATAAATATGAAGGCAAAAGTTACAATGGCTACTACAGCCATCGAGTATAATGGCACTTTGTTTGGTCCTCTCTGAAAATGAAAAAAAAAATGTTTCAGTAGATCGAATTTGTCTCAGACAATGAAAACTGCAGATATATCTTGAAGATGAAGAAATATTCACAGTTTTTGATTGGAAAATTCTTTTTAAGATGAATAATTCGTGAATCCACTGAATAAAGCACTACATTTACTCTATTGGAAGGAAACAAGCTCTATTGGTAGGTACACGTTACATCCTTGATAAATATTGTATTGGTTTTGCAAGAAACTATACTGGATGTTCCAGACGTTTTGAAATTGCCCGAAAAAAAATACCAATGATATCAGTGGTTTTGACGTAACATTTGTTAAAATAACCAAAGAAATGTAACACTCAGTTTCGTATTATTCTTGTTGAATATGTTTCGGTCCAATTGAATGCTGTTATATCTCTCTATCAGTGAAGCCAATTGAAACTTTTTTGTATTGCCTGAAATAAGTTGATTCGACAGACACTATTGAAGGCAATTTTTCTGACACCTGTCACAGTTTGGTATCAATAATACTTCTGGATGTTAACTTCAGGATCAAACCATGGAAACATCAAGATTGGAATTTTGATACTAACAGTATAAAATTAGATGCACCATTCAATTGGGCATTAAACTTGTATGTGGAGTATATAAGCACCATCTGTGTGTCAAACTCTCCAGTAATATTATAAAACTTTCGTTATTCCGAAATAGATTTCTATTAAAAAATTTCATAGTTGTTTTGACAAAATTCAATTTTTATACTGAATTTCAAGAAACGACCCTGCCGAACGGTTTTGAATACAAGAGGCTAGAAAAAATCATTACAAAAAACCTCAAATATGTATACCTTCAACACTTACCCCCATTCCCAATATCCCAATACCAGGAATGACATTCTCCAGTGCAATAGACTGCAGAACCCTCGGTGTACCGTACATAGCTCCCAGGCAACTCGACATGGAAGACACATACAACCCGGCTAAAAACAATACCTGAATCACAGATACATCTTTAGCTATCATGAAGTTAGTCAGTAAAGAGTCTCTGTTGCACGTAGCTCCCAAAAATATAGTGAACACTAGGTACAAAAATGTGCCGGTGCCAATTGCAGCCAGTGTTCCGTTTGGTATGTTTGTGGATGGTGCCTTGAGGTCACCACTCATATTGATACCAGAAAGGATTCCTGTTATTGTTGGGAAAAATACGCCAAAGACTGTGAACCAACTGTAGCCTTCGGTATACTTCGGCCACATGTTTTCCATCAGGTTGTTACTGACCCAACCTTCGAATCCATTTCCTGAAAATAAAAAGCGTTGTAATAATTTTTCACTACTGTAAATCAGAGTGATTATGAAATTGTTTTTTATAAGGTAAGTATACGTTTCAAAACGTTGTTTTGGTAGAAAGTGATACTTTTCAGTCTATAGGAGAATGGAATTTTATCTGGAGCAGACAAATACCCCGAATAGCTGCTGCATCTATTGAAAAACAGTTCTTTCTGGATGGAACAAGTCCAATTAGTGAGTAACTTCTCGTATAACTCAAATTTTGCCTATCAAAAAAATTATAAGAACTAATATATATATGAAAATACTTATCGTTAACGTTTCAGAAACTAAATCAAATGTCAATTACTAAGATTGCCTACAAAATATATTTGCATTTGAACAGGACTTGTTCTATCCAGAAAGAACTGTTTTTCAATAGAAGCAGCAACTTTTCGGAATAGATTAAAAATCTGCCCTTCTACACTTGTATAGATTCCAATATTAATTCTTATTTCTTCAGATTGAGGTAGGTTACGAACCCAGAAAACTACGGAACACATATTAATCCACTACAAAATAATGACGTTCAAATAATATTGATTACATGGGTATTTTCATAAATTCATTTATTTGATTTAATTTCATGAATTGTTCCTACTTTATTTTTATGAATCTTTGATCCAAACTTTTCCTTTCAATGCATTTTAACACGAATTGCTAAAAGATTCGACACTAGAAACCAGTCAGTTAATTGCTAGTCAGGCTCTCCATTTCAAACGGATTGTTCATCATTCCAGGTGGGATATACATACAGATAATCTAGCAGTTTCAAGAATTCTGCCCAGTTTATCATCATCGACAGCAATTCATAGGTCATTCCAGGAAATATTTTTGCAAAGCAAACAATTACATTTCATTTTATTCTGAATTTTCTTTGTGAATCATTTAGAATGGCTCATCCAGCAAAACACTGGAAATGAAAATGTTTTCCTCTTACCATTGTCTGTATGTACGAAGCTGCCCACCATGAAATCAAGACCGGCTGATAGTAAAATTAGTAACAAAATAAACTGCAATTTAATAACCCATTTCACGCCAGCAACATTTATCACACTGAGTAGAAGTACAGCTGCCATTGCAATCAATCTGATAGTCCATTTTGAATCGCCAAGACCAATCAGTTCGGCCATAGACTCTCCGAATCCAAGAACATTCAAAGCACAACCGACTGCCTACAAAAAATAATAATTGAAAAAAATTATGTTTATAGAACCCATGGAAAGCAAATAGTATATTATGCAACGATCATGTAATGATGGTTAATAATACACGAGCATTAACGGGGATACGAAACGAGCCGAAGGTGAGTTTCGTATTGTTTATGCGAGTGTATTTAATAGCGATTACATGAGAGTTGCAAACACTATTTTTTCTACACCCCATAAATGATGAAGAACTATTGATATTATATTTATATTTGTATTGTGGGTACCACTGATATCGAAGTGGAAGGGATATTGACATTTATTTCATTATTGCTGGTCTCGTTAGAGTTCCATATTGTACTAAAATCATAGATTCTTTCCTGGAACGAATTTTCAATGTAGCCTTCCGCCACTCAATTGTATTTTAAATAGATTAAAAATCTGTATCATAATGAGCTCGTTATGATACAGATTTTCAACCCCTTTTCAAAATGGATCTCATAATAAAACAGATAATGGGCATCATATAAGTGTATTATTATAGCCTATGGGTGTAGAAAAAAATCGTTTTTATAACCAAATCTGTTTACAACAAATTTCTCATAATGTCTTGTGATTCAATGCCTAAATTCAAATAGGTATATGTTCCCAGAGAGATTCTTTGGAAAACTTATGAATCTAACACGGTTGAGGATATTTCAACAAGATTTTGGAACATAGAATTGTCTCACTTATATTACAATACTTTGAAAAATGCTGATTGTGTCCCTAACGTCACTTGATATAAAAAAAATTATTTTATCGCATTGTTGTTATCACGTTCAACTTTAGATATTTCAAGAAGCTTGAGTTTGAACCACATTTCAAAACATTATGATTAATGTTGGTTATTTACTGAAATCTGGCTGATACTGTTTTGTGATGAGTGATAGTGATTCAAATTTCCACTGTTCAATATTTTGAAAATCAGTTTTACCAATCTAGCCTCTGGGAAGTGATGTAGATGCTCAATTTTTGGATCTGTTTTAGATGCAAAGCTAGGCTACAATAATTTAAATCCCCTTCGCAACCAACTATCATTTTTTTCGACCTTGTGTTGGTTAACAATGAGCCTTAAATATTGAAATGTTAGAAAATATCAGACTTACTTCAGGCCTAAATAACTGGCAAATATTATGTTGATTCATTTTGGCATACACAATGGTAAATCAACTGTGTTTAGTAAAAGAGAAAGCTATATTTCATCAAGACCATTTACTAATTCGAAAACGTCGTGAGACAACAGATATATGTTTGAACTGGATATGCAGTCAATATTCGAAACTCCAGAAAAATATTTACCTGGCCAAAACAATACAGCAATCCAAGTGAACCACCAAATCTCGATCCCAAAGTATGTGCAATAACAAAATAAACTCCACCACTTTCAATGCGGCATCTTTCACATATTCCAACAGCTGATAAGACAGATATCAATGCGGTAAATACTAAAACATAAACTCAATTCATATTTCATAAAGCTTTGGTCATACAAATTCACTGAATACAACACAAAAAGTGAAAACTCATAACAGCTCATAACTACTATTACATAAACAGGTTATTGAATATACCAACTAATACAAAAATGTAAACAGAATATATTTGTAGATCTAAGTAACTGAAATCAAGTGGACATTTTACCAAAACTTCAAAGGTAACTAGAAAACTACTCATTTTTTCTATGCAGTTATTTACCTCCATTTAGGAAGATCAGAATTACAAAACCACAGTACACAAATGAAGGGCAATATCTTCAATTCGCTAAAATATCATACAAGATGTTACGAAACAATCTGTGTTCTTTTGAATGTTTTTTTTTAAATATCATAGAGTCATAACTGAATTCTATCTGAGATTCTCATGTTTATAAAACAAGAAAACCCAATTTTGACACATATAGTTTGGTAACACCTTTTAGTCCAGTAACTGAAGATCCGAAACTAGGGAAAGCTGTGAACAAGTCTATGCATTCTTCACTTGTGGCTCAATTTTCGTTCGTACAAAAATAAAAGATCGTCTCATTATCTACAAAAATGACCCTTATCATTTTTTCCGAAAACTCAACAGTTTTCGAGATAAAGGGACCCAAAACTCTCCTCATTTCAGCTGCCGCTTTCTCTATAGGACTTCTGTTGGCCATGCATTCGCTTGGAGGCGGGCGGACGAATTGTTTCATAACTCAGGCAAAAACTGACATTTTTCAATGATTCAAAGTTCAAGATAATGAGGAAACCCGTAGCTATTATTCCATGTATTTCGAAGTTCTTTCTTATTTGGCAAAAATATTTAATAAGCTGTGAAAGTTTTTTTCCGCACTATTTCGACACTGTTTCATTAATTTGTTTACATTTTTTTCAAAAATAGTCTTTTATTGGAAATTTTTCTTTATAATGGGTCCTTGGGGGCTCTTGAATGATCTCTGTTTTTTTTTTTGTACTTTCCCGCGTTCTAATAAATGATCCATTTGTTTATTTACATTTTTCATGCGATTTCGGAGTTATGTAGAATCTGCGGAACAACCGCGAATTAAAAAATTATCAGCCATTTTATCGACTTGCCATGCACATCGTTTTGAAGCCAAGATGCTCTAGTTTCCGAATACATATATATTTTTTATGGTTAATAATTTTTTAATTCGCGGTTGTTCCGCAGACTCTACATAACTCCGAAATCGTATGAGAAATGTAAATAAACAAATGGATCATTTATTAGAACGCGGGGAAAGTACAAAAAAAAATCAGAGATCATTCAAGACCCCCCAAGGACCCATTATAAAGAAAAATTTCCGATAAAAGACTATTTTTGAAAGAAATGTAAACAAATTAATGAAACAGTGTCGAAATGGTGCGGGAAAAACTTTCACAGCTTATTAAATATTTTTGCCAAATAAGAAAGAACTTCCAAATACATGGAATGATAGCTACGGGTTTCCTCATCATCTTGAACTTTGAATCATTGAAAAATGTCAGTTTTTGCCTGAGGTATGAAACAATTCGTCCGCCCGCCTCCAAGCAAATGCATAGACAACAGAATTCCTATAGAGAAAGCGGCAGCTGAAATGAAGAGAGTTTTGGGTCCCTTTATCTCGAAAACTGTTGAGTTTTCGGAAAAAATGATACGGGTCATTTTTGTAGATAATGAGACGATCTTTAATTTTGGTATAAACGAAAATTCTCTAATTTGTATATTTAGCCAGATATTGGCGGGAAACCCATTTTTCTGGGTTTGGGGGGGCCATTTTCGGCCATTTCCATGAAAGCAATCGTGTTGAGCTTTGGGTCCTTTGAAAACATCTGTGACGACCTACAAATTGAGCCACAAGTGAAGAACTCGTAGACTTATTCACAGGTTCGTCCCTTCATTTACTGGACTAAACATGTAGTACACGTCTCATCTCATAAAAACTCCCCACCTAAACATAAATAATAAGCATATTCATCTACCTGTAAATAAAACTATAGTAATAGCACTACATACTCCAGCTTGACTAACTATCCATCCAGATCGTAAAAAGACTATCACACCAAATATGTTAATTAAGCAAGATGTGAAAACACCATCCCATGTCCCGAACAAAACCGGTTGGGATATGAAAAAATTAGATTTCCACCAAGGTACATCTCCCTAAAGCAAAATACCAATCATTATTTGTTGTGTGATCTATGTTTCCATGTGAGTAGAGTTATGTCAGTGTTATCAAGAACAGACTTTATACTCAAGGTTTTTTTGAAATGAAAACTGTTAATATTTGAAATTAATTTATAGTAATCAGATCTTGGAGTTTGATAGTATTCTAGATTTCCATAAAGTTTCAGGAAATTATTTGGTTAGAAGAAAAGATTAAAAGAAAATATCCAATCTTCAAATCATGGTGAACATTTGGTCTAATTTTTTTTTTTCAATCAGCTTCCATTGAAATCATCAATCAAATGAATTATTGGCAATTTCTTTCTTGAAAGAAAAAGAAGTTTTCGAAATGACCTGCAAGTATGGTGAGACACAATTTGTCAGAGTTTCAAAGTTGACTCAAAAAGAATGAGAACCTGTGAATTATGTGAAACAATGTCTGAATAAAGAACATATCGATGTTATTTTTAACCGTGATCAACAATTGAATTATTCATGATTCTAAAATATAATAATAATAATAATGTTTATTTTCGATAAAACACAAATAACAACAAGTTTATGAATTACAATAAAATTTGAGCACAAACATACTAATCACTGAAGCAAAATACTTGTGCGTGATGCATGAAAACATGAAAAAATACAATATAAATACAGAGTGAATTTATAACTTAATCTAGGTGAGAGTCCGTATCGAGTAAAAGGCCATAATGAGGTAAATGCAACAAAATAGGGTAAATAGTCAATTCTGTGCTTATGAGTCCATATTGGGTAAGTGTGTCAATTCGATTAGGCAGAACAATAATAGATATTGATATGAATGGATACATCAAATAGTGAAATTATTAGTTGTAGTTTTTGATGAATTGATGCAAGCTGATCGTCAGAAATGAGTAACTCAATCTTAAAAAATACAGACATTTTACAAATGTCATATTTTGATATTCAGGATTCATATATTATGTTGACAGTTTATGACATTGTGTATATTCTTATATATTCACCAAAAAACTGCTTTGCTTGTCCATAATATTTCCAATCTCTGAAAATTGTTTCATCTAGACAATATATAAAGAAACAATATCTCAATTTTATGTGATAAATGTGTGGACACACACTACATGTTTTAGATCATCAATTCTATAATCAACACGAACATAAATCTCCTCAGGACTGACGGGTATCTGTGATACTGTTAGCCACATAACATGTATTACTCGAATAAGAATATCCCACCTGTTCTTCAGCAAACAACTCGTTAGCCCCTGAAGCTTGATGTCCACCAGCGCCATAGTCATTTGATAAATCTATGAAACCACTCGTGTTAGCTCTTACTCTTTGAGCTGTTTCTGTGCCCAATCCAAACCTTGACCAATTTATATCCTTATTCCTGTTTGCATCTCTATTACTGCTGCCACCGTTTTCCATTTTGCTGTGCCCTGGAAATATTATCATTTACTTTTCAGAATGATTCCTGTTGCTGTAATACATTTTTATGGTGATTTCTGTTATCTGAAACACAAGCATTTTATCTTCGTTAGAACATGTTTCACATACTTCTTTTTTATTCTTCCACGATTCATATAATTTGTTTAAAAAATATGTTAGCAAGATATGCAATGTTTTCCATCAGTTGATGTATCAGATGGCAATCTTCTCGGACTAAGTAGTCTTATCTCATTGGTTGTAATAAATCTTTCATGACAAATCTATTATTTTTAAATAAAACATATTTTCTATAAACAAAAGATTGAAAATGTCACATTCATCTTGACAACTCAACCCACATTAGTTTGTTCCATTTTTGATTTTTGACACAGAACACCCACTTCTAGACAATCTATACCAATTTTTTTATGCGCACAGAACACAAAACTTATCAATCTGACAGAAAACATTTTATTGCAGCTTTCGTTTTGTTTGTGTGTTGCTCCACGGCTTCAACTTTTAGCTTTACCATTGGTTGGAAAATGACAAGTGTCAAATTCCACCAATAGTGAATCTAGAATTAGGAGTTCCGGAGCAGTACGGTTTCAAACGAATGCAACAAATATGATTATGTACAATTCTCCTCAAATAATTCTACATCATATAGAATGTGAATAGAAATAAGGAATGAACTAATAGAAAAGTTTCTGTATCTCACTTGGAACAAAATTAATATGAAACAAGTGAATTCTATAGATTACAGAAACCTTTCATTGATGTATGAAATGATTCGGTGATTTGAGAAACAGTCTTTGAACTACCGATTGCTAGATGGCACTAAACTACACAGTTGAAGTAAATTGAACAAAATATTTGAAAGTAATCCAATGCGAATGTTGCAAGGCGATGCTATGATGCTATGAGTTAGGAAAATGCGCATCTAATAAAGCCAGTTTCAAGCATTGTACATTTGATAAGTATATTGATGCAAATGGTTCGAATGCGATTGAATATTGTAAAACCCCTGTTATATAACTGGTCGAAATTTCTATTGATAGCTATAAATATCCTCTGGAGGAATACTTAAGATAATCCTATTCACTTACGTTAGACGATGAAAACGAGGGATCTCGTTGTGTCATTTATAAACTTCAAAATGGTCCCAAGAACATCAATAACTGAGTATTCACATGTCATAATAATGTGATATATGGTCTGGCGTAAAGTACCTACCTAAAGCTATCGTAAAAAAAATGATTCAATGATATTTATCGAAGAAATGCTGGTAGGCGCCAGGACATCAGATCTCAAATGAGGGGCAGTAGCCGAATTATAATTGATGAAATGAATATGGAAAGAAGCTTAATAATGACCTACCTACATTTTCTATTCTCTAAACCAAAGAATAAAACAAGGAGATCAATGGCAGCAAAGAGATTTATATGCAAAGAGTATTTGATGGTTCGCCTTTTAGGTTTTGTCCGATATATATTACATAATAAATCCTAATTACTACATATATGTCATGAGTTGTCATTTTCCACGAGTGGGAAATTAGCATTCCATTAGCTTTCCATGCGAGTTATACACTATACTTTTGCTACGGCTATAACAGATAATAGCGAAATGATTTTGTATTAAAAATAAATTGTTCTAAAATTGTTCGTTTCCGTTGACCAGCTGACGAACGTCAACCCTCAGAAGTAGAAACTTGTGCGAGCAATGGATCAATGGATGATTTGACAAATAACATGAACTTCAAATTAAATGTCTGTCAAAATTTCCATCAAGAAACAAATAAATGATTAAATAGAGCTGTCAGTGCTTGAATTTTGATATACCTTAATATGAAACTCCATGATATACCTGATTTATTAAATTATAATAACTACAACTGTATAACAATAAAGTCATTGTTTTATCAGGTGTGGAAATGACATTGAAGACAGACTACAGCTGTAACACGTTATCAGATAAGGACATGAAATGTCTTCATCTATAAAACGTCGCATAAACTATGAAAACTGTCCACCAATTCCATTGAACTTTCAGCTTTCAGCCACAGGAATATCATTTGATCGTTATTATTTTGTGGTGGATCAATATTTGTTCTGTAGTTTTCTGGGTTTGTAACCTACCACAATCTGAAAAATAAGAATAAATATTGAAATATATATAAGTGCAGAAGGGCATATTTTCAATCTACCCCGAAAAGTTGCTGCGTCTATTGAAAAACAGTTCTTTTTGTATCGAGTCCAATTAGTCAGCAACTTCTCGTATAACTCAAATTTTTCATATCATCATTACATTATTTTTAGGTGTAATTATGAAGAAATCGACACGCCATGTACATACAAGTGTATATCTAAAGAAAACACATACCAACAACAGATATCTTTACTGCACCTCAAACCATCACACAAGTGTCAAGAAAGGTATAGTAAAATGCCTTCATGATAAAACAAAAATTGTATGTAACTCACAAGAAAAACTAAATGATGAGAAAAACTCCATAAAATCAGTATTGAAAGAGAACGGATATCCAGAAAAATTCATAGAAAAAACTTTCACAGAAATTGAAAATCCGAACACAGTCCACAATGAAGGCATACAACCCACACAAAATACACAACATGTATCAAACATTATACCGTATTTTCCTTGTTTGTCTGAAAAGATAAAACGGATTGGCAACAGGTATAATGTTAGAACAACATTCAAAACAACAAATACTTTAAGATCAATACTCACACATACCAAACCAAATGACACAACAGAAAACACAAAAAATTGTATTTATCAAATTCCTTGTTCGTGCGGTCAAAAAAATATCGGTGAAACGTCTCGACCATTGAAAGTGAGAAAGAGTGAGCACAAGATGTACATCAGGAACAGACAGATAGATAGTTCTAAATTATTAGAACACATTCTTACAGCCGATGGAGATCACACAGTAGAATGGAACGATACTGAAATGATGACGAAAGAGAGGAATGACAGGAAACGAAAATCAAAGGAATCTGTTTTCATCATGCTGTCTGGTGAAGAATGTGAGAATATGAGTTCGCTTGATATGGATCGCGGATTGCTGCCCCTCCTGAAAGACAAAATGTTATGTCAAATTTGACATATTCAACAAATAAAACAAATATTCATGGGGATGCTTGAAGACTGGCTTTAAATCAAATATTCAAAAATTGAACAATTTGTTCAGGCCAGCCTCAACTCACCTACACTGTAGGTTGACGGACTAACACCTATTAGAAAACAACTACTCCCCTGGCTAATACCACGAAGGGCATTGGATTACATCCAACAGGTGTTAGTGTGGGATTCTTCACAGAAGAAATTCCACATATACTCTTGGCGATACACCACCAGAATTGATTTTCAATTATTGGGACGGGACACACTTGCAGATCGGTTTCGGGCTATTTGGCCTCTCGTCAGTGCAAGGCAGTGCCATCATCAACATAAATTGATGACTTCCCATAATTAAAAATCATACTCGAGCAGAGTATCTTCTATAGACCTAGGCTGATACCAACAACTAGCAAAATAGCCGTTGCTGCGCCATCTGCCCGTAGACTAGGTACTAACCAAGAGCATATCCGCATGGCCCCAATTCCTCGTACAAGGAAAATACGAATAAAACAAATATTCATGGGTATGCTTGAAGACTGGCTTCAAATCAAATATTCAAAAATTGAACAATTTGTTCAGGCCAGCCTCAACTCACCTACACTGTAGGTTGACGGACTAACACCTATTAGAAAACAACTACTTCCCTGGCTAATACCACGAAGGGCATTGGATTACATCCAACATTATTTAACAAATGTCAATTACGAAGATTGCCTACAAGAGATATTTGCATTTGAACAGGAATTTGCGTATGAGTTTTGAGAACGGAAGCGGATTTTGTTTCCGAAACGTTAACGATAAGTATTTTCATATATACATTAGTTCTTATTATTCTTTTGATAGTCAAACATTTGAGTTATACGAGAAGTTGCTGACTAATTGGACTTGTTCTATCCAAAAAGAACTGTTCTTCAATAGACGCAGCAACTTTTCGGAGTAGATTGAAAATCTGCCCTTCTATACTTGTACAGATTTCAATATTAATTCTTATTTTCTCAGATTGTGGTATGTAACAAACCCAGAAAACTACGGAACAGAAATATTACTCTAAATACTCGAAACAATTGCCTATTTTCTAGATAAGCAACTTTCCAATTCTTTGTACCGATCAAGATTCCTAGCGATGGAATTGTAATTAAGATATATCTGACTTGATCGAGAGGTTGATGCTTGACCAAGGGGATGCAGTATCTAAAGTAACGGGGCACAGGCCATAGGGACTTCAGCTATACGTCATCGTAGCCACAATTCCATATTTCACGAGAATGATAGTGAGTTATTGATGAGAATGGGTGTACACGCGTCTACGAAATTTAGGGTCATATCGGTTTTTGAACAGAAAATAACGCGAAACGAGAGTATTTTTACTATATGTGCTATTTCAACTGTAGGGACACATTTTGACATTGATCATCCTACTTTCCTTCTGTGCTGAATTATCTTCAACCTATAAAATCTGAGTAGAAATATCCAAAATTGGGGTCCGAAAAAACGAAATTATGTACGGAAATTCCTTCAGATCACATCACGAGTGAATTCATTCATCCAAAGAAGAAAACTTAAGGATACTGTTGATGAATTCTTTTTTCTAGCTTTCTTGGTTCTTAACCCAGAACAATCTGAAAAAATAGAAATTAATATTGAAACTATACAAGTATATATATATACACTTGTATGGTTTCAATACTAATTTCTAATTTTTCAGATTGTGGTAGGTTAAGAATTCAAAAAAAGCTAGAAGAAAAAACTGCAGAACTATTGACACTCTGAAAATCAGAATAACTTGAGAACATATATATTGAAGCTTGTGTACAAGAGGCCAGATACATATGCTTCCATGTGAAAGAGCAAGGACAAATATAAAAGAAAAATACTTACAGGCGAGTACTTGGAGATCGATTTCTCCATACAAATTTCGATGGCTCATGAAAAATTTAACATTATTGTCATAATCAAAAAGATTATTTTTGCTGGTAATATTTTTCGATCCACATGGATGGTAGATATATCACGAGCCACAGATATATGATTATCTAATATATAAAATTTCCATGTCACAATGTTAGTTACCGTACTCCTTCGAAACGGCTTTACCGATTTTTACCAAATTTTATATGCGTATTTGGTAGGTCTGAGAATCGGCTACTATCTATTTTCCATACCCCTAAGTGATAAGGGTTGTTCACCCTTACATTTTTTTTTAATATTTGACGAAATTTTTTGTTTTATTTTTTTATAATGTGGCATTGAAAAATACATACAACCCTAAATTTTTACTTTTTTATCGCCAACCTCAATTTTTTTATGGCCATTTTAATAATTTAATCATTTTTCATCCCGCTCGATAACTGATCAATTAAAGTGTTTTAACTGTACTTCGATTAAAAATCTAAAATTTTTTTCAAGAAAACAAACATTTATATTCATTATTAAAGTCTAATTCTGATATATGCCTAGTGTTACCAATCTTAGATTTTAAAAATTTGCCGCGCCTTTACTAGTGAACAACGTGATGCCTTGGTCTAATCTACTTCAAATATTACATTGAAATTCTTTCACAGAATTGATGGAAGACATGTTTCGAATTTTATTTTATTTTATTCATCGTCTAACGGAGTTGAAAAGGAGTAGAAAATTATTTTGGGGGTTAATCACGGCACAGCCCAAACCACTGATTATATAGTTCTGAAATTTGGAGGGTTTCTTCTTTGTGTGACGTAGGTATCCGATAAGAAATATTTTCCAGAAATTCCACTTCTAAGAGGGTGAAATACGGATTCAAAGTTTATATGGGACAACGTGATTCATAGGTCCAATCTATTTCAAATTCTGCATAAATATTCTTCAACAGAAAAAATGGAAGTCGTGTTTCGTATTTTATTGAAATGAATCGCTTAACGGGTTAGAAAGTTTAGGGGTTAATCAACACACGGTCTGAAAATAGGGGGTTTATCCTTTATATGATGTAGGCATCCGATATGGAAAGTTTTTCCAAAATCCAAGCCTAAGGGGGTGAAAAACGGGATCATATTTTATATGGGACAACGTACTTCAATTTACTTCAAAGTTTGCAAAAATATTCTTCAACAGATTTGATGGAAGAAATGTTTCATATTCTATTGAAATTCATTGTCTATCGGATAAAAAAGGATTCAACATTTTCGACTTCTTTCAAAAGCTCTTTCGAGTGCGCCTAGAACTCAGAGCTGTTATGAACCCAATAAAACTAAGTACTAAGAACTACACAATATAATAGCATCACAAAAATGATTAACCCCCCAACGAAGTGGGCACGGGTCAGCTAGTAAAATATATACCTATCCAATTGGTTGAACTTTTGAGAAAGAATGGAGGAATTGAATTTTTTATAAAGGATCAATTATTCGATTAGTTGAAAGACATATTTTCCTACTGAAAATGTCAATGTCTACCTATTGAATATGTCACATTTTCACTATACAGTGTTATCAGAAATTTTTTGAAAAACCTTTTCATAGAATAAGTCAATTCAGAATTTTCAATAAGAACTACGAATGGAACAAAAAATCGTACTTCTGCCTCTGACTGAAATTCGTTTGCACTTACTTCGTGCTAAAAGACTATAACTTTATTATAGTTCTTTGTGTGGGCCTAAACTTTTTCTCCGGATGTACAAAGACGCCTTTGTCAGTTTCTCTGTTCCGTTTCCACCGTTTTGCCCCTCTTTGTCACTAATACTTCCGTATTCTTATGAGATTTACACTCGCCTGTTCATGAGAAAACTTCGCAAACATATTAAATTGACGTATCACTCTTTGAATCTTTATTATAGTTTTCCTAGTGTGATATAGAATATAGAATACTTCGTTATATTTCTCATAGTAAATATTATATCAATGATGGAACGGATTGAGCCTTAGATGCAGTGATAGCAATTTCTGCAATTCAAAAAGGTTGATAAACGCTTGAAAAATGTAGAAAAAGTAGCCACAATTCGAAGAATATTCAAATACATTCTCAATTTTTATTTTCTGTGGTAAAAAATTAAGTTTCAACTTCTGATTCGTTCCAATACATAGCTTTTCTTTGAAGTTGTCATACTCTGAAGGAAGATCTTTTTCAGATCAAGTTCACTTCATTATTCTAAGTAATACTCCCAGATTTGCCTGAATTTTCTATTGGTGATCGTTCTCCAAAAATCAGTCATGAATCAGCATCAAGCATTACTAATATACAATTGGCAAGTTGGACATTTTCATTCAATCCAATATAAATTAAAACAATTTCTAACTACTACGTAGGCATCATAAAGGCATATCTAATAATACTAGTAGGTATGCAAAGTTTTTTTCCTCTCGAAATATATAAGGCCACTTCGGTACGAAAGTATAAAATTTTCACATGTTAGTATATGAATACAAGTAATTACCTTCTTCCACCTTTCGCAGTTCCGTCGCAATTGACCAGACGAGCAGAGTTTCCCCACCCATTCGTTGAGAGCTTGGCAGAAGCAGAAGCTCTGTTACAAGTTGACAAGGAAAATATTCTCCGAGCCCCATACATATTTTTTTTTATATATGCAGATTCACACGAAAGAGAAGCCCTGTAATGCTCAAAGAACAGCGCGTGAATCAAGGAACAGGAGATACGAATTAACATTCACTTTGAATTTCTGAAGTTTGTAAGCCTCAGGAAAAACCTCTTCTGGCAAAGAGTTCCAAATCTCAGCTGTTCTATTGAAAAAAAAAACATGAGTAAAAGAGGTACGACAGGTTTCCAAATTCACAACGAAGGGGTGGGAATTTTGTACTCGTCTGTACTGTCGAGGGGATATTGCAGATATTGCCAAGGGGGGAACGATTGATAACAATTCGAAAGAGCATCGACCGTGAAAGTATCTATAGAAGAAAGACAAGTCTTCGACCCTTCTACAGTGTTCCAATGAAGTGAACGAGTCTGTGAGCGAAGAATCACCAACAAGACGAATTGCCTTTCTCTCAATAGAATCGAGAAGCCTCAATGAATGTTTCGGTGCCGAATTCCACACATGAGAACTATAGGTCTATCTGAGCTTTGTAGATCATTAGAAGCTGACGAGAAGAGAATAATTTCTTCGCACGAAATAGAAATCCAAGTTTCTGGGAAGCACTTTTAGCGATCGATCTCACATGCTTTCCCATGGGAGATTACCACTGATCATAATCCCTAGCATCGAGATACTTGATTTTGTAGGAATAGTTATTACTCCTGACATCTGAATATTAGATGATGATAGATCGGCTCTTCTTGAGAAGAGACATGCCGGGGTTTTCGTAGCATTAAATTCCACCATGTTACCCCATTCTATTATTTTTACTAAGTCGTCGTTGATTTTATTGACGTGAATGTTTCTTTGAATTTTAGTTTCTCGAGCTGGTATGGGGATTCTGGAAGAGAAACTGGCATGAAGAGTACTGTCGTCCGCAAAACTATGTATTGAACAAGATGTTACTCAAGCAAATCATTGATATGAAGCAGAAACAAAGTGGGCTCCAGAACTGAACCCTGTAGAACACCTGCATTTATTGGGAGAATATCAGATGATACTCCATCAACAACCACATACAGAGACCTATCCGACAAGAAACTCTTCAATAAAGCACACAACTGAGGAGGCAAACCATAACACGGCAGTTTAGAAAGGAGACCCCGATGACAAACTCGATCGAACGCTTCTGAAATATCCCAGAATAAAAATATTTAATTCCCTCTCTTCTTTCTGAATATCACAGGAATTTCCAAAAAAAAACAAGGGACAGACTGAAAGATATCGAAATTCATTACTAACATTGGGAGGATTTGAAATAACTTGTGGGAAAATGGAATGAAAGTTTCTAGTATATAACACTTCAAAACAGGAAATCTGGTAGGGGTTTGATTCATAAGACAATCATAATATGAAGCCCTGCATATTGAGATCTCCGATAATGGGACAAGACGTATTGTTGATACACTGAACACCAATAACATTGAGTAACTATGTAAAAAATTGCAAAAATTTTTCATCATCAGGAATGTTTCGTCATGGATTCTAGAGAATATTTGGTTCTATTTGTTTTTATTCGGAGATGCGAAGACCTTACTACTGTCTCAAGTCAGTTTTTGGAGATGATTAAGGTAATCCATTCAAATTGGTTGTCTGCATGGCACGATATGTTTGAATATTTAGACTGCATGCTAATTTCGGTTTGCTCTGTAAACTGGCCATCCCAAAGCAAACAAAAAATGTTTTATAGTCCACTTCGAAAATTGACGGATCTGTGCATAATTTTGCTTGCAAATTCGGTACGGTAACTACTAATTTTGATAAAAACTACTAAATTTTAGATTTCCATTCAACAAAATGCAAATGATGTCGTGTAAAATTGCAAACGATTTGCAAATTTTACGCATGCACTGTGGAACATTAATTATATTTAAAAGTTGGCAAATAATCTATTATTATTCGCTAAATAACTATGTCGACTTCCATTGGCGGACAAGGGTTCCCATACAATTAGGCATTACGCAAAACACGTATTATAATTACATCAGTTACATCCATTTGAAGGAGCGAGACCTCTTCAATTATTGAGCAGTGATACATAATTTTTCGTTCATCGAATAATTGTGATTTCACCCATTTGGCTTGATCTCCTACGATCATTCAGAGATGCTGCTCTCCAGTGCTCTCAAACAGATTTACCAAATTACACAGTCGCGATGTTGATAGCTCACATTTTTCTTTCAAATACTTAATGGTTCCTTGGCGTACATGCAAGTCGAATAACACTTAATACAATCAAGAAATTATATATAATTTGGAGGTTTCATATTCAGAGTAATGTTCAAATCCAGGCAGTGGAAACAGACTGTCACGAATAAAACGCCTGTCAGGCCAGAAAAGAATTTTTTCCCGTCGCAGCTTTGCATGTCATTCTTACAAAAACGTTGTGCCTCAAGGATCTTTTTCCGAGAGCAGAACTCAAGCAGAGTAGTACTGGGCGTATTTCGAGTCCAACAAGGGTCATGGGATAGCTGCTTTGGAAATGAGCCCCATAAACACAATCCTTTCAAAAATACATTGAACCTGGAAGATACCTTAAAATAATCGATGAAGAGGTTAATTTTATGAAATCAATATTGAAGAAAAATTGATATCCAGAGAATTTTTTGAAAAATAAATTGACTTAAATTGAAAATCGTACCGCACCTTATAGTGAAGACATACAACCTGCATGAACTACACATCCTGTAACAAACATTATACCTCGAATATCTGAAAAGATGAAACGAATCGGCAACAGGTTTGTTAGAGCAACATTCAAAACAAAAAATGCTTTACGTTCAATACACACTAAACCAACTAACAAAACAAAAATATATCGGTGAAACGTCTAGACCTCTAGAAGTGCGAAAGAGTGAACACAAGATGTACATCAAGAACACGCAGATTGGTGGTTCTGAATTATCAGATCACATTCTCGCTGTCGATGGAGATCATACAATTGAATGGAATGACACTAAAAGAGAGAGCAATAGCAGGAGACGAAAAATGAAAGAATCTGCTTTCATCATGATGTCTGTGGAGGCATCTCAAACTCTTCGGTTGATATGTCAAAAATTTCTGATCTTTACAAAAAATGAACATAAAAAACGAAACTATAAGAGAATATTTTTGGAAGTTTTGAGAACTGGAGCGGATTTAGTTTCCGAAACGTCGAAGATAAGTATTTTGATGAATAATAGTTCTTGTATTTTTTTGATAGGCAAATTTGGGATATACGAGAAGTTGCTGACTAATTTAACGTTATCCATTCAGAAGGTTTCTGGGACTATTTATAGATAATAAACTACTTTTTAACAATCACGTAACGGTTATATGTAAAAAACTTGCTTCCGGATGCTACGCTATCAGAACCATCGCTACCGAATTAGGATTTGCATCAGCCAGGACAGCATACTTTGCTCTTCTTGAAACCCATCTAAGATATGGTATAGCATTCTGGGGGGCCTGCAGCGACCAGTTGTTCCAGAGGAGTTTTGTTTTGCAGAAAAGGGCCCTGAGATATATGTGTGGGGCAACTGCTAGATCCTCCTGTAGGGATTTATTTTGAGAATGTAATACATTAACGGTGGTTTGTATATACATTTTAGAAACAGTCTCACTGATTCACAAAAACAGAAATACCTTCGAAGTAGTCTCGACAAATTACAATACAAGACACAGTGGCCAGGTCAAAGTGATAATACCCCATTCCACTCTGATCAAGAAGTCAATTATTTATAATGGAATAAAATTACACAATCATTTGCCAAATGCAATAAAAAATATCTTGTGTATTCATATGTTCCGTACTGAGGTGAAAGCATTACTTCGCAAATCCTTTATATAATATGGATGAATACTTTTACAGGAATTCTAAAAAAAAATATCTTCCTTGTATTCAATTTTGACCTGAACCTATTAGTGATTTTAATATCTCAACGATGGCTTTACATAAGCTCATTTTTACAATTCTGTTTGTTTTATAGTGAAATTTTGTACTATCAACGATGGCTTTATACAAGCTTATTTTTGCAATTTCTGTTTGTTTTGTAGTAACTATGTTTGTACTATCTGTTTTTATCACTTGTCTTACTTATGTATATGGTTTGTATTCATACTTATATTATGTTATATTACAAGCTTTGTCAACAAGTGTGTATGTACTTACGACAATAAGGCATGTTTTGAATTGAATTGAAGGAACTCTTTTTGAATTATCGTAGCAACTGACTTGTATAGATTCCAATATCAATTCCTAATTTTTCGGATTGTGATAGGTTAATAACTAAAAAAAAACTAGAAAAAAAATATACGACATAGCTTCCTCATGCAGGAAGGAATTTCAATAGATAAGCATCCTCATTTTTGGTTTCGGTTTGACAAAATGATGATTATTTTCTATACAAATGTAGAAAGTCACTTATAAGGCCCACCCAGAAAAATTGCTTCGATAAAGGAAGGAAATGTCATTTTAAGTTTCGAATCCTTCAGATAGGGACCCTTCATAGAAATGGAATGACATTAGTTGCTGACTAGTTTCAAATATACTCATTTATGAGAAAAACCTTTTTCTTTAGAGCAACGACTCTTTGAGGAAGGGTAGGAGGCTGTCCTTCGCGTGTATAGACCCAAAATCAATTATTTATTTGTTCAAAATGTGATAGTTCAAAATTCCCATTCTCCAAAGAGGAGATTTCCCAAGAAGACAGTAAAGAGTTGATGAATCACTTCTATTAAATAGATTTTTACTCGTATCTCTCTTGAAATATCATTAACTGTTCCTCCTTTGTCAGTTCCATCGCTGTTCACCCGATGACTACGGTCATCTCACCCTTTTGTTTTGGGTCTAGCGACCTGTAAAATTTGGTTTTTAACTATGCATCGTTAACTTCGAAGTCAATATTATCGGTAGATTACGAAAAACTGTTGACTGAATACTGTTTCTTGTGACTATTGACCAGTATATTTCAGTCGTTCAATGCTTCACTGACGACCAGAACGTCAGCGTTACGAAAGGGTGTCGAAAAAGGTCAATATTCTTTCTGTGTGTACACGAAAAGCAGCATTCAAAGTCTGATACATTTTTATCTATCCTCTGGGAGCAGCTTTCCCCTTTCTACGTCCAGTCCACCTAAGCGGCCTTTCAACAACAAATCTAAAGTGACAGCTCCGAAAATGGGGATTTTCCTCCGATGCTGTCCTTTGTCAAAATCATGAATTATTTTTACCTGAGCTGACATTGCTGATGTGTTGTAGCGAACGCATGGAAACGCCGATTGAAAATTGAGGTGAATCCCTCATAGTTGTAAGGATTTGAATAACCAACAGGGAAGATTCAGTCCATCAGAGATTCTTAGAAGATCGATGGGAGGGCTGAATATTGAGTGTTTCCATTTTAAGAAAAGAAATGGAAACACTGTGAAAGATTTGTTAATGGATACTGGTCAGTATTCCGATAACTAATCAATCAGGCAAAAATGATATTCCTCAATGATCGAAAAGACATCTGGAATAGACTGGAAATGTACACATTTCCATAAACAAAATGGTCAAAAATCCTATAAAAAAACTCTTTCATTTCAAGGGTGACCTAATCGAACACGAAATTTGTACTTTATATTTAATTGGGTGACCATTTTTGATGAAGTGTGTATCTGAACACAAAACAAATACAAATACTGAATTGTGAAGTACTAGCAATGTATTTTCCTGAAGATGCTAACTTGGTTAGCGAAACGCGCGTGAAGTGAATAATTTCAATTTGGTGTTGACAGTTTTTCATATCATATGAAGTTATAATTTTATTGTGGAGTATTGTCCGAAGCAAAATAATTGATATTTCTATTGTATTTGTCATTACAATATAAATAAATTGTAATTGAAATGCACATACTTATTTTCTACGATCCTATTCTGGTTGTGACCATTCTCACTCAAATTCACATCTGAATTGATATAAGTGAAGGCTGTGGTCAGGACATAAAGCTGTTGTTGTAAGCTTTTCTTGAATATCCTCAAAACACACTATATGGGGAATGGTGTGTTTCAGGTTTTTATGACTGAACATTATGGAGGTGAGTTTGGCGTATAACAACTAGAGAAATAACGAGACAAGAAGTGATATTTCTTCCAAATCGAACTCCAACTGAAGTTTGTACACAATTCCAAAAAGAATCAATAAAAATTCAATAATTAATGGAAAACAGTGAACAACAGATAACTGAGTATTCCAACGTTCAATATCACCATTTTTAGTCGCCACGTTCAATTCTTGTGGAAATTCAGATACATGTTTTGGTAGAGAGTTTGTTGAATTTTTTATTTCCCTATTGAATTTCAATTCTCTAACCTCATTCCGAATGGCTCAATTTTTAAATTTTTCAACCGCTGTACCGATTTGAGTTAAACATGAATCAAATTTTGTATTATAATTTTTTTTTCATGGAACTGTTGCCGAAAAAAATATTATACATCTCAAGACACTTGTCGTTCTTGACTTTTTTGTTTCTCTCATTTGATGTTAAACAGTTTTTTGGCAATAGGTCAGTGCCAGTTGATGTTGCAGATAATTCTTTTTCATGCAAATCTCGCAGTTTCAGATAAAACTTCATTTCTGAGGATTCATTCAGAAAGTCAATAGTCTAGCAAAGCACGTGGGCAGAAGGGAAAATTTCTGTTGTATTTGATGTTGTCTTCAATTTTACCACCGTATATCCCAATCTTTCAATCCTCTATCCTATCCCCTGATTTCAAATTGACCATTTTTTCAATTTCTGAGAAGTTTACCAGATTATAATCTGTCAATGACATATTGAAAGATTGAAATCTGTTATTGACAGCTGA